>CM040179.1:13731699-14444199 GCA_022606695.1 Vaccinium macrocarpon
AGAAGCCATGAAACCTCCCTCTTAAACACTCTTTCTACTGTCAATCACCTTCATCACTACCTTTAATCTCCAGAGAGCAATCCTATTGTCTTCTCCAAAGTAAACCTCATTCAAAAAAAAACAACCCCCTGTTTTCAGGTTTCCAAACCGTGGGGTAGCCTTTTCTTAGATTGCCTAAATCAAAACCTCAAATCTCCTTACCACCATACCAGAGTGAAGTTGAAGTCTAGAGAAGGTTCGAGCAACATTCAAAGATTCAGAAAACAAGTTCAATCCGAGAGTTCGAAACCGAAGGTACAAACCCGTTTCGCCGAATTCCTTAAGTTTGGCACCCTGAGGGGAGGGATGCCAAGTATGGGATGATACCTTGTATCATTTCCATGCTCGGTACACCCCTGTTACAGTAAAATCAGTTCGATTTTATACCTCCCGGTCGCGTCGTACGGTGAAAACATCGCCTTGTACGGAGTGATTCTACGAGGAGGGACATCCCCATACTTACATACACTGTTTTCCCTTTCAAAGTAGTTCATTTTAATCACATTTCATACCTTGTATGTGCCTCTGATCAATCATTTTGAAAAGCCAAAGTTTCTAACTGTTTTGCAGCCAGTTGTGCCGGACGACACTCTTACTGTGCCGCACGGTACATTTTGAGTGTCGTACGGTACTTATTTGAAAATTTGACCGTTAAATTGATGAACAGTGCCACACGGCTCATCCTTTATACTGTATGGTACATCCAGTGTGCCGCACGGCACACTTTTCCGGTAAAATGTGATTTTTAAACAGTCCCCTGTATGAGCAATTGAGAACTTTGGATTTTCGTTTGATTTTCGTCAATCACATAGTAATTATTTGTTTTTCTCATTATTATCGTCTGCTTTGCTTAATTTAAATGTTTACTTGTCGACGTTCAGCAACAAAATTGTTTTCCAAAAAACCCACAAATGTTTAGTAAAGACCGATTTTTAATCGGGCGAACGGGGTGCATTAAAACCCTTCCCCGTTCGTAACCTGGCTCCCGAATCCGAAACGAATCTCTGGTTTTCAATTAATTTTATGAGTCATTCTCTCAATCACTTTCAAACTGGTTTCTCGAGTCCCAAATCACTTCTTCAAAACCCGGGTGGCGACTCTATTTTATTTTTCGAATCGTTTCGAAAACCCCAACTGGTGGAAATCGACCGTCCACAAAATGGCGACTCCGCTGGGGATTTTTGAATTAATTCTTATTTTGATATTTTACATTTGTAAAACGACCCCCGAAAGCTTGACAAAAACGAACACGCCCTGCGTGATCGAGAAAGGAATGGTGCAGTAACAGGGCTACGCCCGACCAATCCGGACTGGAGCTTCCCCGGTTGTTTACTCGTGTAAAATTTCGAAATAAAAATTAATTTAGCGAGCCAAGCTTGAAAAATGTTTGTGGGATTTTTGAAAACAATTTTGTTGCTGAACTATTGCATCACTTGCATCGGTATCGGAATAAACCCCGCTGCTGCGTCTTGGTTACCCTACCCAGCTTGGTTGGTGTTAGACACATCCCCTGATGCTCGAACCCCGGACCGTGATGAGTCACTTGTCTCAAACCTTTGCCATGCAGTACACTTGGCACTGGGAGGCAAATATTGGCTCTAGTATGGGGAACCCCCTAAACCAAAACCGGCCTTTGCATGTAATTAACCTAGAACCTTCCAACCTAGGACAGGGACCCATAGGTTAAGATTATGTGATATATCTTGCTAATTGTTTAACTACTTGTTGTTTACTTGTCTTGCATGCGCATACATGATAGCTTTTACCCTAGGTTGTCACATCTTCACTTCCACAGTAATAAGAAGGATTATCCCAATAATCAAATGCTCTGTCAAATAAACAAACCCTTTTCGAAGAAAAATCTGCAATTGGCTATCTTTCTCTCGGTAATTAGAATGTTGTACTTCTTTTATCAAAGTCTCAGAATCAAAATGAACAATCAATCCGAAGCAAAGAAGCTCAAGTCCACCTTTACCATCCATCACGCAAGACCGTGTGGATACTTTCGAAAAAGTTGGGAATTAAGAAATTGGGAATGAAACGCCGTGAGAAAAGACAAGCTTGAAGAATTGCTTCACCAACTAGCCGTGGTTCGAACAACCGTGATTAACTCTTCAATGACACGACTCTGAAAACATCAATGATCAAGGTTGGGAATTCCACGCTCCCGCAGACGATGGAGCCAAGAAAATCCCCGACAAAATTACTATCAAGATGGAGCAGGGAAATGATGATAAAGAAGTAGACATCATGCCGCCAGTCAAATACTTCCAACCGCATTTCGGCACACCGTCCTACTACTTTCAAGACCCAAAGGATGGGACACAAATCTTTGGGATGAGTGCAATTGCGAAGGTTGTTGTGAAGATTGTCTCCTTCTGAATGATGATCTGCCTCCCAAATTGCTCAAAGAGATATACGCTTTGGAAAATTCACCGAAAAAGCCAGAAAAACCAAATCAAGAATGCTCCCCGAACAAATCCAACAACCGAAGTTGGGTGAGAATCGCCAGCCGCTTATCGCGAATCCAAACTCTGAGGGGCCCTTTTTGAGATCTACGAAGTCTATCTTTTGTAGCTCAAGTCAGTTTGAGCATTATCAAGTTTGAGTTTTGCTTATCGAAATCAGATTTTGCTTATTGAGTCAGTTTGTACTTTTCCTTATAAGTCAATCTATACTTTGCTTTATGTCAATTGAGTCAGTTTGTACTTTCCTCTTTATTTGAAATTCTCGTTGGTCGAGGGGAGAGCCAATTGTAGTCCCGAACTACGTCACGGCCTGATTCCTCCGAAATGGGGATACGTAGGCAACCCCTAAAGGTTCGGCCTTTGTTTTGCAAAAATAAAAAATTCAGATGTATTCAAACAGAGCACTGAAAATTGGGGCAATTCTTTCCAAAAGCTGTGGTTGCATTGCACATCATGCATCATTCTTTCATCTGTACATAAATTTCTGCACAGCACTCTTTTTCCGCACTAGTCACTAAATGCATTTTGCTTCCACTATCAGTTTCAATCATTGGTAAGAGCAAGAAGAACACTGTACCTAGTTGGACTAGAACTCCCAAACAACGATTAATTTGAACTGAGTCAAAAGCGATACAGTCAGATTCAGCAGATTCTGCAGAAATGTCAGACAAAAGTGAGATCGAGGCTCTCAAGATAGCCTTGGAAGAACAGCGGGAGCACAGTGATAGTTAGATGGCTGAATTACTACTCTTAATTCAAGATTTGACCCTTCAGAACAAGCCACCGGGGGATCAGCCGCCACCAAACTCACCTCCGCGAGAGAATCTGAATTTGGAAACAGTGATGGCGAAAGTCGCCAAACTCGAAGAATCGGTCCAGAAACAAGAAAAGATAGCCGCCACGGATGTTGACATGGACAAGTTATGCCTATTTCCCGGCGCCAAACTCCCAGAAGGATTCAAACCTATAACCTGGGAAAAATTTGATGGAAATGGAGATCCAAGAGCTCATCTGCAAGCATACGTGGGCACTCTGTCCATGTATAACATTGAAAAGAACGCCATGGGTCAAATGTTTCAGCAGACATTGGCAGGGCCAGCACTACGATGGTTTTTCAATCTTGACATTTCGAAGAAAGGAAGTTGGGAAGATATTGGGGCAGCCTTCATGGCTCAGTATAATTACAATATCCAGCTTGAGATGACCATTCGGGAATTGGATGCGACGAAAATGGGAGCCAACGAGTCCTTTGCGGACTTTATCAGAAGATGGAGGGGGAAAGCATCTCAGATGACGGATCGAATTTCTGGAGAAGGAGCGGGATGAGAATAATCACGAAGAATCTGGCACCCGATTTTGCAAAGCACTTGGTAGTTTTCCAAACCACCACCGACTTCAAAACCTTCTACGAGGCTGGCCTTGCAGTAGAAGATGCACTCAGAACTGGTATATTTAAGAAAGGAGAATTTGCCAAGCCCAGGCGAGTTTACTCTGGCAACAACAATACTCTGTTCGAAACCAACCAGTATAACCATACCCAAGCCAACTCCTCAAACTCCAAACCCACCAAAACTGATCCTATTAACCAGATAGTAACCCAGCCAACCCGGCAAGCAAGAAATTTCTACCAATTCCCTTTTCCCTTGACAACAGTCTACCAGAAGCTCCTTGAAAAGGACGCTATCAAGCCACTTGAGCCCCGCGAGTCACCCAAAGTGCTTCCTCCAAACCATAACCCAAACACCTTCTATTCTTATCACCGATGGCCCTGTCATCACACCAACAATTGTATCCGTCTTAAGCACAAGATCCAAGATCTCATCGAAGACGAAACGATTCCACTCCCCCTCAAAAAGCCAAACACTGTCTCGAACCCCATGCCTGAACACGAACCCAATACCTAAATCAACCAAATGTCCCTTAGCTCCACTTCAAATAAACCGAGCTCCACTAAATTCAACCCGAGCCTCTACATCATACCGGCCACCGAGCCTAAGCCAATTGCTCCAGTACCTGAGGATTTGGGAGTTTCCTCCCTCACAAGCATCAAATCAGGGCAGAAACCGAGATGGGCAGACATCACGGAAAACGAAGAGTGGGCTATGAATGATCAAGATTGGGAGGAACTCCGCCAGGAGTGGGACCCAAGCCAGTTTATCATCTCAGATTCTTGTGACAAGCCCGTTGTCTCTATACCAACAGATTCGAGTATCTGTAGGATTGAAAAAGTCGTATGCATTGCTGGCATGGTGCATACTCTTGAATACGTTGAACCAAGTGAACAAGATGATTGGCGAGAAAGGTGGGAGGCAATTTGCGTCGATCCACTCGATGCAGTTTCACTCCCGGCATTGTTTGAAGAGCCCGGAGACATATGGAACCGGACACTCAGAGAAGTTTATCACTGGGTCCCTAGCAGCAACCCTCCAGATAATTTGCTGCCACCCCCGCTTCCCGGAATCGAAGAACATTCTGCCATAGAAATTGTCTTTGGAGATAGCAATTGGTTTCCTCAAGCCTACATTATCGGCGAATCTCTGCCCCGGCCATCTGTGTCGTTTCCTCCTCAGCCAAATGTTTCAACTCTAATTGAGGATTCCGTGGATTCGTTTTGGAATGAAGAAGACGTGATTGATACCCAGTTTGATAACGGTGAAATGTGGACTGTCGACAAGACCATGTTGGACAATTCATTTTGGCATGATCGAGCAGTGGAAAATCTGGGAAGAAAGATGGAGGAAATTAAGATCGAGAACCAGAAAGTTGAGAGCAATCTCGCAGGTTTTTGGACCGAGTATTTTGATACTCAGCGGAAGTTGGAATCCATCCAGGCTGGGAAGCGAAAGGTCAATGAGTTTTCAGACTTTTGGGAAGAAGAGCCACCGTCAGTCAACCGAGTAACACGAAGCGGATGAATTTATCAACCTCCCAACCTACAGAGAGGCAACACCTCTAACCACGCTCAAGCTGGGGCATCTGTTTGCGACAATCCCGTCCAAGATGATTCAATCCCGAGTAACTCCAAAGGTGTCACTTAGACACCGGAAGTTGTCATTCAGCCACCACAAAGGAATCCTATGCCAGCGGAAGATCCCATCCGGAAGCAACTTAAAAGAACTCTAGCATCAATATCCGTCTGGGGGCTGCTTTCCTCATCTAGGGAACACCGTCAGAAGTTGATCAAGACTCTCTCTAACATGGAAGTGCCACCCGACACTCCTCCCGAAGCACTGGTGGCTTTGCTTGCGCCAAACTGGGCAAAACATGTCGTGACTTTCACCGAGAAAGGTTTACCGCCGGAAGGAGCCGGTCACAACAAGCCATTACATATCACCATGAAATGTATGGGAAAATGGGTCCCCGTTATCCTCCTAGACAATGGATCCGGCTCAATATGCGCCATTTGCGCTGCAACTAGCATGCAGGATTTACAACTAAGGATTTCCAACCGTCGAGCCTCGAAGTACGTGCTTACAATAATACGCATAGGGATGTAGTCGGAGTTGTTCAATTGGAAATATCAGTTGAGGATTTCAAGTTTAGTATCGAGTTTCATGTGCTCGACATTCCCTCGTCTTTCAACTTGCTGTTGGGTAGACCATGGCTTCACCACCCGGACATTATGGCAGTACCATCTTCTCTGCATCAGAAAGTTCAGCTCGGTATAGCCACAGGAACTCTAACTATTTATGGGGAATCTGGAATTCGTCCCCATGTCTCTAATAACACCCCTCTGCTCGAGATTACACATGGAGAAGAAGATGTCACTCTTGGAGGATTCTCTTTTGACACCGCTGGGGCAGTTCTCACTATCAAGATGGATGGGGATTTCTCGATTAGTTCTACGGTTATTGAGATGATGAGAAAGATGGCTTACGTGCTAGGATTGGGATTAGGCTGCAACAATCAAGGAATGACTGAATTCCCCAAGTTCCCAATGAACAATCACTGCTTCGGCTTTGGGTATCAACCCTACGGAGATGAGAAAGGAAGTGGATGGAAAGCTCAAGCCCGTGCTCAGCCAGAGAAAGGTCCCATTCGTTTTATCAAAGGAAAAGAGGCTATCTACCAAGGAGAGCCAGAACCATTTTGGGATGTGGAGAAGAAAACCAAGCTACCAGGGTTCGAAATCTTCGCCAATAACACGTGGGACAGTGATGATGAGTTAGCCAAGTTGGAAGAGTTGGTCAAGCAATGCAAATCTGACTGGATTGAAGTTTTTGACTTAGGGAATCTGATATCGTTGTTTGGGAATAAAAGTCCAATAGGTATGGTCGAGGACGGGCCTTCTACAATAACGATTGGTTTGGAGCCTGTTGGAGAAATGGAGCTGATGATGCTAAGCCAAGAAGCCCTTGGAGATGTTACCTCGCTCATTGTGGATGCTAATGGAATTTATAAAAATTGCACTTTTCTACCTAAAATTATTTACACTGTCACTGAATTTGAGTTTAAGTCAGGATCTAGCACTGAGTCTGAGTTTAGCACTTAGTTTGAGCCCACTTCTGAGTCAATGCATGTATCTGTCGGTCCTCCGCGTCGTCATTTCTCTTTTGAATTTGAGTCCACTCTCATGTATCACGCCCCCGGGGCCCCCTCTTTTGCAATGAATGAAATTGACTTTGCTTATCTTGCTATGTCTGAAATAAATTGTGTTAACCCGGACGATGATGAGATTGAGTCTAAGGAAGAAATTCCAAAATAACTCCGATCCCTAATCGAACGAGAAAATGAAAGGCATGCTCAGCCTCTAAAAGAAGAAGTAATTTCAATAAATCTAAGAGATGAAAGTAATCCACGAATGGTTCAAATTGGTTCTGGGCTGTCTCCAGAGGAATTTAAAGCTCACTCAGATGTTCTCAAGGAATTTCAAGATGTTTTTACATGGTCTCACACAGACATTGCCAGAATTGACCGAGAAATCATGGAGCATCGAATCCCGCTGTATCCAGATGCAAAACCTGTCAAGTAGAAGTTGAGGAAGTTGAGGCCAGACTGGGTGTTGGAAATCAAGAAGGAGATTCAGAAACAGATTGATGCAGGGTTTTTAATGGTGACGGAATACCCTCAGTGGGTCGCCAACATCGTGCTAGTTCCCAAGAAGAACGGGAAGATCAGAGTCTGCGTGGATTTCAGAGATTTAAACAAGGCCAGCCCTAAAGACGACTTCCCGCTGCTGCATATAGATGTACTGGACAACAACCTTTGCGGGGCACGCATTCTTTCTTTCATGGATGGCTTTTCAGGCTACAATCAGATTCTCATGGCCCCCGAGGACCGAGAGAAGACTACTTTCACTACAAAGTGGGGCACCTACTCTTACAGGGTTATGCTGTTTGGGTTAAAGAATGCCGGGTCCACTTACCAGAGGGCTGTTACAACTCTATTGCATGATATGATTCACAAAGAAGTCGAAGTATATGTAGACGACATGATCGTCAAATCCAGGGAGAGAGAAGGGCACCTGCACGCCCTCAGAAAGTTCTTTGAAAGGATTCGCAAGTACAGATTGCGTCTCAATCCCGAGAAATGCACATTTGGAGTTACAGCAGGAAAAATGTTGGGTTTTATGATCACAACCCAAGGAATTGAAGTGGATCCATCCAAAATCAAGGCCATCCTTGAAATAGAACCACCGTGAACAGAAAAGGAAGTACGAAGTTTCCTCGGCAAAATTCAGTTCATTAGCAGATTCATCGCCAAGTTAACCACAACTTGCGAGCCGATGTTTCATCTCCTCAGGAAAGGCGTGCCATTCAAATGGGACGACAGATGCCAGAAAGCCTTTAAAGCAGTCAAGAAATACTTGCAGAATCCTCCAGTACTGATGCCACTAGTACCGGGGCAAACCCTGATTCTATATCTTTCAGTCACTCCCTCAGCCATGGGATGCATGCTAACACAAGAAGGAGAAGGCGGATCTGAGAAAGCCATGTATTACCTAAGCAAGAAGATGGTTGGGTGCGAAGAACGATACACTTCTCTGGAAAAGACTTGTTGGGCTTTGGTCTGGGCTTCCAAGAAGTTAAGACATTACATGTTGGCTTACTCTGTAGTGTTGATTTCTCGAATGGACCCTCTCAAATATCTATTTAAGAAACCCGCACTTATAGGCAAGTTAGCACGATGGTTGCTTTTGCTCGCAGAATTTGACATCAAGTATGTTACTAGGAAGTCAGTAAAAGGAAGAGCTGTCGCTGAATTTCTTGCCAATCACCCAGTGGAAGGTCCGGAGGACGTAGAGTTTGAACTCCCGGATGAAAACGTGATGACAACCACCAATGATGTCTGGATGTTATATTTTGATGGGGCAGCCAATCAGAAAGGGTTCGGAATCGGGGTACTACTAATTTCCCCAGAAGGATTACATATCCCCCTTGCTTTCAAGTTGAATTTCGAGGTTACCAACAACCAATCGTCAGTCTGGCCTCGCATAGTGGGAATGGAAGCCGCCTTGGAAATTGGAGTCAAAAGACTAGAAGTTGTCGGAGACTCAAACCTGGTGGTATCACAAGCAAATGGCAACTGGAAGGTCAAGGAAGACAAGCTGAAACCCTATCATCAAGATTTGGATGACTTGATCCCACAGTTTCAGATGGTCACTTTCACACATGTGCCAAGATTGAAGAATCGGTTCGCCGATGCCCTCGCAACGCTAGCATCCATGGTTGAAATACCAAACGGAGTCAGGCTCAGGCCAATTGTGATCGAACAGAGAGACAAGCCTGTCTATGAATACGTCATGGCCATTGACGAGCCAAACGATGGCTTGCCATGGTTTCACAACATTTGGAACTTCATTGAAAGGGGCGAGTATCCATAAGGAACGGACAAGAAAGACCAAGTTGCTCTTCGGAGGTTGGCATCTCAATACATCATTTGCGGAGGACAACTATATTGGAGATTTTATTGTGGAACGCACAAACTATGTGTGCACGGAGAAGAAGCCAGTCGGATTATAGAAGAAATTCATAAAGGAGTTTGCGGCCCTCATATGAATGGCATGATGCTCGCCAAGAAAGTGTTGAGGCAAGGTTATTATTGGTCAACCATGGAGACTCAATGTGTTGAATATGTGAGGCGATGCCACAAATGCCAGATCCACGGCAATCTCATGCATGTCCCGTCGTCGGAATTGCACTCCATGACTTCTCCTTGGCCCTTTTCCGTATGGGGCATAGATGTTATCGGTAGAATCACGCCAGCAGCGTCAAACGGGCACAAGTTCATCCTGGTTGCAATTGATTACTTCACCAAGTGGGTCGAAGCTGCTTCCTACACGACCCTCACGGCGGTCCAGGTTGCTCATTTTATCAAGCAGAATGTCATCTACAGATATGGGGTCCCTCAAGCTTTCGTATCAGAGAACGGAGTTCATTTCAAAGGAAAAGCGGCAGAAACTCTAGAAGAATTTGGGGTCTAGGTTCATAATTCAACTGTCTATCGACCGCAAACCAATGGAGCTGTGGAAGCAGCCAACAAAACCATCAAGACTATACTGGAGAAGACCACTGAGTCCACGCGAAATTGTCACGAGCAACTGCTTTTAGCATTGTGGGGGTACCAGACATCTATCCGGACTCCAACTGGAGCAACACCCTACTCTTTGGTTTACGGTATGGAGGTTGTTCTTCCCATCAAACTTGAAATTCCATCTTTGAGAATCATGGCAGAGTCAGGAATAGATGAAGCAGAATGGCAAAACGCAAGATTCGAAGAGCTCATGTTGTTCGATGAAAGGCGGCTTAAAGCCTTATATCATGTTCAGGGGTATCAGCGCCAAATAGCCCCGCGCTTTTAACAAGAAAGTGAAGTCCAGGGATTTACAAGAAGGCGACATGGTTTTGAAGGAGATTCGGGTTCTAGTTTTCGATTTGCGTGGGAAATTCCGACCGAAATGGGCCGGGCCCTACATTATCAAGAAGATCTTGTCCGGTGCGTGCAACAAGAACTCATCGATCTCGGCGAAGAATCTAATTTTCTACTTTGGTTAACTTGGATCAACTTATGAGATATTACCCCTGAGAGAAGCTCGCTGGACTGAAAACCGCAAGGGCGGACAGTTCCAGGAAAAAATTAGAGCAAAACCCTGCTAGGTTGAAAACCCAAAAGGGCGGCCTAGGCAAAAGATAAGGCTAAATCAATCAAAGCTCGCTAGACCGAAAACTCGGGGGCAGTACCAAGCAAAATTCAGAGCGCAAAAGGAGAGTATAAATACCTGAGTGAACCCTAACCAAACAATTGTAGTCCTGAACTACGTCATGACCTGATTCCTTTCTACAAGGGATACGTAGGCAGCCTCATCCCGAGGTTCGGTCACAATATTATGAGTTGATTCCAAGTCCTTGTGCGCATTTCAAATTTCACAGGCAGAACCAGTAAAAATCAAGAGTGGAAAGTTCTCAAAACTCAAGTTTTATTCAAACAAGCCTTTTTCGATTACATGGCTGAGCATGAAATTTTCGAAAAAAAAAAAACGACAAACATCCATAGCATTGGATGCACAACTTATTTCAGGCACATTAAGATCGAGTCTAAAGTCTGTCTTAGTTTCCACTGTCTCTTGCTTCAATATCTCTTGTCAACCATCTCTAGTAGCGTGTCGGAAGAAGAACACTAGGATATGGGTCTCTTGGAATGGTCATGCGCTCCCTCCAATTGTTCTGATAAGCTCTGAATGTGGCAACATTGAAATTTGGTATGACAAAGTTCTCAGGACTGGCAGGCGGCGATACCTGACGAGCTCCAAGCTGACGGAGGATGCAGTTTGGAATATAGAAGGTCCATTGGGTCAAACACCGCTAACTATTCATTTGGCGCCCCATGTTGCTGATAGCCATGCCAGGAAGGTCAATCCAAGTCAAGCGCCAAGAGATCACCTCTTCTGTGAGCCAAGAAAGAACCTAGATCCAACCTCCCACATCATCAAAAACCTCCCTGAAATTCCTGATAACAAACCCTTGTGTTCCATGAACTCGGTTTCTCGGCACAGGCTCCAATAGATTAGCCTTATCACATAACCACAATTGTGTGAAAGAGAGAAAACAAGTAAGAAACCTTAGAAAGCCTTAAACTGAGAGTCGAGGTAAAAAGAGAACGAGTGAAAAGCCAAAAAGGAGAGAGCCGAGGAGAAGCCTACACAGCCAGGATCAGCGGACTACCTTCAAAGACGTCGGTCCTACCGGCATGAACCCCATCCAAACCCATCAAAGTTTCAGCCAAAACCATGGGAGCTACATCCTTGCACTCCCCAATTTGCATAGCCACACCAACCAGGGAAGAGCTTGCCTGACCGTTAGATTGCACAAACAAGAATGCAGCCAATAAGCACAAGCACAGAGCAAAATCATTGGAGCAGAACCCTTCAATCAGACGTGGAACGTTTAGAAAACCTCCACGAATCAAGGACTTGGCCGCGTTATTGCTTATTTCAAGTTTGGAAGACAACACTGGGGCAAAACTAACTCCATGGAGAGGAATGATGGGCTCCACCAAGTCAAAACCTCCGATGAATGCATAGAATTCTTCCACCGTGGGACATAACTCGTGGAGACCAAAGCGGAAAACATGCACCTCAGGGTCCCAGAATTGTGTTGCAGCTCGCAACAACTCTGGACGTATGGACACGTCTCGAATGTAACGAAGGGAAGTCAGCCTGTGATCCCGAAAGTGGAGTCAGTCCAATACATCGAGGTCATTAAGCCAAGAGCGCATCAAGGCTGACAAATACACCGCCATTGTGAGAGGGGGGTGAATGAGGAAGAAGTTTGTAGATTTGAGGTGCAAACGAGAAGTGGAATGAGCAGCTTTTTATAGCTACCATGCATGAAGAACGTTACGAAGTTTGAAGTTCCAAAGAACGGCCGTCTCGAAAAACGTGCCAACTCAAAAATCGCAAGGAATCATGCTAAAATTGGCAAAGGCTTCTCAAGGGATGCCTCACAATGGCCCTTCAAGACCCTAGGACGTGCATTGAAATGATAGAAGGCCAAAAGAGAGGACCAGAAATCGGCTGCAAGTTGCAAATTTTTGGCACTGTCAGGCCAGTGCCGCACGGCACACAAATAGTTCTGCACGGCACAGTTTTGGTGCCGCATGGCACAACTGGCCAGATTCCAGCAAAACTGAGTTTTGAGCGTCTGGGGCTCATTCCATGCTTCTTTTGGGCACGTAGCATGTGCATACAAGCCATGACGCACGCATGTGGCATAGTGGAAGGATCGATTGGCAACCCCAACCAAAATTTCAATAATCAAGAGTGCCTTGAAGACTTGAACATCAAGAATGGAAGTATCGACGAGCTACATTTCACGATAATGTCATCTCACGAGTATAGTCAATTCATGTGTGTCATGTCCATGAGCCATTCCATTCATTTGTCAATGGCAATGCCATCACATGCACTCAACAAGCGTCATTCTCTTATCATTAATCCATGCATTGTACACATGAGTCCAAAAGTTAGTTCTATTTCATTGAGTCCTGTGAGTCACAACCATGAATGAGAGACAAGCTTTCCGTATACAAGTTTGGTGGTCGCTTGATTGGTTGTTTTAATTAAGTACTCACGTGCAAACATTGATTTTTCAAAATTCATTGCCAATGTGAATAAAAAGCATGACAAGGTGTGAAGTTTTTATAAAACCAAAACCAAATATCCACATCATGAGCATAACTATATCCAGGGGCAAACAGGCCCAATGCAATATCAACTACTACAGCTCACAGGCCATCTATACAGATGGCTAAACAAGCGCCCAAACCAAAATGAGGCACGCAGGCCCCACCTAATAAAATGCTACTACTAACAAATGTCTCAGGTACGAGGACGTTTCGACGAAGCATGTCCCCAGGTCTCAGACTCCTGCGAAAGCAGATCATCCTCAAGATCGGGCCGCTCTCCGCAGACTCCTCCCTCTCAAGTACACTTTCTCCGCCTCTCCCGAAGAAGAGCAAAGACTCGGCCTGAAGGTGGAGTCACTGAAAAGGCTCGAGGCATAGAACGCCTAGCACTCCGGGAACCTGATGCTCCCTGCACAAGCAACAAGGTTTGTCAAATGAGAAGCATATATGATCGACGAAAAAGAAAGGCAAGTCTAAGTGTATACCTCGTGGCTCCAAAGACTTTGGGGTAGCCCCCCTCGGCTAGCTCCTCTCTCTTCTACGGCTCTCTCTCCTCCTAATTGAATACCACGGCTAGCCTCTGCACGCCTCAAGTAGTCTCTCCAAATACCGCCACTGTTACCTCTATCAACACCACGAGTCGGTGTCCTCTCTCTAGTAGCTCTCACCCACGAATTAAGTACAACTCCCCGCTCACCAAGGGCGCACTTCTCGAGCTATGCCCATCACAAACCGGCGCACCATGGCCCCGTAAGTCCCGCACCAACCGGTAATGATGCCGCCCACTCAACAGGAATCTGAAATACAAAGAGGCATCAGCAATGCATGAGATATTGATATGACCAGGTAATTGAAGCAAGCATAGTAAACAGAAGTCACCTCTGTCGTGGCAAGAGTAACTGTGGGAGTAATGAGAGGCACCGTCACCACTCCTAGTGCTCCATCAACAATCACCACCTCAATCTCTCTCCTCAAATCGGGTAAAGCAGGGCCGACCCTCAAACGATTCTCCATGTCCAGATCATATGCCAAGTGCGTGCTCAGGTAGCCCTCATAGTCTATCGAAGGACTGAAGATCACCTCCGTCGGCACAGTATCTATGCTACACGGTACACCACAGCGTTCTTAAAGGTTTTGCACTAGGTACAACCTTCCCCGGGGGTTTCTAAACCAAGATTACCAGCAATCTCACTCGGGCTAAACACCGATTTTGCCCCGCGACAGCCTCGCGCACACGCTCATTGGTTCCATCATAAATTATTCAAGCAACAATTGGTTTTGTAAGTCCTCTCTGGCATTGACATCAAAGTTATCTTAGCATCAGAATGGTTTCGTAAGTCCCCTCCGGCATTAACATCAAAAGTTTTCTCAAGCACTCGAATGGTTTCGTAAGTCCTCTCCGGCATTAACGACAGTTATCTCGGCAATTAAATGATTTCGTAAGTCCTCTCCGGCATTAACAAGCAGTCATCTCAGCATACGAAGGGTTCCTTGGTTTCGTAAGTCCCCTCCGGCATTAACATCAAAGATTTCTCAAGCACTCGAATGGTTTCGTAAGTCCTCTCCGGCATTAACGACAGTTATCTCAGCAGTCAAATGGTTTCGTAAGTCCTCTCCGGCATTAACAAGTAGTCATCTCAGCATACGAAGGGTTCCTTGGTTTCGTAAGTCCTCTCCAGCATTGACATCAAAGTTTTCTCAAGCACTTGAATGGTCGAATGGTTTCATAAGTCCTCTCCGGCATTAACATCGAGGTTTTCTCAAGCACTCAGACGGGTTTCGTAAGCCCTCTCCGGCATTAACGAATGATATTCAAGCTCTCAAAATGGTTTCTGGTTTCGTAAGTCCTCTCAAGCATTAACAACAGTTATCTCAGCACAAGTACGGTTTCGTAAGTCCTCCCCGGCATTAATTGCAAACACCTCAACATCAAGTGGTTTCCACCGACGGTTTCGTAAGTCCTCGACGGCATTAACAAAGGCATTCAACAACAAAAGCACATCATTCATTTTTCCCTCGTTGAAAAACAGGGTGACAATTCCCGCAAACCAACCAAGGTATGTTTTCTATCAAACTCTTGTATTTCATGTTCGAAAGCTTCGATGAACTACGCCGGTCTGATCCCTACAACGGGGTACGTAGGCAGCTCTCACGAGCGCGACCACATGCATCCCGTCTAGCTATTTGTTTTCATACGAGGACGCCCACATCGAGGGGTGTCTTCTATCTTTGACGCGACTTCCATCACAATGATTGTAAGCCTCGTCAAAGAAGGGCAACTGTAGACACCCCAAAATGAAACGTTCACGTACATTTTGATCCCCAATGATGAAAGGAAATGCCCGGAGGAACTTCTGGATTGAAATTCTCCAAGTCAACTCAGTCAACAGTACCGCACGGTACTCATCTCTTAACGCACGGCACAACCAGAGTCTTGTACAATAGTTTTTTAAATTTTGGTGGCCAGTTGTGCCGCACGGTACATAAGTTGTGCCACACGGCATGGTTTGTGTGCCGTACGGCACTGTCACTTATCACAGCTTTTGCAAGTTCCCAGCAGCATTTTATACCTCCCGGTCGCGTCGTACGGTGAAAACATCGCCTTGTACGGAGTGATTCTACGAGGAGGGACATCCCCATACTTAGATACACTGTTTTCCCCTTCAAAGTAGTTCATTTTAATCACATTTCATACCTTGTATGTGCCTCTGATCAATCATTTCAAAAAGCCAAAGTTTCTAACTGTTTTGCAGCCAGTTGTGCCGCACTACACTCTTACTGTGCCGCACGGTACATTTTGAGTGTCGTACGGTACTTATTTGAAAATTTGACCGTTAAATTGATGAACAATGCCACACGGCTCATCCTTTATACCGTATGGTACATCCAGTGTGCCACACGACACACTTTTTCGGTAAAATGTGATTTTTAAACAGTCCCCTGCATGAGCAGTTGAGAACTTTGGATTTTCGTTTGATTTTCGTCAATCACATAGTAATTATTTGTTTTTCTCATTATTATCGTCTGCTTCGCTTAATTTAAATGTTTACTTGTCGACGTTTAACAACAAAATTGTTTTCCAAAAATCCCACAAATGTTTAGTAAAGACCAATTTTTAATCGGGCGAACGGGGTGCATTAAAATCCTTCCCCGTTCATAACTTGGCTCCCGAATCCGAAACAAATCTCTGGTTTTCAATTAGTTTTATGAGTCATTCTCTCAATCACTTTCAAACTGGTTTCTCGAGTCCCAAATCACTTCTTCAAAACCCGGGTGGCGACTCTATTTTATTTTTCGAATCGTTTCGAAAACCCCGACCGGTGGAAATCGACCGTCCACACTAGTTTTATAAATAAGTTGGGGGATGGGAGGAATTCCTTACCAGACATTTGCTCTGCCACTTCACCTCCTCCTTAACAAAAAACATCAGCAATTACATGAATATCCAAATTTATATATTTCTCCTACTGCTTATGATTAGCCAAAAAAAAAAAATAGAAAATTGGTCTAAAGGCCAAGTTTGGGGTTTTAAATGGTGTTTAGTCCAGTTTAACTTATTTTAATGCTTCTAATATATTAATGTGAAATTTTTGAGAGCTCAAGGACAATACTAGACAAAAATACCCTTAATAAAACCCACACTTACGCGCACCATGTGGAGGAATTTTCTATGGACAAAAGTGAATGTCGGATTTTGTTCCAATGTTCTAACTAAACTGACCGAATTGCTTCCTTTGGCTAAATCTTGAAAGTGACAGTTCATGTGGGAAAAAATTGACCCATTACTCTCTCTATCTCTCTCTCTCTCTCTCATAGTTTGTGACTAACCCATGAAAGTGATGGGTTTCCTTTAATGCGGTTCAGACTTCAGACCCTCCCCCCTCTCTCTCATACTTTCCCGACTGACTTTACTTAGTAGGACAAAATTAATTTTTCTCTTCAATTTTAAAGGTGTGTTCAATTTTAGGGGGTTTAGGCACTTTGGGGTAGGGTATAGTGGATTTAGGCATTTTGGCTTTAGGCATTGTTTGGTTCTTTTACTTCTTTGCAATGGAAAATGATTGTGTGCACGCGTGGCAGAGAGAGTTTCAATCTCCTCCCTCAGATTAACTTTGGAAAAACCAAATCTAATTAGGCGATTGTGTTTTATTGATTCAATTACCTCAATTAAGAGGATTTTTCTTAATAAGTGAAGAAATGCAAACCAATAAACTTAGGAAATCAAAGAACAATAAAGAAACAAGATACTTCGATTGATGAATCAAAGATAAACTTACTTTGAAATCGTCTCCAACTTTAAATACAGAGTAACAGAACTTCGAACGGGTGATTGTTACAAGAACAACCGAGATAAAGGTGATTGTTACAAGAACAGTCGAGATAAATCCTAATCTACTTCCTAATCTACTTCTTAATCTACTTCGAACTGAGTTCTAAATCCTAAACTACTTTGCCAATGAACAAACTAAGCATTAGTTTTTGATAGTTGTTTGTTGAAGATTTGTCCAGGAGTCTTCTACTTTTCAATTTCTTCTATTTATAGATGCTGCTTGCAGTTGTACTTCCCGCCCAATGAATTTGAATTTTGGCTTGCGTCGAACTCTAATTCCCACTCTTCGAGTTGGTAGTTATTCTTCCTCCATGTCTGAATTTGAATTCTTTCTTCCTCCAGAAGTTTTAAATCTGCACGTTTGTTTAAACAAACTCAAATGATTACATGTTGAGGAAATAACTGCCTTCTATTAGTACTCCACGTGTTCTAACTGCTAATTTGTTTTGTTTCACAAGTTTCCACGTGGAGTTTATACGTTAATAAGTTAACATCATGGCTTCGAAGCCAATTTTAATTTTAGCAATAGCTTGTAACTGTCAATAACTGCTTTTCCAATTTGAGAAATAATACGACACCATATTTACTCAAGTTTGTCGTATTAATCCAGTGCATCTGTATTGACAAGTAATTGCCAACGTTTGACACTTTTGATTACGTGTCAATTAATTATTGGATTGGTTAATTTTATATATAAACATACCCTCCACATTAACATCGTTGTTCAAAGAATTTGAATGAGTGTTAATGTGCCTTTGTCGCTTCGAATTCCTGTAAACTTCCAACGCAGAAGTTATTGGTAGTTGTTTGTCACTTCCAATAATGCAGTTATCACTAAGTCTTTGAGTTCATTTTGAGGAATTTACGGATAATGAGCAGTTAATACCCACGTTCTCCATTTTCAGGAATTTGAATCGTTTCTGGCTTAAAACTCTACCTATAAAAAAGGTTTAATCACTGGTAAAATCAATCATCAATTTTTTTTTGCAAACTGGTTCTCATGTCGACTCAACCATGGCTGATATTTCTAGCACCCAAAATGCCTTCAAAAACTTGGTTCTGAATGACCCAATCCCTGTTGATACTAGAAATGTTGTTACACTAGTTATTGGTGAAATTCGAAGGAGTCGTACTTATTCACTATTTCGAGTGGATGATTCTGAGTCTATCGATCCATGGAATCCTCCGATTTCTCCTACCCTTAAACCCTTTCTATGAGATTTACCATCTGAAATAGTGGTGGTAAAAATGGATGATCTTACTGGCTACAAAGGTTGGAGCCAATATAGCTCGTTAGCTATGAGTAGATATTTATCTCTTTGCATTAGGCGTGATCCAAATATAATGGTGCTTGACAGTCTCATTGCTACTTGTCTTACTCCAACATTTTTTAAAGTCTGTGAAGATGAAGAATATGGCTTTGCTAGTTATAGTGAATTCAAACAGAAAGCCAAAAACCAATATGTTTATTGGTTAAACGAGGTTCGAAGACCCCATTTTGAAAGGAATTTCATTGATCCTTCTAACTCTTCTCTTCAACCCTTCCCGAAAAATTCTGATTGGTTTCAAGAGTTGAAGAATATTAAGTTTGATTCTACTCTCTCTCATGCTGATTATTCTTATTCTCTTTACCCAAAATTTGATTCTATAAAAGCCAAAGAATTATTGGCTGCTTTTGCTTTCTTAGATATAGGTATCCTTGAGGAAGTTACTCCCTGCAAAAATTTCTTATGGGCTTGTGAAACCATCCAATGCTCCGTTTCTGAACACACTGACTCTTTTATCCATTCTTTTTTAAGCCAACTTTCTCTCCTTCGAATGTGGATGAAGAGCAATAGTACTACCCATGGATTTAATCAGGATCTTCATGATTATGAGATTGCACATGACCAAGTCAGTAAGCTTCATAATAAAATAGAAGACCTAAAGGGAAAATCTTTTGAAATCCCGTCTGGAATTTCGAAAAGACTTCGAAAGAACTTTAAAAGCCGAGCAAAGAGGAATGCTTCAAAGTTGGTTAAGCTCGAAGTAAAAGCCAAAGCTCTAGTTTTGAAGATCAGGCCTTTGATTGAGAAGAAACTCAAGCTAGATGGAGAAGCTGAAACCAGAATGAAGGAAAAAGAGTTTTTTTATTTCACTTGGACAAAATTTCATGCATTAGTGACTTGGAGCTTTCCTCATTACTTCCAAGTTATTTCTACTCCAACGGCTGCTCCATCAAAAGTAGAAGCTCAATTCCCTTCAATGTAATAGGATTTCCTTGTAGTATGTAATTTCCTCATGTTTAATGCAATCTTAGTTCTTTTTAAGCACTGCGATCAACTTGGCCTTTGAAGCAGCATCAAGCTCCTTGTTGATTTGTACAGTATTTGAAACAATTCCTTCTATCAATTCCACTTCTTCTAAAGGATTTTGAGAATCGACATGGCCTATAAAGGCTTCTTCGAACTTAATTGGCTTCAAATCCCAGTCAGATTTCTCAGCCAATAATTCTTCCCAATCATTCGTTTCCTGTAACTTCTGCTCTATTTCTAGAGCCATAAATTTAACTAAAGCCAATGAGTTGACCTCTTCGAACTCTGTCTTGGATTCACATCCAAGCAGCCTCATCTGGTGGATTGTCTGATTCATAATCAACTGCTTGTTTAAATGAGATTGATTAAAACCTCTTTTAAATGAACTTCCTGATGCAGTGCCTTGCCGGTAAGTCTTCCTATCATCATTTCGAAGTTGGCCAATTTTTGACTTTCCTCTACCAAACTGCACTGAATTCATTTCCACTTGCACTTGCTTGTTCTGCCACATTTCCTTAACAGTTTTGGCTAGAGATGTTGGCACCTTAGTGTTAGCAGTCACTTCTTCAATCTTTGGAAATGGATCAGTATCGATCCCCATAGCCTTTTCTGGAAATATGATTCTTCCTTTCTTGATCTGCTCCTGAATCCTATCACGGAAAACATTACAATTCTTAGTGGAATGAGTCCAGGTAGCATGCCATTTGCAATAACTTTTCCCTTTTGTTTCTTCCAAAGTTGGAAGTTTAATATTTTTAGGGAGTTTGATAAACTTTTTCTTCAAAAGGTAATCAAAAATTTCATCTGCTTTTGAAATATCAAATGAATATACTTTACTAATTGCTTTCTTGTTGGTCCTTAGTGCTATAGAAGAGTCCTTTCGAACTAGACATTCGCACACGCAAGGATCATGTTCAACAATTTCAGCAGCATCAATTTCATAAGTGGCCTCTTTATAATAGGTTGAATAAGAAGAGTTATTTCTATCAACATCTTCTTCTAACGAAGATTTATATCTTGATGCTTTGTAAGTTAAATCAACCAAATTCCTAAATTCAGTAGAATTGAACTTTTTCCTAAGTTCTCTACTTAAGCCATCTTGTGCTATTCTCACAAATTCAACCTCTGGTAATTGAAGTTTACACTTATTTCTGGCCCTTTTAAATCTAGCAATAAATTGAACAACCTTTTCATTAGGCTTCTGCTTTAATCTTGCTAAGTCAGCCATAGTGACTTCAGGTTCAATTTGATAAAATTGTGCATTGAATAACTCCTCCATCCTTTTCCAATTTGGAACTGACTTTGGTGTCAAGTTGGAATACCATTCGAAGGTTGTCCTTGTTAAAGAATTATAAAACAATTTCAACTTAATGAACCCATTATTGTCTAATTCCCTACACTGAGCAATGGATCTAACAATATGTTCAGTTGTTGATTGTTTTCCATCTCCATGGAATAGAGTGAAATTTGGGATTTTAAACCCCCTAGGGACTTCAAACTGTTTATCTATCCATTCTGGATAAGGCTTTCTATAAATTTGAGTTTGAACCCCCGGTTTAAAGGTCCATAAACTTCTTGCATGAGACCTAATATTTCATCTCGAAGGGCTGTGCATTCCCCTAAAGGTACCCTTGAATTAATAGGTGGTTCCAAAGTGACATTTCTAGGCATATGATTTTCTGGAAACCTCTGATAAGGATCATCAAAAGGCCTAGGTTGCTTGAAACCTCCTTCCTGTTTTGCAAAATGTTCATAAAGGTAGTTCGAATGTACCCTTCCCATCTCTGGTATTCCTGAATACTTACGAATCCCAATCTCTGGATTAGGCCTTTTTGCATTAGTCCTATCCTTTTCATTAAAATAATTTTCAGGAGTATACATATACTCATCAAACCCGTAATCATTGTTTCTAAAACCTTTATCCTCATTTACACCATCAAAGTTTGGTTCGAAAGGGATATTAGTGTTTTGCTTGAACACTTTCTTAGATTTAGGAGTTTGATAATCATGTGTTTTTGCAGGTTCATACTAAGATTCTGGTATATCATCTACATTTATAGGCTCTTTTTCAGGCCTTGACTTAAATTTGCTTGTGCTAGCCTCTCCTTTATCCTTCTCAAATAGGCAAACGATCACTCCTAACCCCTGATTGCTCTTCCAATTTTTGTAGCATAAGCTTTTGGGTCTGAGCCAATTCTTTAAATGTAGCAATCATTTTAGCAAACTGGGTAGATGACATATTCCCTCTAACTTCTGGATTCTTTGGGTCATCAACATGCACAGTTTTATTATTCCTAGTATTCATTCGAGAAGTCTAGTCAATTCTCACATTTAAGTCTTGACCAGTACGAGTCTCTGGTCCTATTTGAAGGCCTTCGACTTGTTCATTCTTTTTAGAATTAACATTATTCTCATCTTCTGGCGTTTGGCCAACCTGAGAATCATCTACTTGCTTTCTAAGTTTTGGAGCCATTCAACACTTTCAGGTGTCCCACCGGGCGTGCCAAAAAAATGTGTTTGGTTCTTTTACCTCTTTGCAATGAAAAATTATTGTGTGCGAGTGTGCCAGAGAGAGTTTCAATCTCCTCCCTCAGATTAACTTTGGAAAAACCAAATCTAATCAGGCGATTGTGTTTTATTGGTTCAATTACCTCAATTAAGAGGATTTTTCTTAATAAGTGAAGAAATGCAAACCAATAAACTTAGGAAATCAAAGAACAATAAAGAAACAAGATACTTCGATTGATGAATCAAAGATAAACTTACTTTGAAATCGTCTCCAACTTTAAATACAGAGTAACAGAACTTCGAACGGGTGATTGTTACAAGAACAACCGAGATAAAGGTGATTGTTACAAGAACAATCGAGATAAATCCTAATCTACTTCCTAATCTACTTCTTAATCTACTTCGAACTGAGTTCGAAATCCTAAACTACTTTGCCAATGAACAAATCAAGCATTAGTTTTTGATAGTTGTTTGTTGAAGATTTGTCCGGGGGCTTCTACTTTTCAATTTCTTCTATTTATAGATGCCGCTTGCAGTTGGACTTTCGGCCCAATGAATTTGAATTTTGGCTTGCGTCGAACTCTAATTCTCACTCTTCGAGTTAGTAGTTATTCTTCCTCCACGTCTAAATTTGAATTCTTTCTTCCTCCAGAAGCTTTAAATCTGCACGTTTGTTTAAACAAACTCAAATGATAACATGTTAAGGAAATAACTGCCTTCTATAAGTACTCCACGTGTTCTAAGTGCTAATTTGTCTTGTTTCACAAGTTTCCACGTGGAGTTTATACGTTAATAAGTTAACATCATGACTTCGAAGCTAATTTTAATTTTAGCAATGGCTTGTAACTGCCAATAACTACTTTTTCAATTCGAGAAATAATACGACATCGTATTTACTCAACTTTGTCTTATTAATCCAGTGTATCTTCATTGACAAGTAATTGCCAATGTTTGTCACTTTTGATTACGTGTCAATTACTTATTGGATTGATTAATTTTATATGTAAACAGGCACTTGGAGTGCATTTTTCAATTATAAGATTTTGGGGTTTAGGCACTTTCGTGGGTACCCTAGGATTTTAGGCTCTTTAGGGTGCCTTAAGGTTTATGTTTAGGCACTTTAATAGTGTACTCTAGGGTATTAGGCAATTTATTAGGGTACCCAGGGGTTTAGGTTTAGGCACTTTCATTAGGTTTGAGGGTTTATGCACTTTTATTGATTAGTGATGGCATTTTTGGAATGTGTAGGTAATTTGTCCTCTTGACATTAAAGAAAAAGTTGATGCCCTTATTGCAGTAAAAACTTCTTTACTATGTCCTCCAAAAAAACAGACAAAAAAAAAAAAAAAAAAGTGTTTCCGAAGTTATTGAATTATGAGGTAGGAATAAAGATTTAATAGCTTTGCCTTTCCATAGCCAGCTAAGGAAAGATCCCAAATAATGCTCACTATAATCGCTCCAAGTAATTCTTAGTTTCTTACCTTCTTCCCAAAATTTTAGTTAGATTTAGGCATTAAATTTGTTGAGATTGTAAACAACTCAGAAAACTCCTCATCTTGTAAATATGACTCATCTCCCATCACATAAAAAAAATTAAAAAACAAAGAAAACAAGTCAAATCAAGTAAAGAATAATCATCTTTTGCTTATGATAAAAATGAAATTAATACATAGGCATCAAATTTGGGTTTTGTTGGATGCGATCGTTTTGACTCTCTTTTCTTTGGTGTTTTTTTTTGCCCTTCAAAACGACACTGTTTTGGGTTTTACGGGATGAGATCGTTTTTTTTTTCTTTTTTTTCCCCTTTAAAACAACGCCTTTTTTACAGAATAGTAATACACACACTCCACTTATATATATTGGCCATTGACATTTTCACACGCCGGTGGGGCCCACCCGTAGATCCTCGGCGTGGGGCAAGACGCTGAAATATGCAATAATGGAAATCCCCCCATCACTTTTGTTTTTTACACGCACAATAGCTGTAACAAATTCAGGGTGAGTGAATCGTCATGTGAAAAAAAAAAAAAAAAACTGTTGAAAGTAGAAGAAACATCAATACATACATCCTCTCCCTCTCAATTCGGAAAACACAAGCCTCCCTACCCCGAATCCCCCCAGAAGGCTTCCCGAAACCCTCCAAATTGATTCAATCCCCATCGTCGACCTCCGCTTCCTTTCCCAATCCGACCTCCACGCCCTCTCCCACTTCTCCACCACCTCCTCCTCCTCCACCTTCGATCCCCGCCGCTGCCACGATGACCTCGTCATCCCCCAAATCGACCGCTCCGTCTTCAACGAATCCGCCGGCAGTCGCAAACAAACCTACTCCCGCCTCCGCCTCGCCCCCCGCAAGCCCCATTCCTCCTCCTCCTCCTCCGCCCTCCCCCGCAGAATAACCGACGATGCCGACCCCGAACGAGCCGAAAACTACCACATCATCGGACTGTTGAAACAACTCTTTGGCCCCAAACCTAGCGGGGACGAGATAGTCCCGATTCAAGTCGAGTACGGAGAGTCGGTCCCGTCTGAGTTGTTGAAGAAAAGGAAGAGGGGGAGGCCTAGTAGGGAGAATGAAGTTAGGGCATGCGATGATGTAGTTAAGGACATTGTTGTGGTTAAGGAAGTTGTTGAGGATAGGGATAAGGAGCTTTTTAAGGAAGATGGGAGGAATGGTGTGAATTTGGAGGCGCTGTCGAGTTTGGAGGATCCGTATGATGGTGAATTAACGAGGAGGACTGAGAATTTGAAGACGGAGGAGGAGGTGTTGGGGTATTTAGGGGAATTGAATGGAAAGTGGGGGACTTGGAGGAGGAAGAAGAAGATTGTGGATGCGAGTGAGTTTGGGGATGCATTGCCTAAAGGTTGGAGGCTCTTGGTTTCCATTAGGAAGAAACAAGGCCGTGTTTGGTTATATGTCAGTCGATATATCAGGTATTCCCTGCCTTAACATGGTTTGCTCTTGGTTTCACATTTATGGAGTATGGTTCTAGTTTGCTTTGGGTTGCACTGGGCCTTTTAGAGGGGGGCGGAAAAAACAGCCTGAAGGATTGGTTGTTGGATCCTCTTTTGTTTGACGTCAATCCTTTGGTTGGGATCCTTTGGTTAATTTCAGCTTTGCCGTGAAGCCCTATTATTTAATGGAACTAGCAAGGAATATTAGGAGAGTTTAGATTGTTCTGAAAAAATTCCTCGCTTTTATTAACTTAGGTTCGTTTGCTCTTAGGAAAGTTATCGTACTGGAAAATTCCTCATTTTTATCAACTTAGGTTTGTTTGCTACTGTGGGAATATCACTACACAGTTAATTAGGCTAATTAAAAACACTCAGGGATGCTAGGGAGGTGGATTTTGATTTATAGCTTTTTATTGAATCTGTGAAAGTGTTTGGATGGTATGTGCAAAATAGATTTTGAGCAGAATAGTTTTTCGAATATAATCTATAGAATCCACATTGATGATATTTGTAAATAGGTTACCCTTGCTTAGGATTGGTTAATAACATGAGTTATTATAATGTACGACCCTTTTATGACAATTCTTTCACACTGTTTTTTGGAGAACTTGCTAACTTAAATTTTGTAGGAGTATGTTCATTTTAGCTGATATATATAAGCCCCATTGTTGGAAGTCCAAAAAATTGGCTAAAGAAATGGTCACATTTCCTTCAGCAACCTAATGATTACCATCTTGTGATTCGATTAGTGTTGCCTTTGTAAAAAGGTTGGTAATCATGTTCATCACTTGCCTATTCGTTGGAAGCTATGTTACATGTATCTGCTGTTTTGGGTGAAGTAAACCTATCGATACAACACAACACTGCGGGATACGTACCGAATCTGCCAAAAATATCCGGATATGGTTGTTTTCTAGATCTGGTTCGAGGAAGAGGAAGAGGAAGAGGCTTAGTTGTAGGATCCTTCTAAAACGGGTGCGCTCCCAAGATGGGAGCTCGCTCCTAACTAGGATGAGAGCTTATCAGGCCTTTAAAACAATTATTCTTATACAAGGGTGTGGAAATAAGAATATGAAAATCATATGAGTCAAGAAGTTTTGAAAATTGAAAATATCTAACTTCCAAAAATTTTGCCCTTTAAGATAGGGAAAATTCTCAACATGTATCACTTTTTCTTAAATGGTTAAGTATTTAAAGATATTTTATATACATATTTAAATATGATCTATATACGCTCCTTAAGCGCTCCCAATCTTGGGAACTTCTAGGTGTGTCCGCTCTCCCACACCCGCTCCTGCTCTCATCCCCGCATCCACTCTTGCTTTGTGCAACTTAAGGAGGAAGAAGAAGAAGTGAAGGGGAAAGATAAACTGTATGAGGTCTACCTGCGAGGGAGACATCTTCTGCGTGGAAGACGATTGTGGGTGTGAAAACTCTGACGGTCGTTGCTTGAGGGAGAACTACGACGATGGTGGGAGATGGTGGCTGTTGCTGGGTGTTTTGTCCCTTAGGGTTTATTATATTTTATTGGGTTATAAATTTGTTTTATTCTTTTGGGCTGCAAAGTTGGGCTTGTTATGATCAAATGGATTTATTTATTCTTTTTGAGCTACTAATGGGCTTGTATATTTGGGCTTATGTTACTAGAGTATATTCCGTTGTAGGTTGCAAAAATAATTTTCATGGGTTTTTATTATCCTTTGATGACAAAAACAAAAGAATGAATGTATTTTTAATGCATATATTATCTATTTTTTCGTATTATTTAACGTATCCCCGCAGCCATGTCTAAATTTAGATCGATAGCCATGTATCCCTCATTTTTAAACTCTAGTTATCGGACACCTAGATATACACCCGCACCCAATGTTCGCATCCTTATCCATGTAACATAGATTGGAAGATGGTTTCACATTTTTGGAGTATGGTTCTAGTTTGCTTTGGGTTGCACTGGTTCTTTTAGAGGGGGGCAGAAAGAACAGGCTGAAGGATTGGTTGTTGGATCCTCTTTTGTTTGACGTCAATCCTTTGGTTGGGACCCAATGGGAGGGCTCTTCAATTATCGGTGCTGTGATGACCCATAGCCATGCTGGGGCCAGACTCCAGTAGAGAGTCGCAGAAGACGTTTGGATGGGTGGTTACGGGTCCCACTTCGCTTGGTGAACGTCAGTGCTCTATGTAATGGATCCTCACCCTATCTTGTACAAGGCCTCTAAAAGCCTTGAGGGCGTCAAAGCCCTTTGGAACTTTGCAGTTAAGTGTTCTCATCCTGTAGCAATGCAAGGATGGGTAATCTACTGGGAAGTCCAATGGGGTTTAGCGGCCAAAGGGGATAATATTGTATAGGACAGGAGGGGGTCGTTGCAGGTGCATAAATTGAAGAGTACCCTTTTTTTTTTCCCACATTTTATGTTGTTTGGATATGGGTGTAATTACCCTAGCTTGGATCCAAATTGGCATGCTCGTCCAGCAGGCAGTGCAAGGATGGGTGACCTACTGGGACAGTTTAAGGGGTTTGGCAGCCAAGGCTGACAATATTGTACAGGACGGGAGCGTGTCATTACAGGTGCATTAGCTAAAGTGTACCTTTTTTTTCTACACATTGTATGTTGCTGGGATATGGGTGTAGTTCTCCTAGCTTGGATCCAAATTGTGGATTTTATCTATTCTTTGTATAGGTGATTGATTTGCCTTGTGGGCTTAGGTGTTTTTGTATTACACCTTTTTGGCTTTGTTTCTAATTTGTAATTAGATGGCATCCCCTTGTGCCTTCTAATACTACTTATTATGTACCTAAAAAAAAAACAGTTGGAATAATTGTAACTTAATCATGTTTTGCTTTGTCTGACCTTTTTTCTCTTCCTGGTTACTGCTCTTTTATCATATCTTTCCTTTTATTTCTTAAAGATGTCCTTTCTTTTTTCGTAGTGTTGTTTAAATCTCTTTTCTTTATCTTGTTCTCATTTGTTTGATTGAAATCATCCACTAATCTATAATAGCTATTGTTTAACCCAGGGAAAGATCAAGATATTTGCATTGTTGTTTGTTTGGGGTTTGGCGGTCATACACTAATCTATAACAAACTAAATAGTGTATTTATAATTTTATTGAAACACTATCATAAATTTATTGGGTATAATTGAAATATTAAAAATATTGACATAGTTTTACCTTAGTTGTAGGAAACTGTGCCCATGAACCATAAAAAGCTAAAGCTTGAAAAAAAAGCAGAGAACCTAAGGTCATGAACCGAGAATTGAATAAAAGCTAATGCTTGAATAAGATTCGTAGCTATTTCCGATTCAGGCAGCCTATTCGTATGGATGACCCACTGAATCTAATAAAAAGTAGAGAACCTAAGGTCTTGAATCGAGAATTGAATAAAAGCTAAATCTTGAATAAGACTCGTAGCTATTTCTGATTCAGGTAGCTAGTTGTATCGATGACCCACTAAATCTTATTGAATCATACGATTCTAACTAAAATGGAAATAATATTCTAAAACAATAATTTGAGGAACTGCCGCACCCCTAAAGAAATTCGGAGTCATATTTGAGTGTCCTCCACTTCTATGTTTGATGGATCGGACTCTTAGATATGCACCCTACCAGTGAACACACCCTTGACCTTACTTGCCTACTATAGTCCAGATTCAATTCTCCACTTTTTATGTTTAAGATTTTCTTCACTCTATAATTAACCTCTTCCTCTCCGCCTCTTTTGTCCTTGTTACGCATCCTTTGTTTCTGGTTCCCGAAAGTCTAATGACACCCCATTATGACACCACATTTTTTACTCCGTAGACAAAAGTGTGGTGGTCCCACACAAGTGGTTGTGTGGAGCGCACCGCACTTGTGTCTATGGAGTAAAAAATTCAGTGTCAAAATGCGGTATCAGCAGCATTGCTCAAAGTAAAAATATCTACTATTACACATCTCTGTAATGATATGTTTCTTCTTCTTTGTATAGTTTAGGCTCATTTTGTGCTCTCTTCTGAAAAGAATTTGTTTTTTATTTTCTTTTGGAACTAGATTCTTTATAAAGGACCAAGCCCAAAACCAAGTAGAGAGCCTTGGAGAGAAACAACCAACAAGCTACAATTATTAATTTTTGATCGGCAACAAGCTACAATTCCAGAAAAGGAAAACAACACACAGCACAAGGCTAAAACTAAACAATAAACACAGAAATGAGAGTGGCCAAAAGAAACTACAATAATGCCTAAACAGAACTAGCTAGGACTGATGAAACACAATAATACCCCAATCCTGGCAGATCCTACGATTCCAAGAACACATAGATGCCTTGACTTCATGCACAATACAACTGCCAACTTTGAAGAGCCGCCCAATCTTTTTTCTTTTATCAATTTTTTTTTTATTAACTCGAATAACACGTTGGACAATGAGCACGTAGAAAGCAAAATCAACGTATTTGAAAGGGAATTACAACCACAAAGGTGGCATATAACCCCGACAGTGAAAAGCCAACCTCTGAGAAAGGGAAAAAGAGTTGGTTAAGGTACCAACAAATGACAGCATAAAAAAAATGCACTCACTAGCTTTTAACAACTGCATACAAATTAAGCAACCCATTCCACTTGAATCCTCTGAACTCCCAATTCAACTTGTTCAGACTTCTAAACCTCTTAAAGAGAAACAAGTTGCTACGCTAAGCTATACCAAATAACTCACCCCAAACTAGTTAAATGCCCAGAAGAACTCCAGAAACTTCTGAATAAGGTGTCGTACTGATGTGTTTTGGAGACTCCATGGAGGAATACCTCAGAGGGTCATTTTGACCTCTAATTTTACCGATGACGATGGTAGTTTATGTGGATGCTAAAAAGGTGGTAAATATGCATAGGCTTTTGGGGCGGGGAAAGGTGGGAAGTGGCAAGTACGAGGTAAGGGTTTAAGCCTTAAAAGACTGGGTTGTTGGCCAATTTTAAAGGATTGGCTTGGCAACCATTTTACTTGCGTTCTATGCTTAGTGAATGTGTTCCAACTTTTTGTGAAAACATTCACTCTTCCTTTCATATTGGGGTTCTAATGCCTGTTCCCTAGGAGCCTATTGAGTATTGACGTATTGTGGTTGTAACGGGTGACATTTTTCTTTGAAAAAGAACCCAGGCTTGTGGTTAGATTGTTGGACTTTTGCTGTTATCCTTCTAAACCTTGAAAGGTGATTCCTTGGCTTGGATGTTAGATCCTTGATTTGGATTTTGAATTGCAGCCATATGTCTCTCATTAGACCCTATAGTAGTTTATGAATCTAAATTTGAGTTGGAAATTTTACAATGATAATGTTATATCTAGAAGTTCCTTAGATTGAAAAAACTCTTCTTACTGACATAATTTCCCCTTATTTGGTCATACACAGTCCTAATGGACAGCAATTTATGTCGTGGAAGGAAGTTTCCCCTTATTTGCTTTCCTTATTTGGACTCCCAAATTCCAATCAGACAAACTTTGGTCAAAGCAATGAAAATCTGCAGTTGACTTGCAAAATGGCTTTTGGAAATGTAAGTTGATAGATGTTGTATTCCATATTCCATTTCTTTGTTTATTCTTTTGAGTTACTAGTTACTACTTGATTGACGTGATATGCTACAGGCTGCAGATCTCGCTGTCAAAGATAGAAACAAAGGGGGAGAGCTTGTTAGCTATTCGCCAGCTGTCATTACTCATCTCACAAATGATCATGATAAGCAACACACTTCGGAGGTAGGGAATTCCAGGGAGAATCAAATGGGAGCGATTTTGAAGTGCAAGAAGTGCACCATGACGTTTACTGAGAAAGATGATTTAATGCAACACCAGTTGTCATCCCACCGGAGAAGGAGATCTAGACTTGGAACATCTGTCACTGATGGGGTGATAATCAAAGGTGGACAATACGAGTGTCAGTTCTGCCATAAGACATTTGATGAAAGGCATCGTTATAATGGCCATGTTGGGGCCCATATTAGACACCACATGAAGAGTGATGAAGCATCACCAGGAGTTCTAAGCATGCAAAATAGTGTTGACCCTGTACCCATTACTCCAAAGGAGTCTACGATTCAAACCTCCGCCGATGATGAAGACGATGCCATGACACTTAGTGCCGAGACCGATAATGTATTGATGCCTGCTTCTCCTGAAAGTAGATGCCAGGCTGGCTCGGACATAGAAAGTTGTGCTGAAGTTAAGGTTTTGTCTGGTGATGAACAGGACACAAAGTCAGACTTTTCTAGAGGAAATTTTGGTGAAGAATGTCGTGTTCAGGTCAACACAGACAATAAGATGAACAATTGTGTTGGTAGTGTAGGTCAGGCTAATGATGTTGTTGCTGCTAAAGTCAATTCTTGTTTGAACTCTGAAGTTGCCAAGGTGGATAGCGAAAATAATATTATTGGTGAGTCTGCTGCCAACAGAAGTACTGACTCCGCTATTGAACAGGAAAGAATCTTGGAAAGACGTCCGTGTTCCCCCTTAGCTTCTGAGAAAACCTGTGATGCTGACCATTTGAACAGGGAATCCAATATTGTAGAGGAGCCAAATAAGAAAGCATGTTCAGAAAGTGTTTTACTTGCTCCTAATCATATTGAAGAAGCATCGGGCATTGGTAATACGGAGGATGTGAATATAACTAGCCCGATGGGATGTCCTGAACCTGATATAATGAATTTTGATTGTAAGCTATCTGGTTATGAGCAAAATTGTGGTGTCAAAAGTGATGTGTGCAATATTGCCGCAAACAAAATGGAGACTCAGCCTAAGCTTGATGAAGTCCAAACTGACAGGAATAATGAGCTTGGTTTTGGCACACATCCCGTTGACTTCGATACACAGGAGATGAGCCTTGAGTTTGATTCACTTGTTCTACCTGGGAATGAGAAAACTTTTGTAGAAGGAAATGTAAATGGGAATTGCAATATCACAGTGGGACTACAAAAGCAGAAAGGGAGTTTTAGTAATGATTTCTTAAATCAGTCTTGTACTGGGAATACCTTTGGTGATTTTTATACCACAAGCACCATTGAGGATCCCAAACCTGACGAAGTCCAAAATTCTAGCAATAGTGGACTAATTATTGCTTTTGGCAACAATGACACTGGAATAGTTGCTGATGGTATGGACAATGGTCCAATAGAGCAAACGTTCCGGTTTGAAAATGATCTAAGCCTGGAAAACAGCAAAATAGGCAAGGATCCAAAAGAAGAAAGTAGCTTATTTAGTTCATCTTGTTACTCCAGAGTGGGTGGTGATGAAAATAATATGGACAGGGTCAGCACTGGCAGAGTTTGGGAGGGGCCCATGATTAATGAGGGGGGAAATTCGGGGTCTGACAACTTAATGATTGGTTTTGGCAATAACTCTCAATCAGTTGGGGATGTCATTCCTGGCTATATGTGGAGAAGTGATGGAGGAAATATCTTGCAGAGTACTTTAGTTGATACTTCAACCCAGATGGAGCAATCTTCAGGCTGTTACCCCACTTTCAATCTATTCTCTGATAAGGTATGAACATCAATGTTTGAGATCCTTATAATCATCAATTGAGTTGTCTGAAAGAATATTGCTTAAAGTTATTGTTTTCGAGTTTCTCCTGATACAAGTTTATTGTGAAATCATCGTAAGACCAGGACGACCTTTTTTGTAACTTTCATTATTTAGTTTTCTAACTGTTTTCTACTTGTGTTATGTTTGGTACACATCTATGAAGCACCAACACCTCTAGGGGTTGCCGTATCACAGTGGCCGGACATGGGGGCGGGACACGTGTTCAAACACGCCACGTGTTCGGGGGACACAGTTACATTTATTTATTTATTTATTTTATTTATTTTTTTTTTGGGGGGGGGGACACGGTGGGGGTTTATTTTTATTTTTTTGGGGGTAAATTCGTAATTACTCAAAAGTTTGGGAATAAAACTGTAATTTTACACTATATCACACTTATGGATAATGGATGTCTTGTTTTGTTTGTCTATTCTTAACAAAGACATATTTTTATATATAAATAAATAAATATACATGTGGCGTGTCCCCCACCGTGTCCGTATCCCCATTTTTTTAGAATTCCCGTGTTCGTGTTCATGTCCATGCATCATAGGTACACATGAATTGGGTGTATGTTGGCCAAGACGTATCTTTCAACTAGAATTTTGTGAGGAAAAATGTGGCATGCTGCCCATGACGTACGCGGGGCTGCAATCCCGTGGCTAATGTAATATGCAGTTTGGGGACCCTGAACTAGTGTAAGGAAACTTGGACAAAATAAGTGGTGGTTAGATACAAATTACAAAGTAGCAAAATAAATTTTTGCACGAAAAAAGAGAAAATTCAACGTTCTTACATTGGAGCAGTGTTCCTTGATTACAACTACAAATGCTTATGCAACAATCATTCAACAAACTATTCAGTTTCATCCACGAGACTCCTTTAAATGCCAATGCACAAAGAAATATACATGGCATCATTCCTCATTGGCACTCATCAATACTCGGCTTACAGCGAAATATCTCACCCCAGTCTAATGATTCCAACTATGTGAAAAAATTAATGCAGTCTCATGTTGGTCGCTACATAATTTACTATTTGACATTAATATTTACCGGGCAGACTAACAAATAATCCAACAACTCCATCAACAAACAAACCTACTATTGTACCATTGACCACCCATGATAAATCAAATCTTACTCCTCAAAAGAATTGCCTAAAGCCTCTTCAATTTTGGAAGTGAAAAATGGAGCAAATTCAACATTAAGTTGAACAATCCAACCGCTTAACAATTTAAATGTTATTTGAATCTATCACGCGAATGGATATGGAACGGATATGACTCCCATCTAGAAGTATCCGTGCTTCATGCTGATGCAAGCACCAAAAATTGGTTCATTGCAAGTTCTACTTGGATGCAACTAAAGCTGAGTTGATTGTAGCACTCACTTAAGGAAAGCTACCCTCAACATTATGATGAGTTGGTGGCATGCCTTCTCTCTTTTCATTATTGTGAAACAAATTTCTTCCTCATATTTTGCATCTAAAGTGGTTGAGAAGTTGCTGCTCATCAGGTTCACTGTCATTGATTTTTGAGGTCATTTTGTTGTCAACAGGGTGAAAATGAGCTCTTTGGAGTTAGTGGGAAGTATGACAACATGCTAGGTTTTGAAGGGGCACAATCAGGTCATATTGAGCCTGTGGAGTTCAGTTTTCTGACCACACAAAATTTGAGTTCTCTTCAAGGAGACTCTAAGGCATTGTCGTATAATACAGAGGTTGGCCCAGGGTTTGATTCGTCGTTTTGGCTTGAAAAGGATGCATTATCTCTGAATACTGCTGCCAGGAATATGGTTACTTCTGTATGTATCTGGTGCACAAATGAATTCCATCATGATTCTGTTAACCCTGGAACACAAACAGGTGCAATTGGCACCGTGTGTCCAACCTGCAGTGCAAAAGTTTCACAGCAATTTAATTTTTTCTAGAATTACTGTTTGTCCTTGAAATCTCCAGCAGCCACAAAGACGCATAGGATCTTGAATTCTTGATACAAGGTAATTCTTCTATAATAATTGATGTAATCTAAATATTTAATGATCTTATACCGATTAGACGTGTTCCTAAGGGTGGGAGGGACTTGATTTTGTTCCCGGTCAAGAAATATTATCATAACTTGATGAATGGACAGGGAACCTAATTATCCCACTATGGAAGAAATACTTTTCTCCAAACCAGAGGTTGGGAGTTTATGTGCTATCATGAGACAAACATTTGAAATGACAGTTGTGTTCAGTGCACAACTTGGTTGGAATGATTTAGGTGCATCCATGGCTTGTCCTCGAGTCTAGCACGCGAATTATCTAACTAAGATCCTAGGCTTTTTGACGCAAGAAGGGTGATTTTCAATACTTTAATCTGGTTCCTGCATCAGGTATCGACGTAACGTAGCAGATTTAGGTTATTATGCATCTTTATCTTCTATTTCTTCACAGCAGTGGTGATTCAATAATTTCCTTGGTTTTGTGGTAATGGAGGTCGTTGCTATTTCATGGCTATTCACTTGATTGTTAATTGCACTGAGTCACTTTTAACTTTCTTGCAACTTGTCACAGGCTTGAAGTTCTGACATTTGTGAGTGTGGGAGTCACGTTTCAGGGTTGTAATTCAGGTCATTAGTAAGTCGAAAAAATTTGAGTGGGAGTTTGTGTGACAAGGTTTTATGAAAAAATTGTGAAAACTAAGTATATTTCTTTCTTGGGTGCTTGTGTTATATATAAGTGTCAAAAGGACAAAGAAGCTCTATAAACTGGGTTTATTCAAAGCAAAACCCAAGCCCTTCGTTAAAATTATGATCCTCTATAGAATCTGTAAGGAAAGAGGATTAACAAATAATAGGAACTAGTTTTTTGACAGATATGTTTAGCGTTGAATTATAGGTTGATTTGGGTGGATGGGAGAGGAACAATGGAGTCATCATCAGAATGTGCACTGATGATGCACTCACACGCATGACCATGTCTTCAACATGTCAGTGCCTTACTTTTTACACATTAAAAGCTTAGGTGGTGCGTAGCATTATGTGGTTGGTGTTTGCCTCTGTTTTCAGACAACAAAGTCTCGTAAACTTAAAAACAAGGAATGACTTCTAATTGTAAATTACTAGTTTTTGTAGCTGATAGTTCTTGTTGCTTGCCACAGGCATGTGGGAGACATGGATTGGAGGGGATAGCATTTCTCTACACATAGGTACATCATGTCCCTGAATGGTTGTCCCATGCAAGAGTGCATGTTTTGGAGTACTGGTATGGCTCCCTTATACTTCTGCTGGAGATTGTGTCAAGAATCCATTATCTTTCCTTCGCCCAAAGGATTTTTCAAATCCTCGTCGTTAGAATAGATTTTTTTTTTTTGTTGATTCTTTTCTCTAACATGAGACACCATCTTGGTCGTGACCACATGTTGCAAGACATTTTTTAGAGAACTATGTTTTCTACTTTAACAGGAGCAAACAGGATAGCAAACAGGATGGGCCTTTGGCTTTGACTCGGGTAATAACAGGCTTAACAGTTTATTTGTTTCTCGTTCTGTTGGATATTATAGCCCTGTTGCTTTTGCTTGAGAAACTTTTACTCATGCCCACCCAACTATCAGCCTGGCATCGTTAATGACTATATTAGCCCTTTCCTTGGGGAAGGTAAGTTTTTGCTTGTTTACGATTTTGTATGTTGGGGTGGGCGTTTTCTTTTCACAATTTCAACTGAGATCTGGAAATTTTTGGTTGGAGATCACAAGAGACTTTTCTTTTCCTCGAAAGAAACTAGGAACTTCAAATGGAACAACCAGTTAGAGAATTGAACTTGGTTTTACCTTTGGTTTTGGCTTTCTTTTGATTGTCTTAAGGATTTTGTTTTGAGACCTTTCTTGACCAAGAATTTGTTCTTGGCACTTTCAATTTACAGCAAATCACCCATCATTACCTGGTAATTGGTAGTCAGGTGTATTTTTGGATGTTGTCTACCCTTCTTTCTTTTTTGTCCCCCCTGCATTGGTGAATGCATGGATCTTTCTTTTTTTTTTGATTGGCGCAAAATATATTAATGGGATTCGGTAGGGGTGAATGCTTGTACTTCTATTGTCAGATTGTCGCCTGTTGTTTGCATGCATGTGTGCTTGTGTACGTTCCCGTTTTGCATGTCTTGTATTTTCGCCGGACTCGTGAAGTTTTTTATTCTCACATGTTTTTAGATTGGGGTGTGGAGTTCTGAAATCACTGTAAACCTAACATGTGTAGGCTTTATTAAGTTTACAGAACTTGAATTCTTTGGGTTTGAGAGCTGTGTTGTAATACCATCATGTAAAACAACGTCGTTTCATCAAAAGATGTTGTTTTGATGCACTCGATGCGTTTTTAGGTTTGGTCATTCTTAGAAGGCTGTTAGAGGCCACACGAATCACAAAAGAGAGATATTAGGGTGAGATATTAAAATATGGGTGACTATAAAGCCTGGCGAAGAAGTGGAAAAGGCTTGAGAGTGCGGTTGTGGTGTTGTGGCTTTGGGTGTTTTTGGTTCAACACTGTTACTAGTGGTGTCACTATCGATCTATAACCGTTGAACTATGTTAACTAGGTCCATTTTTTGGGTTTAAAATCCCGGAACTTTCAACTTTGTTTATTTTCTGCTTCTCCATTGAGGAATGTCAGTAATTGTATTTGTCAAAGCAATGTTAGTGTCAAGTCTTTTTACTACGCAAATGGCATAAGGTTTGCATTTTTTTTTTTTCTGGGTTAGGAGTGTTCGGCTGCTTGCACACAACTTGGCTGCTTCTGTCCCCGTTCCAGTGGCCCAGTCAAAGATAGGCCATCTATGTTGGGACTAGGGGAGGCACAAGATATATCTCTCTTGCAGTCTGGCCTTAAAAGATTGCTGGGGTGTTCCACTAACTTAGTTTTGTTTTAAAACTGTCTTGGTTTTTGTGTCTATGTAAAAACTAGTTAGTGGGACACCCCCTCAGGATTTTTGAGTTTACAGCTCATTTCCGCTGTGACTTGAGTTACTCCTTGTCACGGAAAGTTTGAATTATTCTGAGTGAAGAAAAATGCTGAGCAAAATGAAGAAAAGAAGACCGAGCTTGTTGTTGGGGAAGTTTTTGTTACAGCAGCTCAGTTAAAAAGAATCAATTCCTAATTATTTTCTTTATAATTTTTTCCCCCTTCAAACTGAGCTTTAATACTCCTATAATAAAAAAAATCCCCCCGGTAATGGTAACTCTTTTCTAAGGGAAACAAAAATAACTCCAGTAGCCATACCAAGGTTCTCACCAATGAGCACTAGAAAACAAAAATGTAATGTACCGACGCTGAAATTCGTCATTTACGTTTTAAAGCAGTGTAATATTCCAACAATGTAAAATAGACGATACAATTTAATTTATGGTAATAAAAGGCTAAGAAAACAGTGACGAAAATAAAAGGAAATAAGCTTTGTACGTCATAGTATTCAGCATAGTGCGTATCTCTACTAGTTGTTGCCCATCGATCACACCTTATACTCAATCAATCCCATGATCTCTAGGGGTTTGTTTCACCAAGTGACATAATTTTGATTGGCTAGACTTGATAAATAAATAATTGAGTCATTTTGATATGTGGAACTATTTAAGTAGTTCTTTCACATATCTCTGCCCTCTGACTTGTGGACACGTGGAAAATTTTGGTTGGTCACTTATTGTGCTCGGGCTTTTAACCTACGGATACTTGACATCTTTTAATTGGCTCATCCATAAAACTGACTTTGATTTGTGGACACTTGACAATATTTAATTAGCCAACTTGTGTGCCTTAGTAACACGTGGCAATTTGTGATCATAGGCTTGAAATTTTACATGCCTACACTAGGTACTAGATGGACAAAGAGTCCCTATCATTGCAGTTGGTAGGACTCAAATCTTGTCGGATCATGTACTGTAGGGATGAGCACTTAAGCCCCACTCACCCTTGCCATCTAGTCTACTACCTTCGGTGGTTCTTCCTATTTGAACCCAAATTATCATTCCAGTCAGTGGTGGAAGCAAGATTTTTAATATGAAGGGATCAAATTACATGTATTCATATATTAACAAAACATCATCCTCATCTACTAAAAACACAATTTTTTTAACATGTTTTTGAAATAATGTGATAATTAGGAGGTGTGTAGCGTCTTAGGTCCCCACATGCACCCGTAGGACCGCTGCTGATTCCGGTAATGCAGTTATAACCTAATTAAGTAACAAAATTTGCGTGCATGTGAAAGCCTTTATGAAACACATCCCAAACTATTAAAATCCGCAAGAGGAAGAATTGAGGGGGCGAGCAATGCGAGGATCGAAAGCGAGAACGAGAACGACAACGCAGGACATCTTGAATGATTGACCAATGTTATAACTGCTGAGCCAACTGTTCCGAGTGAGCATAAAGGGGTACAGGTGCTCAAAGAAGGAAAAAAAGAAGGTCGCCATTCCTCATTGTCCTTGTCCCTCGCTTGTCAACATGCTTCTGTCTTCTTTCTTTATAGCATCAACCACTTTTGTGTTTGGATGTTGCAGAGATAGACGTGGAGGTAAAGAGGACCAAAGGCCAAAGGTGGTGTACGTCTTGGTTGTGCGGGCTCAACGATTGATAGCGAGTGGAATTAATTCTTGTGTCGTCACTGCCATGAATAGAACGATTATTTCTATGAACGTAATTTTGCCAAGTCCATCGCTGTCATCTTTGGTTTGATACTTGAACTGTAGTGTTGGGAACATGTGTGAAAGATTGGAGTCCCACATTGGATAATCAGAAAAAGAAGTAGGCGGCAATATATAATTGGATGGCTACCACTTACTACCAAACTTTAAGCTTTTAAGTGGATATGGTCATTCAACGTATATTGGGTCCACGTAATGCTGTGTTGATCGCGATACCCCCAAACCTGACGCCACACGTAGCACCCCCGAAAGAAAACCTCGCCGAGGGCCACAGGCTCCCAACAAAATGATATCGAGGCCAATGGTCGACGATCTATGGGCAAACTCTCCTGGAAGCATCGGTGGTTGTGGGCTTGCACGGAGACTCTCGGAGGAGCAGGAAAAATCCATTGTAACTCTCGATGGAGCAAGAAAATTCCTGGTGTGTGCAGTAGGTGGCTGGTAGCAAGGTGGCTCTCACTGAAGTGGGTACCGATGGAGCAGAAAAATTCTAAAGCGCACCCGGCACCGCGGCAAAGCAAAGGTGGCTCTCGTGGAGTATGGTGGCTCATGATGGAGTGGGTGCGGTAAATAAGCTCGGGTTCGAACACGGTGTTGGAGAGATAGATCAAGATTTAAGGGGGAGTCAAATCGATCAAATTGAAGGGGAGCTAGGCCCAATGCATGGTTCACACATGAGGGGGAGATTGTTGGGAACATGTGTGAAAGATTGGAAATCGCGTTGGATAATCGAAAAAGAAGTTAGGCGGCTTAATATCTGATTGGATGACTTCACTCACTTACCTGAGGCTTTTCTTTGCTTTTAAGTGGATATGGGTCATTCAATGTATATTGGGTCCACGTAATGTGTTGGACTCTGTGGATACCCCCAAACGGATTGGGCTTACGCGCACACGGAAAGAACCTCAGACGGATTAGACTCCCATGTAGAACTACTAGCTTTTTTTTTGGGGGGGAAGAGCGTTCTGAATGGATTGGATTAATCTTTCCGGTCCTTCCCGCATTCTTTTCCACTCGTTTGCCTGAGGTGAGATGGTCCTAAGAACATATCACTGCCGACGGAAACCAATCCTGCAAATTTGAGTTGGTAATTTTCGTCAAGACAAGTCGATTAATCATTCTCCTTTTAATTTTTGATTCCCTGCTAGTCCATTGGAGTGTTCGATAAGGTGCCTGAATGAACACACTTGTTTTTTGGAATCGAATCCATTTTATTATTTTATTCTCTCCTTTTCCTGTTGCATTTTTTGTACATATCTTCTTCCTATTGCCTGAATGAACACCCTAAGAAACGTGATTAGTGTGTGGCATCTTTTATTTGGATCATTATTTTGGAAAGCATCTTAGCAATGAAGTTTGTTACTCCCTCTGTCCCCGATCTTTGGTCCCAAACACCATTTTTTTTGTTGTCCTTAATTTTTTTTTTTTTGTCTCAATTCAAAACTAAGGAGGCATTAGCTAATGAAATTTCACTTTTACCCTTTTTTTAGAGCAAGTACATAAAAAGATGATATTTTGAAGGGGGAAAAAGTATGACAAGTATAATGATTATATTCCATTAATTAGTTAAAATTTCTAAAAGGGACCAATAAATTAGGACGGAAAGAGTATCCAAACTATGCCTGACCCTCATAATTTGCATGAAATGGTCCATCGTACATGTATCATAAACACTACTTTGGAAAATTAATGAATGAAGTTTGCTATTAAAAGATAATATGTTGATACAGACTCTTGATTATCAATAGCGAAAAATTAGTCTGTGCTCATGGGGTACCGCCATGGACTCCCCATCCTTCTCAACCACACATTGATGTCGAGCGTAAGACCATTGTGTGACCTAGCTTCAATCTGCGATGTAAAAGAGACTTGAAGTACCACATGATGGCGTCCTAAGGGGATTGAATAATCCCTCGTGTTTAACGGGGTATACCAGCCCCAACGTTGGGGTTGCCCAAGCCCGACTCAATTTTGGTTGTCCACTTACTATTAAGTAAAAAAAATGTCAATAAGTCAAAAAAAAAAAATCGAGAAAAATCACTATGAAAATGTAACCTCCGCCATAGTCCTTTATGATTAATACGATCTGATTCAAACAAATATAAGACAATTTGCTTCATATTTTAACTATGATTTGTGAAAATAATACTAAACCGCGTTAGCTCGCTCCTTTTTTCAAAAAGTTTCTACCATTGATTTAAAAAAAAAATAAAAATGTAAGAACATATTGCTTCTACATTATTGTTGTGTTTATTAAATGTAAAATTTATAACAAAGTAATTGAGTAGGGTGATTTTCATAAAATTGTAGATTAGGAGGGAAAAAAAGAGTCATATAAAACAACAACAAAAAGAGCCATATAAAAAACCAATAGAGGAAAAAAAAAAGGCAAAGAGGCTTTGAATATTGTGATTTTGGTAAAATTGTGGATGGAGAAAAAAGAAGAGGCATAAAAACAACTAGAACAATACAGAGAAGAAATGCAAAGAGCTTTGAATTAAAAAAGAAGGAACAAAGGCAAAAATAATTTAGATAAAAGAAAAAATGCAAAGATCTTTGAATTAAAAAAGAAGGAAGAAAAGCAAAAATGATTTAGATCAAGGAAAAGCGTGGGAATCAAACCCTGGGCATCAAGACCCAGATACTCCTTTAGATAGACCACTAAACCAAGTAGGAGTTCTATGCTCCTTATGGAAACTTTTCAAAATTTATATATAATCTGATTTTTTTTTGGGTTGCCCTGGCTCAGGGGTTGCCCAAAACCGGAGGCTTGCGGGGCTTACCCGGGGCCGGCTCTGGGTATACAGTTGTTGCACTAACTAATTTATGATCATAACAAAAGACCGAGCAAGAAAGAAAATACCGATTACAGTCTTCAATATAAATCATGCCAACAAAATTCTTGCTTTCATAGGAGGCAAAATGTTTCGGGCACATTAATTGTCCAAAACATGTACTCCTTTGAAATAAATGATCAGATATTTAACCTTACAACCCGACCCCGATCGGGTTTTTCAAATTTTGACAGCAACCCGCCCCGATCAGAGCGGGGTAGTGGCAGGATCGGGGCGTGGCCAATTGCCATCTGCAGTTAGTGAGTCAAGACCTGCTTCTGCTGATTGGGAAGAGGGCTTATTGTTGGACGGAATGAATCAACAAGGAAGGATTTTAAATGCTTGAAAAACTCCGTGGGCTTCTCTACAATGAAGGCATGCCCTGTGTTCTTGATCACTACCAGCTGCGCATTCTCTCCTAAATGCCTGCAGAAACATAAATCACAACCATAACCTATAGGCTCTATCATTTAACATTTTGCTTCTATTTGATTGGTCGGGTTAGACATGGAATTGTAATACAAATCACGTGAATCCGCATTTCAAGATTTCGAATGCAAAAGCTACAGGGGGGAAGGAATAGGTAAACAGTTGATCAACTAATCCAACAAAACACGGAATATCTAAATCCAGTTGGGAATCACCTCAACACGTTTTTTTTTCTTTTCGTACCAAAGGCGAATTTGCAGCATGTACAACAATTTCGCGAAAAATGAATGTACATTATCTTGATTGATGTACCTTTTAGTCAGATGAGTTGAGGATCACTAATTCTGCGAAATTATATTACTGGTCCGATCGAAAAGCAGAGGCCTATGAGTTTCAATAGAAAAAAGTGCGAAAGAATGCTAATCGACCTTTTTAGTCTGTAGCCGAGTTCTAAAGGGAATACTTGATCTTCTTCTCCCCAGATTATAAGTGTAGGCTGCATGAGAAGCAAAAGAAACTTGCTCAAAAGGATTGTAGTAGTAGACTAGCAGTCTGAATGAGAGAGTAAAAATTAGTAAACCTGAGGAATCTTCGGAAGGTCTGAGAGTTTTCGGTCCTTTGCTAGAGCTCGAATCAACTCTTTCTTCTCTTCTACATTCTCAGTAAACATTACCTGCAAAATAATTGCTCTCTTATGTATTCAGTTTTACCGAAAATAAGACAGTTTCAAGCTGAAGGTTGAATAGACACCACTTGCAAGTTGCAACTAAAATTCAAAGTTTTAGCATTTTTTGCCGTACGAGGGAGTGACTTAGAACATCACGCGGCCAAAAAAAAGAAGTCAAAGGAAAATGTGTTCGGATTTTTCAAACTATATCTCACACGGTCAAACATGATTATGGCGCATTTCTTTTTTGAACATACATATTATATTTCACATTTTCATACAAAATTATGTCTTCAAAAAAAAAAAAAAAATTTTCATAGGGTTGAAAATAAAATTTTGGGTATACAATATCTCCTGTTTTTTACAATCTTGCATATAACCAAGAGCATCTCGAGCTCTTGCTCAAATTTCTACTCAAATTCCAACCGAGGAAAGATTTCCAAGCAAGGGTTCTAACCTACCCAGTACCCACCCAAATATAGCCATTGCAAATTTAGTTTTGGAACAAAATTGATTGTGACACAAACTTTGTGCCACAACCCTACTCACATGGGGTGTAGGTCCCACGTGAGCCCCACATGCGGCCACACCCCATGTGAGTGGGGTTGTGGCACAAAGTTTGTGTATGTATCATTATTCGTTTTGGAATTGGGTCTCCCTTAATTTGGTGAATTTTTTAATAAAACTCAATTTGATTTGAGATTGGTTAAACGAGTAGAGCTACACTTGAAGAGTTTTTTTTTTTTTTTTTTGAATATACAAGTTTAAATTTCAATCAGGCCTCGTTTGTTTGACCGGGGATAAATGGATGGGATATGAAATCCCTTAGGATATGGGTGGAATATGAAATTCTTGGGATATTGCTTAAAATATGTAAAAAATCAATATCTGGTGTTTGCATTCAATGGGATATAACCATTGAAAAACAGTTTTTTGTTATAGCACATGACCAATATGGGGAATCTCATCCACAATAAGAGTAACAAACATGAGATTTTGGGGTAACAAACATGAAATTTTAGATCCCACTCCATCCCACCCCCAAATCCCGCGAAACAAACGAGGCCAGGGTCCCAAATCTCATCCCCAAATCCCACCAAACAAACAAACGAGGCCAGGGTCGGGGATGGTGTAATAAGTAATAACTCCCCAAAACAGTCAAAGTAAAAGACACGCCAGCACTTGGCGTGTTAAGATGGCATTGATTTGTGGGTGGACTAAACACTAGACGATTGACGAAGTGGTTAAACAATGTTTGTCCTCTCTTCTATAACTTTAGTGAAGCCACTCAAAAAGGACCCCCTAAATATGGAGTAATTCATAGTATCAAAAACAAAAAAAATGGTTCTTTAAAATAAAATCACTATACAATCAAATTAAAGATCTTAATTAATTCTTTAAATTGGGACAAAATTAACTCCCTCCGTACCAAAAAAATTATTCAATCCACAAAACAAGAATTTGAAGACCATGAATTTCATCAAGAAAATTTGAACTTTAATTTCCAATAAATGAAGAGAACTTACTGATATTTAATAGCTACCGACAAAAAGTTTTTGACTTTTTTAGATAAAAATGCATTATTCTTATTTTTCCACAATTTATGTTTTGGTCGGAGGTACCAAAAAAATATGCAGAAAACTACCTCCCACGTCCCATGTCATATGTTTGGGAAACAAATCACCTGTTCCGGGATTTCTCCATTACTTTGTTGCAAATCAATTCTAACCCTTAGATTACACGTAATTTTACAATATTGAAATTTTAAAACACGATCTAACGGTTCAAAACAACTTTAGAACAGGGGAACAGGGGAACTGAGATCATGTGTTCGTGTAGCGTTTGCTTTGGCGTGTGATGTCCATGCTTCGACTCTTATGAATTTAGCTGTCATATGTGTGTAGCGTCTGCTTTAGCGCGTGAGGTCTAAGTTTTGACTCTTGTGAATTTAGCAAATATTAACTTTCTATCATCCCAAAAAATAAAAAACCCTTTCCTAATTAATTAAACAAATAGAGAAAACAGAAACAAATGGAGTATTAGGGCAACTTCAATCCACTCCGTTCCTCCATTGGTGAATGTGATACATTGAGAGAAATTTTGTATTTAATGTCCACTTTTCTTTAATTTTTGTACTTTTTAGGAGGGGGTCATCCCCTAAAAATAGGGAAAAGAGAACAAAATGAGATTTGATCCTCCATATTTGGAGGATCAAAATAGTTTTTGAGGATCAAATCTTTAAAAAGGATAGTGGGTCCCTCTAAGATTCTCTAAAAAAGTAAAAAAAATAAAGAAAAGTGAACATAAATTACAAAATCTCCCCTCAATGTGTCACGTCTACCCTCTATTTTGGAGGAATAGAGGTGGATTAAAGTTACCCTTAATAGTAGGAGAAAAGATTTTTTTCACCGGCGGCGGGAAAAAAATATTTTTCTCCAATTCAATCACAACGGGTAATAGAATACAATCATTGAGCCTGCTGTGATTGATTTGGAAAAAACATTTAGAGGAAACATTTATTTTTACCGCTAGCGGAAATAACTTGTTCTCCTGCTAGTAGTAACGATACAGTTTACTTACATCAATGAAATCCTGAAGCAAGCAAGAGGGCACAATCTTGGGCGGCTTAACAAAAGTATAACTCATAAGCTCCCTCATCTTCTCCGCCGTCTGCGGCAGCAAAATCCTCCCCACCTCCTCCAGATCCGACACCCTAAACATCCCTTGCCCCAAATCCTTCTCCTCCAAACACACCCCCGCGCAGCATATCACCACCCTCTCCACCTCCCCCCTAAACTGCGCCGCCAAACTGTACGCCACAAAACCCCCGTAACTCAACCCCACCAAGCTCACCTTCCCGACCCGGTTCGCCTCCATGACCCGCATCAAGCACCGGGCCTGGAACGACTCCGACCTTTCGGGCCGGGTCGTGTAGGAGTCGCCGAAGAACACCAGGTCGGGGACGTAGACGTTGAAGTGTGGGACCATGAGGCGGATTACGTCGCCCCACTGCCACAAGGCGTTGGCTCCGAACCCGTGGATGAGGAGCAAATTGGGTTTGGATTCTTTTCGGGTCTTCGGGACCCAGCAGTGCATGACGGTGCCGTCGCCTAGGTCCGTTATGGTGGAGCGGAGGCCGGAGTTGGAGAAGTGGGATCTGTAGCACCAGGTTCTTGACGCCGTCAGGCTAAAGCACTTGGGCATTCTCGACAAAATATTTTATGTGTGTGTAATAATCAGTATTGTGTTTTCTGTGTATATATATGGAACTGATTTCTTTTTTGTATGTGTTGAATTGATTTCAATCAATGATTTTGAGACAGCAGAGAGAGAGAGAGAGAGAGAGAGAGAGAGAGAGAGAAATGAAGAGAGTGTGGGGGTCAGTGATTATGAGAGAGAGAAAGAGAGAGAAGAAGAATAAAGAAGCAGAAGACTGGGTGGATGGCATTTAGACAAAGCAGGACCATTAAGAATTGGACCAATTGGATGATAGTAGTATTTGTTTTAAACATGACTAAAATGTACAATAATCGCTCTTTCTTTCCTTTTTTTCTTTTCATATAACGTTGTGATCACTTTTTGATTAATTATAATTAACTCGTTTTTCACATGACTAAAATGTTGATACAATCACTTCAAAACTCTCACTTTTGTTATAGCATTTGGTTTAAACGCATGCCATTGAGAAAACCTTATATCTAGTTGCACTAATAAGTTTTTTTTATTTTATAAAAGAGACAAATTATTTTCTCAAAAACACAACTGAAAAGGACTCAAAAATCCCTTAGCGGGATGGGACCTTGCTTGGGAATTGGAATTGTCCCATGCTTGGGAATTGGAATTGGATCATTCCCAATCCCACAGAGGCATCATTTACTTGTGGGCTTTTTTTATTAGGACAGATTTCGATGATCTAGACCTTTACTACATAGATTTCTTCGAGGGACATGAGTCACGGGGAAAAAATCATTTTCATTGAACATCGTTTAATATTTTTTGAGAAATGAAACAAACAAAGTTTAAAACATTAAATCGAAATTAATTTTGGCAATATAGATGTGTTGATACTTCATCTATCCCTTTTTAGCGTCGACGTTTTAATTTTGGGATGTCCGTTAATAAATAGGTGTTTGGAAAAGTTAATGATAAAAGTTTGTACAATTATCATTTTGTCTTTTCAAAAGTTAGTGGGTAAAGAGTTGATGGATAAAAGTAGAAGTAAAAAAGTTGATATGATAAGTGTAAAATTAATGTGAAAAGTGTAATGGTAATTTTTCTTAAGCTAGTTCTTGACAGTCTATTTCTGGAACACCAAAACCCAAAAAAATGACAACAAAATCTCATATACATATGAGAAAATTTTGAAAAAAAAAAAAAATGGCAACCGGTTGATCGCCGAGCCCACCACCACGTAACAAATGTGAAAAAAAAAATCATGAAAAACCCAATTCTTCTTCGGATCGATACAGGAGAGAAAGGCCAGGCGCCAAGCGACTACCACCACGATGGCTACAAACACCACCGGCATTCCCCCACCTCAGTCAACAGCCAATCCCAGCCCCAGCATTCCCCCCACCTCTTTTGGTCACCAACACGGACGAATCCCACCACCACTACCAACACCAGCGTTCCTCCACCTGCATTGATGGCCACCACCACCGGCTTCTCGGCATTTTGAAGCCATTGTCCCCACCACGAAGGTCTCTCTCTCTCTCTCTCTCTCTCTCAATTTGTAGAGAGTAGATTCAAATTCCAACTTAGGGTTCCAAATTCGTAATTGGTGGAGAGGATTTTGAAATCTGGATTGCAATGATACACGATTTACTTGCTTGACTATGCTACTGGTAGCTAGTGAATGTTTCCGTCTTTGGTTTTAGTTGTTATGAAATTGGTTTGAGTATACGATATTTCTGATTAAAAGTTTTGCAATTTGCAGTGTAACAACCTCATAACGGTCCAACATCCAAGCGGGAAGGAGAATGGGTTAGGCTCTCTCTCTCTCTAGGCGATTCTGGTGCTCATTTCCAGGTGAAGCCCTAACCATGAACGAGGATGCCATCACAGATTCCAACAACCTGGGATCTAAAGCTATGGACTCTTATGAAGTCCGAAGGAAGCAAGTCGGCCTCCTACACCCTACCCACTCCTCCGTTGTTGAAGAAGATGGAAAACAGATCCATACCAATCTATTGAAACCAGGTACCACTTACTCAACACCCACCACATTTAGTCCCTTCAAACCTCTTGATCTCTACCCATATGGTCTCAAAACCTCCGATTTCTCGGAAAATCCTAATCTCTATACTCCAACGGCAACATCAGGGTTGTCTTCCTCTGATGCTCCCCCAAAATCTAGAAAAAACCCATGGCTCTCTTCCACCACTTCTTCTCATTCACCAGATAACCCTACCGCCTCCCCCTTTGGGGAGGTCTCCGATCTCAAAACGGATGAGAACCAAAACCCAATAACTTCTTCAAGTTCCCCAAAGTTCGTGTTTCGAGAGCAAAACATTCGACCGATCCTTCTCAAATTTCCATCACGCCAAGCCCTAATTCGCGCCAGAAGCTCCATGAGGTTTTCCTGCTAGAAAAGGATCGTGAGGATAGGGAGGCTAAAATAGCAACCCTAGTTCGATCTATTGAAGTCGAAATGCAAGCTTCTGGTGTTAGGGTTGACTGCACTGAACTTGAAGCTCAACTTAATCGGCTTCGAGCAAAGGATATTAGACCCGATGGTCCTTCAACCAGTTTAACTAATGGTAATTACTTGAAGGTCGGTTTTCATTATCCTACTGCATCTACAAATCCCCAAATCCCACTACAACCTACTGATGATGCTCCTCACACCAAACCAACTCCCCAAACCCAAGATGCACCACACAAAACTTCACAGCAAAATAACCCAAAGGATTGGGCTTCACTCTTTCGCACTCAGGGGCCATCAAAAAGTATGAAACTTTGTCATTATCCAGAGCTTCAGCAAGGTAACAATGCAGTGGTTGAATTGGAGGAATCTAATTTAAACGATAAGACTTGGAATTCCTGTCTGGTAGGCTATTTTTTAGATGGAAAGATGCCTTTTCCCCTCCTTAGCTCTACAGCCCGAAAAATTTGGAAGGATTATGGCAAAATTAATATAAAGCAAATTGGAGCTTGTTTCTTCTTTGAGTTCCAGGATGAAGATACTAAACTCAAGGTGTTAGAGGGCGGTCCTTATTTCTTCTCCAGGAGATACCTAGTCCTCAAGGATTGGCACAGGATGTTGGTCCCATCTACGGAGCATCCTGATACCATTCCAGCATGGGTTAAGATACACAAGTTACCTTTGGAGTGGTGGACTGAGGAGGGTCTTAGTCGTATAGTTAGCACTATAGGTAAACCCCTCCATGTTGATGTTGCCACAACTAAGCAACACAGGATAGACTTTGCTAGAGTGTGTGTTGAAGTCTCAGCCAAAACAGAACTTCCAAAAGAGATCCAAATCACAAAAGGATCAGATTCTCGCCACGCTTGTGGTAGAATATCGCTGGTTACCCACCAAGTGTAACTTATGCAAAGTTTTCGGTCACATTTGTAAACCTAAAACAGCCCCTCTGGCCACTAATAACGAAGAGGCGTGGGATATCATTGGGGAGGCCCTTGGAGGGGGGGGATATGCTTTAGAGGCAGTCACTATTAAAGTTCCACATGTTCAATCTGATGGTGGTGTGGAGTTGGAGACTAAGAAAGATTTATCAACTGCAATTAAGGAAGCCTCTCTGGGAAGCTCAATAAATGAGGGTCAAGGGATGACAACTTCAGTTGATTTTCAGCCTAGACCTTGTCCTAATCTTCCTACTACTGCCAGCAGTAGTGGTCCTGTCACTACTGATCATCAGCCACAAGTTCTGATTGATACCAATTTGGGGACAAACCAAATTGGGCACCAAACCCCCTATTGAACCTGATCCTAAACCTCCAAACATAAGAGATAATGAGGAGGATAGGTACAAAACAATCTCAAATAGGAAAAAGGGTAAGAAGCAGAGTAAGGGAAATCCAGCAACCCCTTCTCGTCCAAAATAAGCTATGATGCCTGCTGCATCTTTTTGGGCAATACTAATACTTCCTATACACCGCCACTTGTCAAGTTAGAGGTAACCCTAAACTCTCTTTTGATAGGCAAAGATACTAATACTTTCATTATCCGCCATCGCGTTTACATATTATTATGTCTATGTCAATAAGCCCTCTTCATTTTGGTTGTTGGAACATGAGGGGTCTTAATGACCCCATTAAACAAAAAGAGGTCAAAGCTTTTGTTAACAAAAATAATTTGTCGCTTTTGGGGCTTGTGGAACACAAGATCAAGGAACCAAATTTCTCTAGAATTTTGAATACTATGCTTCACTCTTGGTCTTTTGCCCATAACTATACCTAAGCCCCAAGTGGGAGAATCATTGTGGGCTGGGATTCTTCCATTTGTCAACATCAAGATCATAGCCCAATCCAAATCAAAGCCATTCATTGCCAAGTTCATACTATCTCCAATAACACTCAGTTTGAAGCCACTTTTGTGTATGGCTCCAATTCCTATTTGGAGAGAAATGAGCTGTGGCAAGCTCTCAATTCTTGGAGGAGCCCTGGCCCTTGGATTATTCTTGGGGATTTTAATGCCTTAGATTCCTTGCGGACAAAGTGGGTGGGGATGCCCACTGGCCTCCCCATATGGAGGATTTTAATAAATGTATCTCTCTCAATGATTTGGATGATCTGAGGTACACTGGTTGTCATTTCACTTGGGCCAACAAACAGGATTCCACTCACTTTGTGTCCACTAAAATTGATAGGGCCTTGGTCAATGAGCAAAGTGATGAGGTCGTTTTTCTTCTATTCCAAAGCTCATTTCCTTGTCCCCGCATTTCTCGACCACTCCCTCATTTGTAGTTTATTTGAATCCTACATCTAGGAAAACTAACAAACCTTTTAAATTCTTCAATTTCTTGGTGATCATCCCGAATTCCTAAATATCGTAAGCAGAGTATTTTGGAGTAGGATCATTATTGGTAACCCAATGTTTGTGGTTTGTGAAAAAACTCGTGCTCCTCCAAATGGAATTCAAAAACTTAATACGATCACTATAGTGAAATTTCCACTAGAACTGGTTGGTGCTAAGCAACAGTTGGAATTTGTCCAAGCTGAGTTAGGATCTGATCCTAGCAATATCTCCAAACAAATTCAAGAGAGACTCTTGTACAAACAGTACATTCTATTGGCTAGAGCTGAGGAGAGCTTTGCCAAACAAAAGTCAAGAATCCAGTGGCTTAAATTGGGGGACCAGTGTACCTCTTACTTCTTTAAGTTCATCACTCAAAAGAGGAATAGAGGCAGGATTACAAGTCTCATTCTTTCAGATGGTAGCCTTTCTCATGATCTTGATACAATCAAAGCTACATTTGTTGAGTTCTACACCGCCTACTTGGTACCTCACACTCCACACACTATTCCTGGGGCCTCTAGAGTTGACCCGGTTGGTTGTCTCTAAGCTTTCTCAAGAACAAAGTAATACCATGATTTAAAGTCTCCAATCTGAGATTAAGGAAACCTTCATGTCTCTCAATCCCAATAAAGCCCCTGGTCCTGATGGCTATAATGCTAAATTTTTCCATAAGGCTTGGGATGTTGTTGGTCATGAGATTACCTCAGCTGTGAGGAATTTCTTTAGGTCTGGTAAACTTCTCTCTAAGGCTAATGCCACTAGCATTGCTTTTGTTCCTAAAGTCCCCAACCCTTCCAAAGTCGGGGACTATAGGCCAATTTCTTGTTGCAACACTATCTACAAATGCATTGCTAAAATCCTTTCACTTAGGATTCAAGTTGCTCTTCCTCATCTTATTGACCATGTTCAATCTGGTTTTGTTAAAGGTAGGAGGATTGCAGACAACATTTTCCTTACTCAGGAAATTATGAGGGATTACCACAAGCATTCTTCCACACCTAAATGTGCTCTGAAAGTAGATATTATGAAAGCCTATGACAATGTTAGATGGGATTTTTTATGGGATGTACTTCACTCCATGAATTTCCATCCCCAAATGATCAGCTGGATCAAGGCTTGTGTTTCCACTGCTAACTACTCTTTGAGTATCAATGGGGAGTCTGTTGGTAAGATTAAGGGCCAAAAAGGTCTGAGACAAGGTGATCCCTTATCCTCATACCTTTTTGTCATTGTAATGGAAATTCTCACCCAATTACTCAGAGAACAATCTCTTAGCTCTAACTTCCACTTTCACTGGAGGTGTGACAAAACCAATATCATTAATCTCTGTTTTGCGGATGATCTTATGATCTTTTGCAAAGGTGAGTTAAGTTCCATCCAATGTGTCCAAGATGCTCTTACTGAATTTACTTCCCTCTCTGGGTTAACACCAAGCCCTAGTAAGAGCAGTGCCTTCTTCTCTGGTGTCCCAATCTCAAGCAAAAACTCCATCCTCCAAACCCTTGGTTTCAATGAAGGGACACTTCCTGTCAAGTACCTTGGTGTTCCTCTCATTTCCACTAAATTAAAATACATTGACTGCAAAGTACTCATTGATAGAATCACAAGTCACACCAAGTCTTGGGCTAACAAATATCTTTCCTATGCTGGTAGAGTCCAATTGGTTAAATCTGTTCTGTTCTCTATGCAAACATATTGGTCCTCTATCTTCATTCTGCCCAAGAAAGTACTTAAGGAAGTTGAGTCGATCCTCAGAGCTTTTTTCTGGACTGGCCCTGACCTGAAGCACACTAGTGCTAAGGTATCTTGGGAGCATTTATGCTCTCCCAGAAGGGAAGGGGCTTGGCTTTAAATCTCTCCAAGTATGGAACAAGGCTGCAATGGCAAAACACATTTGGTATCTTGTTTCTGGAGGTGATCAATTAATGTGGTGTCAATGGATTAAGTCATACTTACTCAAAGAGAGAAGTTTTTGGAAAATCAAAATGCCTAGTTCCCCCTCTTGGACTTGGAGGAAATTGCTCCAGCTTCGTCCTCTTATTCAACCTTTCATTCAATATCAGATTGGGGATGGGAGATCCACCTTTCTGTGGCATGACAATTGGCATCCCTTAGGGCCTTTGGCTAAGAGATTTGGTAATCGTATTACCCGCGATTCTGGTCTTTCTGATGATGCCAAGGTCTCTATAATATTGTCCAGTACTAACCAATGGATGTTTCCAATCACTCGAAAGTGGGAATTAAATGAAATCAGAGCTGCACTTCCTGTTATTGCCAATCCTCCCCCATTGCATGATACTTGTAGATGGACCCTTTGTAATAATGGTCTGTTTACGGTATCTTCTTTATGGGATAAACTCAGGACTCATTTCCCTAGTGTGGGTTGGAGCCACATTATCTGGTTTCCTTGCCATATCCCCAAGTGCAGCTTGATAAGTTGGCTTGCCATCCAGAACAGATTGTCCACTGAGGATAGATTGGTCCTCTTTGGCATCAAAGATTCTTCCTGTTGTAGTTTTTGCTCTAAGGAAGAAAATCATAATCACCTCTTTTTCAACTGCCCTTTTACCCAAAAGGTTTGGAATGAGGTTTCGCTTAAGTCCCATCTCACCTGGCAGTCACAACCATTCCAAACTCTGGTTTCTCTTCTTTCCACTCATAAAGGGAGAGGACTCAAAAGTACAATCATTAAGCTGTCCTTCACTGTCACACTCTATCATATTTGGATTGAAAGAAACCTTAGGAAATTCCAGAACCAGCATCACACAATTCCAATTGTTGTGAGTAAGATCTATGCTGACATTAGGTGCAGATTATTGTCTTTAAACAAAGTTCCCGAGGGCCCCTTATACTTGTGTGAAGCTTGGAACATTACCCCATAATCTGAATAGTACATATGTAACTTAGTGGCATATAACTATGCGATCCATGATTGTTTGCTACTTTCATTGCTATCTCCATTTACTAACCGTTTTCGGTGTCGTCGATGTATCATGATGGGATTGCCATGGGTAGTGGTAATACTTTTGCTAATGGCCCAAATGGGAAGTGTGTGTTTTGTGTCCTCAAGTGTTCACAAGTTGAATGCTAGTAGTTTTCACTGATTTCCCAATTGGGCATGGTGTGTAAGTGCAGCCAGTACAATGCAGGTCAATCGAGGGGGCACAAAGTTATACAAAGTGGGTTGTGCATTAAGACATAAACAGTTGGAGTGCTTTTGAGCTTCAAGTGAGGTATGAACATCGTGCTTTTCATATGGGTTGCAAGGGCTGTTGCAATCCATTATTATTGCATATGTTGTTACTCTTGTCGATGCTAGTGTCATTGCTTTATACTTAGACTGCAGAGTGCTTTATTGATGTCGTATGGGTTGCAAGGGCTGTTGCAATCCACTTCTATTTGTTGTTCTATTGATGATGCTAGTGCTATTGCTTTATGCTTCACATATATCATGGTTGCAAGGGCCGCATTTGCAACCATCCATTACTACTATTTGCATTACTACTATTATCCGCTTCATCAGATACTTGGAAAACATGCTACTCCCCTGCATCGCAGACTCTCTCATTATTTGCATCCCTATCCGCTGCAGCTTTGTAGTTCTACCGATCAACAATGGTTCATCCGACCGGCCAGGTGTCCGACAAGATCCAAGAGTTTAGGCCTAGCCATGGGGGGTTGTCCCTGGCATGTATGATCCCCTTTTGGGAGGGGGCTTCCTCCCAATTCATGGACTTATTTCATGTTCAAGCATCCATTCCATTGTTCAAGCTTCAAGTCCCAAGTAGTGTGTTCTTGCTGCTATGATGTCGAGTTCTCACAAATAGCTACGTCTACATCTTCTGTATTGCTGTGGGATCTGTGGTAGTTGTCCTAAATGCCAAGAGGTCATGCCAAAATTCACTTCTGCACTACATTCTGCTGCTGCTGCATTTTGTGATCCCGTGAGCTGCAGGTTCTGTTGCTGCTACTCGGCCCTCTCGGTGGGGATCACGCCACCTGTTTGTGCTTGATGATCATGCACTTAGTGCCAGGTTACTATACTATGCTCTAGCTTCAATTCAATTGTTCAGTTCCGTTTTGTATGTTTCTCCTCCATCTCCTTAGATGGCCTAGAAACAGTTAGTTACCATTCATGTTACTAGGTTTTAGCCTCCTCTAATTTGGTCACTTACCCCGCCCCATTGTTGCCTTGTTGGCCATCCCTTTTGTTTGTTTTCTTTTGTTTTCTTTTCTTTCTTTGTTTTCTTTTGTCCCCCTGGGGTATGCCCCTTGTAGGCTGTACATCCGCTTTGCCTTTTTTCTATTTCAAGCTTATTTACCCAAAAAAAAAACAACCTCATAACATGTCCATCGAATATTTAGCTCCTCCATTAGTTTTGAACCTAACTCTCATTAGTTTTCCTCTTCCTTGAACGTCATATTTGAAATCCAGCAACTTCCTCCACATGCTGTAAGATTCGTATGCTTATCTCCATTAACGTTTCGCAGTGAAGTGTAATTAACATGCAAAAAAAAAACCCCCAATTCTTGTTATATGTGCACATCAACCATAAGTTAAGTCATAAGTGCACATCATAATTTCTTGATCTGATCTCTAATTCGTAAGAAAATCAGGAAATTATGCACTATGGCCATGGGTTGGTCGCTGCAAAAAAAAAAATCCCAATTCTTTTCTCGATTTTCTACCACATGTTCCTTTGTCTATAGTATGGGCATAGTGCACTTGTTAAATCTGAACATGAATGTGCACTTATTAAATCTGAATCTGAATGTGCTTCTTTAATGCTAGTGTTGTTGGATTTGCTGAACTTGGTACCCTAATTAATCAAACTGTGCTGCTAGTGCTACTGTGAAGCAAAACTTTGAGCAAACTTTGGGGCAATGATGATTTTGCTGAGCCCTCTTTACTGATGAAGCATGGGCAGATGCAATTTCTGAGTTTGTATTAGGACAATGGTACTACTACTGGTACTGTTATTGCATAATTTCATTTGCTGCTGTTAGCAAATTATATAGCTTTTTTTTTTTTTTTTTGAACGGTGGATAATTTCATTAGATCACAAATCCATCAACAATAGGCAACTCAACTCAGCTGGGATTAAAGACACCCAATTCTGAGGGAGTATGCCCGAAACAAAAGAGGCCACCCAATGGGCAACACTGTTAACTGTTCTAGGTATCCAAGAAACAATTAAGTTCAACTCTTTAATTAAAGTTTTAATATCCTGATTGATACACGCACAGCTCCATGGTGGGATTGATTCAGAGACACTGAGGTTAATGAGTTTGTTGTTATCACTTTGGATTTGCACCGCTTGTAGCTTTATCACTTTAGCCATTAAACAAGCTTCTCTTAGCGCCAAGCCTTCACACAATAGGGCAGGAGAGCTAGCAAACTTAAATTTTTTACCATCAATTAATCGTCCTTTGTGATCTCTAATAACCACGGCACCGAAGCCTTCCTCTGAACCCTCCTTCCACAAGGCGTCGCAGTTCATCTTGACATAATCCTTTTCGGAGGTTTCCATTTACCGCTAAGAGATATTGGAGTTGGAGTTGCTAGGAAAGACAACCCCAGGTTTTTGCATCAGCTGCAAAAGCTCTTCCCACGCTTGTTCCACCTTAAGGGCTATATTCCTGGTACAAATAGGAGTACCCTGAAAAACAAGTTCATTTCTAGCCTTCCATATGCTCCATCCGGTGAGTGCTATTCTGCTTAGAAAATCCCTGATGCTTGATCTGTCTTGCCCACTCTCCAAAACCCCACAAGTCCATTTGACAATCAAACTTGAATTCCATCTAGACACATCAGTGAGGTTGCACCAATCCACACCGGATTAATCTTTTGGCACTTGAATAACAAATGCTCAATTGATTCACCTTGATTAAGACAGAGAGGGCAAAAAGGAGACCTAGCACACTGCCTCTTATGAAGGTTCTCCTTAGTGGCAAGTATGTTCCTGCATGCTCTCCACCAGAAGTGTTTTAACTTTGGGAGGAATATTAAGACTCCAAATAAATTTCCATAGTGATGAAGGGGAGTGAAAAAAGGAGGATGGACTGTGAATGGTATTACTTTGAGACAGGTTTCTAGCCGTGTGGTATCCACTTTTAACAGAGTAGGCCCCATTCTTGGAATAATGCCATATAATCCTGTCCTCTTCACCCACCTTTGAGAGGGGAATTGAGATGATTGCCTTCACCTCCTGGTCATTGACAACTCTTTTCAGCTTAGGGATATCCCACTCTTTGCTCACTGGATTGATGTAAGCTTCCACCACACTCTAATCCTCAGCATGATCCCTATTAGACTAGACTTGAAATTTTTTGATAGATGGGATCCACTTATCCTGCCAAATCTTAACTTTGTTTCTTGAATTGACTTGCCATCTCAAACCTTTTTCCAACAAGCTCCTTCCTTGGCATAGGCTGCTCCAAATCCAGGAGGGTCTAGCCCCTCTTGAGGCATGTAGGAAATCTATTCTAGGAAAATAAATACCTTTGAGCATCCTAACCCAATATGCATTTGGGTTATGAATGATCCTCCAGGCTTGTTTGGCCAACAAAGCCATATTGAAGTCCCTTAGATCCCTAAAGCCCATGCTCCCTTGCCATTTAGATTTGCATAATTCCACTCCTTTAATCCAGTGTATCTTAGATTCCGTAGGATCTCCAGACCACCAGAACCTTCTGATATGAGAGTTGATTTTGTTACAAAATTGAATTGGCAAAAGAAAGCAAGATATTATGTAACTGGGGATGGCTTGGACAACTGATTTGATCAAGATCTCTCTCCCACCATAAAAGAGCTCCTTTGCTTTTCCATCCTTGCATCTTCTTTACAGCTTTATCCACTAGATACACTGTTAGAGAGATTATCACCACACGCACACAATGAACGAATATGTAAAACAGTAAAGAAATCGACACAGCGATATACGTGGTTCCCCAAAACTGGGTACGTCCACGGGAGCACACAGAAAAATCGTTTATTGATGAGCCCCTTACTAGGGTTTTACAATAGAGAGTATTTATACGCGTCTTCAACTCCTATTCCAACCCTAACTCGCAATATAGCCTGAATACCTATATTGCCCTTGTTAACACCGTTCACAGCCGACTTAAGCCGCTCGGTGTCGATACAGGGAAAACCCTGTATCGATACCCATACCTTCTATTCGCTACTTGTCATCCCGGTATCGATACAAGTAAACCCCTGTATCGATACCGGCCTCCCCAAACTGCCTCCCACCTTGCTTCATCCATCCGGGAACTTCTCGGTACCTCTCATACACTTCATATGAGCCACACGTTCCAACAATCTCCACCTTGGCGAATACCCTCGCCCATTCAGGAGATAACCACCAATCCAACAAGTCTTGGGAGGACGCCTCCTTTCTAACATCTGGAGACATTAACCAAGCCCAAGCAATGCTCGAACTTGTCCACAGTCACAATCTTTGTTAACATGTCAGCTGCATTCTCAAAAGTGTGCACCTTTTCCAATATCAAATCACCAAAAGCAATCAACTCTCTCACCTTGTGAAATCTAACGTCAATATGCTTGGTCCTCGCATGATATACCTGGTGCTTCGCCAAATAAATGGCACTCTGACTGTCACAGTGCAACCGCACTCCACCTTGATCTATGCCCAGTTCTTTCACCAAACCCTTCAACCACAATGCTTCCTTAGCTACCTCAGTCATCGCCATGTATTCAGACTCAGTAGTAGATAGAGCAACCAAAGGTTGAACCATGGCTCTCCAACAAATAGGCCCACCCGCAAGTGTAAACACATCACCCGTAGTAGACCTCCTGTCATCCATACCCCCAGCATAATCCGCATCCACAAACCCTACAACTGAAACCTGACCTTGCTTTGCAAACATAATCCCACGGCCTACAGTACCCCTCAAGTATCTGAACATCCACTTGACTGCCTTCCAATGCTCTCTGCCTGGATTGGCCATGTACTTGCTGACTATGCTAACCGCGTGTGCCAAATCGGGTCTAGTACATACCATTGCATACATCAAGCAACCAACTGCGCTGGGATAAGGCACCTTTGACATATCCTGAATCTCTTCATTAGACTTCGGACACTGTGCTGTAGACAACCTGAAATGACTTGCCAAAGGTGTGCTAACAGGCTTAGCACTATCCATGCTGAACCTTTCCAACACTTTCATCACATAATCCTTTTGAGATAACCACAGCTTCCCTCACCGACCTATCCTCGAATCTCCATCCCAAGTATTTTCCTAGCAAAGACCCAAGTCCTTCATGTCAAACTCTTTTGCCCAACAAAGATTTCAACCTCGCTTCACCTCAACCATACTCCCTTGCAAAGAATAAGCATATCATCCACATAAAGTAGTAGGAAAATATATGAACCATCATCAAGACTCTTAACATAGACACAAAGAATCATACTCACAAATAAGAATCCAATCCGAATCATGTAGAGTCAAACCTCTTATACCATTGTCTTGGAGACCGCCCGACCCCATAAAGTGACTTCTTCAACCTACACACAAGGTGCTCAGTCCCTGGCTGCATGAATCCCTCAGGCTGCTCCATGTAAATAACCTCCTCCAAATCACCATGGAGGAATGCCGTTTTCACATCTAGCTGCTCTAACTCCATATCATAGCTAGCCACCAATGCCAAGAGAATTTGGATGGAAGTGTGCCTCACCACTGGAGAAAAGACCTCATCATAGTCAATCCCCTTCCTCTGCGAGTATCCCTTTGCTACCAATCGAGCCTTGAACTTTTCCTTTTCCTTTTCAGACGTAGCTTCCTTCTTCTTATAGACCCACTTGCAACCCACTGTTTTCTTCCCTTGAGGCAGTTCTTTCAGCTCCCAAGTCTTGTTCTTATGCAAAGATTCCACCTCCTCCACCATGGCTTCCATCCATCTGTCCTTTTCAGGAGTAGTAATGGCCTCCTAAAAAGTAGACGGATCCCCACTGGTAGTGGACAAAGCATAAGCAACCATATCCTCAAACCCATACCTCTCCGGTGGCTTGATAACACGTTTGGGTCTCCCTGTGGCTATGCTCTCCTGCTGCTCCTTCTGCTGTTGATCAAGTTGTTCCTTTGGTTGAGAACCACCTGTGTCTCCACCTATATTTGTGTCACCACCTGTGTCAAAATCGCCCAGCTCAATCTGTATACCCTACTGCTTGCTACTTTCCCCTTACTCAGATTTCTGTACCCCTTGATGTGCCTTGACCATTGAATCCTCATCAAATACCACATCTCTACTGATCACCAGCTTCTTTGCTTCCGGATCCCAAAGCTTGCACCCTTTAACCCCTTTTCATACCCAATAAAGATACACTGTTTGGACTTCGCATCAAGCTTTGACCTCTCATTGCCGGGAACATGAACATAGGTTGGACACCCAAAGATCCTCAAGACTGAGTAGTCAATTTCTCTGTCTATCCACACCTCTTCCGCTACCTTTCTATTCAAAGCAATACTAGGCGACCTATTTATCACAAACACTGCCATGCTCACTGCTTCTGCCCAGAACGTTTTTGGAAGCCCTGCATTAAGTCTAATACACCGTGCTCTTTCCGCTATGGTTCTATTCATCCTTTCTCGCCACCCCATTCTCACAAGCGGTGTCTTTCGAATCGCCCAAAGGTCATCAATCCCATGCTCCTCACAAAACCTCATAAAATCCCCATCCTTGTACTCTGTCCCATTATCTGTTCGGAGGCACTTAATCCGCTTCCCAGTCTGATTTTCCACTTCAGCTTTCCACATTTTGAACATTGCATAAACCTCAGACTTGTGTCGCAAGAAGTAAACCCAGACTTTCCTCGAATAATCATCGATAAAGGTCACAAAATACAGAGACCCCCCTTTCGAGGCTACCCTCACCGGCCCCCAAACATCTGAATGAATATAGTCAAGAATGCCCTTCGTTCTGTGAGTAGCTTCGTTCTGTGAGTAGCATTCCTAAACTGCACCTTACACTGCTTCCCCAGAACACAGAATCTACAGAACCCCACTTTGCAAGATTTCACCCCTTTCAAAGCATTCCCTCTTATGTAGCTCTAACATCCCACGCTCCCCATATGCCCCAATCGCATATGCCAAAGAATGGTATCATCAAGATAATCGCTGTGGTGGCGCAGCAGCTCCACCTACAACTGTACTCCCTGTCAGCTTGTAAATATTGCCAGGAACTTTGGAACCCTTCATTATCACCATGGCACCCTTCGTCACCTTCATCACTCCACCTTCTATTTTATACCCACAGCCATTGGAGTCTAAAGTTCCCAACGAAATTAAATTCTTCCTCAACTCTGGAACATGTCTTACATCACCCAAGGTTCTCACAACACCATCAAACATTCTGATCTTAATTGTGCCTATTCCTATGACTTTACACAATGCATCATTACCCATAAGAACATTACCACAAAATCCACCGACCAGTAGTGTCAAACCAAACCACCCCGCTGGGAGACATGTGATAAGAGCATGCTGAATCCATAATCCATGAGTCCCGCCAAGTGATCCGGATTGGCGAGACCGAAAGCATATCACCATCTTCGTAATCATCCCCGCTCCACCACGCTCAGTAATTCGACGGTCCATCTTTCCTATCCCCCCGCCTTTCCCCTCGCTTTCTTCTTCCAGTTCCCTCCTTTGCCCTTCTGTGGGCAATTTTTCTTGAAGTGATCCGGTTCATGACACCTATAACACTTCAACTCGAAACCTGCCTTTGATTTTGATCTCCCACGCTCAACAGATTTTCCCCACTCCATCTTTACGCCCACGTTCCTGCGTTACCCTTAACCATCCATCAGTCCTTCACCTTGCCGGCTTCGATGCAGAAACTGCTTGGCGATTATAGGCGGAAGGGCTGCAGTAACTTCCTCCAGTTCTAGGGTTTCTTTCCCCCAGAGTAGAGTGGCAACGAGATTATCCAGAGAACCCGGTAGAGAGGACAACAACATCAGAGCCTGATCTTCCTCTTCGAATGTTACTTCAATCCTCAACAGATCACTCACAATCTGATTGAACGTGTTGATATCTTTGAATTAGGGTCGAACCACCGACCATCTTCAGCCCGAATAACTTTTTGCTTCCAGAAGCTTTTATTAGTCAAGGACTTAGGACATATACCGCTCTCCGGCTTCCGTCCAAACCCCGGTAGGGCGCGATCATCGCCAATCCGTGATACATAACCGCACCGCAAGAACCGCGGGCGAATCGTACTCACGACCTTTGCCCGCAGATCTTCCCAATCATCGCCGGACATCCGCTGCGGTTTCTTTGACGCCCGCCAACGCCTTTGACAAACCCTCGCCGCACCCGGCCAGATCCTTTTACCCTCTCAGGCCCGCGGTCCGAAATTACCAGTCCCGTCGAACTTTACAACATCGAACTTCGACACAGATGTATTCCCCACCATTGTTCTTCGTGTGATTCAATCCGCGTGAATAACCCGCGCTCTGATACCACTTGTTAGAGAGATTATCACCACACGCACACAATGAACGAATACGTAAAACAGTAAAGAAATCAACACAGCGATATACGTGGTTCCCCAAAACTGGGTACGTCCATGGGAGCACACAGAAAAGTCGTTTATTGATGAGCCCCTTACTAGGGTTTTACAATAGAGAGTATTTATACGCGTCTTCAACTCCTATTCCAACCCTAACTCGCAATATAGCCTGAATACCTATATTGCCCTTGTTAACACCGTTCACAGCCGACTTAAGCCGCTCAGTATCGATACAGGGAAAACCCTGTATCGATACCCGTACCTTTTGTTCACTATTGGTCATCCCGGTATCGATACAAGTAAACCCCTGTATCGATACCGGCCTCCCCAAACTGCCTCCCACCTTGCTTCATCGATCCAGGAACTTCTCGGTACCTCTCATACACTTCATATGAGCCACACGTTCCAACATACACATAAGTCTTAGATTTAGATTTGCCCCAGCAAGAAGGAATGCCCAGATACCTCGCATCAGATTTCATTTCCTCCATTTTGAGCACATCCTTAATAGATTTCCTCTTATCCAAGGGGGTGTTTGTAGAAAACTTTAATGAGGACTTATCAAAATTGATGAGCTGACCGGACTCAACCTCAAAGGTATTAATGGTATTCATAAGATTCTGTACCCCAGCAGGAGTAGGATCCACAAATAGCAAGGCATCATCAGCAAAAAATAGATGGGATAGAATAGGACAACTCTTCTTAATGTGTATACCAAAAAACCAAAAAACCTCTTAGAGTCAATATCCTTATAAATGAGTTTGGACAACACATCTATCACCGGGAGAAAGAGATACGGGGAGAGAGGGTCTCCTTGACGGAGACCCCTCTCAGGCTTGAATTTAAATCTACTCTCACCATTAACATTGACAGAGTAAGACATTGTGGTGACAACCTGCATAATAAGGTGGACCCAATCCTAGTGGAAACCCATCCTCAACATCACTTCTCTCAAAAAATCCCATTGCACCCTATTCATGGGTTGTAGTGATTAAGATGTACTGAAGTCAAAATATCATTTCCCTGAGGTTATAGTGATTAAGATCTTCATTATATTCATGGCTTTGCTTTCTGCCAAAGTTGAAACTTGGTAGTTTAGTGTGGTCAAGAGCTGGCTTTTCAAATTAAATATCCAATGTTCTTGACCTCCTTACCTGGCTTCGGCTTCTCATTAGCAGTGATATGATCATTTTATTTGTCAACCTGTTTAAGTTTTGCTGAAGAATTGGAGGACATGTTTGAGGTTTTTGTTGATTAGAATGCTTATGCTATTTGGAATTGTTATATAGCCGACAAGAACCCTAAATCATTTTGGACATTTTTTAATTTGTTAGTCCTGCTATTGGAATTTTGGAAACCTGTTTTTTGATCTAGTGACTTGGCACTGAACAAATATTTTTGTTGCTACCAATTTCCTATGGCAGTGTATGTTTTGGATACCTCTCATAATGTGCTGTTATAATAATTGTTGTGCATTTTCCTAAAGAACATGCAACTTTTCATTCAGCATTGCTTTTTCTTAACAACTTTGGCATTGGTTTTATGTGACTCTTTACCACTGACCTCTTGCATCATGGTAAGATTTTTCGGTGTAGGAGACGAAAACGAAGAAGAATACAACAACAATGCAAATATACATATGGCTTCATAAGTACATATATAAATTTGGGTTTTTACCTCATAGATCCCCTTGATAAAATTTCCAATTTTCCAATCTTATGAAAAACGTCTATCGAATGGTTTAAGGAAAAGAGGTCATCCATATTTTATGCAGTATCTTATTCTATAGTTTGGAGCCAATACACTATAGTTTTATGTTGATTGAGAACAAGGGTCTGGGTTGGTTTCTGCTACTTTACCTGCGTTTGAGAAATCTTTTTTGTATCTTTTGAGAAATCTATTAGGTTGCGAATTTCGGACTCTATTACTGCCACTTACTTGCACGTGGGCTTTCACAAGTGTTGCCATTGTGTTGACTGTCTGAATTTAATTGAAGTAGGGGGTCGAGTGGTCTTGAATCGATGGTGGTTGCTACATTTGTTGATAAGTTGACATTAGATAGGTTTAGTTTTTGGTAATGTTGACCTAAAGCTTATGAAGTAAAACAAGCCAATTGGTTGATGAGTTGATATTATATAGATTTAGTTTTTGGTGATGTTGACATTAGTTTGTGGGTATCAAAATAGGTGGTTTTCATTTTCTTATTAATAGATCACACATAGCCGGTTTTCAGAATATGAAGTAAAACAAGCCAGTTGATTATTATTATTATTTTCAATCCTAGGTCATTGTCAATTGAATTGTTAGTGCAGTTATACATTGTGTATGTTTGCTTGACTGTCCAAAAGCATTTTAGATGGTCTGCATGGCCTTTTCTTTGACCGGTAAGAGTGTTCAAATTTGGACCGTTGATTTGTTGAAACGAATGATAAAGATTGTGTATGCATACGTTTGTAAGCATAGCCGGACTGCCCTAACATAAATATAATTTTAAATAACTTTAACCATTATTTGATCAACATGATTTTGCTTAATGAATTAGATCAAGAAATGGTCCCACGATTTGGCTTAGCATGTCCTCAACCAAAAACGGGAATAACCCATTCCCCAGTTAGTTTTGGTTCCATTATTCCGAGAAACACGCTATTACCAAATCGAGGGGTCTCATACTGAATGGTTTCTTATTAATAGATCACACATTTTCTCATATTTTTATTGCTTTGATTCAATATGTTTGTAAAATGCATGGCACACTGATGTTGTTTTATTTTTTTTCACATATGAACTTAATTTTGTTTTGAATCAAGAAATTTTGTTTAGAGTCTATACCACTGATTTGTGTATTTCATGTACTCGAAGGAAATGAACCAAGCAAACCCTACACTCATTTGATAGGGGAGCTTCATTTATCCCACGTAAGTAAATTGAACTCAGTTTAAGTTATTATTTCTATCTTTCGGGTTCTGGTTTTTAGTTTTTGTGACAACGAGGAGAATCTTACTACAAGATGTCTACATTAGTGCGGCAATAAAGTTTTCTTAAACCTTCTTTCTACAGGAGATTGGAAGGCTTTTTGCTCCAAACAAATTTAGAAAAGAAAGGTATTACTACAAGTTCTGTTAAAGGGACCATCTTAGTTGAGCTCAAATTACATCACAACATGCCTTTAGGCACTGGCATTCCATATTTTCTGCAGCAATCTATATACCAGTATGATTGCTATTCCATTTGGTTAAATAGTGTAATGTGTAGAGAAGCTACTACTGTTGCATCCCTTTCGTGAAGGTTGCATGTCAAATATTCAGTTTGAATGCTTATTTTTTGTCAATTAAACTGTGATCTTGAAACCGTTCTCTAAGCTAATTTTTGGTTTTTGTGATATTTCAACATATGCATGTTTAGGTCTCGTATATGAAATTGATGCAGATCGGTAGGTTTCATGGACTCAAAATATGAAACCGAAATTGGTTTTGCCTTTTTGAAACAGCTACACAATTTTTTATTTTTTTTTTGTTGACGTTAAATTACGTTGCGTCGTGCCTGTAGGCACGGGCAATCACTAGTAGATAAAAATGTGTGCTTAGATTCACACTATGTTTAGCTCCATTTCGTCTCCTTGGATCCAATCCCATAACCAGTTATAGTACTATGGGTTGGGTTTGGAAATTTAATTTGCGGCATGGGAATTGATTGATTCAACATCACTTATTCAAGAAGAAACAGGCTTCTCTGCAACGTGGTGTTGGACCATAGAGAGGAGGCCGTGTAATCTTGAGTGTCCAAAAGTATTTTCAGTGGTTTAGAAAACAATCTTCCCCAAAAAGAATCTTTTAAAAATTTGCATCATTAAATGCCGAGATGAATTTATAAGAATTGCAAAGGCCTCTGTGCAATTAAACTGAAGTTGGGTCCATTCAACCAATGTAAACTTCGATTTAGTTCTGTGTTCTAGTCCTACATTAAAAGATTGGACCTGAGTTATCAAAAAGAGGAGCACGTAAGCTTGCCCGAATTCCTGAGTTTTTTGTTAGAAAGAAAAAAGGAAAATGAAAGACTGATTTGACCAAATTCCTTTGACGAATAAGAGTGTCAAATTATGAGGCAATTCCATGGGTAAGAAACATTTAGCTTTTTCTCTAGAGATAGTGAGGATTCATATCCTAATGTTCAGTGTAAAAAAGTAAGTTGAAATAAATAGATTTTATCTATGAGTTCAAGTTTTTTGCTATCATGAATATAATTGATAGAGTATTCATTGATTATACAGTTTTTACGTGTGCTGAATTTGAAGGCTCTTTACTTGTAGGTATATATCGAACGCCAACAATTTTGTTCAGCAATGAGATTTTTACGATTTAAGGATAATTGCCAGAATGTTAGCGATTTGGGCATCAAAGAAGAAGTGTTAGATGAGATAAAGGTTGAAGACTTTGAATTGGATGTAAAAGAAGAAGTGTTGGAGGAGGTAAAGGCTGAAGTGAAAGAAAAGGAGGTGTTGGATTCTCCAGTAGAATATAACTTTTCTTTAAACACAGAGGATGATGTGTTTCGACAAACATTTGAGACTGATTATGATGCACATGCCTTTTACAATGTGTATGCCATGGCTACTGGGTTTAGCATAAGGAAAGGTAGAAGTAAAAAGAATGGAGATGATGTGGTATTGAGTAGGAAATGGGTATGTTCAAGGGAAGGCCTGAGAGATAGTTAGTACTTTATTCGCAAAGATTGGAAGAGGCGGCATCGGGCAGAAACAAGGGTGGGGTGTGGAGATGTTTTTCGGGTACGGCTAGATAGGTCATTGGAGAAATATGTTGTGACGCATTTTGTTAATGAGCACAACCATGACTTGGCAAACCCTCAATGTGTTATGTTTCTATGGTCTCACAGGGCTATAAATAGTGCTGACAAAGTTGCAATCAGTGCTTTGCACTATGTAGGCGCGAAGGCAATCAATATCATGGACCTAATGTCTAAGCAATCTGGTGGTCTACATAAAGTATGATTCATTGACAAAGATTTGCATAACTATATTCAATCGCAATGAAAAGCCAGACTGAAGGACGGTGATTCAGTGAGTGCTTTGGCATACATGTAATCCAAAGCTATTACTGATCCTTTATTTTTTTAAAATTATGGTGTAGATTCAGAGAACCGATTGGACAGGTTATTCTAGGCAGATTCGAGGTCGAGATTGGATTATGCAGTATTTGGGGATGTATTGGCCTTTGACTCAACGTACCGGACAAATGCATACAATAAGCCATTTGTCATCTTGGTTAGTGTCAGTAATCATTTTCAGATGACGGTTTTTGGTTGCGCTTTGTTGGGGGATGAGACAGCTAAAACATACACGTGGGTGTTGGAAAGTTTGATGGAGGCCATGGATGGCAAGAAGCCTGTATTTGTGTTGATATATGGTGACAGGGAAATTCAGCAAGCAATTAGGAATGTCTTCCCCTAGTGTAGTCATCGGCTTTGCATATGGCATTTGTAGCGCATTGCTGCTTCGAACGTTCACAAACGCAAGTTCCAAGATGATTTCAAACGGCTAGCATTCAAGGATTGTAAGATAGTGGAGTTTGACAAAGAATGGGCTAAGGTTGTGAAGAAGCATGGTATTAAGAAGCACAGTTGGGTCTTGAGACTTATCGCAAGCAATGCATGTGGGCCGATTCATATCTACGTGGAAATTTTTTTGTTAGGATGAGGAGCACTCAGCGTTATGAGTCCATGAATGCATATTTCAATAGGTTTTTAACACGTGGGCTGAGGTTGTATGAGTTTGTCGCACAATTTGATAGGGGTATGAATAGGTTACGCTTTAAGGATCTGATGGCGAAGGCAGTCACTGATAATAGTTTTCCAGTTATGAAAACTAAATTGACGAGCCTGGAGCGACATGGAGCTGAGCTATTTAGTTGTCATTTTTGCAAAGTTCTAGGAAGAAATAGTGGTTGAAAGTTGTTTGTTCTTGTTGGGAAAACATGGTACATAGGATCACTGCATGTACGAGGTGGGGAAGTATGGAGCACCGAATTTAGTTTGGATAGTGGAATATAAGCCATGTAATGGCATAATGAAATGCAATTGTCTAAAAGTGGAGTCAATTGGATTTCCTTGCCGCCACATGATATCTGTTATGAAATGTGAGAATTTTGCGATAGATTCCACCTGGTGGTGTCCTTCCAAGGTGGATGCAGTGCACAATGGACGATGGACATCAAGGTCAATTTGTATGCAACGATTCGACAACGACAACGCAAACAACACGATATGGCATGTTGAGCTCAACTTTCAATTTAGTGTCATATTATGCATTGCACTTCGACATGGAGTTTGACGAGGTTAGAAAGGTAGCACTTGAGATGATGTGTCGATTCAAGAAAAAGTGGGAAACGAAGGAATGAGTCGATGACATGGCCAACAAGGGGAATCATGATGGCAGTGCTGCAGAGGGTTGCGTGGACTTTTTTGGTGTTGCTGATCCAGTCTGCAGAGGGTCGCGTGGACTTTTTTGGTGTTGCTGATCCAGTCATTTTCAGGACGAAAGGAAATCCAAGGGGACCGTCTTTGGCAATTGCTCATCGCAAACCAAGGCGATATTCGCGTTGCAGATATAAACACAAACCAAAATTCACTCTTTTGGTTGTCTTAAGTATTTGGGTGGCATTTAGTTTCAATAAACATTGTGGTTACATGTCATGTAGGTCAATTGGGCATACGAAGCGGACGTGTAAGAAATTAGATTGTCGTGGGGTCAAAGATGAAGATATATTGGAAGGGAGTGAAGATGAGGCGGCGGTAGAGATGGCAGATGATGATTCTGTTGATAATTTCGAGAATGATAAGGAAGAAGATAATGAAGAAGGAGAGGAGGAGGACACGGACACAGACAGACACAGGGCAACCATCTAAGAAGGCCAGGTAGCGGTGTTAAACACTTAAACTGGAATGAGGGATATGGTTATATTACTGGTACTGTTATTGCGTTATTTTTTTTGGGGTGTTAGACACTTTACGGATAAGGATTTATTGTTATCTTCGTCCCACTTCCCTCTAAGCTTAGTACTTGTTTGGTTATCTTGTTGTATGTAGATGAATGGAGAGGATAAATGTAATGATGTTTGGAACCTATCTCTTTTATTTTTTTCGAAAGACTATGTATTACGCTTTTGTAAGGGAGTCATGTAATTAAGTTTGGTTTGATTTGTTCTTTCAAGTCTTCAAACTTCAATGTGGTTGATGATTATGATGAGAATGACTTGATTTGTTTGTGGTTTGTTGAGACGCTTGACGTCGGGCTACGACAAAAAATAGGAGAGATGTTGCCCAATTTTTTTCCAATTTTTTTATTTTTCATTTTAAGGAAAAAATTGGCCCCCAAAGATGTCGTTATAATTAAAAGAATGACAATAAAAAATTAGCATTATGAATGACTCTCTCTCTCTCTCCCCCCCCCCAAATGTAATGAAAATTGATCAACATAATGAAAGTTGATCAAGCCGCCACAAAAATGTTGCATCAGAGATCTCAGATGCTTTGGAACTTAAGGCTGCATATGGATCATTGATTTGTGGTTTATAGATGGATATATGAAGGGAAAATAAATGAAGTACAAAATACAAAAGATCACAAAGTGAAGCATGTAAAGTTTTTCTTTCAATTTCATACTATCATTCTATTTCTCTTGATAAATCCATCCACAATTTCATAAACCAATAATTTTGATAAACAAAGTACACTTTTCTCAGAATAGCACAAACATCTTTTCAAATATAAAATGATCTCGAGCATTAGGAACATTAATGGACTACTACTTTGAGGAAGTTGATATTCATATGGTCTCTTTTGCGGAGAAGTTGAGAAAAAAACAAAAAACAGCAATGTGCAAACATCGTGTACAAAATGTCTACAAAGCCCCAAAGATGTTACAAATTCGGCCCAAAAATCTGTAGAATCTGGGTTTCCCAACTGGTTAGGGAAAAACCTCCAAGTGGTTAGGAGTTGCTGAAAATCTTGCTCATAGTCTAGAATGGCCCAACTGGTTAAGCAAAAACCTCCAACTGGTTGAGAGTTGATCAAAATCTATCTCACGCTTTGGAATGGCCCAACTGGTTGGATAAAAAACACAAACCGGTTGGGAGTTGCTCAAAATCTTGCTCACGCTTTGGAATGGGCCAATTGGTTGGTCAAAAACCTTCAACTGGTTTGGGAATGCTGAAAATTTGGCATAGCCTCTGGAAGTGCCTAACAGGTTCGGTAAAAACCAGCAACCAGTTGGAAAATGCTAGAAAGTGCATCTACTTTTTCTTTTTTGTGCCTATGAATGATTATATTTTTCATTAAAAAAAAGTTGGGTTTTTTGCCTTTTTGTTTTCTTTTTAGTAGAGCCAAAAGTGGGTTCATGAATGCTAGTGATTCTCTCTGAGGGTGATCATATCGTGGATTTCTTTTCATTTTTTTAGTTCCTACATAAACCTTTTTTGATGAATAACTCTTGAACATCATTTCGAAGATATATGTCAATAACAATTTACTATTTTTCTGACCAATTTGAAATGGGAGAAAAAGGTATAATGTTTCAAAAACTTTTATTACAAAAATAAACAGAGAAAAGGATCTTGCTACATGATGGAGTATATCCAATTTCTAGGCCTTTGTGAAACATACACTACAACAAAAAAACACTTCTGATACCGTTCGAAAAATGCTATAAAAGGCTTTAGATAGCGTTCTTAAGAACGTTAAGATAGCCACTATTATAAAAAAGTCAAGATCTTCTATAGCGTTCATTGCATGCTATAAGTTGAAAAGATTTTATAATGTTCCAAATATGCTATAACTGGGAGAAGTTTTATAGTATTCTCCCATTTAATAGCATTCATAGAATGCTATCCGTGAAAGATCTTTTATAACACTCATATAATGTTATGCATAAACAATCTTCCATAGCATTTTTTACTTGCTATAAATGTGATTCTTTTTTTTCCCCAATATATGGTGGTTCTTCTTTCTCCCCAATACAATCGCTATATTTGATGATCCCTTCGAGTAATTGCTGCCAAGATCATCATTATTCATAAGGTAATTAATCTTAAGTACACAAAGAAAAAGAGAAGTATAACTACGAGCACAAGAAGATGTAATAACCACCTTATACTTTTCCCCAATAGGCCAAGTATTTGGATGAATTTTGTATACAACTTGCTCTCCATTGAATTTGAAGATATCTGATGTAATTCAGACAAACATGAATAGGTCAAGAAATACAAATGAATGTTGAACTATAAACCAACAAAATACAACCGAACTAGCAGCCTACCAACCTACATCAGACAAACAAAATAAGACTGAAAAGTTACTAATGCAAAGCCCGTGTATGACTACTAAAGCCTATTTGGCTTACTTTGAGGTCAAGAAATACTGGTAAATCCTTAACTATCAGGTTAACTTGAGTCTTCAACAAGGTCAATTGAGCCCAGCCTTTAATGAACTTGAACTTCAACAAGCTCTAGAACAAATCAAGGCTGGTCCATCCCCTCTGCAAAAAAAAATCTTGGTAAACATGGACAACACTACTCTCGCATATTGGCTCAACACAATTAAACTAGAATACCACTCAAGATTTAGTGTACTATAGAACAAAAATACCAGACATTACCTTTTCTGATTGGTAGCCCAAAAGGCAAGATTTCCATGTATTGGTGCTCCAATTGGAAACCTAGCGAAGAGAAGAAGTGTCAGAATTACATCAGATATTTAGATGAACTACTTAATAAACCTAACACTATGTAAGATTTGGGTAAGCATCCCATCATACCTCCAATTTTACCCCTTTTAAGCACACAAGTGCGAGTATGATCACTCACAAGCCGATTTTTATAAGCACCAACTTACATCAAATCAAAGTAACCAACAAAATAATGTGTTTTTTTTTTAGGTTAAAAGGGCTATAGGTATGTAAACCAACTACACAAGTGACCCACCATTTCAATATCTTATGATATGTAAAGGGGAAAACTTCAAAAAAGCCTCCGAACTTTCACTGCAATGCTTCATAGGCCTCCAAACTTAACAAAATTTCAATTTGACCTCCAAGCTTCACACATTTTATTCAATTACACCCACACCATTACTTTCCATCAATTTGCTAATGGAAAATGCTTACCTGGCGCCTTTGGAGGGAATTACCGCTCGTTTTGAAGGGAAATGGATACACGTGGCAAGAGAAGACGTATGTATAGAGGAAAATACCATGTTTGTTCATTTTAATCCCAACAAACCCTCTTTCCCACTCCTCCAAACATGATATTTTCATAAACACCTCAAACGAATCACATTAATTTGCTTTCTTAATCCTTATTGATCGTGAGGAAGACGAAAATGGGTTGGATGATGCGAGAAGCTGGGTGTGATCCTCCTACCTATGGTACGTATACTTTACATTGCATGAAGAATTGATTAAGGTGTTTTTAGAACACAGTGCAATTTTTTAGAATAGAGTGCACTACATGGTTACATGCTTTGTTTTATGGAACCTAGATTACACTCTGTTTTATTTTTCCAAACAAAGGTTATTCTTACATGCTCTATTTAGAGTGCAATTTTGAAGTATGGAGGAAGAATAATTCCTCATACATACAACAATTAGGAAACACAAAGCTTCATTAAATAAACTAATAGTGTTATTATATTGGTCATTCACTTCATACACCACCACAAAAAAGAAACAAATGTCCAAGAGGTAGGAGCCCTACATTTTCTGGAACCAGAGGTGTCCAAGAGGTGTGCATCTCTCTTCGGTTGCTACAAACTTTGCAAGATTGTCTTCCATGAAGTTGTTAATGTCACGTGTATTTCTCATTTTTCAAATGTGAAAGAGAGAATATGGAAGTTGATTTTAAGATGGGAGAGGGATCGAATGAAGAAGGGAAGTTGGGTTTTAGGGTTATTTGGTGTGGGGGAGGGTATATATAGCGATAAAATGAAGGAGGGAGTCAAAATGGCAGGAGATGACCAACTAAATATTGCATTTTCATCCAAAACGAGGGCTAACACGCTAGGTAAGCATTTTCCGTAGAAAAATTTGACAGAAGTAACGGCGTGGGTGTAATTGATTAAAATGTGTGAAGTTTGGAGGTCTAATTGAAATTTTGTTAAGTTTGGAGGCCTATGAAGCACTGCGGTGAAAGTTTAGAGGCTTTTTTGAAGTTTTCCCTATGTAAAGCAACCTACAGACTAAATACTTTGCCTCCACACACAATTGAAAGTGTATGACTAATTTTCACCAACAGAGTATTTGTACATGCATGTGGTGTAGCAAATCTAAACACTAACAAATTAATGATAGGACAGTAAAAATAAAGAAAAAAAGAAAAAGATACCAACAAGAATGGTTACTTGTAAATTGTTAAATGAAAGCCACATACATTCCGCCTGAAAGCTCAAACCATAAATACCACCAAAATGTCCACAAAATAGTGCTTCCCAAAAAAAAGTGCTTCCCCAGTAAGAGTGCTCCCAAAAAAAAGTGTGTTTCCCAAAAAAGAGTAGTCCCCCAAAACAGAGTGCTCCCCCAAAAAGGCATGACCACTTTTTCAGTAATAGGGCAACATATCCAGTAGCCTACAAACACAAATTTCCATAAAGATGGTTAACACACTCTCTCTTGATGTTGAATAAAGACGAAGGTGACATATTGTACCTTGTTGTGTATTCACCAAAGCTACTTCGTACAGATGAATAGATAGTGTTATGTTGATCTCGCACAAGGTTGAGCACGAGTCGTTGCCTATCAATAGCACCAAACTACAAATGACATGCAATTAAATAAGTATAGATTGGTAAATTGATACATAACATTAGAACTGGAAAAACAACAACCTCGTACTTATGGCAGGGTAGAGTAGCACCCTACATGTACTTTATCACTAACAACCCACAATTATACCTGCATGTCATACGACAACTCCATGTCATTTGTAGTACATGCACTATAGCTTAAGGAATGATCATGAGAAGGGTGCAAAGAAAAGTACATGTCCTGCTCTTTTTGGCGTGGGGCATCCTTCAACTCCATCAACTTAAATTCTTCCAGACTTGCTTTGTAATTAACATCATAGTAACGCTTAAGTAGTTCGTGCAACGTATTCATCTGTCGCAATTGTGTTGTGTCATTAATACAATGCCACTAAAATCACACATTTATAATGACATTTACTGGAACACAAACATATTACCAACAACCGAGCGGATGTTTTCCTCTCCTCCTCACGGTATGGATCGGGCTTTGGATCGTACAAGTAAACAACATTGTGAACCATATCAACTTTCAGACACAACCAATGACTCTTGTTATCATTAAATGGTACATAGATCTGCATCCGAAAACATTACGGACAAAGTTATAGTGCCCGCATTTTGCTTTACCCAATTTTAGGGAAAAATCATTAAATTCTTGTTGTTAAAGGTTACAATACACATAAGTTCTTTTAGTACTAGTTCATCAATTACAAAACTATGAAAATATGCATTCCAAATGGAATGGATTTAACAACAAGGTAGAAGTATCAACAAATAAGTGGTTGCTCATCTCATTGCATGGATGCAATTTGCTTGTATATTAATCTGGACAGAACCATTTATCCGCAATGTTTTTAATTTCAGCCTTGCACTGCTTTTCACTTGTACAAGCAAGCCACTTACGCTATGAAAAACCCATTGAAAGTTTGTATTATGAATACACATTACTTAGAACTCAAAAAGATTCAACTTAAATCCACTACTCACCGCAACGTATGTAGGTAAGTACCACGATGTGTGACACTGGTCCATATTATCAACCCTCTGTTGATTTGTTAGTTGAACTACCACCAAGTTAATAATTTGCATGAGTACACCATATAATTCCATTATAAGCACGTTACATTTATATTCTAAATATTTTGAACGTGTATGGATACATAAAAAAAATTAAAATTGGCAACAAGTGAAAGTACTTAAAAAACATATTGTATCCTTAATCCATTCTTGCAGTTTCAAACACCAGATATCGCCACGATTGGCATGCTCTGAGGTGTTCCCATGAAGATCCAGATTGATGATGATTTCTCTACATATAATGTGTGATAAGTCCAAAATTGAAGGCCAATTGATGGACTCAACACATGAAACAGGCCAGCATAAGAAACAATACCCAACGGATTCATTGGCATCGAAACAAAATCGAACAAGCAGTTGATAAAGATCTGATAGACTTCGATGTTCAACATACCGAAGATCTGCCATTCTCTAGTAAATATGTTAACAAATGAACAAGAGGTTAGATATTGGAAATTGAAAAACAATGTCAAAGCACATGAGTTCTTTCAAAAAAATTAAAATCAAACAAACTAGAAACATGAACTCTTGCAATCTGAACTACTTGCTTGGGAGAAAGAAACTCAATTCACAATGGAGCACATCAAAAAAAATTTACATTGTCAATAGTTTGCTTGTCTTTTCCCTTTTGTTGGGCATCCAATTGCTTATTCTTTCCATGCACTGGTAGTGGCACATATGGCACGTGCTCTTCTTTAACTCTAGTGTGGCGAGGGTTGGCATTGAGCACCATTTTCGAGTCAATGGCAATGGGCCCATCTTGGAGCTTAGGTGCAACCTCATTTGCTTTCCTCCCCCAACGCTTGTGTCCCCCAAGTACTACCTTCGGTAAAGCATTTGGTTTTCTCTTCATTGGTGGTTTTTCATGGTTCAAAGGATTCTTGTTTAACTACTTTGTTTTCGGCAGGACAGTTGCGGTAACATGTCTCCCAAATTCACTTCCTGTGTCACTTGATAGGGGCATAATATCATCCCTCAGTATTGTACGTTGGAGAGGTTGCCTTGTTTTCGGCGTGGTGCATGCATTTGGTGTGTCTTGCACTTTCGTCTCGTTCATTTTTTACTCCATCTTTAAGGGGGTTCCAAAGGTACAACGTGGATGTTGGTGCTGCCCACCTTTTCCACTATTAATTTCAACTAGCTTCCACACACTTTTTCCATCTTCGACCTGCAATTGAATATCTTCATTCATTTTGAAGTCCATCTTTGAGGGGGTTCCACCAAAGGTACAGAGTGAAAATTGGTGCTGCCCACCTTTTCCACTATTAATTTCAACTACCTTCCCCACCATTTTGCCATCTTTGACATGCACTTGAATGTCCTCATTCATTTTAAACTCCATGTTTGAGGGGGTTCCGAAGGTAGAACTAAAATGTTGGTGTTGCCCACCTTTTGCACTATTATTTTCCACTACGTTCCCCACCCTTTTCCCATCTTTGACTTGCACTTGAAGCTCTTCGTTACTAGGCTGACGTACTTGTTGTAACTTACCAACGACTTCCAATGGTTCTCCCAATTTTCCCTTAACAACTTCCATGTCATTGTCCTTCTATTTTTTTCAGGTCTCCCAACGGCGGCCCCCCTTTTTGGTGGGTGAAGTTTCATTTCCTTCTCCAAACATCCTAAAGTTTACATGCACCTGTTAACGGCAGTAACAATTAGTAAAAAAGTTCACTAAAAAATAGAAAGACAAACATAAATAATTTAATTTTTATATACTAATAATGTAATATATACCTTGTCCCTTTCGAACCCATCAACTTCATTTTTTAAGAGTCTTACAATGTTGGCAATTTCTTTGGACCCCCAGTGAGCGAGGGGAGTCGTAGACGGGTATCTCACTACTTGACACGTAGATGGAATGACATGATTCACGTAAAATAACTTCAACACATAAATTTCATTAAGAGACGGTTGTAGCATAATAGTCAAAATATGGTGTTTCGAACAAAAGAAACAAGCAGCCGTTTGGAGTTCAATGTCCGTTCCTCCTCGATTCCCTGATACCATTGGCGAGGCCCTGAAGTGTTAACTTTGCCCAGTTGCTTCCATTGAGGGTGTCAACATCCCGAACAACATGAACATAGTTTTCGGTGACATATGGCTGCGATGTTGGACACAAGAAGGACCCCAACATGTACAATACAAATTTCCTCTTGAACTCGAGAGTAACATCTTTACAGTCGGACAAATATGTACCCAAAGCCTTCAATGTTATCACCCCTTTCTCAACCTTGAGGTCAAAACTTCTTGAACACTTGATTAGAGAATCCTGCCAACATTATATCTGACTCACACCCATGTATTCCAAGCAACCACTGCACTTCTGTAATTGTGAGAACAAGTTCATGTCCGTGGACACATAACAAACCCCGTGAAGGATCAAACTTGTCAACCAACCACTGAAGCAAATCACGATGTAGCCTTGTGCAGTGAAGTTCAAGTACTCCACCCAACCCCATACTCGTAACAGCCTCCCGTTGTTCTTGGGTTAACTTTTGCAGTTGTTTCACAATAGATGGCAACGCAATTCGATTTTGAATATATACCTACATGAAGTAACATATCAGATCTTAAGTACACATTTACAAACACATGTATTGTATTAGTGCAAACACATAGACGTGGCGCAAACATATATATCAATTTCAAGTCACCTTTCTAGGCTTCAGAGCTTTCTTGTTTGGGAATTGATGGGCATCATCTAACATTGGCATGTCTATGTACAGTTGTTTCTTATGCTCTGGGAGACTATTCCATTTATTCGCGATATCTTGCTGAGTGAGCGTATGTTTGCCCTTCATGATTGGTTTCAATGTGGGTAAGTATTGTTTATTGACAACATCTATTGTTTGGCATGTATAACGATATATGCTTACCTAATCATCTATATTCTGTTCTGACTCACGGAGGTCTTTGCGTAATGCGGCACTACGGAAGGTTAAATTTGGACAACCATTAGTACTTTTGGATTTACCCCATTTACAAGGGATTGGAGGTCACTGAATTGAAGGTTGTACCTAAGATAAATGAAAGGACCTGTAGGCCTTTTCCTCTTACCCTGCCTCTCATTTTGATCTTGGGCATTGATTTGAGAGCATGATTCCACAGCAAACTCGACGGTATTGGGGACCACTGTTTCAGTGGTATTCTATGAGCAACCACTTTGTGCATTTATTGTCAAAGGTTAGATCTGTCTCAAATTCATATGTTTTAGTGGTATTTTGGGAGCAGCCACTTTCTGCATTTATTGCCAAAGGTTATATCTGGCCCACGTACGATAGTCCCACCAAAACTAATCTTGAAAGTGAATGAAAACTTTGTCATGGTACCTTTCATGTTGGAAAAATAATTATTTAACTCGCTCAAAAGAACAAGAGATATCCCTTTTATTCATTATTATCGTTCATTTTGTGTAGTAACCCATTTGTTCCATTCGACCAATTTAGTATCTCAACTTGTATCGCAGTAAACAAAACCAAAAGTAGAAAAATTATATGAAAAGAAAGTGAAATTAATCTCTAAAACCCAAGTTTGTACTAAATTTGAGAGCTTCTTTATGAAACACTATCAAATGAGAATATAGAAGGAAAAAAATCCAATAAAGGCATCTTTATCAATGCTCTAGCTAATAGTTGCTCCATAACTTAACTTTGCATATACGTAAGGAATCTCTCAATAACTTAAAATCGCGGCTTATCCAAACTGTTCCCGCAAAATGGGAAACCTAAATAGTTGTAGCGAAAAATTTAAAACAATTTAGATTTGAGTGTCACACGCGTGTCCAACCAGTAAATGTCTAAGACCGGTACGTGACCTCCAAACCAAGTTTGTCTTTGTTTGGCCTATTTTATCCGAAGTGCCATGCAACAACTATTTTAAACCCTACATAGACTTTAACCATGGTCTGTAATGAAGACAACAAATATAGATGACAGGTATGTAGCACAAAGACCAACACGGATACGAAATGTACACGGGAATTAAAAACAAATAGACACTGATACTAACACAAACACAACGGGACACAAAAAATAATAATTAATTTTAAGAGGAGAGAGAGAGAGAGAGAGAGAGAGAGAGAGAGTGCATGTGTGGGACACACACGTCCATGCCATGCCCCCCTCTAAAAAATAATGTAATTTAAGGGACACGCCAAGTGGGTGTCCAATACCTGTCCCCACATGTCCTCGTGGACCTATGCCATATATGCACGTATAGAGACCTGTAGCAGCGTCCGTACTTCAATACAAAGTTTAAGATCAAGGAAAAGACAATCTATAGGAAAAGAAAAAGTAAAGCTCACAGAACGACGTTAAAAAGGAAACTAATTTGGGCTATAGTTGGATTGAGATGAGAGGACTATGGGCTTGAGTTATATCACACCACATCAAACCATTGTACTTTGTATATTAACATCGATCGACTCCACAAAAATCAACTCATCTTGACATCAATAAGAAACCAATTTACAATCCAGTCTCCAAAATTTCAAGTCGGGAATCTCCCATGTTGCAAATGCTAAATGCAACGGGGCATCGACTAAGTTTGGAATAACTTTATTCACTATTTTTTGGAGCTATGCATTTCAACGAATTGTTGACTCAACCTTTGTCATCACTAATAAATGTAACCATTTCCCATTACCCCAATTTTGACATAGAACGAATAAAATAGCAATTTTATGACTTGTATGTGCTGTTTTATCTTAATTGCACCGGCATAGGGTTGATTTGCCTTTTAGTTCCCAAGTCGAAATGCAAATCAGGTCTTAGACTCTTAGCATGGGATACACATTCCATAGTAACCCAAAAAAAAAAACTCAAGTTAATGAAACATAGGCAGTAGGCTATATTTGTGCTTAGAACCTATGTAGCCTATACTCAGGTTTATCGATTGAACAGCCAAGCACATAAACTTAAAAAGAAATCAATGGGGGCTATCCTCTATGGAGCCTAAGGCTCGTGTATTTGAAAAGCATGTATTTGTGCTTCATTGGCACCAACACAGGGTTCATTAGGCCTTCAGTTCCAAGTTTAATTCCATTTTCATAGTCTACGTATTTTCAATTGAACAGCCAAGTACATAAAAATAAGAATCGAGTGACTAACTCAAAGACATCGGCAAAAATTGGCCATGCTTGTCTTTCGTGAGTTTATACCCTTTCACTTCTTTTCACCATATAACCTAGAATAATATCAACAAAACAAAGAAAAGGATTCATATTGCTTGTGAAAGTAGCAGCAATACGGACAATGAACTCGAAGGCTACCCACCCAAATTCAAGGCTACCATGCATAACCCATGCTTAAGGCACTTAGCAACGAAGCATAACGCCAATGAATGACTTACACATGATAATCTAGTATAACAACAACAACAATAACATAACCCATTTAGTCCCCAATAATTGGGGGTATGGGCGGGGGATGGATAGGAGACAGACCTAACCTTTGGCAATAAATGCACAAAATGGCTACTCCCAGAATACCACTAAAACAGATGGATTTGAGACAGACCTAACCTTTGGCAATAAATGAACAAAGTGGTTGCTCACAAAATACCACTGAAACAGTGGTCCCCCTATACCGTTGAGTTTGCTGCGGAATCATGCCCTCAAATCAAAGCCAAAAGGCATCAGAGAGGGCAAACCCAAGAATCATTTTGATTTATGTGCACATTACCAAGCTTCTTTCATTCAACATCCAGAGCATTGACGTTGCACAATACATGATAATCTAGTATAAGCAAAGCTAAAAAAACAAAGCAAAAGCAAGTGAAGTAAAGACATGTAGAGAACTCTCTTCTCTATTCATCTTGTAATTCAGACTACCATTTGTAATTCAGACTACCATTTGGTTTTACATTTGGTCGCATTACTCCTAATCATGGAATAGGAATATAAATACAAAAACATTGGGAACTTAATGTAGCTTGTAAAAGACATTGAGATACGTTGAGATTCAACTTGATTCCATTTAAGGGTGAATTGAGCTATGCAATTTTGGAATTGTATTTACATCTCTAGTTGCAATAGACACAAATCAATAGTTTGACACCGATGATAGCATGAGGATAGTAGGAAAAAAAAAACAAACAAATTTTAAAAGTTGCAAACTTCACATCTAAAAGCTCTCCAACAAATGAAACTAATGACTTACCTATATAATCCAATGAGGACTCTCACAACCACTATATTACCGTCGAGAGATGATGAAGTAAAATAATGTGTGTGTGTCTATGTGTGTGGGTGGGTGGGTGACAAAAATCGAATACAGACCTTGATTAATCAGTTTTATTTAATCCATACATTTTAACAAATGCCTTGAATGCAAATCAGAGCATGTGTGTGGCCTATTTGCCCATTGCCGAATAATAAAAAACTGAAAACTAGCAATTTTGAAAACTATTAATGCGTGACCTATTAGCCCACTAACACATTTACACTATGGATTCCAGATTAAAAAATCGAATTAGAAAGTGAAGCTTGGGATTGTCAAACAATAAGAAATGGGGACTGAATGTGGGTTGTTAGGCGTTTTGCTCTTTCTGAAGTCTCACTCCAAAGATTTAGTTCAAGGTATTGAAAGTCGGATTTTCATATAGAAGTAACAAAATTAAATAGCAAAAAATGGGCACATACTCAAATTTGAAGTGAAGGATAACAAATCACATACTAGGGAGAAGACACTAAGATAAGAAAAGGGATCCGATAAAAAAAAGATGAGAAATAGGCCGCTGAAACTTATTGGAAAAAGTCGAAAGAGAAACACCCACTTGAACCCAAGACCAGCCAAAGGTAGTTAACTTTAAGAATATTCAACTAGAGAAAAAACAGTGTCGTCATATCCATAAAAAAAAAAACTTTCATCAATGAAGACCCCTTTTTACTAAACCCCAAGTGTTTGTGTATCTCATTCGTCAATCCTTATCCCATCTCAAACATGTCATGCCCGTTAATTCGATACAAAATATCCCTATGTGGAAAGCAAGTATTTGAACTCCAATTACTACCTATCATATAATATTAGTACATGCCAAAAAGCATTTATAAAACATTACTCTCCATTCTTTTTTGATAATGACCAACGGGACAAGTGTCCATTTGGTTACACACTTACACCCGGTACCATTCCTATTTTGGTTCCACCAGAAAGTTAAATCCAGTTGCAATAACTTTTTCATCTTTGTCGCATAAGCCTCAAGGTGGGCACGTCATATTTTACAAAGAAACTACGCAATCGAGAATCATACATTCTAAATAGTCTTTAGTTAGTATGTACACAAAAGGTAGACGAAGCTCAGCACCTGGTATCCACATGTGAGAAGAATTTGAAAATAACTCTTAATTGTCCAATCAAAGTTTCAAACTTCGAAGCTTGACTAATCGACTTTTTCTCTTTTTGTAATACAGCAAGTTCAAACTTGCCAAGATTAACATGAAAGTCATACTGCATGTACCTTTCTTTCTTCTTAAGATGTTGTTTTCCATAAAAGCATGAAAAAACAAAAAAACATAACCAAAACATTGGGTGTCAACTTTCCTATTTTCGTGAAACAAAATTACCCATACAAACACAAATAGGAACTGTATTTGCTCTTGTTGATTATCTGATTAGACGCCGAGACGTTGGGTTAGGCAAGATGAATTTTATAAATGAAGACTTTTCTTTCGATTATGTAATGAGCATGACTTGACGTGGAACTGTATTTGCTCTTGTTGATTATTTGATTAGACGCCGAGACGTTGGGTTAGGCAAGAAAATAGGGAGGTGCTATCAAAAATTTATTAGATCAACTACTTTTTAAACATAGTTTCAACATCAAAGAACCAGTTCTCCATTGTTGAAAGAAGCCTAATGAAAAGGCATCCTATTCAAATAAAAAATTTGAGAAAAATTATGTTTTGATTGATCCAAATCAAACTTTCTTTTTAGAGATTCTCAGCCTTGCACCCAATGGTCATTCACATTACACCTTACTATTGTTCGTTGCACTCATGTTAGTCCAGATGGGGTTGCACCTGCAGGACTTTGTGTTGCACTCCCAGTCAAAAGCATTGCACCCATGTTAGTCCAGATGGGAATGAAGATAGAGTGCAAGTGTATCGAAGAAAGAGTGCAACAAGCAAAATCTCTCTAAAAAAGTTTGATTTGACCATACCCTACAAGGCAGGTTGGCCTAACATGGATGCAAATATTTTGAAATAGAATGCATTTTTTTAGAGTAATGGTGCAAGTATATTCAAGATAGAGTGCAACAAGCAAAATCTTTCTCAAAAAGTTTGAATTGACCATACCTTACAAGGTAGGTTGGCCTGACATGGATGCAAATATTTTAAAACAGAGTGCATGTTTTTGGAGTAATGGTGCAAGTATATCGAATATAGAATGCAACATGCAAAATCTCTCTAAAAATTTTGATTTGATCATATCCTACAAGGCAGGTTGGCCACACATGGATACAAATATTTTGAGACAGAGTGCATGTTTTTGGAGTAACGGTGCAAGTATATCGAATATAGAGTGCAACATGCAAAATCTCTCTAAAAAAAATTGATTTGACCATATACGACAAGGCAGGTTGGACTAACATGAATACAAATATTTTGAGACATAGTGCATGCTTTTTGAGTAATGGTGCAAATATATCAAAGATAGAGTGCAACACACAAAATCTCTCCTAAAAAGGTTTGATTTGACCATACTCTTTAAGGCAGGTTGGCTTAACATGGATGCAAATGTTTTGAGACAGAGTGCGTGATTTTAGAGTAATGATGCAAGTATATCAAATATAGAGTGCAACATGCAAAATCTCTCTAAAAAAAATTTGATTTGACCATATCCTACAAGGCCAGGTTGGATGCAAATGTTTTAAGACAGAGTGCATGTTTTTGGACTAATGGTGCAAGTATATCGAATATAGAGTGCAACACGTAAAATTTCTCTAAAAAAGTTTGATTTGACCATACTTTGTAAGGCAGGTTGGCTTAACATGAATGCAAATGTTTTGAGACAGAGTGCATGTTTTTAGAGTAATAATGCAAGTATATCGAAGGTAGAGTGCAAAACGCAAAATCTCTCTAAAAAAGTTCGATTTGACCATACTTTTTTAGGCAGGTTGGCTTAACATGGATGCAAATCTTTTGAGACAGAGTGCATGTTTTTGGAGGAATGGTGCAAGTATATCAAATATAGAATGCAACATGCAAAATCTCTCTAAATTTTTTTTTATTTGACCATATCCTACAAGGCAGGTTAACCTAACATGGATGCAAATGTTTTGAGACTGAGTGCATGTTTTTGGAGTAATGATGCAAGTAAATCAAAGGTAGAGTGCAACACGCAAAATCTCTCTAAAAAAGTTTGATTTGACCATACCCTTTAAGGCAGGTTGGCTTAACATAGATGCAAATATTTTTGAGATAGAGTGCATGTTTTTGGAGTAATGGTGAAGTATATCGAATATAGAGTGCAACATGCAAAATCTCTCTAAAAATATTTGATTTGATCATATTCTAAAAGGCAGGTTGGCCTAACATAGATGCAAATGCTTTGAGATAGAGTGCATGTTTTTGGAGTAATGGTGCAAGTATATCGAAGATAGAGTGCAACACGCAAAATCTCTCTAAAAAAAGTTTGATTTGACCATACCCTTTAAGGAAGGTTGGCTTAACATAGATGCAAATATTTTGAGATAGAATGCATGTTTTTGGAGTAATCGTGCAAGTACATCAAACATAGAGTGCAACATGCAAAATCTCTCTTAAAAAAGTTTGATTTGACCATATCCTACAAGACAAGTTGATTTGGCCATATCCTGCTTGTTAAAAAAATTTAGTTTTGGAATCCTCAGAAAATGGGCTCAATGCCAGTGTGACTGAGAATTGGTATTGAAGTTATGTTTTTTTTTTTAGCAATGAACTCTCTATCTCTCTATATTTATGAACTACTTGGAACAAAATCCAATCCATGGTAGTTGATCTTACATTGTCAGTTCTCATAAAGTTTGACAGGGTTCCTTTGCTTTATGGCCTAGTCTGACGCCTTGCGTTTTAAACAAATAACAACATTGACAAATACTGTAGTAAAAACAACAATTAAAGAAGAGAAATTTAAGTAATTGTTGCCAAACCTCTTTCAAGAAAAGGTCACATTTATTTATCTCATGTACGATACAAATGTTTGACATTCTTAGCATTCTTGGTACTTAACGTTATACCTAGTACAACAACAATTACAAATACAAATAAGGAAATAACAGTTGGACTACATGTGTGCAAGCTCTGCTTGAAAACTCTTTCCCATTCCTCTTTCTCGGCATTCAATTGTACTGGTCCCCTTCCCCTCATGTTTTGTAGCTTGAGAGCTTTATAAGACCTGAAATAAAACTCCAAGGCAAGCAACACAGCACGCATCAAATGAATAAGTCTTAATAGCAGAAACATTAACAACTAGAATGTTCAAAGAACTAGGCAAGCCTCAGAGGAGTGAGGCAAAGCAGTATAACAGCAGCCTCAAGAATGACATCAAACCTGAACAAGAAACAACATCTACTGATTTTAAAATTGATAACTTTAAAATTGGCAGCAACAGTGGTTGATAACATCGGTCTAAGTACACCTATGCAACCTTTGAACTTCGACTACTAATAGCCTAATACCGTAACACTTGATTAATCTTGCACATAAATAACCAATTTCACGCTCTGAGATGATTCCAGGCATGGCCCAATGAGACTGTATGGACTCTCACTATGAATCACTCGGCTACGGACGAAATCAAAAGCCAGAGGACAACCCCCTCTGGGATAGGAAACTCAATGCAATGGGATCAAACAAGTGGTAGAGGACAACCCCCTCTACCTAAGCTTCCACCAATGAGAATAAAACTTAAAATTACAAGCTATATCAACATGGTTTGGGAGATAATGCGCCAGTAATTGCCCAGCATTACAGAACTGTACCCAGAATTGAGGTACTAGTGGGCATCCTCCTCTCTTATACATACTAAAAAAGAAGTTATGTTAGCCCAAATCAGACAAACTCCACAAAGTAAACAAAATGGAGTCCATATGTTTAGAATGACAAAAGGAAAAGAAAAGGTAGTCCAAGGGCTGTTGTGTGTTCTCTCTACATACCCCTTGAATAACTCATGCTTGCCCTCTTGTTTTTTCATTATAGCCCTATGACCAAAGATGGGAACTTCATCTCCCTCAAACTCAAATTGCACCTGCTTTACATATTTCCACTCACAAAGAAGGTGGCCCTATCGCACAACTCATTAGGAGACACACAATATGGTATAGTAGGAAACACACAACTCACTACTCATCAATATAGCCAACAATTTTCCGCAAGAATCCATGATTCCAAATGCAGCAAAACCATTTGGTAAATTTAAGGTAATTACCTTTATACTAGTAGTAGTAGAAATCTGAACCACTTGGTTTCATGAAATGGACACTGCTATGAAATCACTCTAATACACCTGCACAAAGAGCTTTGGAAACTGGGTATCTATTAAATATGTTAGCACAATGAAAGAATCTATTAAGTGATGTCATTATGCTATCGTAAAGAGATGCTTGAAACTTCCTAACAAAAACAGAATAAAGATAGTGGCATTACCCTCCATCCAGGTGCTCCTTGAACACTTTGCCAATTGCACGACACATTTCCAATACATGTCAAATTAAGATTTCCCAAGAAACGAGAAAAGGAACAAAGCAAAGGCATCCAAATAGCTTCCAATCTCAAACAAAACAAAGGCATCAAAGCAAGCACACTGAATCTGATCCTCACTAAGCCAATCATCGCAAGCGTACCAATTTAGGGTTTCTCAAATTGGGGATTTTTCAATTATGGTATTATTTTCAAATTAATGTTTTTTTTTCTTGTAACCCAGGAAAACAGCGTAACGTGCGCACGCGCTTGAGAGAGAGAGAGAGACAGACCTTCGTGGTCGCCCAAGAGATTTATATCGATGGTGGGAGTCGCCGGTGGTGGCGACGTCAACGATGGCGGTGGTTGTCGATGGGTTGATCGCCTCTCCCTCTCTGTCTCTCTCTGGATCTAGTAAAATGAAAGAAAGGGGGAAGAAGTCGATCTAGGTTTTACATTTTGAGGGAAATATTAGGGCTTCAAAGGAGAAAGGGTATTTTGGACAATTCAGGTAGGTCTTACCACTTATGTGGAATTTCTTTTCTCCTTGTCATCAATCTGGTCATTTCCAATAACCATTCCATGTAATTGGAATTATTATTTTTAAATACCATTTTTGGTCATTTTCCCTTTTTTTTACTTACGGATCTATCTCAATGTAACCTCTCTTTTTTTTGTCATTCGATATACATTAGCAAGGAGTTAGTGGGAGAGTTAGTGATTAGTCTAGAGGGGGTCTAGCTATATTTTTTTTTTTTTGTCATTCGATATACATTAGCAAGGAGTTAGTGGGAGAGTTAGTGATTAGTCTAGAGGGGGTCTAGCTATATTTTTTTTTTTTTTTGTCATTCGATATACATCAGTAGGGAGTTAGCGGGAGAGTTAGTGATTAGTCTAGAGGGGGTCTAGAAGCTATCTATAGCCCTAAATACCAAACGCCTCTGTCAAGGTTTGAACCCTAATCTCTCTTGTGGGAGAACCAAGAGATAACCGTTAGACTATATAAGCCATTGGTTGTATGTAATTCCTATTTAAAAATATGGTTTGGTGTAAATAAGTTTGCCAAGTAGTGAGTAGCAACTTTTGTAAACTTTTTTTTTTTAGAAAATAAAGATCATCCCATTCATAAAATAGTACAACCCATAATAGAATGAATTTCGTTGCACCAGAAAAAAAAAAACCCGTAATAGAAAGAAGGGCCACTTAGCAAAAAATCCAAAACATTTGACATTTTTTAAGAGAAGGACAAGGAACTCTTGCAATCAAACATAAAAACAAACAATATTTGACATTTTTAAAGAGGACAAGGAACTCTTGCAATCAAACATAAAAACAAACAATATTTGACATTTTTAAAGAAAATGACAAGGAACTTTTGCAATCGAACATAAAGACGAAAAAAAATTAGAGAAATGTCACTAATTTTTAAAAATTCTAAATTCAAACATAAAATTTAAAAAAAAAAACTCCACCCCACCTCCGGCCGACCACCACCCCACCTTTGGCAACCACTTCCGGCGAACAAAAAAATTAGTGAGATGTCACTAAATTTCAAAAATTTTAATTTTGAACACAAAATTCAAAAAATCAGTGTCCCACCTCCAGTCGACCACCACCCCACCTCTGGCCGACTACTTCCGGCGACCGAAAAAATTAGTGATATGTTACTAATTTTTAAAAATTCTAATTTCGAACATAAAATTCTAAAAAATCATCACCCCAACTCCGCCCAACCACCACCACACATTTGGCCAACCACTTCCGGTGACCAAAAAAATTAGTGATATGTCACTAATTTTTAAAAATTCTAATTTCGGACATAAAATTCAAAAAAATCACCACCCCACCTCTGCCCCAACCACCACCCCCACCTCTCCCACCACTTCTAGCGACCAAAAAAATTAGTGAGATGTCACTAATTTTAAAAAATTGTAATTTTGAACATAAAATTCAAAAAAATCACCACCCCACCTCCGGCCAACCACCACCTCTTCCCCTTCCGACGATCAACAAAATTAGTGAGATTTCACTAATTTTTAAAATTCTTATTTTAAACATAAAATTCAAAAAAATCTCCACCCATCTCCGGCTAACCACCACCCCACCTTTGGCTGACCACTTCTGATGACAAAAAAATTAGTGAGATGCCACTAATTTTTAAAAATTCTAATTTCGAACATAAAATTGAAAAAAATCACCATCCCACCTTTGGTCGACCACTTCCGGCACCCAAAAAATTATTGATATGTCACTAATTTTTAAAAATTCTAATTTCGAACATTAAATTCAAAAAAATCTCCACCCCACCTCTAGCTGACCATTTTTGGCGACCAAAAAAATTAGTGAAATGTTACTAATTTTTAAAAACTCAAATTTCATATAAATAAAATTCAAAAAAAGCATCACTCCAACTCCGGCCGACCACCACCCCACCTCTGGCCGACCACTTCCAGTGATCAAAAAAATTAGTGAGATGTTAATAATTTTTAAAAGTTCTAATTTCAAACATAAAATTCAAAAAAATTAACACCCCACCTCTGCCCAACCACCGTCTCACCTCTAGCCAACCACTTCCGGCGACTAAAAAAATTAGTGAGATGTCACTAATTTTTAAAAATTCTAATTTCGAACATAAAATTCAAAAAAATCATTGCCCCACCTCCAGCCGACCACCACCCCACCTCTAGCCCATTTTGGCGACCAAAAAAATTAGTGAGATGTCACTAATTTTTAAAAATTCTAATTTTGAACATAAAATTGTACATAAAATTCAAAAAACTCATCACGCCACCTCCGGCCGACCACTACCCCACCTCTAGCCAACCACTTCCGGCGACCAAAAAAATTAGTAAAATTTCTCTAATTTTTTAGAATTCTAATTTTGGACATAAATTTTTAAAAAAATCATCACTCCACCTCTGTCTGATCACATCCGACCTCTGGTCAACTAGACGACAAAAAAAAATTGTGAAATGTTACTAATTTTTTAAACTTTTAATCTTGAAAAACAGTTGTATGACTTCCAAAACCCCATCTTAGAAGAATAACCATGAATCAAGGAAGCCGAAAGAAAATATAATTAGGTGCAAATCTGAGAGTCAACAAGCAGACTAGAAATATGAAGCCAAAAGCAAGGAAAAGAATCAAGTCCAATTATCTGGAATCAAACCACTCCCTCGTAATTCACTATAAAACAATAATGCAATCAACAAGTTATTGTTCTTGCAACCCGCAGAGCATTGAATAGCGCATTGTACGCACTAACAATTTGAAGATGAGTTGAGAGAATTTATTTGGTTGCTTCAGCAAAGACGCGTTGATTCTTTTAGAGAGAGAGGATTTGATTCTTTTATAGGGGGGGAGAGAGAGAGAGAGAGAGAGAGAGAGAGAGAGAGAGAGAGGGACTCTTTTAGGGAGTGATGGTATGTGTGTGACCCAAAATAAAGGGAGAGTGAGTGTATTTTATCCTTTTATTAAATCATAATTACAAATAATGTCTTTATGTTTGATTGCAAAAGTTCCTTATCTTTCCCTTCAAATAGGCAAAATATTGTGTATTTATGACTAATTATTCCTAGAAAGAAAGGAGAAAAAAAAAAAGACTGCAGGATTGTTGAATGTAATTCCTTCTTGGAAATCCTTTTTCCTTGTTTTTTTAAGGTGTTCCACTAACAAAAAAAACAATTTTAAAAAAAAACTGAGACAGGTTATTCTCTCACAATACATCACATAAAAAACTGTGAAAAACTAGTTTATTCTAAAAATCACCTTACTGAACACCCCTAGAAAAAGGGGTGTTTTAGGTCAGGTTTCGAATTCGACATATTTTAGTTGGTAGAAGACCCGTATTGCTATAAATGTTAGCAGAAGATAAGGAGTATTTGGCCTACCACTGGAGCAACCCCTTATTAAATGAGTGAAATTACTTATATAAAGGTCATCGCAGCCTGATTGGTTGAACTAAATTAGTATGGCCAGCCGATTACATGTGATTCAACAACCATCTAAGAAACGTGGGAAGAACAGGCAACCGACCAACCCGTATGATTTAGGTGGCCCACAGGGAGAGATGACAATAGATCGGTTTGGTTCGTATTTTGTCATTACTATATTCAAATCCAAAATATTTATCTATACCCAAATCCAAACTGAACAGGGAGTGATGACAATAGATCGGTTTGATTCGTATTTTGTCATTACTATATTCAAATCCAAAGTATTTATCTATACCCAAATCCAAACTGATATCCGATGAGTATAATTTTTAGTGCACCATAACCAAACCATATTGATTTAGATTTTATCCGAACCGCACCAAACCCGCATTAATATTCATTCCATTAATGAATATATGAAGGGAAAATATTATATTAAAATAAAAAAGTAACATCAATGCCTCCATTGTTTTGGGATGAAGTCGACTACGATGCAGAGTCACCAATCTATCACTAGTGCTAAATGCCGACTCAGAAGCAATAGAAGACATGAGGATAGCTAACATATCCTATAAGTAATATTATATGGATCGGTTTGGATTTGGGTTTAGCCGAATACTTTCTAAGACCAAACCCAAATCCAAACTCATCGGATATCATGTTTCAAAAACTAAACCCGCCCCATATGTAGGAAAAAAAAAACCTTCCCAATAGGTTCGATTTGGTTCGGGTATCCATCGATTTTGGGCGAAAATGCCATCCCTAGTGGCCCATCTCTCAATCATTCATTGCCCGTACCTTTTTCTAGTTTCTACGCTTTTTTGAAACAAAACAAAGAAACAACAAATATCCAATAAGGGCTCCCTTAAACTCTATGGTGCATAATTTTTTGTTCAACATCGAATTTTGACGATCTGAATCGTTTGATGTGTTTAAAACGTGTTTTTAAGGTCCAACTCAACGATTTGTCAAAAAAAAAACTTGAAAGGGCTTCATCCGAGCAGTTTTCGATAAAAATGTATATGTACGTTTTTATCAAAAACTGCCCGGATCAAGCCCTTCGAAGTTTTTTTTTAACGAATCCTCGCTCCAGACCTTAAAAGTACGTTTGAAACACATCTAAGGGTTCGGATCATCGAAATTAGACCCTGAACAAAAAAATCCCACACCATAGCGTATATAATGGAGCCCTTACTAAATATGCTTTGAACAAAGGAATATCTATTGATGCCTTCGGAAGTTTTTAAGTGCCCACGTTAAAATATGTGATTTTTCTTTTCCTCTGTAAGGCTCTTGAACAAGTTCTAGGTTGAATCAAAACTAGGAAAGCTCAGCTCATCAAATTTTCATTTAGCAGGAGCTTGAGCTTGTCAAAACCTTAACAAATAAACTGAACATACTAAAATCGGCTCGGTTTCGCTTGTTTGAAGCCCTAAACACTACGTTACTATGTAGGTTATGATGTTTTTTCCCGGAAGGCGCCCCTACACATTTTCTTGTTCAATTTCCTTGCACTGGTTACATACCGGTAGTACTAGCCCGGCCCATGGCCATACACCCGTTATTCTTTGGCCACCACAAATTGTAACAGAATTCGGCCGATGCATGATTTGCATTGTGGGCTCACTAATATCGTTAGGCCGAACCTGTTCGGCTCACTGCATATTATTGAACGAGAAAAACGAATAGATGCAAAGTATAAACACTTGAATCATAAAGCAAAATACTCAATGGAACTTTATGAGATGTAGTGAAATTTAAGAAATAGAAAGAAATCGAAAGGAAAATAACGGAATTTGGTGAGAAATAGCAATCTCCAATATCCTAATCTCAGGTATCAAACTCCAAAATCAAAAGGAAACTCTCTCCAATCAGAATTCAGTCTTAAAGAAGTTGTCTCCTAGCTCAGAAATTTAAGAGAGAGAGAATATATTCCAGTTGGGTTTGCTCAACAACCCTAATATTCATTCACAAGCCTCCATCATCAATGTTCTAAAATCGTAATCGAATGTTTGAACTCAAGTGGCCGATGAAATAGCAAGCAATTCAAAAGAACAGAATATTCCATTCATGCCCGTTCAAACACTTCTCATCCTCCACATTTCAAAGCCAACTGCGTAAGTTATATTTCCCAAGACAGTTACGCCTGCAAAAAGAAAAAGAAAAGAAAGCCAAAAGCGGATATCATTTCCCAAACCAAAAAAAAAAAAAAGAAAGAAGGGGAATTGTCGTCGTGCTAGCATAATGAAAAAGTAAATCATTTCCAGAAAAGGCCTGTAACAAGCGGTATTCAAAGAAAAAACTCCGATCAGTTCATTTTCGTCCTTGAGAACGTCTTGATAAATCCAGTGTCTTCAGTCAGAAAACAAGGGAAAGTTGGCTAACAGAAGCATCATGCTTAAAAACAAACCAATATTGGTGATAAGCCCCAGGAGAATCTGAAGCACAAGTTAAAATGTGAGAAAGACATGAAACAAAGGTGAAATCTTGCATTCCAACATCCTATACTGCAACTGTCTAAAAATAACCAGAGTCGTGATAAACTACAAATGATTAACGAAATTCTTTTCAAAGCCTGATTTCCTTTTTCTAGCAGAACTAGGAAAAACAACATTACAAGTCGTACAGCCACTAAAATCTCTTTCTGAAGAGTGCAAATTTGATGTCAAAATGGCAATGTGAATAACAAACACACGTGATAAAAAAGAATAACAGAAGAATACAAACGATCTATGTAGCATGGCATGAACAACAGGTGAACAGGACACGACACTCCACCAAGTTAGAGGACCTGACACGTTGGGAGACACATTCTAGAAATATTTACCTTGAAGATGTAGCACCATATGTAGTTATGTACCTTAATCATATTTATCATTAGTCATATACAAAAGTATTTCAACAAAAAGTCTTTCATCATTTACGTGTCTTTATTCCAATAAACCGCCATCCACCATACAAAAATGACTTCCTGAAATTTAATTAGAGTCTACGAAACAACCCCGACTTGTTTAGCGAGTCTGGAGAATGTCCACACCATTTTTTCTAGTGTCCCAGGCTGTCCGAATGAAAAATTGTAGAGAAAAAATAGGACACTTTCGATTCGAGGGTTCTCCGTGTCTGATAAATGTCCGACACTGGTACCTCGAACAAAGTGTCTGGCTACATGGTTAAATATACTCTTCATTCGAAATGGTGAGAATGCCTAATTCAAATGGAAAATGGATTATACACTAACCTTGTCCATTCTCAATTTTTCAACATTTTCATTGCCAACTAAAATTTAAAAGCTCACAAGAAAATATTCCTGAAGACAATACCAATTAGCAAAAGTAAATGGCTTCATTTGAAGAGCAAAAACCTATATCTGGATTGAGTCACCAAAAGCCAAAGGTGCATACTGGGGCAACGTATAAGAATCCAAATTTTTGGCAACACTGCTTCCGCAGATGTACTATATCAAATCGGCAAGAAGGCAACAATAATGTAAACCGATGCTCCATGGGATACTTTGTTCGTCGCTTTGTCTCATCCTCGGTCTCGTGTCATCGTTGATCCGCAAACGAAGACATGAGACACAGACATGATCCAAACCTCAACCGCAATGTCAACACTTTTTCTTCAAAGAAGATTTGAAGAATCTGAAACCAAATGAACCATCACCATAGAACATTAAAAAGACACCAATCTCAAACTCCAGGTTTGAGTTGGGAAAGATCGTTGTTCTTGGTTGGATTAAGAGATCAGCAATTGTATACTAATAATATAAGATCCTTTTAGTAAAGAAAACAAACACAAACCCTATAGAAGAATAACTTATTCTGGGGCAAAGAAATTGCTTCAGACGGTAATTATGCATATTTATTTATCTAATGCTCTTATACAAGCAATTTGACACTCCGTCCGTCACGCAAAATTGGTCCCTTATTCTATTTTTGGCTATCCCATATTGGATGTCCTTCACACAAATCAATGCCCAAATTTGATGTTTTCCCCTTTCTACCCTTTTCTCTTCTTGGAGATAAATAATTGTGGGGACTAAATCATGGCAAAAGGTGCACAAAGTTCAACAAAACTGCATTGAATAAATTCAAATCAAATGTAGTCTCCATCCTTACTAAGGCTGCACCCTACTGAACATCATTTGCATCCCCAAATTTAAATTCAAAATTGACAAATGCTTGAATATTTTTTAGGGTAATTTTGGGACGTAAAAGTCTGTACAACTACAACGCAACAATTTTGTCTCAATAAAAAGATGGATTCCTGAAGAGGGACCAACTTTGCGGATGGAGAGAGTATAGGTTAAAGGTGACAAGAGGGTCCCCCTCTGGAGAATGCGCTTTTTAAGATAGAAGGTTACAAAAGAAATAAAAAAGAAGACATGATTACCTCTACTTGAGGGAAGATCTGTAAAGTGTATTGCAGAACCAAGTCTATGTCGCAGACAAACTAATTAGGACTACATCTTCAAAGACGAGTCATACAACTGACAGAAGATTCCAACAGTTTCAGATCATACTCGAAAACCATACATACCAGTTTCAAACCAATTTCGTGAAAAATGAAAATAGTTAAAATGCCAGTCTTACATAAGGCTAACAACATTCAGCACAGCCAAAACAGACAAAACTCAAGTTTCTTTATCCTGTATTTTATTTAGGACTATGTTTTAGAATCTAAATTTGGTTACACAGCTGGGAAGAAGTCAATGTTCACATCATCATCTGCATAGATATTGACATAGTGTACAATATGATGAGAGCATGAGACTCCTTGAAGAATGTAACTGTAGGTTTTGTAAATCTTATCTGGCTGTTTGTTAAAACTATACAGTTAAGCTTAATTCTTGGTTTAAAAGACTAGTGGAGGAACTATCTAGATTTCAGCAATTGAGTAACTTCAGCATAATATTCGTGTCTTGCTGCAGCAGTCTATGCCATTCAGAGGGAAAGAAATCAAAGGGTTTTTTCAAGGCCAAGGTACAGTCCAGGATTAGTTTGTTCTTACTACACTGAATACTGTACAAAGTTTTCTGGGCATTCTAAGGTTGGGAAACCATCAGTCGGAACTGATAATTTGTATAGTTCTTCTGATGTATTTTCCATGTTTGTGATCTTGTATAGCTAGTGTAGTGTGCCATGTGTCTTCCTGTTTTTGTAACTCCTAGGGCATGCCCCTTGTTTGTGTTTCTTTAGTTTGAGCTTAATAAGAATGTGGACTTATCAAAAAAAAAAGGAAAAACTTCAGCATAGTTTTGAATAATTCAAAGTTGAAATGAAAAAGTTTCAGCAGAATGTCACAGTTTTGCGATCATAGTCGACCTTTTTTTTACTATTTTCTCATGGACCATTTCATGCATGATGCATGCTAATCCTCTCAGTAAACAAATAGCAAAGGATATGCAAATATATCAGTATGTTACCGCAACCTGAATAAGAAAGTGAGCCACCGTGTCGTCGAGCATGAATAAGCATTTCTACCAATCAAGTTTTGTCATAGGTTACAAAATTTCTCAGTTGACATTGCTACACAAACACACAACACCCGGAATGCACACAGTGGTCACGCTTGGCAGAGGAAATTGTCAATTAGAAAGATCTAGCATTAAGAGTAGCAATAAACTTATATTTTGAGCTACACCTCATACCCACATGCTAGGATTCCAACTTCCAACCCATCCTTGGCTCCCTGCTCATAATACTATATTGAAGCAAAATAGAAACCCAAAACAGTATTGCAATTCTAGGAAACAAACTAATGTCCCACAAGCAACTTTAAAGCTAGAGTTGGAGTCTAATCCGCGGGCTAGGCTAATGCACGAACGAGCAAAACCACAACTAAATCATTTCTCCCAACAGTAAAATTACCATAAACATAGCTTTGTTGAGAGTCTAAACTTCATAGATAATGTGCAGAGTCCCAAGAGGAGGAAGAATATAAACTCCAAGACTAGCTGGTTGACTTAGGCTAATGCATCAAGGGCCAAAACCTCAACTAATAAACTTCTACAAAACAAATACCATTGCACTAGATTCGACATTAACCTAATGATCAGGAATTCCTACAGTCTAAGGCTTCCAAAAAGGAGCAAAATGTGGGTAATATTTCTCCAACATGTTATCAAAATAGTTGCACATGTACCATGCAGAAGCATATTGTGTAATAGGTACAACTCAATAGGTTACCCTTCTCTAAAATACACGCAAACGAAGGGGTGTGTAGCATTGTACCAGTAAGATACCTGCTACACAACATCAGTGCGGAGACAGGATTTAAGTTCAGGGATGGCACTGTCTAACGGGAGTCTATATGCGATGCATGAAACCATTTGAAGAGGTAGTACGCTACAAAACTGATGTGCACCATAAGGAATATCCTATCGGGAAATTTCTACAATAGTCTGGTTTGATTACATAGTTCTTAATAGCAGGTCTGGTTTGATTACAAAGTTGTTAATAGCAGTTCCTTAGCTTTTAATAGGAATCCCTCAATTTGATTTCCCAGTTGTGTAACGCTGGTCTAGATGGAGATCTAAAAGTGAGAGTAAACTCAATAAAACCCCCTTCGAAGCAATTTTTTTGATCAACAGAGACGGGAAGATTTCCTAGGACAGCCTTAGTCACCCAGTTCTCCAATGATTGGAGGATTGTAATGTCCAAAACTGGCAACACCACATGTCCAAAAATGGCAACACCATCAAAGAGGCTCCTGAAAATTTCATTGTGACATACTTTCTCACAAAACTCATGGAACGCAGGCTTATGTAGTAGTTCAGCTGCTGCGGTGGGAAGGATTCGAGAGGGGCTCTGATTTCCACAAACTTTTATAGAATTCAGGTTACCTCCCTCAGCTCTTGTGGCAGAAGCTTTGGGTAACAGAGTAACTTGCTCTACAGTAAGGTTTTGGAAATTTCCATAACGCATGACAGAGTCAGACTCATTGCCGTTGGTTAATCTGATTAAAGCCAGGTAGAAAATTAGACACAGAGATAGTCAAACCTTCCTAGTTAATGTAGTACGTAATTCTCAGTTTTCTAAATCCACTTGGTTGACTTGTAATAAGGCGTAGGAAATCCCCTTTCCCACACCACCACTACTTTGCTTATTTTCCTCCAGAGATTTGTAACCTGGTTTTTCAGGCCAAATTGGTATTTGGAAGAGTACGTCAATTCCAAAAAAAAAAAAAAAAAGGAGAAGGTTTTTAAGTTATGGAATGTTCCAAAGGAAGGGATTCCAGAGAAGAAATAAGATCAACTCTGGCTTTAAAACCCTAAAATCTTCGGAGTTCAATATATGCCACCAGAACAAAGCCGTCAAGAAATCGATCGGTAGATCTCTAACTCTTGCAGCCGAAAGAAGTGGCAATCAGCACATGTATTACATTTACAAATATACATAGAAGAAAACAAAAACGTATGTCGATTTCCACAACACTACCTAAATCAGATTGGACAACAGATTAAGCTCATTTACCCATTACGAGGGATCTCAGTATTCCTCCATTTTTAGTAGGTACAGCTTTCATTCTCACGGAGGAAGGCTCCTTAGATCACTGCATTCAGCTTCGTATATATAGACGGAAGGGATGAGCTGAAAACCCTAGGAATGGGAAAAATTAAACAAAAAACCCTCATACTTTGAGATTAATGTCTTACTGCTACCCAAACTTTAAAAATTGTCAATTGCACTCCTAAACTATTGTTTCGTTATCAATAACTCTCCTACCATCTCAATCTGTCACTTTGATAAGGGGAGACGCTGAGGTGAACTGAGATAGAGGGATGAAACATTCAAGGGTAAAATTTGGAAGGAAACTTTATTGATGTGGCACATTGAGATCACTTTCCAAGTACAAAACCCTGGGAAAAACATATTTCCTTCGTCCCAAAATGTTTGGTCAAAAATAGTATTCACACCTCTCAAAAAATCATCTTTATTTTGTAATTTATACTACTTTTTATGATTTGAAATTTTATGTTTAATAAAACTAAGCAAAATCTACAAACAAAATTCATATTGCATAAATAATTCCTTATACCTTAGAAAATATAGATGATTTTTCGAGAAGTGTGAACACTGAATGCGTGCCGAACACTTTGGGACAGAGGGAGTAGCAGAGAGTAGATCTCTCTCTCTCTCTCTCTCTCTCTCTCTCTCTCTCTCTCTCTCTCTCTCTCTCTCTCTCTCTCTCTGTGACACGCGAAATTAGGGAGGCGCGTGCGAATTCCACAAATGTCCTTTTGCGACAGGGTTGGTGGCATTGGAATCGTCTGACTGAAAGGTACAAGAATTGTCCTCAAATCAAGTTTTCGATTAGTTTTAAGTGGCTGATTTTTCTGAGCAGAAAAAAGGAAAAAAGGAACATAGAAGAAGAAAAATCAACACCACCAAGTCGTGGGTCTTGAATCTATTTTTAAGTGATGTCGGACTATCCGCATACAACCCTAGTCTCAATAAGTTGGATCTTACATGTGCGTTTTCCTTCCCTTTGTGGCCCCGTTTTGGGATTGCATATGTTGAGGTGCTTGACCAACCGGGTGTTTATAAATTAGACTAAAAATGTGTCCCAAGCATAGGACTTTCGACCGGTATAGCACAATAAATTCGGAAGTACCGGAGTCGAACCACAGAGACGATCTGACGGTGTTTGACTCAAAAGTGTTGGCTTTAGTTTAAACTAGCTCTCAGGTAGTCACCCGTTGTTCAATTTGGTTAATTAACTAACTAAGATTACTGAAGAAGGAGCAACCGTGGGAACCTAGCACTCGCAGCTAATCTAACCAATGTTCACTCGGACCTCAATGATTCGATTTATTGATTTTAGAATAAGAAAATGTTCCTTAACAAATACGCACCACCTGTCACCAGTTCTCGTGCACATTCGAAATCCGGCGATGCCTGGGTTTTGTTCGTTAGAAAAGTTTCGTTTCCTAAAACTACTTAAAATTGGATTAATTCGGTCCCGAGGTGAAACATTGATCAAACTAACCACGGAACACCGTCGTCCCTGCCGCACCTATATCGCGACTACTCACTCATTATGCTTAAGAACGCAATAATGAAATTAAGAACCCTAGATCTAAACATGATTGAAATAAAGGAAATCAACGCAGAAATTGATACCACAAATTGCGAGAAAGGAATAAACTTGATTAAGAACGCCAAAGCATCAATCCAAAGTCAGAAATCCAAAAAACGAACTCTACGCAAATCTGAAAATTAAGAACAGGAGCTGCAGCCAAAAAATTATAAAAAGTAGATCTCGATTCAAAAAGGTGGAACCTTAATTCGACTCTGAAATGGAGTATTTATATTAAAACCTAATTTCCTCATTAAAAATTATACTTAAAATAAAATTACTAACTACGCGGAACCAAACGCTGACATTTAATGCATTTTAAGCAAACCGGTAGCGCTACCTAGGATTTGTGGTAGCGCTACCGAGACCTTTAAGCCTCCCTTGACCGGTTGACTTGCTTGGACCGTTGACTTGCTTGGATCGCTCGGTAGCGCTACACCTCTATTGGTGTAGCGCTCCAAAACCTTCTATTCATTTTTGCACCTTTTTATGCCATTTTTTAGCGCTCCAAAGAAATAGTGTAGCACTCCCGACGGGTTTCGAGCCTCAACTTCAACACTTAGTCTCCACAACTTTACTCACTCTCGAACTTCCATCACGGCCTTTATAGGTACCTTCCATTAGCGCCAAAACATCACGAATATCTGCAATTAAAACCCAAAACACAAAACAAACCACGTGCACGCATTAAATGGAAAATGCGGATTAATCGCACGTCTAACCCGCTAATTCTACCCTACTTAGGCGCTTATATTTGTGATATTGCGCGCCTATCACACCCTCCCAATTTGAAGGTTGCTAGTCCCGAGCAACAAAAAGAATACAAATAAATGAAAGAATAGATCTTTTAAATCCACGAGCGGCCCCGGTAGGACGAGTGAAGTCTCGTGAGGGTTTTCAGCAATGATCACCCACAAAAAACAAAGGAATCGGACACTTCAAATGCAACTCAACCCAATCAATAACCTCCAAAAACACTACAATAACTGTCAAGCATGTCAAAGGCAAGATATTTCATCCATGGATAAAGTTAAACAAATGAACTCCATACCAAACTTAGCACAAAAATTAATTCTTTCACCTACGATCGGATAGCGAATTTTCAAATGATATGCGTGAATGAAAAGCCACATAAAGAAATTTATCAATCTCGGGAACAGTTCACACACCGTTGATAGCCCAGTGTTTCTTTAAGCACACTCCTTCCTTTTCTTTATTTGCTTTTTCTCATGGTCGTGCAATGCCAGATCTCTCGAGCTTTCTAATTGACTCTTAAGCGAGCTTTGGGTCGGCTATCCCCAAGCCAAACGGCCTTAGAGTACCAGGTTTTAAGAGACCCCTACGGACTTAATTGCTCAAGTAAAAAAAGGCTTTATTGAGATCCAAGCTACCCACATTTAGCGATACTTTCACAAGGTCTATCCATCTTTTGACGCGAACAACACGGTGTGAGCATACCCCGATTGCCTGGTTACTACTCAATGGACGCCCGGATAATTATTAACAATATAGCACACATAATTCTTTCTTTCTTTCTTTTTTTCTCTTTTTTTTCCCTTTTTTTAGAAGGAGTTCCACAAAAATCCCATCAAACAAGTTAACACATACAAGATTACCAATGACACATGAACCAAACTCGAGACCGCCAAATCATCAAGTGGGACAGTGTGTGTGTGAGCATGCTTTCAAGTGACCAAACGCTATCCAACTATAGATGATACGGGTTAACTAAGTACTTTTTCAACATCATGTTCACGAGCCTAAGTCTATCCATGAAATCATATTGAGACTCCGACTCGCACAACAACCATTGTAGCGCTAATTAACAGTCATCAACCAAGAATAGTTACACCCAAGCATCCAAATCCCTTTTCTTTTTTTTTCTTTTTTTTTTTTTGAAAAACACGTACGAAGTACACCCTCCCCCCAACTTAGAACATGCTATGTCCTCAGAGCATGAAGACAAACATAAGAATGGAAAAACAAGGGAAAGAGATGGACCGTTGGATGGCAGCCAACCATCATGACCCCGGCCGATGTATGGGGAATTTGGTGTCACCGTTGCGTTTCGTCATCAAAACTGTTTCCAGGATCCGCTCCTTCGGACCTAAAGAGGTCCACAGCTAGTCACACAGAGCCGCGCCGAAGCTTTATAGGACTTATAACTGCCACATTTTGTGGCACCCCTACTTGAGGCTCCTGAATGCCGCACTCACTCTGGCGGAGAGGCCCAAACTACCAAGGCTGGTATGGTAGCATGCTCGTCCTGCAAAAGACTGAAGAACCAACTACCTACTAGGCAACAAATGACATAAGCACCGGCCGCTCGTGGAAGCCGAGCAACAACAAAAAATATATATATAAAATAAGAGAACACCACCAAACATTCATGCAGTCTCGCGTGTCATACTTTTCTCCCCACCCCCCAACTTGAGTTGGAGAGTGGGTGGCTATACGAGACCATCAAGATGAATTGGTTTTCTTTTTTTTCTTTTTTGAAAAAACAAACAAACAAACAAACAAACACGAATATACATAAATTGCCCTTACTAACCGGAGCTGGGCACACGATCGTTCTTTTAATAGCGGCGTGAGAAGCTATATAAAAAATAAAAAAAAAAAACCCAAGTCAATGATGGGTACCCTTAATGCTAGGGGTCGGGTCCATACTCAATGAAGAGCATGGTATGCACGAGCTACCCGTCAGAGGCTTAACTTCTGGTTTAGGTGGCTAAACCAAAGATGGAAGAACCTTGGGCAGAGGGTTGCCTAGAGGCTCGAACATTGGGTCATAAAAGACCCCCACAAACTTTCTCTACCGAATCCTCGACATTTAACATCTCTAGCAGACTTCCTACCTCTGGAGAATCTAAAGATGACGCCTTCTCGATGGTAAGAGCAATCTCCAGAGGATCCTTATACAAGACTGGATCGATGTGATCCTGAAGGAGTGCGTCAATCAAACTCACCTCTTCTACCTCCTCCTCATCCCCCAGAGCACTAACACTATAGACATCCACCTCCATTCTCTCCTCCCCAACAGATAACTGGACCTTGCCAATTTTGCAATTCATAACAGCATTGGAGGTAGCCAAGAAAGGACAACCTAGGATGATAGGAGTCTTCTCTAACACCCTAGGATTTAAACAGGTGTCTAAGACAATAAAATCAGCAGGGAATTGGAACTCACCTACCTGAATCATTACATCCTCTACCATACCCTTGGGCACCCTAACACTCCGGTCTGCCAACTGCAGTGTGACAAGAGTAGCTCTCAGATCGCCTAGGCCTAACCTCAAGTACGCGGAATAAGGGAGCAAATTAACACTCGCCCCCAAGTCCAACAACGCTTTATCGAACGTTTGACCAGTGATAGCTATGGGGATGGTGGGGCACCCTGGATCCTTGCACTTGGCAGGAGTCTCAGTTTGAAGAATGGAGCTCACTTGCTCTGTCAGAACCACGTTGTTTCGATTCTTGCGCCTTTTCATGCAAAGGTCCTTCAGAACCTTTGCACACTGAGGAAAAGACTCAATCGCCTCCATCAAAGTAATGGGGAACTGCACTCTCTTAAAAAGTTCTAACATCTTATGATTCATACTCTGTTTAGGCTTCACCGCCAGTCTTTGAGGAAATGGAGCTACTAGCACTGTTGGCGGTGTTGGACTCGTAGGGGATGCAGCTGCACGCACCACCACCTCAAGTGACTCCTTATTATCCTTTACCTCCTTCCTAGAGACATTGACAATATCAGGAGTTGCTATCAGTGGATCCACTGGCTCCGTGGGTGGAACCTATTTTTGCTTTGTCTGAATGGTCTTACCAATCGATCTCCCACTCCAAAGAATGGTGATTGACTTAGCCTCCTCTTGATTCTGACACTGAGTATTAGGACCTATAGGATTTCTTAAGTAATGAGCACCCGCCGAACTACCCTGAGCTGAAAATCTACCCCTATCCTGCTGTAGTTGACCGACTACTGTGATGAGTTGAGACATTTGGGCCGTAAGGACCCCAATTTGCTGCCTAGTTTCTGTCTGAAATGTCGTCTGTGACTGCATCAGGTAATTGACATTATTCTCGAACTTATGATTACGCGCAATCATTTGTGAATAACCTGGGGGAGGACCACTATTGGATGGACCTGCCCCCCTACCAGGCTATTGCTGGTAGTTATATGGGATGACTTGGCCCTGAGGGGGCCTAGACGATTGGAACTATGGAAATTGTTACGGCGTAGGTAGCGCAAGGGGTTGAGCTTGACCTCCACCTACAGGTCTAGGATCCGACCACCCAATATTAGAGTGATCCCTCCATCTTGGATTGTATGTGTTTGAATAAGGATCCCAAGTTCTGACTGCATTGACCTCTTAATGATTCAATTGACTCGCACCGTTAGCGGCAATAAATTCAGGGCAGGCAGTCGCAGTGTGCCCCCTACATTCACACCACACACAAACCTCCTCAATACATACCTCATTGATGGCCAAGTCCTGTCTAACCTCTAGTTCCTCTAATTTCTGCACTATCTTCCCAACCTGAGCCTGGAGTCGCTGGTCATGGATGGTAACAGGGATAACATTGGACCCCAAAAGGTCCGGATCGATCAAAATCAGATGGTTCTAACGCCCTTTGCCTATCCGCTAGGTCATCAAGAAAGTCCCAACCCTCATCCGCTATTTTGGACAAGAAGTCGTCTCCTTTGCAAGAATACTCTATATGCTGGATTGTCTCAGCGTTGAGACCCAGATGAAAGAATTCGACCAGCTGTATCTTTTCAAAACCAGGGTGTGGCATCCTTAGGAGCAAATCTTTGAAACGCTCCCATGCCTTGACAAATGACTCACCTCTTTCCTGCCTAAAGCCTTGGATTTGACGCCTTAAACTATTGTCTTAGCCTTTGAAAAATACTTCCTATAAAATGCATCACGCACATGTGCCCATGTGGTGAAGGATTGCGGCTTTTGCATTCTAAACCACCTAAGTGCACCATCTTTCAAAGTTGCCTCAAACAGTTTGAGGCAGGCATTTTCATATTGGGTAGTAGACGCCAGGTTGCGTACTAACCCCTCAAATGTCCGCACATGTTCGTACGGATCATCAGACTCCCTCCCATAGAAATTGGGGAGGCTATTTAGGACACCAGGTTTAACAGTAAAGGCATTGCGTGCCTCTTGTGTCTCTCGAGGGAACACAATGGGTCCAAGAGGAGTGGTCCTCTCTGGATTCAAGTGCTGCCTCAGAGACAACTGATTAACTACCTGCTGATCTCCCATCTCACTTGATTCTGATTCTGAAACTGACTCTGACTGGTAAAGTGGATTACTGACACTAGCGGACTCGAAAGGTAATTCTATGTAAAGACTGCTAATGGGAATGGACTCTGACTAACTCTTTATTGACTCTGACGATGAACTAGACGACTCCGACTGACTCGACCTGTGCTCTATGCTAACCAAACGATTAGTGTGATCACAATAATAGAGAAGGGTCAGGTTTACACGGGACTTGACTATTTTTACCTATGGTGACTCAACTAAAAGCTAAAAGACACTAAAACTAACACCGTTGTACATTCTTCACCGTCCCCGGCAACGGCGCCGAAAATGCTTGACCGATCGGGTGTTTATAAATTAGACTAAAAATGTGTCCCAAGCGTAAGACTTTCGACCGGTATAGCACAATAAATCCGGAAGTACCGGAGTCGAACCACAGAGACAGTTTGACGGTGTTTGACTCAAAAGTGTTGGCTTTAGTTTAAATTGGCTCTCAGGTAGCCACCCCTTGTTCAATTTGGTTAATTAACTAACTAAGATTACTGAAGTAGACTACTACGAATTAAAGAAGAGGGAGCAACCGTGGGAACCTAGCACTCACAGCTAATCTAACTAATGTTCACTCGGACCTCAATGATTCGATTTATTGATTTTAGAATAAGAAAATGTTCCCTAACAAATGCGCACCACCTGTCACCAGTTCTCGTGCACATTCGAAATCCGGCGATGCCTGGGTTTTGTTCATAAGAAAAGTTTCATTTCCTAAAACTACTTAAAATTGGATTAATTCGGTCCCGAGGTGAAACATTGATCAAACTAACCACGGAACACCGTCGTCCTGCGGCCGCACCCTATGCGACTACTCACTCATTATGCTTAAGAACGCAATAATGAAATTAAGAACCCTAGATCTAAACATGATTGAAATAAAGGAAATCAACGCAGAAATTGATACCACAAATTGCGAGAAAGGAATAAACTTGATTAAGAACGCCAGAGCATCAATCCAAAGCTAGAAATCTGAAAAACGAACTCTATGCGAATCTGAAAATTAAGAACAGGAGCTGCAACTGAAAAATTATAAAAAAGTAGATCTCGATTCAAAAAGGTGGAACCCTAATTCGACCCTGAAACGGAGTATTTATATTAAAACCTAATTTCCTAATTAAAAATTTGAGTTAAAATAAAATTACTAACTACGCGGAACAAAACGTTGACGTTTAATGCTTTTTAGGCAAACTGGTAGCACTACCTAGGATTTGTGGTAGCGCTACCGAGACCCTTAAGCCTCCCTTGATCGGTTGACTTGCTTGGACCGTTGACTTGCTTGCATCGCTCGGTAGCGCTACACCTCTTTTGGTGTAGTGCACCAGAACCTTCTGTTCATTTTTTTGCCTTTTTGTGCCATTTTTGAGCGCTCTAGAGAAATAGTGTAGCGCTCCCGACGGGTTTTGAGCCTCAACTTCAACACTTAGTCTCCACAACTTTGCTCACTCTCAAACTTCCATCACGGCCTTTATGGGTACCTTCCATTAGCGCCAAAACATCACGAATATTTGCAATTAAAACCCAAAACACAAAACAAACCACATGCATGCATTAAATGAAAAATGCGGATTAATCGCATGTCTAACGCACTAATTCTACCCTACTTAGGCGCTTATATGTGTGATATTGCGCGCCTATCATGAGGCTAACTTCACAAAGTTTCTATTTGCTTCGTAACTGATCACTACGTCGGGATATGTTGTTTGTGTTTTTGTTGTGAATTTTCTTTTGATCGGGGTGGGACTTTCAAGTATTCCGGCAGAAAAATCATGCCTATCTTCAGAAAGGTTTTAGAGATGCTTCATCTAATGGATGCCTTCAATCCAACCAAAATCTAGTCTCTTTCATGTACTCTGTTTCTCTTTGCCCAATGACAGTGGCAGATTGGAGGTGGCGGGGGATTAGAGAGGTTTTTAGAGAGAGAATTTGTGGGAGATTAGGATTGAAGAGGGGTGACGGAAGGTGTGAAAGTGTGTGAGGGTGATTTTTACTTGGAATTTGTTTGGACTTTTTTGTATTTTTTTCTTTTTTAAGGGATTTCTTTAAGGTGTTTTACGCTCTAACGTTTTGTCCCCTCGTCCAAGTCCACTTCAGTGTCTCCCGTTATCGAAGTACTCTCTCCGTTTCAAATTTCTTGTCTCTTATACTATTTTGGTATGTTCCAAATTGTTAGTCTTCTCTGAAAAGTCAAAAAAAAATTTCTTAAATCTTCCACAATAACCCTTTTACATAACAATCATTTCATTCAAAAGTTAAAATATAAGGGCATTGTTGGAAATTATTGAATTTGTTTAATGTGAATGCATTTATTGAATACAACAACTTGAATGTCTGCTTAAAAAGTTTAAATTCACAAAAGTGACCAACATTTTGAAATGGAGGGGGTACCAGATTGAGAAGGTAGGAGTGTAATTGGTAACAGAATAATAGTTCAGGAGTGCAATTGAGAATTTTAAAAGTTTGGGCAGGAACGAGAAGTTGATGTCAAAGTATGAGAGGTATTTTGAATTTTTTCCTTTGGACATGGGGTAATTTTCACTGTCCTCCCCTGAGGTTTCTAACAAATACACTGACTTCCCATGTGATTTCTGAAAATGCACTGCCCTCCTTACTCTTTAAACTATTCCCCAGATTCTCTGTCCCTTAACTTCCACAAGTTTTTTCGTTAGTTTTAAAAAAAAATTTATAAAAACCTATTTTCAAAACTTTATTTTTTGTGAAAAAAACTTTTTTATCTCTAAAAAAATTAATTTTAACAGTTTGTTTTTTTGACAAATAGTTAAAAAAAATACTTTTTTTCTTTCTAAAAATCAATAGTTTTGTTTACAAAAAATAAATTTGAAAACATTTTTCCAAATATTTATTTTAACATTTTTCCAAAAACAATTTTTTTTAAATATATATATTTGAAAACTAACGGAAGTTGGGAAATAGGGGAATCTGGGGAATAATTTTAAAAAGTAAGGAATGGTAGTGCATTTTGAAGAACCACAGGAAGGTCAGTGTATTTTTCAGAAATCTTAGAGAAGTTGAGTAAATTTAACCTTAGAAATTTTATTGGGAGATAAAATAAACTTTTAACCCCTGTATCTATTTACATTTACTATCATTTTGTTTCTTAATTTGAACAATGTTACATTTAGTATCATTTTGTCCCTTGATAACTGTCCAAAAAAAGCGTGAACGTAAATTTGGTCCAAACCAAACCATACTTTTTGGATTGGATCCATGGATTATTGTCCCCGACACAAATTAAATTTTTTTTGAAAATCATGAGATACATTGCTATCCATGGATTTTGATTTTGATGATGAAACCGTGAATTAAACGAATCTGACAAGTGAGATATTCATGAATAAAGTTAAACATAAAAATATATATGTAATATTTGGTAAATAATTATGATTTTAACTATTGTTATAAGTTATTTTCCACTATTTATTTTAGTGTGGTGTAGTGTAGCCATATAAAACTTAAGGGTGGTGAAATGTAATTATATTGCTTGGAGAAAAATAATGTATACTGATTTACATTACTCTATAGTCCTCCCTCATTATATTTCCGAGCAAACCCTAAAAACTCCCTTCAATGTTGGTTACTGTGTCTTTATTTTTTATTTTTTATGGCCACTACTACAATAAGGCATAAAGATCACATTCTAAAAATCTCAATTTTTTGAAAAACGTGACAAAAATATATATTCTATAGCTTGTCTTAGTTGTACCAAAAAGTTGAGGTGAGAAGATTTTTTACACTGAGTAATTTAAAAACTGAGATTATAACTTAGAAAGTAGATCTCACTTTCTAGAAACTGAGATTGTATGTAGAAAAATATATCTCAGTTCGGAAAAAAACATGATTACTTAAAAAATTTGGCCGTTAAATTTCTAGTCATGTTTGGCACATTTGGGAAGACCTGCATATTGTGTGTCTTCAAGTCACTATATCAAACACAACATATCTCACACACAACATATTTCGCAACATGATTAGACTGCAGGGACTCTCGTACGAGATTTTAGACTAATCTACTTACACACGACAATTGACAAAGTTCTCATAGAAGATTACTAGGTTGATTTGAAAATTTCAGATTCTGATATGCATCACCGTGTCTGTTTATCTGAGACTGTATTTAGATTATTGGACTCATGGAGGGCTTTGAGCAGAGAAAAGAGAAGGGCAGTACCAAAAGATTTTACTTTCCGGAAATGGGTTAAAATGAGGGAAAAATGAAGAGAAGAAAGGGCATACACTACTGCATTGCAACAAAGACTGAAGGTTTTAAGTTAAACTGCAGGTCCTCAAACAGTACAGCAGAATGCAAGTGCTGACGAGAAAGTGTAAGAAAAATGAGACTTTCTGAACATAATTGCAGCTATACTATTGTCTAATTAACACAAAATCCAAAAACCCGGGTTTATTGGAGAATTCCATATGTTAATCTGAAAGTATGCTCCTGATCTCTTCCCTTATGACAACAATATTCACTATACAGCAGAGATACACGTATTGTACATCAGGACACAAAAGGACGACATGGACAAGCCCTCAAAATCTCTTATTCCCCGAAACCCAACTGTTGGTCAGGTCACAGTGATGGAGGAGACGAGAAAAGACATCCTGATTGTCGAACACGATTCAAATCAGCAAAGGATTAGCTACAGTGTATAATCCACCTCCCAATTGGTGTCCTGCAATCTGGAAGTATCCACCATTAGCACAGACAAATGTAGAACTCCTTGAGGGATTTATACACAAACATACTCGCACAAATCAATATTAGCACAACAATAATACTATTCAGTATTGGGTGAGGCCGTGAGGTACATTGCTATTTGTATTTCCTAGTTTTTTGAATTTTAATTTCTGTGTCCCATATTGCTTGTCATGGTAAACTCAACCTTTAAAACAGACATCGAATTAATGGATACATGGAATTAGTGCCCGTCTCCTTAGAAAGTTGAACGACATTTTCAAAATCCTACTGTCTACTTTTAAAACTACTTCTAATCAATAGGGTTAACTTGTGGGAAATCTACAAACTTTTTCCTCTCACTTTTCAAAGAGGACAAACATTGTTGGAGCAAAAAGGAGTACAGTTTTTCTTCTTTTTACGGAATCTGTGCAAGTTCCAATACATAAAGACGGTGTTTGCTGCCAACTTATAAGGCCAGCTTTCAGCAATTTTTTCCCCTTACAGAAATTGTTGCTAGCTTGTTTGCCAAAGCTTCTACTTCTGCTTATAGGGCCAAAAAAGAACAGCTTAAATAAATTAGAAAAGACTAATAATCCAGAAGCTCCAGTCTGAAGCTTTTTCGTTCACACTATTGGCAGAATCAACTTCTACCATAATCTAAGGCGCAATAATCACCCACCAAGTAACCCATTAAGCAATGTCACTTAAAATCCTGTTGAACTATATTTTAGAATAATAAGGCAAGAAAAACTAGTAATACACCGTATGAGAGAACCAAGACAAACTAGAAATTGCAACGAGTCACAAAAGCTTTAAAAAATCATGATTCCAACCCCAACTTACTGCTTCAAGAGTCAATGCATGGTTGCCCAGTTTGAGAAAGCCGTCTCCAGTTCATCAATTGGTGAGACTGTTGCTGCCTCTGCAAGTATGAAGAACTAGTTCCAATACCACTTTCTTCACCCACAAACTGCTCTGAGTAACTAGAAGCTGAGGGAGACCACACCGGCACTACGCCTCTCCCACTACTACTACTACTCAAAGATTCTGCTGTTGAATCCTCACCATTCAGTATCAATGTTGAATCATTAAATTGTGGCAAAATCCCATTGATCCGCACCGTTTGCATATGGCCCGGGTTCACCACTTCTCTTCTCAGTTCTTGATATACATTAAGGTCTGTTGGAACTTCTGCCCTATTATCTGCTGCAGAATTTTGGAGATCCAAAGAAGCTTCTTCATCTTCAACCCTAAAAAATGAAGAAGCCATGCTCGGGACCATCTGATCCTCATAATGCTGAACTGTAGTAGCATTGTTCCTCTCAGGATCATTATCAATGTCCATTTGTAAGTCATTCGGAAATGCAATTGGCATTGACTCAGAGTCTCCAAGACCTTCATCAGTTCCATTCTCAAGTGCAGCTCTAGCAGCTGCTTCCAGTTGCCACATCTCAGAAAGTGCTTCTTCTAACCGGGCTTTCGCTGCATCTATTTCTACGATTGGACGAGGGTAGTTAGAACCTAGCTCGATTCCGGCGGCTACGAGTACGGATTCTGGTGCATTCCAGGGATGGTGTATCCATTCTGTGGGAAGTCTAGCAAGTTCAGGTAGCCAACGACGTACGTACTCTCCATTTGGGTCGAACTTGTAACCCTCAAACTGCAAAAGAACAATGAATTGATGTGAAACTACATCAGCTGAATGTTATTGCCTGCTAAAGATCTTGGACTCCTCTAATAAGGTCTCTGTGTCCATGTACACATCAAATGCGGTTTCATTTATGCTAACTTTTTTTTCCAGGATAAACTTCCTGGACATAGAAAATAGCTAGAAAGCTGTAGAGATATACTCTAACGATACTGAGAACCTGAACATCAGTCTACAGTATTGTTAGAGCTTGACATATTATTATCTCTCACACTAGTACATGAGCCTAGATAGCCTCTCCATTCACAACCAAATTGGTTTTTGATTTCGATCCTTTTACATGGATTCAGAGTTAGGCTTTCGTAGACTTTTGGACAAGGACTCTTGATTGTTGTTTATGCCATGACTGTAGCTCATTTCTTGTTTCCTAGTGATCCTTAGGCTATGATCCTTCGTTTACCTCTCCACGTACAAACAAGGGGTCGCACGTGAGATGGAAAGCTTGTCCCACATTAATCAATTATTCCTAAACTAATATATGAGCCTGAATAACCTCTCAACTCATAGTCATTTGGTTTTGAATTGGATATTTTAACAAAAATAAACTCTTAAGATTTTTCTTTAATCTCTAATGGTTCTGTAGCTCACAGCTATTTAATCAGGGTTCTTTAGCTCAGCTATTAATCATGCTCAAGAACAAAACTGAGATGTTAACCAGGAAAACCATAAAAACAAGTGCTTTTATAAATGAATAATGGTGAAATGACAAAATCAGTCCATCTCATCGCCCAAAAGTAAGTTTCATCTGTCAAGGCACAGTTACAGTTTTCTGTAGATTAACCATGGTTGATACTAGTCAAAGTGTAATACAGATTGCGCTTCATTGTACTTATATCTTTCAACGAGGAGAAAATCTTCAGGTGCATCTTGCCTCTAAAGTGATGGAGTGAGAGAAACAAGTGCAGGCCTCCGAAAAATTGCAGGAGTTCAATCTAGAAGAACATGTAAAACCATTGATGCTGGGAATCACTGCTTTGAACTTGAATTGTCAACATAATGTGTAAGGCGATAGAAGGGGAATAAACAGAAAGAAAAAAAAAAAAAAAAAAACATACAGAAGTCACTCCATGTGATCTAATCTCTATCCATAATTATATAATACTTCAGTTGGAATCAATCTTTTTCCTACGGGTTAGGTCACAAATGCTGCTGGCATATCCCAGTCACAGGCTAGCTGAATACGAAAAAATCTCACAAAAAATTTCAATTGTGGTCATTTTGAAAGTGTGCAACAGCATATCCACAAGCAAAACCTGAGACATGGAGCTCAGCAAAAAGGAAACCAACTTCATTACTCATAAAAATATGTACCTGTGGATTATCTATTCGATCAACCTCACGACCAATCCGGAGAGTGCCAGATATGTACTGCCAACCCAAAGCATCACTTTCCAAATCTGCATCCAGTAAGGTATCCCAGAAATACTTCATCCCCCATCTCCATGGAAGCTGTAGAACCTTCACGAAGAAACTAGAAACCACAACTCGTATACGATCGTGTAGCCACCCAGTAGCCCATAATTCTCTCATCCCAGCATCCACCAATGGATAACCAGTTCTACCTTGTCTCCACGCCTTAAAATACCCTTCATCCACCACCCAAGGAAAAAACTTAAGGTGACCAAGAAGAGGCCTTTCGTGGCTGTAAGGGTGGTTAAAACTCATGTATCTTGAATATTCCCTCAGACCAATGGACTTGAGGAACAAATTGACACTCTCTTCCCCAGCTTTGTTTGCTTCGTTTGCCCACAGGACTTGCTTAATGCGAACAAGATGGAAAACTTTTCGCACACTTACTTCTCCGAAATGTAGATGGGGAGATAGAAATGAGGTTGTAGCACTATCGGCTTTTCTACGGTTCTTTGAGTACTCAAGTAAGGGTCCATTAATGAAGGTAGCTAGCGCCTTATCAGCATTACTCCACCCAGGCGACCATGCTCGAGCAAGAAGCGCATTGCTTCCTTTCTCTGATTCATCCTCAAATACCAGTGTGTCTGAAGTGCATCTGGACACATCACCTGAAAGAGGCCATGCCAGTACAAGTTTTAAGGAATATGCAGGATAAGACATGCAGAATAATTGGTGTTCGAGAAAAATCATTAATTAGATTCAACTAAGCACTATATGCAAAGACATCACTACTAGGATACACAACTGCACAGCATGTTGATACTAGATTCACAACTGCACTTTGTTCCACCTAAATTCATTTCATTCATTATTAGACTGATTTTGCTCTAACTTTTTGATAATGGCTCTAGAATGGACTTGTCTTAGCTTTCGGTAAAACAAATCCCATAATCCAATTTGTCTTGACAAGAAAACAGATAAGTAACACTTTATGAATCAAATTTGAACAAAAGCAATTTCAACCTCATTTTTTTTTCTTTTCAGTGGACTTTATTAAATTTGATTCCTTAAGGTGATAAAAACCATATCAGGACAATAAAAACCTAGCCAGTTCCACAAAAATCACCCTCATTTTTGTTTGATGAATGGTATGATGGAAGATCTGGACAGCAGAAGCTACATTCACGTGGTCATGTGGTCCTTAAAGTCACTATTTGTATTTAAAGGTCTGCATGTTATTCAATGATGTCCCCCCTCCATAAAGAGGAAAAATTTGCAGCTCTTCAATATTGTTTTAGAAGAGCTGCAGCACTTCAATATGGTACCCTTACTGGCACAAGAGGAAAAAACGATCTAACTTGTAAATTAGCAATAGCCTTCTCACAACATAAGACGTATCATACCTGTTCTTTAATATAAACACATATGCGTAGTAGAAGAGATCATTGCAACTCTTACCTTACACTTTTCTGAACCGTATGGGAAGTTTGAATTTTACAGTGGTACCATTGATGTGCCGATTGATCAAATTGGCATTTGCATTTGAAATTTTTGAAAGCCTAACAAATGGCCAAAGGTGCAGCTCTTGAGTTTTTTGATAACTCAGGGTGTCCAAACCAGCATACACACACCTCATGTTCTAATCTATGGGAACCAATCCCACCATTCACTAGCTCCTTAGTTAGAGTCCATTAACAAAGGCCTAGGCTCTGATTACAGCTTCAAACAAAGCTGCTTCCAACTCGAGTGCTCATCAAGACAGGCCCCATACTCCCTGAACTTGTCTTACCACATGCTGCGTTCTAGTGCTATCTCTTAAAGCAATGAGCATAAAATATTGATATAGTTGGCCTCCGCCCCATCCCCACCCCCTCTCCAATTCAAGTAGGTATTCCTTGATCTGAAAAGAAAATAGGGAAGGGGTAGGGGTTCTATTTGCTTCCCCACCCCGTTTTAACTCGCCCCGACCCCTATTATTGTAATTAACATTCTTTTTTTTTATATCTATGCAGATATCAATATGTCATCAATTTAAATCTAATATGAGTAAAATAACAAATACTAAATTAGTATTTCATTTCTTCATTCTCTTTGTTTTTATCTTTTAAATTCTCATCAGTTTTCACTCATTAATGTTGTGTAGATATCATCAAGGAAAAAGTTAACAGAAACTACAACGGGTAACGAGGACATCTCCCCAATTTCCCCCGCTCCGACTCCTGCCCGATATGGAATGGGGCGGGGAAGGGGACTATAAATCCGACTCCGATCCACCCCATTGCCATCCTTATTGATTACAGCTTCAAACAAAGCTCCATTTATTTAATTTATCTAGATGTTGTTACTACCTATTTATTTGTGGGTTCCATTTTAGCCTTGTGCCTATGTATTCATCCGATTTGAGTGCTCACCTAGACAGGGCCTTGTATTCCCTGAACTTGTCTTTCCACAGGTTGTGTTCTAGTTCTTTCTCTTACAGCAATGAGCACAAAATACTGATCTAGATGGCTTTCCCCAAAGTTTTTATAGCCTTAATTAAGATCAATACAATAATCCACGCATAATATTGTGCAACCACAATTCTTCTCGTTTTAAAGACTCGACAATTTCAACTATCCGAGCCAGATTTCCATGGAAAATGATTTCAATATACAACCAAGTATTTGAATTAAGAGAAATGCTTAGAGTTTTGAAGAACACTCGACGAATCAATCAGACCTGAGGTTATCTTCATAGGCGGGAGAAGTGGAGACTCGGGATCATATGGCATAGTAAGGCATCTCTCCCAGAAAGCTGTAAAGGTTGTGAACGGGTGACCATGGTCATCATTGACTTCCCATGGTTCGTAGAGTAAATCAGCATTGAAAGAATGCACTCCTATTCCTTGTGCAGTTAAAGCCTCCTTTGCCCTGTGATCCCTAACAAGAGACAAGGGATCTGAAAAAAAGAAAACAACTGAGCAAAACCAACATTTTGTACAAAGGTACTATGTGACAATAATAAAGAGCCTATGAAATCGGAAAAAGCTAATTCGCTAAGAAGATATGGCTTAGTATTCCTTTAAATCCTGAAGTAAAAAAAATATCCTTCCTTCTATTTCAGCTGAAATCCATTTGAAATTCAATTTCTTTGTAGTTACGAATTGTGCGAGGAATGATCAATTCAGGTAGGGATGACAATTAAAAAACACTATAAATAACTCGAACTGCTATTCAAGAATTCAAATCTTGAATATTTAAAGCAGGCTAAAAAAAAACTAAAAGGTGAAAAAGGAGGCCAATAAAGAAAGAAGAAAACACTATTTGAAGAGACTCCATGTAACGCCGCCCCCTTGACCTGCTAACCCTTGGCCTAACTTTGCCTAACCACATGGCTCAAAAAGTTAAGCTCAAGTGTTAAGTACTGTCATCCTCAAGTTAACAGTAGCTGGGGGCGTTTCCTTACATTTCCCTTGTGTCATAGCTAGCCACCGATGTGGGACATAAGATGGCTTTCACACTCCACCATTCTACACTACATAAAGTAATACGGAACACCAGACCCAACAATCAAGGAACGAAACAAAAAAGCAAAGTACTCATATTGTAGCACTTAATATATCAGATTTCAATGCAAAGAAAATAAAAATTTGAAATCTATAAAGTAACTGAACAACACCGAAATCTTAATTATTAGGGAGTTTAACTATCATATGATCAAAACATTTCCCAGACGAATGGAGAGACAACTGACCATATAAGTGATTGAAGAAGAGCTGAGTTGCACCAGTGGATTTGACAACATCAAGGAGAGAAGAAACAGTATCAGTAGATCTCTTGGTGATAAGAGAGGTACCAAGGCTCCTCAAAGAGGAATCAAGTAGAGCCAAGCTGTGCTTTAGCCACCACCTTGATACCCTACCAGGGTAAAAGTGACCTTCTTCTTCTGGTGCCCATATGAATACTGCTACCACTGCCCCTGATCTCACTCCTGCTGCCAGTGCTGGGTTGTCTTCTACCCTCAGATCCCTCCTAAACCACACTATGCTACACCCACCACTTGACATCTCCCCAAATATTCCAAAACCCAATTCCCCAAACTCAATTTGAACTCTGTCTGATCTATCTTTCTAAATAGGGATCTCCTAGGGAGAGAGAATTAAACTTTTTCTAGTCTGGTGCCTGTGTTTTCAGCATCCTATGAGAAAGGGACTTCGGTTAAAGATTTTGAAGGTATCTTTTAGTCTTAATTTTTGGGTGAATCAATTTGGTTGGGACAAATTTCGGTTTAAGATTATACGCAAGTGGCAACCGGAAAGGACCCTTTCACGAGAGAGAGAGAGAGAGAGAGAGATAGAGAGGGAGAGGGGAGTGGGACAGAAAGAAATTGCTGGGCAAATTGCAGCCACAACTTTTGTGGTTCTGTAAGATTTTATTTGTTCCATTTTTGTTTCTTATCCTGTAGGACCTGTACAACGGAACAAAACACATGCACCCAACATCTCTCCAAAGTTTCCCACTATGTAGTGCCTTCTCTAATCCCCACCCATTCGACAGGGTGGAAAGGTTTTGACAAAATATGCAACCTGGCTTGGTTTCTACGAATTATGGTTATCTGAAAGAGCTTGGGCTTTTTCATGTTTTTGTATTTGTTTTGTGCTGTTCGATGAAATGACTATACTAATCTCTACCAAACCCAGAATGTTCTCAACTACTAGGAGTCACAGTTGTTAATCGAATTGTCTCGATAGAGCTTACTACATTAAAGTTGCATGGACGATGTCCCTCGGCAGCGATTTGTTTTAGGACCACTTCACCTCACGCAAATGCAATTTTCTTGTGTTTGCAAGTGCATATATTGGTTTCACAACTCTCTTTGCATTTGATCCTGGGAACCTTTTTGCCAAGTGCTATTCTTTAACGTGTTGGCTCGGCAAAAATAAAGGATAGATGATTAGAGAGAAAACAACTCTTAAGAATTAGGGTTCGAGTCCAGCGGAGCTTTTTAGAATCTTTATATGCAAAAACAGAAATAGAGATAGTTATATCGTAACAATGGAGGATGAAAATTTTGAAAACAAAAATAATCATTAATTACTACTTTTTGAAATTTGAAGTGCCAAAAATATCATGAGTGCAGAATATCTTTCTTGATTGATGGATATAGGAACGCCTGCTATAAATAACCCACAATTTTTTGATTTTTGCAGAGATATAGTGGGATTCACATCTGCTTTAGTTGTTGTACCGACATTTGTTTCCCTACTTATCACTGCCATAATTGCACTAGTCAAGTTGGCAAATGGAAGTATTGGGATGCCTAGATTGCTTCCTGATCTTACTAATATGAATTCAATTTGGAAACTCTGAACATACCATGGTTCATGTGCTTGTGATTTCATATATCAATACTTCCTTTGTTTACTGTATAGTATGGAGGATTTCATCAAAGTTGGTGAATTTAGTGTTCATCAAATTTCATCAATCCTGAATCGAACCCCCCTGATTTGATATGCGTTTGATGCGGTAAAAAATTAGACACTTGGAACCTCAATTTTAATGGCTTTATAGGAAAGAAGCTTACATGATATGACCACGGATAGCCTCTGACTTCCGCGTAGATGGGAGACAAGAATTTCATAACATTGATGAAAAATTAGTTCTAAAACTATAAGTTGGATGGTTCATGCTTTGAATGTAACTTTAATATGTTCCATTTTTTTCAACAATCTTCTTAGTGAATGTTTTGTTTTGTATTAGCATGTCTCTCACTGAAACTTCAACAATTTATTTCATGTTCATATTTGCAGGATGTGTCATTGGTTGTTCATCTCCATGATGAAATCCGTATATAACTGATGGAAGCTCACAAGTCTAGGATGGGAAGAGATGGACTTTGGAAAATGAGCTAAATGGCAAACTCAAGTTATTGAAAACAAGTCCAGAGGAGACCAACTGTTTCTACGACATCACTTCTTCTAGACACTTAGGGTTCTTCTCTTTCTTTTTATTTGTACATAGAGGTAGATTAGATGTTGTATATGTGGATGACATAATTTGTTCTTACTTGTAAGAATTTTTTTTAAATGAAGTTTGAACTTGGAACATGTTCAAAACATTTGTTTCGATTGTGATGGATAATTGAGATGAGCATAGTTTGGATATGTATTGCGAGTAGGATGAACTATATTTGTTGTTGACTATCTGATGAGACGTGGAGATGTCAGGCTAGGCAAGAAAATACGAGAGATGCTGTCGAAATTTATCCAGAATAGCCTACTTTTTGAACATGCATAATAGAGAGCTTCCTAGTAATCCCAAGAGATGTCAATAGACATTAAAGCAACAAACACTAACTGTTAATGACCAAAACTAGAAATTATATGACTAAAGCAAGACTAAAGATCAACATTTCTTTCCAGATTTTCTAATACAGTTTCAAAGAAAAAAAATATGGACACGAGGTATGGACACAATACAAATTACCAAAGTAATAACATTTCTATAACCAAGACTAACAAGATTAACTACTTATGAACACGACACGATATGGACATGGGATACAAACACAATATAGATTACCAAAGTAATAATATTTCCATAAGCAAGACTACCAAGATCAACTATGACACAAGATATAGACATGAGACGATATGGACATGAGATACGGACACGACATGACATGGATCGCAGGATATGGACACAAATATAGATTCAAAGGTTCCAAATGGCATTAAATTTTCACATTCATAGTATTCAATTCCAACATATTCTAACATTACTAATACTCCAACATTACATATTTATCAATGTCATTAGTAACAAAAATAACGATACAAATTCATCATTTTCCATTGGAAGCAAGCAACTATTCTATTCTTCACCGTTATCCTTTGCGTTCATATCCGTAAAACTTTGTTGCCCTCCCCAACCCTGCCCTTGACTTTCCAAAAAACCTGATCAAGCTTGACTTTTCATAATAATTGGTTGCTCTCTCCACACTTGACTATTGAATAAACATGACACGTTGCTTTGTGAACTTGGTAAGTTATTCACCAGTTGGTTAAAGGTTGATGTAGTTAGACATATGCTCAGAGAACATGGGAAGATGCTTTTGCCTTGTATCACAATTGGTCGCATATTATGTGGCATCATGTTTGGCCACACTAATGGCCCATGTAGATTGGGTAATTCTATCCAAAAATAAAAATAAGGGATGATCAACAACTTTAATATGAAATAGGAAATTAGAATGAAAAAAAAAAGTTTCTAACATCTACATTTCCAACACTATCTTGTGTCCCAAACACATGGTCAACTACAACCTCCTGTTCCTCCTGAAATTAGCAAATAAACTAAACTACTAAGCATTCCTCGAATATATCTATATGTCCAGATTAACTAGTAAATAACATAACATAAATAACTTATACCTTGGTTTTTCCATTAGACAATGTCTTTTTTTTTTGTTTCTTTTTCTTCTTAACAGCTTTTTCCACAACACCTTGCTTCCTTTTAGTCACGTTCTTCATTTTCGATGAAGAGTATTTGGGTCAAGTATGTTTGTGCTTTGTTGCGAAGGTACAATGCCATCTCCAAGTGAAAAAGAATCAATAAGAGTATGATGCGCCATATTACTTTCATAACGAACTGAAAAATCAATCAACTCTTGTTTTACCTCGCGGACTCGTGTCATCACCATATCATATTTTTCTTGAGAATTTTCGGCAAAATCCACAACCTCCTTAAAAAGTTTGCAAATGTTGTCATGCCGACAAGCCTCAATTGTCGTTTTCGAGTTATCGTGCTTGATCTTAACTTTAGTGTGTCCCATTTTCACATTTTTGCACCATCTTCTCAAGACATACTTGTTAGACACTTTTTCAATTCCCCTTTCATGGTAGACCATCAGTTGATGTATACACACCATTCCTCTAGACTTAAACAATCCACAATTACAATGTGATTCATTAGTTTCAGTATTAAAGTCGATAATAAATGACACTTGTTTCCTCTTTACTCGTCTCCTTCTCCAAATTTAATCCACTCTTTTACCTCATATTCAATATGACCTTTTTTTGCATGAATTACGTTTAAGTTCTCCGACAAATTCTTTATGAAAATCTCTAACATTGTCATGCGTTTAAACACTTTGAAATTGTTTTTTTAACTCATCATCAGAAATCTATGCATGGGATGTAAGAGTTCCAACTTTTCATATCATCCAGTTTTTCACTTTCCACCTTGTTTGCAAATGCATTTTCATATTGCTTTACAAATAGTTTCAAAGTCCTCACTTCTTTGTGTGCATGACATTCCCGCCCAAAATTCATCATTCACATATGCACGCACCTACAGATTTCTCTCCAAATACAACCCGTGTAACTATGTGCTATTTTGAAGCTCATACTTTTTCATGAACTTTTGCCAAGCGTCCTAAAATTCTTGAATTGATAGGGATTTATAATCTACATGTCGCAAACACCAACTAATTGATTTATACTTCCCATACCCATTCAACTTTTTGACATTTTTCTCACATGCCAAATGCACCACCGATGTTGGGTATGAAGGAATATATTTTCAATAGCATTCTTCATGGTCATATATGGATTAATCGTAATTCTCTTCGGGTCACGACCCCATATGCATGTCTTCCAAGTCTCCAATAAGGCAATAACCACTCAAATGACTCTGGTCTTCATCAGAGATGAGTCCACATCCCAATATCGATTTACCATAATGATTCATACCTAAAAATGGAATAAAAGACATGTCATACTTGTTTACCAAGTAAGTTGTGTCAAATGTCACAACATCACTGAACTCCTTACAAGTTGCCCTACTTGTTTACCATGGTTTGCTTGTTATTGCCTTTGCCTTTCCTGCATGAAATAGTTGCATCTCTCAACTTTCTATCTCTTCCATTTCTCAATGTTCTCTTGACTATAGCAAACCCCTTTTGTTTAGAATATCTTGACTAATACAAATAAGCTTTGTCTAACGTGTGGAATATCATTTCCACCTTTGGTTCTTCAACTATATCTTCACAATTTTTTGTTGCCTCCTTCCCATTGTCATTAGTATCTATCTTATCCCCCTTTTTGTTTTAGAGATCACTCCACACCTCTACTTCGTCTTCACTGTCTCCATTCTTTACGTTTTCTTCTATTATTGGAGGAGGCATTGCCGACAGAACAAACTCCCTCGACATCATCAACTAGTTCAAAAACAAATAGCGATATAATTTGTCATACACAATCAAAGATGACTCAGTAATTTGAAAGATAAACTACATTGGTCCATACACAAAACAACATACAGAATTTCACAATTTTTTTTTTGGGGGAATGGGTGAAAAATAACCAATACTAAATACAGTTTATGGAAGATTTTTTAGACAACTTTTGTTAGTAATTTTCTCTACGAATTAGAATAAAATAGCATATTCGAAACAATATAAATAAAGTAATTAGAGGAAAATAGAAAAGCTAGCCTGCGAGATTGTGAGGCATGTAGTCACTATCCTAAAGTCATTGTTGCCTCCCCGCGTGAAGGTTTTAGTGGATACCAATGACTCTACAATCCAGCCCAATGCTCGCAACTGTCCTCATCCAGAGTTCATGTCCTTTAGGAGGTAATGAACCATCTCGGTCGTAGTTACCCATAGAACTCAATTATGAAAGTATATGAAATGCCCTAAATAAAAAGAAGTAAAAAGAGAAAGCTTAATTTCCATTAGATCTCATATCATTGTCCCTCATTTTTCCCCTTAAATAAGATCTTTATATATAAATGTAGACCATGTAACTATCCTCCAAATAATTACAAGAAAATTACCTATCATAAGTACCCACATAAATTAGGTAACGGTCCAATAAAATAGACAATAAAACTAATAATCATTAGGTTATATAATTCCATATAACCCCCACAATAAACTCAATAAATAAATGAGCAATAAATATATTTTTGTATAATAAGTTTTGAAACTTTTTAAATAATATTCCAATAACTCTCTACCAAATATAGAGGGGAAATACTCTTAACAGTCAAATCCATTCTCATATTCATTACCCATGTTTTATCTACATCACAAACCCCTTTACAACTAAAGTTCGATAATAGAATCGAAAATTTAACAATTTATATAAAAATTTTCCCGTTTTTTCAAACACACAAAAATGTCTAGTTTGAATTAGGGTTTTTAAAATTAGGAACATCTAGTTTTTCAAGAATTAGGTCTTTTTAATTAGGGATTATCTCTATAAATGAAACACACACACACACAGATGGGTCTGGTTGGAAGAGATCATTTGAAGAGAGTGTTGGAGTGTCGGTTGATCTGTTTCAGAGTATTCTTGGTGGCGGTGTTGGTTACCAGAGGTAAGTGGGTGGAGGTGGGTTGCCGGTGGTGGTGGTGCGTTGTGCTCACTCTAGTCGCCCGTCTCTCTATCGTGTGAACGAAATGGAGGGAGGAGGGAAGGAGAGCTAGATCTGGGTTTTCCAACCCCTTTTTTTTTTTGCTAGGAAGTGGATGGGTTTCACCTACTAATGTGGCATGTCACATTAGCGTGTTGGAGCTATGTTGGAGAAGATTGTTGTACATGTATAAATTTTTTATTTTCATACCCTTCCGTCCTTTTTTTAAAGTGTATCGCTTTGTAATTTCAACTTATTAAAGAAAACATTATCATTATACCTTTCACATCAACTTTTATTTCCACTTACCATAACTATCATCCACTTTTTCTCAGAATTATCATCCACTTTTTGTTGTGAACTCTTCACCCATTCACTTTTCAGATAATGAAATAATACTTGTACAAAATTGTACCTATTAACTTTTCAAAATGGACACTTATTAAGGGACAACCCAAAATAAAATACTACTCGTATACTATTATTTGGGGATGGATGGAGTATATTTTTATGCAATACGTATTTTAAGAGACTGAAATGAAAAATGCTATCAATTTTTTTTTATAAACATATGGTATATTTGTAGTCGGTTTTCAAGTATTGATGGGTCAATATTTTATCCCATAATTCAACTCCTTTAGTCAATGCGCGAACAAATTAAAGAATCAATATTCAAGGTAAATTTTCCTAATTGTCTAAATTGACTAAATTACATGTTTTCACAGGTTCCCAAGACCGTCATTCTATTCAGATACATCAACTAAATACCATTTAGTGGAAATTATCTATTGTCATTAGTCAAACAATGTTGGTTCAATTGATTGAACTGTCAACCGATCCATGATCTGGTCCGAATGAACTAAAAAATCGAAAGTTTTAGAAAACTAGTTATGGACGCTGCCATAGGGCTCTCGACTTTGCCAGTTTGAATTTTCTGGAGCCACCACTCGAGTTTGCAGATAGTTAACTGAGAAACCAATTTTGAAAAATGTGACTTCCGTGCCGTTTTTTTTAGAAAAAGGCTTTGCTACTGATCTTTTTATTCGAAAAGATTTTGGTGTTGTAGCCAGGTTATGAGAGGTGAAGGGTTTTACGGCACTTCCTCTCATCCGGCACGAGGATTAGTCTCTACTTTAACGCTCGTGGAATTTTATAAAAAAAAAAATCATATTATGGAACTTTGTTTCATGTAAAGGATAGGGAACAAGGTTAAAAGAATTTTGAAAGTGCAGTACATAAATAAAATGAATATTTTTATGAATGCAAAATATGACATGCTTCATGATAAAGACATTGTTTGAAGTAGCATAAAAAAAACAAAACAAAACAAAACTTAATCCTTACTAAAAACAACTTGTGCGCACTAATTGAGACTGGTGCGTAAGAATTATGCTATTTTTGACATAACTCAAATTCTTTGCTTTAAACGGATAAAAAATTAGTTTGAATTGTTTGTTGTTATAGGCCATGGAGTTAGAGAAAACAAACCAACAAGCGAAAAACAAGGAAACAAGATTTACGGGGTTCTCGCCCAAGCACAAAACTCTAGAAGTACATCCACGGGTGAAGAGCAAGAGAGGATTCACTATGAATGAGGAGAAATACACAGAGCCGGCTATACCGTAACTCTCAGTTGAAACACCCAATATATATCTAGGGACAAATCTCTAAGGAGCTATTTACAAAACATCAAACGTCTCAAGAACACAAAAAAGACACACAAAACCCTAATATCTAATCCCATGAATTAAAGACTATGAATGGAACGACCAAGAAACCCTAATAGACTATGGGAAACCCCATGGGGGCTCCTTCAAAGGGATTCACTCAAGAAGTCCAAAGCCCTAGAAAGCCGCAAGGCTCCTATTTATAAGAAAGCACAGAAAATTAGGTTAAAACCCTAAAAAAAACGCGCAACCACATGCAATCTGTATAGAAGTCGATCAAAACCGCCCAGGAGGGCTTGATTTTTGCCCAAGCAGGGAATTCTGCCTGGGCAAGATTTCCAGAAAAATCAAATGACCAAACCTGCCAAACCCGCCCGAGCGGCCCTAAATCCCGCTTGGGTGATTTTTCCAAAAACTTCCCAGCGGTTCGAAATGAAAAATTGCTTACGACAAATGCTGCACCTTTCTTCGAACGTCTAAAATTCAAGGCATAATTCCAACAATGTTCATCCTTGCTTTCTCATGTTTATAAAAATTGATTTCTTTGCTATATATGTTTGATCTTGGCTAGCAATTGATTTGAGTACGACCAACCGATTCTTTAAAATAATGAAGAAAGAAAATATTGATTAGAAAGAAATTAGAAAACAAAGAGTTTCATAGAAAAGCAGGGAGAAGACCAATATTTAGAAAATTCTCACCAGTGATGGACTTGTGCACTCGGGATGTAACTTGTGTAAAAGAATTAATTTTTGAAGGATTTGTTTTGATAATATATAAACTACTAGTATAAAGAACTGAGAAGTGTTTAAAAGGGCTCCTCAGAAGGCCAGAATAATGGCCTAGAAAAATAATCCACTTTGTTCACTTCACATTTCCAAAAAATTTCCATAAAGATTCTCTCCATATCTCTCATCTCTCCAATTATTAATGACATTTCTCTCTCTAATCATATACCTCTCTCCGATCATTATTCTCATTTCTCTCTCTATCTCTCTCCAATTATTACACCTCTCTCTAATTATTATTTTTTTCAAAAACTCATCCAAAAACTATCTCAAAAATATTTCTCAAAATATTCTTCTCAAAACTCTCAACCAAACACAATGCTTACCTTTGAAAAGTTTTGAACAATGCTCTTTTGGAATTTAGATGATGAAGCAACTGGAGATGGTTGATGTTTCTAAGGCTTTGAAACTATTTTGGAAGTATAAATGAGAAGCTTGAACTGTAAAGTAAGATTTTCAAGGGGTTTTGGATGGTTATGGTGGTTGGTTCAGGAGAAAAAGTGTAGAGGAGGTGTGTTGGAAGGCTTCGAGAGGGTGAATTGGCTATATTTTTAGAGTGAGAGAGTCTAGAAATGCCAGAGAATGAGAGAGAGAGAGAGAGAGAGAGAGAGAGAGAGAGAAAGGCTAGGTTTTTGAGGGAGTGAGGGAAGTATTTATAGGCTTGGGAGATCAAAAAGAAGGTGTCAAAAGGTCCAAAAAGAGGATATATGGGTCCTAGAAACAAGGAACCGGGTTTTAGGGGAGAGGGAGCATCTGCACAACCCCAGTAATCGAATAAACATGATGAAATTTGACTTCTAGATTCCTGAACAAAATTTGGCATTTTCCAATCAACTTGTGCACACCAGTTGAGACTACACAGTAGACCAAACTCTATGGGACTGCCTCGGGTGCTACCAAACTCCATTTTGCGCTTGGTTTGAAGTGTTGGAAAGCTTGTTGAGTCTAATTTCTAACCCAAGTTATTTGAACCCAAAATAATTTGTACATCCAAGTCTATGACCATTTTACCTTCAAGAGGTCGGGAAAATATGTCATTTCAGTAAAATGCTCGCATCTCCCTCATTTTAAAATGGATTGAAATATATTATATATTGGTAAAGAGAGTTTTGAATGTAATAGAAGATGGTATACGCTTTGGTTTGTTTTGAAGAGGTTCTGGTTTGGGTATTGAGCACAAAGAACATTGTTTAAAACTTTGGAGGCTTGTTTTGATCCATGTTATCATTGAGGAGCCTAACGTCCAAAACTTAAGAGTATTTGGAGGGTTCAAATTGGGGTGTCTACACCAACTCCCATTTTTAAAGCTGTCATTATGACTGAGTAAACCACTGAAGTAGATGAATCGGTCACGGGTTGGATGAACTGGTAGGCGTCAAAATTTGTACTTATTAGAAGGTTTTATTGCTCTTGCTTTTGGGTTGTAGCTTAAAAATGCGTACAAGCTATATATGAGAAGAAAATTTTCAGTGCCAAACGCGTATAGACAAAAACAAACTCAATCTTATTCTATTTTCCCTAGTGGATTCTATTATAGACTTTTAGTGATATTTAAGAGAGACTAATGCCTTTTTTTATAACACAGATTCAACACTTAAAACTAAATCAATTAAGTAATAAGTCATTAAGTAGATTTTATAACCACATTTTATGTTACTTAACAAATTAAGTACCACTTAAAATGTAGGCTAAAAAATTGATAAAAATTAAGTAGCTTTGAGCTACTTAATTCTGGCTGAATTTCTATGTGCTTATAATCAACCATCACACCTCCGCCGCCGCTATCACCACCACCATTACACCACCACTGCCACGCCGCCGCCGCCACCACCACAACCACCACCATTGCACTGCCGCCACCACCATGCCGCTACCGCCACAACCACCACCATTACACCGCCATCACCGCCATGCCGCTACCACCACCACCACCACCACTGCCACACACCGCCACCGCCACCACCACCATTGCACCTGGTGGCAACCACCACAACCACCACCACCACCATTACACTGCCGCCATGCCGCTACCACCACAATTACCACTACTACCACTGCCACACCGCCACCACCACCACCAACACCATTGCATTGTCGTCATGCCGCTACCACCACAACTACCACCACCACCACTGCCACAGCGCCATCACCACTATCACCGTTACGCATATACCACCACTACTATTGCTATTCCACTGCCATCACTTCACCACCACCATTAGCATTCCACCCTCCCACCACAACCCACTACCACGCCATAACCATCACACTACCACCACTACACCACTAACATTGCACCACTATTACTCTATTGCCACCACAACTCACCATCATTCTACCACCACTATTACTCCACTGCCACCGCCACCTCGCCACCACCCTCACCACCTCCTAATCACCACTCCACCACTACCACAAATACATGATGACCATCAATAAAATTAAGAGACAATTAAAACCCAAAAAAAATTAATTTAGTGCTTAATTTGTTTTATCAAACAGCTTTTCAGCTTAAAAAATTCAACATTTAGTTTTCAGTACTTAATTTTCAGCTTTCAATTTTCAGTTTTATCAAACAACACCTAACTTAATTTATTAGGAATCTTCTTTCCTACGGTTACCTTAAGCAGTTAAGCCGGCAAGCCACAAACAAAAAACTCAATCTTCCTAAATGTCCAGAGAGAGGACTAAACTCAGAACCCAGAATTGGTCCAAATCATCATATTCATTGATTCGAAGTTTCAAACCCAGCTGTCTCTGTCACTCTGTGATGGGCGGTCGACAGACTCATGGACGAGACAGCGAGGGCAATCAACGGTGATCGTTCTAATTTTAACGAAGTTTCAAATCCAGATTCCCTTCTTCCTCTTCTCACTCTCGCCTTGACTCACACTGTCTCTGGAGTATCGTTCTATTTTAACGAATAAAGATCAAATTTTGATTTTTTTTTTTGGGATCAAGTTTAGGCCCTTTGTAACTAATATTGGACCATTTTTTTAGATTGAGCCACAATGGTTTAGGGCCTTTTGTAACTAATACTGGGTCTTTTTTTTAATTGAGTAAAAAAAGGGTCCTAGTCTAACCTATTTTTAGAAAATGTTGGAGTGCCTTGAAAATCAGCCCTTTTTGGAGCCTGGTCCGGCCCTGCTACTAACTAGAGAGGCTAGAAAACCATTATGAGAGGTTCTAACCCCAGTAGAAGTAGCAGACGTGCCTCCAAAAGTGTTGGTTGTCAGTTTTACTATCGTCAGCACCTTGGCCTCTAATTGAGAACCATGCTCGACACATCTTAATGCTAGTCTGTTAGGGCATCTCCATTCGTATTGACAAAAACATGGTGTTGTATGATACAAAAGTGTAAAAATTGGATCCCATTTTTCTGTTGTTATAACAAAATATGTTGTTAAGGTAAGAAGCGTCGCAGTGGTATTGTTAGAGTTGTTAAAAAGTAAAAAAGTACACAAATATGTACTCCCTCGTTTTTTCCCCTCCTCTTCTCTCTCTCTTATGCCTAACACAATTTTCTCCTCCTCCTCCTCCTCCTCTCTCTCTCTCTCTCTCTCTCTCTCTCTCTCTCCTCCCTTGGTGAAGCTAAGAGTACAAACATGGTTATCTGCCCAGTTATTTCTACCACAAAATTTTATGACACAAGTATCACCTTAACAACAATGTTGGGACCAAAAAAAAAAAAGAAGAGATGTTTGTTACTTACACTAGTGTTGTTACTAGAGATGCCCTTAGATCATCTGGCAATCACCACTTTTTTTTTTTTTTGGATAATTTGGCAATCACCACTTCATTCCAGCTGTAGTCGTTCCTTCTTTTTTGCGGCATAACCTTCCAGAACCTAGGTATGCTTTCAAAGTGTTCAAATCTGATCCAAACTCTTGCAATACAGGTCGTCTATCAAGGGCGGATGCAGGATTTCTATTAGTGGGTAAAAAATCTACAATATATACTTCCTCCGTTACATTTTGATAGTCTCCTACGAAAACATTTGGTGTGAAAAAATTCATAAAATTATGAAGATAGGTACTTTATTTTTCATCTGAAAACTGCACATCATTTTGTAATGGACTATCAAAATAGAATGGATGGATTACAATATAATACTAAACCTATTCAATCTATATTGGGGATTGATTTTCATACCCCTCTTTCATTGTCTTTTGTAAAATTTTACAAAAGACAATGAAAGAGGTGTGGATATCAATGAGAGGGGTATGAAAATCAATCCCCAATATAGATTGAATAGGTTTAGTATTATATTGTAATCCATCCATTCTATTTTGATAGTCCTTTAAAATTTCACTAAAAGACAATGAAAGAGGTGTGGACATCAATTTCGGGGTGTGATAATAAATTACTTCTAGATAACGAAAAAGTGAATGTTATGTTACTTGGGGAAAAGAGAAAATGAGAGAGAAAGGGGGAGTTAAGAAAAACTGGGACCGTAAAAAATAAATTTATATGCAGTATGGTTATGCTCCACTTTTTTGAATGTGAGAGAGAGAGAGAGTATGTGTGTTAAAAATTGGGGGAACACCGGAAAAGAAAAAGATCAGGAGATTCGGTGAACTATTTGGGCAAAGTATGTAAAATATTTCATGTCCTTGGGGAAGATCTAGTGAATTGAATGTAGGATCTTGGGGCAAAATTACCAAAATATCCAAAAATATATGTATACGTCTGTAGAAAATTTTAATCCAATTGAGTCAATTAACCTCCCTTGCCTCTTCTTGGGTCAGCCCCGGTCGTCTACAACACCTGTCGAACACTCTTAAACCTCTCTGGGATAGAGTTTTAAGCCAATTTAATTCCTTTTTTCAAATTTAAGTTCATTATTTGGATTTATATCCAAGCCCACCTCTTGAATTCTACATAGTTCATATAGCCCTAGCACCCATTAAAATACAGTTCACATAGATTGATAGACAGTTCATATAGACTGATAGACAGTTCATACAATGTTCACATAGGATTATGCAACTCATATAGACAATTCGCATAGCCTCATCATAATTCATATTTCATATATTTAATCGTTCACATAGTATTCACACTAAAAAATTAATTATTTTATCTATACATAATTTCATAGTGAATATCGATCTCATTCAATAAATCTTGTTGAGTAGATTTCAAAAATAGAATTTTTTTATTTAAAACGAAAATATACAGCAAAAGTTTTGACATTATAAAGTTTATAATGTAAACAAACAAGAAAATGGCAAAATCATAAATATGCATCAAAAAAGTGCAAAAGTCAGCCGCACACCTATTTAGGTTCGGAAACATTATTACGGTAGGGTGAAACCGAACCTAAAAAACAGGACAAAACTACCCATGCCAACCCTGAAATATTTTCCTGAGACTAATATAAATTAGAGGCCTACCGCCCTTTTTTGCTCGTACCCATGCCAACCCTGAAATATTTTTCTGAAGCAAAACCCGAAGCTACTAGGGTTGGTTTGGGTGAATTGAAAAAACTACTAGTTTTTTGGTTTTTTAGTTTTTTAGTTTTGTCCTTATTCAATTTTTTTTTTTGTATTTGTTTGTTTTTGGTTGATTTTTTGTTATTTCTTGGCTTGTTTCGACGAGAAGAATATAAAAAGTATAAAATTATTAGCCAAACTTAAAGTATTGTGAATAAAGACGAAAAATAATCCAAAAAACTAACAAATGCAATTTTTTTTTGGATAAGGACAAAACTAAAAAAAACCAAAAAAACCAATTTTCTCAATTCACCCAAACCAGCCCTAGATAGCGCATAGACTGTCGTACTTGTTTACCATTACGCTACTCCTTTTTTTTACATTATAAACTTTAAAATGTCATAACTTTTATTGTACATGTCCACTTTTAGCAAAATTTATATTTTTGAAATCTACTCAACAAGATCTGTAACGTTGGATCCATATTCACTATGAAATTATGTATAAAAAAATAATAATTTTGGAGTGTTGTGGGTGAGTCTATGAGAACTGTCTATTGGGTAGAGAATTGTCTATAAGAAATGTGAGATGAGAGTATGAGAAATGTATGATTAGGTTGTGGGAACTGCATAACCCTATGTAAACTTCATATGATAAACATATGTGAATTGTGTATTTTAGATGTTATGGGTCTATGTGAATTGTATGGTTGGGTTATGTGAGTTGTCTATGAGAACTGCATAACCCTATGTAAACTATGTATGAGGCTATGAAAAATTGTCTATTTTAAATTTAAAAAATTCCCTTTTATGGGAACTATGAAATGAGACCACGAGAACTGTCTATTGGTCTATGAGAATTATCTATAAGAACTATGAGATGAGGCTATGAGAACTGTCTATTGTTGTGGGTCTATGTGAATTGTGTGGTTGTGGCTATGTGAATTGTCTATGTGAGGCTATAAGAATTGTTTATTGTAAACAATTCTCATAAGCTATAATCGATAGTTCATGCTATGAGATCGGTGAGATAATGCTATGTGACTTATGTATTTTTTTTTTTATCTTTACATAATTTCATATTAAACATGTAATTTATTTGAACATTGGATATCTACAAAAAAATTTACAAACCAGTTTAAAATTTAAAATAAAAAGAGGAGAGAGAGAGAAAGAGAGAGAGAGAGAGCATGAATGAGAATACGGCGGGACAAAAGAGAGGAGACACGAATAGAAAAATAAAAGACTAAAATAAGATGGAATCTATTTTGTCAAGGTTGAGAGATAGGTACGGAGGTAAAAAACGGGGCGGACCTCTAAAAACTCCAATAATATATGACCGAACTTAAATTACTGGGCCGACGTCTAAGAACCTCTACGTTATACATAGGCTAGCAGCCCATCTGATGTTATAAATAGGAAATTCAGAATTAAAGCCTATCCCAACAAGAGTTGGACACTTACTTTTCCACCCAACTTAATTGAACCCTTCCCAATATGTAGGCCCGTTTGGGCCACCTTGCACGGCGGTCTAAGAGATCAAATCCAAATATTATCCGTCGAAATAAGAAGAATTTGGGTGCGTGTAGAGTGCCATAGCGGTATTCGGTGTACGTTCCAACCGTCTGAACGGTTCAAATTTTAAATAAACTCTTTTTGGGAGAGCTTATTTAAAATTTGCACCATTGATTACTAAGATGGACACTTGTGAAAAAGCTTTACAGGTACTACGACAACTATCACATAATACCCTCCACGCAACAAAATTCTTCTCCGTCGAAAGAGCAAAAAATACTGTTCACCAAGAAAAAAGGGACAGAGGGGGCTTGCTTTACCTCAAAAGGGACAACATCGTGTTGTCTCCGACGATCCCAATTCTCTTCGGACTCTTTCAATGATCGAAAACATTCACTGTGAAGATCTCGTCGAGTAGAATAAGTGTATAAAAATTAGCTCCATCAGATATCATTAATTGCCTAATCAAAACATTTTTATCTTGAAAAGAATGTATTCGAAACACTAAATCAAACCCACAGGAATCCATTATTACCAAGTTAATTATATGTGTACCAATTATCAGGCACTTAATGATATCCAATCAAGCTGATTTTAGGTACACTTATTCTATTCAACGAGCTCTACGAAGTGAACATTTTCGATCATCGAAACAAGACTAGAGCATACCAGAATCCCGAGACAACACAGTGGCATCTGGCATCTCTTTGAGGGACAACAAGCCCCTCATTCCTAAAAAAAAGAGAGGAGAAAAGGAAAAATTATTCAGTGATCTTGGTCCCCAGCCATGTACGAATGCCCAATGTTAAGTGTATAAGCCCAATAAAAATATGTGGGAAGAAGAGTGTTGAGGCACAACGTGACAGTGCCCTAAGATTACTGAATAATTACTCCGGGAAAAATAAAATACTTGAGTGTTAAGAGTCCAAAAACATGATCAATTGACCCAATGATAACCCAGAAAAGAAAGAAAGGAAGAAAAGAGACATTAATTATTTGGAGCACATAATCAGCAAACTGCTTTGTGACATCATTTTCCTGATGTTAACACTCGTTACCACCAACTACATTTTCTACAATTTCCTGATGGAAACCCAATATATTCTATAAATAAATCCTTCACAATCTAATACACAAAATCAAAATTTGTAATCATGGTTAATTATCATGACATAAGAAACTTGAGCAGTGTTCAACAAATTGGGTTGGGGATTAGGTGGTGAAAAAAATTCCATTAATTTTTCCATTTGTTAGAAGAAATGTAAAGAAGAAGAAACCTACCCATGTCATAGATTGGAGTATAATTAACCTTTCTTTCTCACTTTGACAACCATGAGAAACTTGACGTTAATAAGATGCTTTGCTCAATAATTCCAAGATGGGCGTTTGTTATAGCCTTCCAGGTTAATTTGATTTTAATTTTCTTGAATTTTTGTCAGTTTGTTTGGTGGAACTTTACTTGTAATTTATGTAAAGTGACAAAGTAATTCAACTTACAAACAAGAGTATTGAGAAATTCAATTTTTTATACTTTGTGCTAAATATTTTTTATTTTATCTGCAAAAATGCCTAAACGGCTCTCTCTAAGTAAGACATTATTCCATGTTGCTCAATCATGTCACTAAAGCTTGGCTCATTTAAGACTTTATTCCACCTACAATCAGATGGCTTTAGGCTAGATCCTTCTAAAAAAATCAAACATGATATTAAAGCTAGGTCTTGTGTGGTCTCATAATAATTAATGGTATATCGTTTTTCATAGGTTACAAGTTGGAATCAAAAGAAGAGTTGCACCACATGTACAAGTTGTCATTCTCTGGCCATCATCTGAGATTGCCAAGTGAGATTGAAGAAGATTTGTTTGAGAGCTTTACTACTAAAAGATTTAATTTTAATTTTCCTAGATCCCACGGCGTCATAGAAGCTGGTTAGGCTCTGTTTGGTTTGTTGGAAACTATTAATTTTTTTTTTAAAACTAGTGGAACTAAGGGTGACACATGCCACCTCTCCCTTCTAAGTTCCACCCCTGAGTTTGTTTTAGATTGATTCCCTCCAATAAGTGGTGGCTAATTCATGCAGTAAAACCCTTGGATCATCCCGGAATCGAGTCTCATTCCCCCTCTCTCCATCTAACAGATTAAGAATGACGAATGACAAAAAAAAAAATGCAACAAACAATCCATGAGCAACAAGTTTACTTAGGTCCCGCTTGGGTTGTACGATCTTGTCAGCTGATTTGCTTATTATGGCAGTGAATAAGTCTAGAATTGGGTAGGAAACTCGTTGATCAGCGGCCATTGGGTCGTAGTGCTGGGCTGGATGCTGCATGGTTGTTTCCTAAGGAAGACTTTGCTCCCTTATTTTTATTTCTCGGATTATCTTTTTAATACTATATACGTGATTGTGTATGCGCTTGGAAAATGTAGCAGTCTCTGACTTGTTTGAAAAGGAACCAAATCTAACTACTCACTAAGGAAATCTTGGCCACTTTTTTTTTTTTTTCATCTCAGTAATTGCGCGGCTTTTGCTTATTCAAATAAATAAACAATTTGCAGGTTCTTATGAAAGTTGTTATCAAATTATATCATGGTTTAGTCTTGACATTATATATATATATATATATATATATATATATATATATATATATATATATATATATATATATATATAAAATTTAATTTAATTTTGACATTCAGAACTTATTCCTTACATCGGCAAAGCAAGGTACACTGTTATAGTAATTTGAAACACATACTACCGTTTAGTGAGATGTAGAGCTTTTGGAAAGTCCAAATATGTATATGATAATATATGGGCTCATTGTTATGGGGTTGGCAGACGCCGCCTACCTACCCCAATCCGCGACCGTCCGCTTCAGTCAATCCGGCGTTAATTGCATCTAACAATGGACGGCATACACTTTGGAGAGGTAAGATTTGAAAGTTGATGCTACTGAAAAATGGTCTGCATAAGTGGGGGTCAAGAGGGGCTCTGCCATTCCATGGACAAACAGAGCCCCCATTTCGTAATATATATATATATATATATATTGTCCATTTGGCAAGGAAATTCGGATTTCATCATGAGGTTATGTCGGCAAAAGTCTTTATTTATTTATTTATTTTTATCAGTTACAAATTTTATTGGAACTCAACAAAGGGTACATTGAGAAAGAAAGAGTCTTTGTTTTTCTGTTGTAGTGTATGAAAGTAATGTTATAGTTTATCAAAGTATATTAGAAATTGTCACTCTTTTATATTTTAAAGTAGTAACCATACCAATTTTTTTCTTGGTATGGTGCATAAAGTTTTGGATTTTGTGCTAATAAATATACTAATATATTAATATGCTTATATGTATACCTAAAGAACTCAAAACATTCATCTAAGATGAAATATACAATAGTAGAAAATAGTAATGTTAGTTAATATAAAGATTGTATATTAAGATATACAGAAAATTATACTAAATTAGGAAGTTACCTTCTTTGAAAAAAACACAATAAAAGATAGAAAGACATAGTATAACCAGTACCGACCTGTATCATCCGGTGGTGTATCCTAGTACTAACCGGTGTTTGAACAAAATAAAACTAAAGGAGATAAGTACCAATTTTGTGAAAAACGATTTTTACCTGTACAATATTTAAATAAGCCAAGTTAATCAAGACACCCCAAACGAGAAAAGAAATGTTATTCACAACCTTGCTGCGAACCCTAGGTCTTTCACCTAGCCAGCAAGAAAGAATCTTTTTACCTGATAACAAAATTTTAATAATACAACCTCCGAGAGTAAAAGTTAAAAAAGCAAAGAGAAGATAGTGTCATGGTATTGACTTGGCATGGTTGTATGTTTTTGTCACATTAAACCAATAATCACTGCATTTCCTTAATCATTCATGACCTCCAAATCCACAATTAAGTATAGTAGCTTTTGACTTTATGAACCAATGAAGTCACTAGCGACATTGCAGTCGGGTTAATTAACAGCTATACCCATAAAAACGACTTGAATTTCTCCATCCGGGCTTTTTTACCTTGTACGCACAACAGTATGAAAACGATCGATAAACTACTAATTTGATAAAAGAATTAGTAAAAAAGTTCTATCTCTATTGGTACTACTCTTATTAGGAAAATGTTCCATCTCTCACATCCTTGGGAACGGATGGTGATCAAGCCTGATACCGAACTCTATTGGTACTACTGTAAAAACAGAGAACCAGTTAATGTTTATCAGCCGTTTTCCAGTTGCAAAGTACTCTAACGCCTAAGTCGTTTCTACTCGAGGAAGCAAAAGTACACAATGCTTAGATGGCAAGTAGTGGCGTATTTTTTTTTAGAGTTTTTTTACTTGGCGTTCGTACGTGCTGAGGTTGGCGTCACTCTTGAAACCACTTATCCAAATGACGTCATGCACAATAACGATTGAGTCTGTCTACTTAGTCGGCTTCCACAAAGCCGAGCGATGCCACACAGCATCCACGCTGTATTGACTTGTCATAAGCATCAATCTCACCGGGTTAGACCTAGGAGTTCTTTGGAAAAACTAATCCATTTGAATTAGTTTTTGCCAAAGAACCCCTAATCCAGTCCTGCTAGACCATTAGACAACAGATACATACTGGCCAGTTGGTCAGCCGAGCAAGCTCAGTTTGGATCAATGCGTAATCAGAATACAAGGCTCAAGCAGGTCCGACCCGATTTGGCCCACTACGGTAGTTAGTTATTTTGTTGACTTTGTCAACTGCTCCTCCCAAGTGGTGAGATGCAGGGGAATCCCTCCCCAACTGTCGGTAGCCTACTCCCTTCCCGTACCCCCAACTGTCGGCAGCCTACTCCCCGCTTGCGGCTCTAGACCATAAGCAGGTGCCCCAGATTTTTTTTTTTGGCTAGAACACAAAGTTATATTGCTAGAACACAAAGTTATATTTTTTTAATTTAGTTCAATTTAGCCCTTCTTGCACACTTAATCTAAAAATATTTGAACACTTTATCCAAACAATTTGAACATTTAGCCCTAAAAATTAGCCCACAAATCAATCGAACGTAATAAACAACCTAACTAAAGGCCATATATGGTTTCATAGCTTCTTATAGATGCTCGATTGAACACCCTAAAGTCTTTATGATTTTTATTACATATAGTAATTTTATATCGGATTTTGTTTGAACACTTACTCTTATACTATGGACATCTACCAATCCAGGTAATACACAATTGAACATCTAATACATTAGCTCAAAACAAGGGACTCACTCTTAATGACAACTATCCCGAAGCACCCAACGAAAAAAGAAAAGAAAAAAAGAAACACTCTTAATGACAAAATTTAGGAAAATAGAGTGAAAAATTATCTATTTGTATCGATATCGTGCTCTAACTTTTCTCTGAATAACAATTAACTTTGTATCTTGTATCTCAAAAAACAATAGCATACGTCCAATTTCCTACACTAAATACTAGTGTGTGTTTGTGTGTGTGTGTACATAATTCGTTGTGATCATGCAATTCTTCGGTCACATTATTCACACAAATATATGAAAATTTTGTGTATTTATGACTCGTTAATAGAGCTAGTAAAGTTAAGGTAATTCTTGAACACCCTTTAAAATTTTTTAGAGCCGCCACTGCTACTCTCTTACCTTTTCCCAGCGAATTAATTGGTTGGAGCTTCCCTTTGTTTCTCTCCTTATGCATGTATATGTAGTGCGTAGGTGACTTGTGTGGGGTAGCAATGTAGTGGAGTGGGCGAGATTGAGTGAGACGGAGCCAAAATGGCTCTCCGGAGATCTTTCATGCATCTTTGTCTATGATTCGATTTCAATAGTGATAGGTACAAACCTTTTCAACCACTCTCCAACACACCTTCTCTCACATGTGTGGTGGAGCCCACTGAGACCCATCGAGTAGACTCCACCGCATATGTGAGAGAAGATGTGGTTGAAATGGGTCTATACCTATCATTTTTTATTCGATTTATACCGGGAGAAAATTAACTCAAATTCATGAGTATGTTGTTTGAGTTGTGACTCTTCGATCCCACTATATATATTTAGTATTTACTACCTTTTTGTCACTTTGAAAAAGAATTGACAAATGTTTTAAAAATAGAGAGAGAAAGGAATGAGAGAGAGAGCGCTTACCCAGGAAAAAGAAAAAAAAGAAAGGGAGAGAGAGAGAGAGAGAGAGAGAGAGAGAGAGAGAGAGAGAGTATACAACTGAATTCAATTTGCATGAAACTTACTCATAAGATCTACTAAAGTTGACGTTAATTTCTCAACACTTTAATTTCTCAACTCATTTTTTGGGGCCATCTTAATTTGCCCATGTTGTTATCCATTTGTCTTCTTGAAGTATTGTTGAAGAATCGAGTAGTGATCAGTCCATAACCAGAAAATAAAATCCAAGTTGAAATCTAAGCCGATAAAATAATTGAAGTTTGATCAATCAATAGCCGGTGCTAAGAGCCTGTTTGAAGAAACTGACTTACTCCCAAAACTGATTAATTGTATTTTACGAGATATGTCATTTTCTCATAATGTATCAACTCAAAAAATTAACTTTAGCCCTAGTTTTTCAAAAGATTTTAGCACCCAGGTGCTAAAATTGTGACATTTCAAATCAAAAAATAAAGTGATTCCGTGTATCGTTTTTCAATTTTTTGACACCAAATTAAAGTACACGAGGAGTACTTTAATTTGGTGCGAAAAAAATCGAAAAATGATATACAGAACCACTTCATTTTTTTATTTTAAATATCACGATTTTAGCACCTGAGTGCTAAAATCTTTTGAAAAACTAAGACATTTTGACTGACTTATTACCAGTAAGTCTTTTTGTGGAACACACCCTTCAAGTCTTTGCCAAGTTCATCCTCTTTTAATTCATGTATACAGTACGTAACATACCAAAACAAACCTCATCAAATTATTAACATCAAAGAAACACTTATATATGTACATGCCTCCCCTCTCATCAAAAAGAAATAAAATAAAATAAAATACATGCCTCCCCTTATAGATATGTATGTCAATGTACCTAAATCCGTGTTGGAACTCTCACGGCAATCCACCAACACAGCTCAAAAAATTTACAAAGAAATTTCATGCATGAATGGTTCTTCAAAAAGCAATTCAGGACAACAAAAAGAAGTTTCGCCCGCATGGGTGGAGCTGCTGCTGCTACCGTATCCGGGATTACATACCGAGTTCTCGCTCATCAATGGCAGATGACCAGAAGAAGAACAAGGAGATGGAAGAGTCCATTGAGAGTATGTTGGGTTATCAGTAGTGTTGAAACCTTGGCCCATTATATCACCATTCAAAGTTGTTGGGAAATTGAAAGGGACTTGTGGTGGGCCTTCCATGTGGACCGAGCTGATGATTGGATTCTGGAGTGGTTGAGAAATATCACTCATTATTGGGCTTCCAATGGGAAACAGAGTTTGGTTTTGCAGCATTGGTGGTGAATTATCAAAAACTTGGGGTTCCTCAAGTGATGGAATCGAGTTCCATAAATTGAAGGAGTCAATTTCTGGACTTGCTGCAGATGAAGGTTGGAGCAGATACTGTAAATATTGAAGATATTGCAATTTTAGAGCTTGTTCTTCTAATAAGGGTTGCTCAATTAGGTCTCGGATGCTAGCCAAGGCTATTAGATTTGGTACGGTAGAAAAGAGATCAGTTCTGGGCTGATGGGTCACTGGATCGAAACCCATATGAATTAGCTTCTTCTTCAAATGGGTATTCCAGAAATTCTTGATTTCATTGTCGGTCCGGCCCGGTAAGTGAGTAGCTATAGCTGACCACCTAGTAACCAACAAAAGTAAAAATAGTTAATATTTAAAATTTAGAATATGAACTTGGGAAAAGTACTAGTGATCATTGCTTCGCTGAGGAAAAGAAGGTTGATTAAATTTACTTGTTTCCAAGGATGGAATGGAGATGAAGAATTGTTTCTTCTTCTTCCTGAGAAAACTTTCCCCTCTTGATATCTGGCCTTAGATAATTTGTCCATCTTAACCTACAGCTCTTGCCACATCTTTTAAGACCTGCAAAAGAACATAACAATTTGGAAATTATTCATACTCACAAACATAATTTTCGAATACAAGTACATTCTCGAACATTATTCCTCTGCATATATTCACTAAAATATGATATATACACATTTTTCATCCAAAATAATGTTGAAGATGTATTCCTGTGCATGCAGCCCAGGGAGAGAGAGAGAGAGAGAGAGAGAGATTTAATCACCTGCAAGCTTGGAGAGAGCTCTCCAACTTCCATGACCATGCTTGTTGATGCACTTAACAAGCTCCTCATCTTCCTCCGGTGTCCATGGTCCTTTCTTCAGGTCATTCTCACCACTACTAGTGCCAGGTGACCTCTCCATCCTCTCTCGGTCTCTCTACCTTCCCACTTAGTTTCTTCTTAATTTTGATCTGATTTGGTTGCTTCCCTTTGCTACAACCAAATTAAACCAAAGCTTATTGTATTTATATACTCCATATAGTAGTCACTAGACTCCCTACCCACTACGTGTAATTATTCTGTGGTGTTGGAGCATCGTCATGTAATTTTTCAACATTTCTTTCTGTCATATTACCTTCGTCCATGTTTGTTAGTTCACTTTTACTATTCATAGCACGTTAAAAAATTGTACATATTTGTCACTACGAATTTCTAAAAATATACAATATGAATCTTATTTGATAGCTCTGAACTAGTTCTATCATACGAGTTTTTTTAAATCATAAAATTCACTATAAATTGAAAAATATAGATAATTGAAGACATGACACGAATGTTAAAAATAAACCACCAAACATGGACGGAGAGAGTAACGTCAAGTAAAGCCCATACATTATGTCATAAACCTCACATAAATTTATAGGGAAAAAGAGTTTTGGAGCACAACATAGCGGTCTTCTATAACCACCCAATAAATTTTCACCTAATGCTTGCCTCCCTCGGTTAGTAAATTCCAAGACAACCGATTTGACACTCTCTCTATTTTACGCTGCCTATGTCCTTTTCAAAGCAAAAAGACACTTATGCCCCAGCATATATAACGCTCCTTATTTTAAACAAAAATGATTGGCAAAGCAGCTAATTCGTCGCTCCAACGGTTCATCCTGTTTAAAGTTGTCTATTCCGTACCCCACAGGCCTATATAACCGGATAAAACGAGGGGTACCAACCCTCATATCCAAAAAATGTACCAACCGCGATTGGTGTGTCCCACACGGATGATCCGAGTAGTTTGTTCATCTTGGAATGACTTTCCAATAGGTTTCGTGAGAAATCAGCTCAATCAAACGTGAGCAAATGCTTGATCCAAAATCTTCTTGTTTCATTCAAATTCCAATGGACCCCGCAAGAAATTAGCTCAATTAAACGTGCAGAAGTGTTTGATCCAAAATTTCCTCGATTAAGATGATTTCTCGCTGGACACCTCGGAAAATCATTCTAATATGCATGAACAATTCGGATCATTCGTGTGAGACCACCAATCAGTACATTCTCGGTACTCTACGTTCTATACATGTGATAGCGCCCTATATAAGCAAGATTTTTTAAGTCATATATACTGAAAGTACTACCCCGCGTTTTGTACGCCTAATTTTACAGTTTTTCATTTTCAATTCTTTTCCTTTTTTACTTTTTGAATTATGATCAGAATATATTATGTATTTGGTAGGAGTGTTTGAGACAAATGGACAGAATACATTTTGAAGCCAGAGTAGTATTTGGGAAATATGTGCAAAGTACATTTTGTAGGTTTTTATTTAATAAAAATGGGAAAAGTAAAAAATAAGAAGTTAGAAAACTTAGCACAACCTACTTTTGACTTCCCCTCTCTAATGTCAAATTTTGAGGATGAGTATTGGCTTAATGTGTTTTGTGTTTGGGCAATCAAATACCCAAAACTCAAAAATTAGAAGTCGAAAATGAGAAGGCAAAAGATTCTCCTAACCTAATTTTGACTTCTCCTCTCTAATGTCAAATTTTAATAATGAGTTTTTACTTAATGTGTTTTGGGTATGGGAAGTCAAACACCCAAAACTCAAAAAATGAGATGCTAAAAATGAGAAAAATATTCGGACCAACAAGACCGTGGTGAGGTTTTTTTTGTTATCAATATAATGTTCTTTGAAATAATTCAACGATCTACTGTTTATTCTCAAACTATTTATAAAAATACCGTTGTTTAGTACTTCTCATTTTCAACCTGAGATCTCTATTTACTTCTCATTCTCAACTTGAGAAGTTACTTGAAATTTCATCTGATGTGTCACCAACGTGTCTATACATACCTCTCATTTTGGACAGGAGAAGTCATTAACATCTCAATTTGGACCTAATTAGTCTCTTTAATTTCTGGTTTACTAACTGAAAACATATTTCTCATATTGGACCTGAGAAGTACCTTTAACCTTCAATTTTTCCTTGTCCAACGAAAACATTACACCCTCGATTTTTCTTAACCAGCGTTCCAAGTTCCAACCTAAAGCAGAGAATAGAACGTCGACGCCTCTTTCTTCCTATTCAGTCTCATTAAATGCAGTTTGGAGATTTAACTCCAACTGTAACTTATCGGGATTTAGCGGACTAAGCAAGCATCAATATCAATGTGCTCCACCTTACAAAGGGTTAATTCCTCCTTTAAGGGAAGAAGCATGTAATCCACGCTTTTAGCATAAATCCCAAATGAGCCAAAACATCACGTACAAGCATGTTTTTTAAGGTCTCTTTTTAAAAACGTGTTTAGAAAAAACGCTTTTTAGGTGGATTATGATTAACCAAGGTCAAAAGTATGTTTGGCAAACACGATTTTGTGAAACTATGATTGCTAACCATGTTTTCACGTACTTCGGAATTGAAGTTTAAAAAGTTACCATTTAATTTGTTAGGTGATAAAATAAACCCAAATCGGTTAATCGCTCATAGATATTACCTCCCCAAATTGTAAGAGAGACTATGGTAGTTAGTCATGAGTTAAACATACTTCTTAGGTCTAATATGAGATGTTTAAAAGACTTCTGAGGTCTAATACAATAAGTATGTTGACAGTTAGTAAATGAGAAGTTAATTGAACTTCTCAGGTCCAAACATGAGATGTTTAAAATACTTCTCTAGTCCAATACAAAAAGTATGCTCGCAATTAGTAGATCAGAAATTAAACCAACTTCTCAAATTCAAAATGAGAAGCATGTATGGATACGCTGACCAAATATCTACGTTGAATAGTGACATGTTAGAGGAAATTTCAAGTGACTTTTCAGGTTGAGAATGAGAAGTAAATAAAGATCTCATGTTTAAAATGAGACGTGCAAAACAACAGTAATTTTATAAATAGTTTGAAGACAATGGTAGATCACTAAATTTTTAATAAAAAAGAACGTTATTTTGATAAAAATCTCGCCGCAGTGGTTCTAATTCCTTTCTAGTTAGACGAGGATGTTTCATGCATCAGCGCCAGGAGTGCACACCGGCCGGGTAGCCTGCCCAACCCAGCTAGATTTTTTTAGGGTTTGGGAAAAATATTTAGGCCCATAGGGCCAGGCTGGGTTGAGATTTTAAGGCCGTTTACTAATTGGGTCGGGCTTGAGAACTTTCTCTAAGGCCCAGCCCGATTTAAATAATAATTTTATTTTAATATTATATGTATATATGCATATGTTGTCGTTGGAACCTAGCTGCTTAGGGTTTGTTTATCTTGATGAAATTGACATTGATGAAGACAAATGCTAGGTACTACCTATGTAGAAAATACCTTTGAAGTAATAGCAATTTGTTTAGAAAATTTTGACGTTTTTTTTTCTTAAACTATTGTCTTATAATAATAACTCATAGTTTTTTTCTTCCTTTTATTGTGCTCTACAAGATTTGTTGTGAACAATTATGAATTTAAAGTAGAGATACTCGAGAGACGTTTTTACATATTAGAGTTCCATCTTTTAGAGCATTTTAATTTATGGGTCTGTTTTTAATATTTTGGGGAGAACTCAGAAATTTTAAGTATATTATTATGGTTGGGAATTATTAATGTAATTACTATAGTTGATTAATTTATGTTTGTGATGCCATAATTTAGAAAAATAAATAGGCTTGTTGGACGGGCTTGAGAAATTAAAATTCTAATTGGGTCAAGCTTGTGCATATTAAATGAAGCACGATTATTAATGGGTCGGGCTTGGAAATGGACAAATCTCATTATTATTTAGTATAAGCTCAGCCCGAACTAAGTCTGGCCTGGTATTTGTGCACCCTAATCGATCCAACAAAGACATCCTTTCATCATGTGCTTGCATGGTTTTTCAATTGACTTGTGTTTCTCGTAGAATGAAAGGAAATTTCTCACTCAAATGAGGTCGATATATATTAGGTATAATTCCATTCTTAATTTCCATTAACAATGAAAATTAAGATTAATTAATAATGAGTGGAGAGGGAGCAAGATCAATCATATTATATTTGCAGATCTAATTCTCTTTCGATCTCAAATTGCTTGTCACTTTTGGAAATTCTAACCATTTAAGCTGACATGCAATAACTGCATTCAATTAACGCATTTACATTAAACGAAGTCATTAATTTCCAACAGTGCCCTTATAATTCAACTTTTGAGTGAAATGGATGTTGTTGGTAAATGAGTTACTTTGGAGAATTGAATAAATTTTATTGTCTTTCAAAGAAGACAAACGATTTACAATATCTCAAAATAATATAAGAGACAAGCAATTTGGAACGGAGGGAGTACCAAATAATCAATTCCTATTTACCCACCTCCCCTTAAAAAAATATAGAAATAACAATAAATGCTTGATGAGAATTGACGAAGCATCTGACTTCCACGTGGAGGTAAATAAACCATTCGTTACCACTAACTAATAGCAATTCAAGATTCGAACCGAACCGATGAACCAGATCGAACCGAGAGCTTAAAAACAAGTTTGGTTCTTGGTTCAGAGAGTTTTTCAATGAACCAAACCGGGCCGAACCGGTTACACATATATACCTTAAAAATTGTAGAAGGCGGGGATCGAACTCCTAACCCTCCGCTTAAAGTGCCACCCTCTTGATCACTTGTCTAGCTACCACCTTACATTACAATCTAGAAATAAAAATTATATAACACGTTTTGGAGATCTCGCATTATATATACTCCCAGCCACCTCATCTTTCCCAAACCCAACTCACACACTCTCTCTCTAGATTTAGTGCAACAACAAAATCTAGATTTGTGCGGCGGTGACGAACCGGCTGACCACCCCTCTCACTCTTTCTCGCCCTCCCTCTCCTTCCGAGATCAGAGCACTACCCACCACGGTGTCGCCTTCTTTGCGACCACGGCGTCGTCTTGTTTGTGACCGCTAGTCCGCCACCACAGTGTCATCCAACTCCACCACGACAGTGTCATCGCCTACACACACACACACACTCACTCTCTCTCTCTCTCTCTCTCTCTGATTTAGATGGAATTTGTTTCTGATTTTTTTTTTGACTTTGTGTATGTATTTGTAAAAATGTATTGGCCTTGTTCGTTTCCTTATTTAATTTTAGTTTTAGTTTTGATGACATCATTATTTCCCTCATTTCTCTCTATCTTTCTCCACTCATTACACTTGCTTACATCACCAAAACTAAACTAAACTATCTAACCAAACACAGTGTAGACACCCCAATCCGAACCCTCGGAATTCCAGAACTTCCCCGAGGATGAAAATGCCTATGTGAGAGCATACAATGTTTGCTCAAAGACTTGAGGACCCCACCAATAATTTCCCAAAAAATTACCAAAACATCCCTTGAACCCCCGGGAATGGCCTAAAACCTTAAAACACATACACCTAGATTGCTCTTTCAAGCACCTGGATTGGCCAAATCCAAGCGCCTGGAATTGCACAATCTAGGCGACTGGATATTAGTCCAGGTTGAGTGTAGTTTAAGTTGATAGTGGGTGGGAACGAAATCTTTGGGGGATTTTCTACAGAATCAGTTGGAGAGGGGTGTAAGAGAGATGATTAGCTCTACACATTGCCCCTAGGTGATCCCTCAACCTTTCTAAGAGCTCAAGTGGCCCTCTTTGAACCCTTAGTTGTCTATTTAAGCAACTCCTTCCCCTCCATTTGAAGGGCAAAAAATCACTCTTCTCTCCCTTGCTGTTATGCTGCTAAAATACACCCAGAAGTTCAGCCCCCAACTAGTCCCTTCCAATTTCACTCACTTTCAATCTTGAAACCTATTTCTTTGCTACCTCAACTATCCATATTTTTAACTTCATATCCAAACCCCCAACCAAAGCATTTGTAATCTGATTTTCATAATTTCAGAAGCTTATTTCAGTGTACCCAACATCCACAATCACCCAAACTCACTTAAAACTTGCAATCCAAGTTCATAAATCAAGTCTTCAAGGTAGTCTTTCTACCAATATGCTCAAGTAGGCCCTGAGGGGGACTCAATCTAGTTCTCCCTGGTCTTCTATACCAGTAGAGGGCTTGGGGGAGGTTTAAAAGTCATCAAGAAAGAAATTTGTTTTGTGGACCAGTTTACAATCCAGGCGCCTGGATCATCACATTCCAGGCGCTTGGATTCCCTCAATATAGGCGCCTAGAATCACTCTTCCTTGTCATATTTTTTTTTTCTTGCATTTTAACCAATTCATGGTACATCATTTGCATACACTGGTTTTAGAACACTTATGTCACACATTCTAATCTTCATTTTGATGGGTATTTGGAGTGTTTTCAAGGTTATAATCACATTTGATAGAATAGTTACATGAGAAGGAAACACACATGTGGGTTCATCTGTCATTTGCAAGTTCTAATTACTCAGTTTTAAAGGTGTTAAGATGAGCTTTTACATTACACAAGCATACCTCCATTGTAGGTGTTCAATATTGAGCATTATCATTTCATTTTAGCATCAAATCATTCAAAATCAAGTTTCTTTTAAGCTCATATCATGCATTTGAGTTAAATTTTAGGTTCATGTATGCTACTATGTTGCCACATATCTTTTAGAATGCATGTAAGCTAATCAAAACATTGCATTTGGTGTTTATTGTGAAAAATAGAGTTCTGAAGTTTTTGCTTGGTAGACCATCTAAGCGCCAGGATTGGCCCATTCCAGGCGCCTGCATTCAATCCAGGCGCTTGGGTCTGCCTAATCCAGGTGCCCAGATTGCCATCCAGGTGTGATATATTTGATGATTGTGATCAATTTCTGGGACACCTTGGAGCAGCTTGAGCATGTTCTGAGCAATTTTCAACATTATATGCATATAAACCATTCACTCATAACACTTTGCACAAATATTCACTCATATCTCATTAATCTTTTTGATACATTTCTTCGTGCTCTCATATGAACTTGTGATTAGAGTCCATTCAAAAAAATATTTTCAAAATTCCTTAAACATTTAGTAGAGACCGATGGCCACACCGGGCGTGAAGGGTGCTTTAAATTCATTCCCCTCGCGTAACCTAACTCCCGGACCTATGAAATCTCATGTTGGCAAGACTAGTAAAACATTTTCCATTCAAAGGGCAAAAAAGTCATTTTTCAATTGGTTTCTCGGGTACAGTCCTCAAACCTGGGTGGTGACTCCATTCAATTAATCAAAACCATTTTCCAAAACAAACAATCAATTTCGTGGACACCACTTCGCGGGGTGTTCACACACAGCCATTGTGTTTCTGACTTTAGATCGATCATATAGCTTGTAACTTTTTACTACAAGCGTTAGATCTTGATTCTTCTTAATTTGCAAAGTGTAGCAATTTTGTTCTTCTTTGGTTTCTTTTTTTTGTTTTTTCCCCCTCTCTCTCTGGCCAACACTGTTCAGCACAAACCAATTGAACCGGCCCGAGCTGGTCGAATCAAAGTCGAACCGAACCAAGGTCTAGATAGCCAGTTTCAGTTCAATGGTGGTCTCGAACTGAGTTTATCCAGTTCACTCAAATATGGCCACGAACTGAACTGAACTGAACCGAATCGGTTTCAAACTTAATCCATAGTATTGAAATCACATGGCAACAATGAGGGGAAAATGTTTCGTCCGAAAGCCTCTATGGGGCTTTTGGATGGCGGACTTGATTTTTGGTGGTTTTGTAATGTGGGCGTGGGCCAACCTCCAAAGAAGGGTGTATTTGTATATTGGGTGTTGGGGTAGAGTTTTGAGAGGAGGGAATTGGAATGTGGATATAATAGGATAAGTTGTCAAATAACTTAATTGCCCCTAATTTATCAATGTAATGGAAAAATTACATAATTAAAAAATCAAATTGGATAATTAAAAAAATAAAAATGTTGACTATTTATTTATTTAATTATAACTATTTAATTGCTGAAAAATAAATTAAAATAATATTATGTATGTAGAGACCCGTAGATTTTAATTAATTTAGTTATTATTTAAAGAATGATAATAAATAAATAAATAAAAAGAGTTGAGGAATTGTGAGGAATTGAAATTAGAGTAAAGTCGGCCAATTTGATGGTAGTTTATGCTTGGGGGCGTTTTTAAAATGCATTTGAAACTTAGGGGGGTGTAGTGCATCCAAGGGGGTGTATATACATAGTAAATGGCTGATTTTTGTTCATAACACACACACCTCTCTCTTCCTCCACAACGTTCTTTCTCCCTCTCTACTCTTTCTTCCATTTTCTTCATCTTTTCCACAAATTTCACCCAAAAACCTCTAATTCCTTCAAAACCTTCACCAATACTAGACTCCTACGCATGTTTGGAAGCCCGGTTTTGGTTCATTTCACTCCGGAAGGAGGAGATTCGGTTGGAGTATTGGAGAGAAAGCAAGGATTTTGCTCATCCTTCATTTACAAGCTTCTAAACCTTGAGGTAAGGAGATTTCTACCATTACTAAGTGTTTTGAGATGTGTGATGTGTAGATTATACTCATCTTTGTTCAATCCCTCTTATTTTCTTGAAAAATCCATTTTCTAGCTCCATGGATTTCATTGGATGTTGATTAATGCTTGTTGTTGTTGTTTGATGTAAACTAGTTCTTACAATACCCTCTTGTAGCTTGTGGTGTTAATTTTTTATCATAAACATGTTTGGTTTGGTTTGGAACCCATTGAAATCCCCTTGTTGCTTTCAACAATTTGTTCGTGAGATTTTTGGATCGATCCACTTTGGGGTTGGATCGATCCAGAACCTTCTGATGGAGTTGCGGATCATAGTGGATCGATTCGCTCACAGTGGATCGATAGCGGATCGATCCACTCATCACCCAGATCAATCCACAACCTTCTGTTTTGCTCCGGACCAAAGTGGATCGATACACTCTTGTTCTGGATCGATCCACTCCCACAGTGGATCAACCCACTCCCCCCCTTCACTTCACCAAAACTTGTTTTCGTCGATTTCGGTCGCTTGTTCGTGTTATTACTTGGCGTAATCATCTTTTATACCTCAAAACTCGTTGAATAACTCGTCCCTAGCCTATCCTAGTATAATTGGTGACTCGGTTTGATTTTTGCACGACACCTACATGGTCATATACTTGTTATACGTGAATTGAAGATTTTTGACGAAATGCGTGAACTTCGGTGACGATTCGAGGTATGAGTGATATGATGACACTTGTGCGAAACCAATGAACGTGAATTGAAATGAGAACTTGAAACTCTTAATACGGGGCCGAAAGGTAGCCTGGAATGATACTCGGGCTGTTCTATGAGCGTGTCGCGAGGAATTATGCCTTGGCCAAGGGGAAGATTATACGGAGTCGAAAGATAGCCCGCAATGATACTTGGGCCGTCCTATGGACGTGTCTCGAGGAATTTCTTAAGATCTAACTTAAATAAAATGGTTGACGCGACATAACGGACGAATTAGACACTTATGAGAGAGAACACATATCGGGTATACTACGGGTACACTTGGGTGATAACAAGGGATTTATGGACTTGTATGTGCCTCATTGGACTCTTGTTAAATCTTGGTCATATTGTTTAGCTTTCATCCTCATGTCTCATCTCGCATCCATGTTTCATTGTGTTTAGTTTTGGTAGACGTTTCTCTACTGGGCTAGTGAGCTCAACCTATCATTTTTCAGGTACCCAGCACAGAGCATGACTTGGGTGTGCATGAAGTGATTGCATGCATCTTTTGAAAGCTTAAAGATGAGTTACCTCATCATCTTGAGTTTATCATTATGAAGAGATGATTTTGTAACTCATATATATTAAATCTTTTGACTTGGGTTTGTAATAACTTTAAGACTTGTGTATTTTGGTGTGGGAAATGGGTAACCATAGACTTTTGTACCTGTTGATGGTGACTTTGACTATCAGACAACTTGGAATTTGACGTGGCCCGTGGACTTGTTGACCGTCCACGTGGAATTTCTTGCTGTATTATTCATTGAATTTCGAGGGCGGGACAACGTAAGTTTTTTTATAACGAGATTTTTTTTTTGTATAAATAGTTATAATAAATGGCCATAATTAGCACACAATGGAAGTAAAAAAATGACGCACCAAGAGATGTTAAACTAATACTCGAAATTCCTTTGTGGTATATTATGCCACCACAAAAACTAAAACAAATACCGAAATACAACACCACATTTTCTGTGTGTGTGTGTGTGTGTGTGTGTGTGTGTGTGTTCACCAACCATATAAATATACTCTTACCAACCATAAATACAGAATACTACTCCTATGACACAAATTGTAATACCTAAAAAAAAGGGTTATCTGCACTATGATAAACACAGAAGAGTCAGGAGTTAGGAGTCAGTAGACCCTTTCATCTTCACCATCCTCCTGCTCGCTTCTGCTGCTCTGGCTTGACCTCACCTGATCCAAACCATATGAGAAAAATTGGGGAATTTTGTCTATCAATTGTTTGTGATCAACCCCCAATCGAACCCACCACTGGTCAGACACTTCTCTCTCTCTCCAGCCACAATTGAACCCACCACTGGCATCTTCATATTCGTCGATCATTTTTGTCTTCGTTAGCCACTTTCCGGCCTCAATCAGGTATACCGATGTCCAATTGGGGCAGTCTCTCTCTCTCTCTCTCTCTCTCTCTCTCTCTCTAATTTTGCTGGTTTGAAGGTAACACAGAAGGGAGAAAGGAGGTGGATTTGGAGGGGTAGTTTTGGCCCAAAACAAGCTGGATTTGCCAAGTGGTGGACTGAGGGGGGGCTTTCCAAATTCACCTTGTGGTGGATTTAGAATCCCAACAGTAATTTACTCCGGCCTCAGAAAAGGCAAGCGAAAGACTTGATTTGAGATGAGAATGGATTAAAAATTAGGGCGCATCACAAATCCACCCTCATCTCTGGCATCCAAACAACCCGCTAAAATCTAACTCTGATACTATATTAAATCATCTAATTCAAAACAAATACACAATAAAATTGGGAGATTGCCTAAACTTATATATCAAATTGGATAGTACTAATTGTAATTAATTACAAGATCACTCCTTAAGGGTCTACTCGAGAAATCATCATAAAAATTAGCCGTGAAGGCTTCATCTCGGGTTTTTTTCTTCTTCCCTTTTGTAATTTCTCGTTGGAACCCGTAAAAACACCTTTAAACATATTTGATGGTTCAGATCAAGTAAATTTGATCGGAAAAGTGAGGTGTGGATGGAAGGTCCACATTAAGGGTGAGGATGAGATCCAGCCTGGCATACAAAGGGTTATCACATTTGTTAACAGCTGCTCAGATCAAACCCTTCCAGGTCTTTTTTTTTTTCTTGGGTGATTCCTTAGGGAGACCTTTAAAAATATGTTGTAAACACATTAAACGGTTTGGATCATCAAAATCCGACCGGGAACTATGAGGTCCGCATCGTAAGAAAGTGAGGGATCCCTCAGAGAACTTGATTTGTCTCCTTTTTTTTTTTGGTGGTTACGCTGTCTAAGGAAAACAGTTTATTTTTAACATATTGAGGTAATTAAATAATCATCCATTTTTTGGACACTATTTAGATTTTCATCCCCCTTGTTTGACGAAGTTATATTTTCATCCTTTTTTTATTGTGAAATACCTTTTCTACCCTTTTATACTGGATTATATTTTTTTCCTAATTTTGTGGGATTCAATAAGTTCCTAATTTTGTGGGATTCAATAACTACCTAATTTAGGGGGATTTAACCATTTTTTAATTTAATAAGTTTCAATCACATCCATTAAGTGATATAACAAGAGAGATTTCAAATTCAAAAATTTGTTACCAATGTATGGTGAAATTATAGATAACCAAGCAAAAATAAATAAATAAAGAAATAAATTTGCGCCGGCAAATATGGTATAAATGGCATACATAAGCCAAACATCAAGTTTATGATAAAAATAAATAACACCACAGTAAAAATGGAGAAATTTTGAATAAACATGGTAAAAATGACAAATGTAACCAATGACCGAGTAATCTGGTAAACTTATAACTAGTCAAAAAATATGGTGAATAAAATATTTTATGTTTTGTATTTGATTTTTACCGTGATTACTTGAATCATGTAAAAATATATCAACCACATAATCGACATTTCATGGTAAGAATAAAAAACGATCGAAAATCATGGTAAAAAAATCAAAACTCATGGTATATAGATAAGGACTATGTACGTTCTCCTTGTACACGCTCCTTATCTATGTAGGCCCGTGCAGTGGCAAGTATGGTGAAAAAAAATGGCAACATATTCCAGAAAACATGGTAAAATCAAGAAAAAAATTGCAATCATGGTCAATACATAGTACCTACAGAAAATGGAGCATGGTAAAACTACTCAAAACTATCCAAATAACCGTCAAAATTCCCCCAAAACATCATAATATTTGGAGACATCATAACTAATCAATCCAAAACCCTCATACCAGGGGACCATTTGCCCACAGTGATGAGAAACATAGCTACATACTGATCAATCCAAAATACTGTTTGGGATGGTTCTACTACAGTGATTGAGTTTTTGGATGGTTTCACTGATACTGTAAAACCCAATTACAAGTTCTTTCTAATTAACTTACAAATGAAAAAAGCATTTAATCAATCAATGCACGACCAAGACAATCAATAATATTCAGAACTCGAAAATCGAAGGACCAAAAAAATTACCATAATATGTCAGGGCGACGAGGAATCTGGGACTAATTTCTTTGGGCGACATAGAAGGAGTTATGGAAAAGTAGATTTTGAGATTTCTGGGTGAGAGAATCTCGGGATTTCTGAAGAGAATTGTGGTTGAAGAATGAGACAGTGGATGAATGATAATACGAGATAATAGGGATTGGGATTTATCCCCAATCCCATAATTACAGTAAAGGATCTCAAAATTTTGAAAACGGTCCACTACCCACCCCTATATATGCAACTTTTAATTTAGTCATTAATGTTACAATTATATAATTATATATAGATAAAGGGCATTTTAGGATTTTGTAGACACCCCAAAATGAGACGTTCACATACATTTTAATCCCCAATGATGAGAGGAAATACCCAGAAGAACTCTCAGATTGAAATTCTCCAAGTCAACTCAGTCAACAGTACCGCACGGTACTCATCTCTCACGCACAGCAGAGTCCAAGTCACGTATGGTAGCTTTTTGAGTTTTGGCGGCCAGGTGTGTCGTACGGAACTGTCACTTGTCACACAGCTTTTGCAGAGTTCCCAGCAGCTCAAATTGTTGACCTTCGTCCCCCAAGCTTCATCATGATTTCGTGAGTAGCCTCAAAGCTACTCCTAGCCATCATTTCTTTACGTGGAGAATACGTAAACTTGGTAACCAAGTTCGTTCATCCCCTATATAAACCCGACCAGTTTCAAATGAAAAAGGGGGATAGGGAGAGAAATCGAAGAAATTTTTGGTGAACACAACAACCATGAAACCTCACTCTTAAGCACCCTCTCTACTGTCAATCACCTTCATTACCACTTCTAATCTCCAGAAAATCAACCCAATCCTCTCAAAAGCAAATCTCCATCAAGAAACTCAACCCTCTATTTTCGATTCCAAAGCCGTGAGGTAGCCAGTCCAAGCTTGCCCAAACCCAAGCCCTCAATCTTCTTTGTCATTACACCAGAGTGAAGTTGAAGACCAAAGCAAGCTTAAAACACATTCAGAAGTTCAAGAAAGAGGTTCAATCCGAGAGTTTCAAAACCGAGTTATAATCCCGTTTCGCCAAATTTCTTAAGTTTGGTACTTTGAAGAGAGGGGTACCAAGTATGGAATGATCCCCAATATCATCTTCATGCTTGGTATGCCCACATCACATTGAAATTAGTTCTATTTCATACCTCCCGGTCGCGTCGTACAGTGAAGACATCGCCTCGGACGGAGTGATTCAATGAGGAGGAATATCCCCCACTTAAACACACTGTCTTCTCACTCAAAATGGTTTGTTTTTAACTGTATTTCATGCCTTGTATGCATTTGTATTTCATTATTTTTGAAAACCAAAGTTTGAACTATTTGTAAAGGGAACAGTGCCGCACGGCACCCCTACTGTGCCGCACGGTACACGTAAAGTGCTATACGACACTCTTTTAAAAATTGACCGTTGGATTGATGAACAGTGTTGCACGGCATACTTTTTGTACGGCACGGTACACCTAGTGTGCCGCACAACACACTTTTTTGGTAAAATCCGAGATTTTGAACAGTACCTCACATGAACAGTGTAAGCTCTGGGTTTTCACATGTCTACTGTAAATTACCTAGTAGTTGCTTGTGTTTCATTATTATCGTCTGCTTTTACTTGATTTGAAATATTTATACGTTAAAGTTTAGCACTAAAATACTTTCTAAAAATTCCACAAATGTTTAGTAAAGACCGATTTTTAATCGGGCGAACGGGGTGCATTAAAACCCTTCCCCGTTCGTAACCTGGCTCCCGGATCCAAAACGAATCTCTGGTTTTCAAATCGTTTTATAAATCATTTTTTCAATCACTTTCAAATTTGTTTCTCGGGTCCCAAAACCATTTTCTAAAATCCCGGGTGGCGACTCTATTTTTGAATCAGATCAAAGACACCGGTGGAGGCCGGTCCACAGATTTTTTGAATCTGGGGATGGAAACATAACTCCTAAATAGCCTCAGGATGATTTTCTAATTTCAAGTGCCTAAAAGGATCATTATTTAAGTCTCCCTAACATATTCAAATTATTTTTCATTCTGGGCCAAATTTTAATTCAAATATAAGCCCGAAAGAAGAACCAACTTTCCGAATTTTTAGGCTTAATCTGAGCTTCAACTTTTCCAAATGACCAGATAATATACTATTACGTAGCATTTTCCTTATAGTGAAGCCACATCCAACTTTTTCTTTCCTTGTTGTTTATTACTTGGAAAAGGGTACAATAGACACCCTTTATTTAGGTGTGTATGTAAAAGTTACGATTTTTTTGCGAAAAGTTACGATTTTTTTTTGGAAAAGTTACGAATTTTTTGTAAAGGTTACGATTTTTTTATTATAAAAGTTATGAGACATACAAAAATATTATGAATCATATTGCTGAAAAGTTACGAAAAAATAAAAAATGTTACGATTGTCGATGAGGTAACACAATCTGGACCATACAATGGATTCATATAATACATCCAAATAAGGGATGTGTATTGTAGCCATTTCTTACTTACTTACCTGGGTCATATTTCAATGAAAACAGGTTTGGTTTCACATCAACTTCAGCTTGATTCTACTCGTTCTAGATCATTTTGACCTTTTCGGTCTAGAGAGCTTCGCTTGTCTAGTAGACGTGATCTTTGATCCTGTTAATGAAATCACTAAAGACACAATAATGGAAAATAAAAAACTGTAAAAAAATCAACACAATAATTTACGTGGTTCTCCAAAATTGGGTACCTCCACGGCAGCAAGCGAGTTTGTTATTATGATAAAGTCGGTCAAGGCTTTTACAATATTTTTACAGTAGAGAGTATTTTTAAGCTCTACTCTATTCCAATCCTAATTATTTCATACGGTACCGTACCGTGGAGGCGGACCCCCAAATTATTCAGTCTTGCGTCTCAGCCACAACAGTTGAATCCACTCTGCTCCACTCGACATCTAACCTTTATTAGAACTTCTCGGACCTCTCTATGTGAGCCACAAGTTCCAACAGATCCGGATGTCATTATTAAACTGTACAAATTTGTTAGTTTATACTTTATACGATATATTTATGAACATCTGATTCGCTTGCTTCGTTAGTTTTCTACCTAATACACCGCCCATATTCTTTTAATGGGCAGGAACTTCCCCATCAATTCCAAAGTAATTTTCCATCAGCCTGTATCAATCATAATGCCGTTCATAATCAACATCCCACTAACTCCCTTTTTCCTTCACGCCATCATCACCAGTAGTAGTTAGTGGCAGACGCCGGATGCAGAATTTGTACACAATGAGAGCCCGAACTCGTATATTTTTAACAGTGATAACAAAAATTATCTTCTATGTTTACATATTGCTACTTGGTAGATCTACGTTTGTGCATATATACAGATATACCCATCATTTTATTTTACATGTGTGACTGAAAAATTGTTGATAACAGAATTATAGCTAGGGAAATTTTTCCACACATGTACGTTTATGTAAAGATTTTTTTTGGGTAATTATCAATAACCTCCCCTGAGGTTTCTGACACAATCACATACCTCCCCTGAGGTTTCTGAAATACCACTGCCTTCTCCTGCTTTTGCTGACAATACCATGTCACCCCCTTCCTGCCAAAAACCCTTAGACGGTGTTAAACACCCAATCAGAGGACACTGAAAATACAATAATGCCTTTTTGCTTATAAACTACACTGAAACATCGTAGTTAGAGAGAGAGAGAGAGAGAGAGAGAGAGAGAGAGAGAGAGAATTTTATGCAAAAGACGATGATGGAAGCCGGTAACATCACATAATCCCCATGATGATCGCGAAATCTACACCAACAACTGAAGCGTGGTTGGTTTTGGCTGAAGATCATATGGTAAGAAGATCGAAGAGAAAAACACAATTTTACCTTGTGGATCAGTGAGTTTTGAAGCTATAAGAGGTAAAATTTAAAACAAAATCAGCATTTTTAGGGTTGTGCTACTAATTTTTTAGGTTTATTTTTATTAAATCCGTATACTTAGGGGTTTAAAAAATGTGGCTTTTGTGTTTATCCTTTGAAATCGACACACATGTCTAGCGAAAAGAGGTGCCTTTGGACACTTGCACATCGGTTTTCTCATATACCCCTACTGTTGAATACCTCGTAAACCTTAAGACTTCTTCTCCACGTAGAAACCACAGAATAACCCAACCCTATCCACTTCCGAGCAACCAACATTGGTACTATATGCTTGATAATGGCTAAATATTGATTTCAAATCATAAATATGTAATGAAGGTAAATTCAATTGGATATGTCCTTTAAGAAGGAATTTTCTTATTAAAAGCTTTGAAAAAATGGGTCAATGAGGTTGGATTTTTGGTTTTTTCTTCTTTTTTTTTTCCTTTTCCAAGAAAGGATAAAAAGAATAAGATACCAGGGTATTAAAATCATTTTTTGTTTTCTATTGACCAAGTTATATTTGTAGTTGGATTTTACTCCAAAACCATAGTAACCACGAGAAGGAAAATTTATCATTTGTAAACGTCTGGGAGGTGATGTGCAAAATGACCAAACCAAGGGGTGTTAAAATTGCATTTTGCCCTATTGGTTAATTATAGGAGTATCATCACTTACAACTATAAAGATTATTTAGAATATCTCAGCCTTGACAATGGAACGAGTAAGATAAAACTATATTATATAATCCAACTAGATTTATGCAAAGTCCCAGAATTTCACATAAAAAATTTCGAATTTAAATTAGGAAATTTATGGAATTCATTTGAAAGTTGGAAAGTGGGTTAGTGTGAGGAATGATTTAGTTTGGGACCTTTTAACTACACATTAATGAATTGAGGAATTTGAAGTGTAATTGGTGTGTTTGGCCATATAAATAAGAGGAGGAAGAGAGAGAAAATCATCTCTCCCTCCCCAAACTAGTCGGGCTCTCCCCTCTCCATTCTCTCACTAAAATTCTCCCATTCGCTTAGCCAAATTCACATCTTTCACTTAAAATCCACATAGATCCACTCTTGATACTTCATGTACACATCATTTGGGCTCAGGATTTGTATGTGGGAGCTTCAGGAGGCTGATTTTTGGTTGGGTTTCAAGTTGGAAAGCTAGGATTTTGAGCTCAAGGCTTGGACAAGGATTATATCTGCTTGAGGTAGGGGTTTCTTGCATTTTTCCCCTTGGGATTGTGGTTGTTGTGTAGTATATGCTTCAAATTTGATCTTGTTCATTGGAATCTAGTAAAAACCACACCTTAGGGTTTTGATTTGGTATTATGGAAAGTGTACGGGGATAAAATTCACGTAGCCCTGGATCATGTGCTTCCTTATCTCAACCCCTAAATCTACAAGACAGAAAAAGGGTTATAGCATCTTTGCCTCTCGTCGGCAAAGGCCCTCCGATGCCTAAGTTAGGTTCTCGTACTTGAACTCTCAAATCACAATGCGTATAAAGGGGGGTTTCACGGCGTACCTTTCTTCATGGGTATGGTCTTGTATTTATATGTGTGGATAGCTTGTTGATTCAGGCATCTCGTGCCCCAGTTTCCTATTGGCCTTAGGAATCCTTTTCCTAATAGGACTTTCCTATTAGGGACGAGCTTCCATATCCCGCTAGATCTCGTCTAGCAGAGGTCTTTCTTTTCATATAGGATTCTTCCCCATATGGGGCGTACTCCTAATCACATTAGGACTTCCCATATCAATTCCTCTTTTTACGGGATTGCTCCTTATCTCATAAGGAGCCGCTGTAGAATATTGCGGAATGTCTCACCGCCTTATTTGTGGTGGTGTCGTGCTTCCACATAGGTCGGCATGACACGTACATAACTCAACTCACCACACCGAGCTGAAATATGTATTCCAGAATGTTGTTTAAGCTATATTCGTAGCCTACCTAGCTCGGCCGTATTAAGGGCATCCCTTTATGTTCCACGCCAAGCTAGTGCATCCCGACTCATTAGTTCACTCTTATTAATCTAGCCTTATTCGTGGCCAAACCCGCTCGGCGCAGGGCTAGTGCCTCCTTACGTGGTGCCGAGCTACCCACTTCTTTTGTGGTGACCGCCCCAAGCACATGCTATGCCTAGTAGTAGGGTAATCAGATTTTACCCACTCCAATTGCTCCTCAGCTCTGCCATTGCTGCCATTCATCAGCGGTGCGCAGAGCTCCAACGGTCCCTGATGCACTTCTTGCACGCCTTCCCCCTCATGTGGGGAGCAGGGTTGCTTTCGCATTAAATGCAAAGTGACCCGTCGGTTCCCAGATAAGCCCAAAGGATGATTTGGGGTGATGTTTCTCGTACGTCACGCCCTACTTTATGGGTTTTTGGGCGGGATAATGATTATTCCCTCTCCCAAAAAACCCTCTAAATCTCAAAAACCCCTCTGCTCCTTTTTCATTTCTCTATTTCCTTCATCCGAAGCAAAAAAGCAGGTGAGAGAAAGAAGGAGCTTCGTCCACCATTTTCGCTTATCCAAGCTTTCTACAACTAAACTTCCTTCTAGTTGTCGCCAAAAAAAGCCTTCCGTCCTTGTCGGAAAGTACCACCTTAGGTCTGAAAGCTCTTGTCACGTAAGTATTTAAACCGTCATTTCTATCATACTCTTTTCTCATTCCTGTTCATCTTCTTCTTTCTTTTTCTGGGTTTTAACTTGGAGACCCTGACTTGGTAAAAATGGGAAGGGATAGGATCCTTCTTAGTACCCTAGAAAAAATAGCAAAATTCTGTACAAAATATGAAATCCCAAACGATATTCAGTTTCGTCTGAACAATTGCTATGACCTAATCGAAGAAGGTCAAGATGAAAGTAAGATCCATATCCTTTTGATTTTCAGAGTTGAGGGAGGCCTTAGGTCTCCCCTACACTCGTTCTTCCGAGAAGTCTGCAACAGGTGCAGACTTAATCCAATGCAGCAATGCCTTAATTTTGTTAGGGTGGTTATGGGCACCGTAGCCTTAAACAGGCTACTCGGACTGCATTTGGATTGGTGGGATCTACACTACCTATATAATGTAGTCCCCACAGCCGATAACAACTATTATTTTAAGGCTAGGGACCCCGAGCATAAGCTTATCACAGACCTGCCCAATTCTTCGAAAGGGGGAGCAGATGAATATCTCGTATTCACTGGCAACTGGGAGCCAAGAGATGCCGAGGGGAATACCATCGGCTTTGCCTGCCTCACTACTCCAGGCCAACCATGTTAGTACTTGATCCTTACCATATTCGTCTATTCCTCATGTCTCTTGGTTTTATTTTATTGATCACCTCTTCTGTATCGTTCTCCCTGTTTGCAGTGAGCAACCTCACCACGGTGGTCGGTTAAATCACGAGAGGCTTCACCGAGAAGAGATAGCATAAGCTCTCTCCTTCGACGGGTTTGAGCCAACCCCCGTCAGGCTCGGCTATGCTGCGCACATATTGCTTGGCTACGTACCCACATATTAGGGAGGTGTTAGAAAGGTTGGTGAACCTAGGTCTCGACACCCCTGGCCTCCAGCTGCTCTCCTGATCTCCCCATTAGCCCCCGCCAACTAGAGACCAATCAGGTCTAGGGGACGTCATCGAAGAGGGAGAGTGACACGATCCCGGGCCCCCAGGGACCTTCAACAGTAAGTCTCATTTGCCCACATCCCTGAAATCCCAACTGCCATCCCAATCATCGTTAGAGGTGCTGAAGAGGCGAGCCCATCTGGAAGGGTGGTAATTGAGGAAGAACAGGAAGAAGAGGTAGAAGAAGAAGGAGAAAGTGGGCTTGATCATCGCGTGATCGTTCGCTCTCTCACCGAGCAATCTGCCCTTTTAGCTGGTTCAAACTCGTCAAGCTACTCTCCCTTCCCTGACCAAGAAGAGATGCCTTTGCAGCCAATCAATTTGCTAAACGAGTTGAACCTTGGCGGTCGCTTTCGACACGCTGACCCTCCTGTCAATCCACCTACAGCCGTTCCAACTTCAACCATGCCCCATAATCATCAAAGAGACAAGAGGTCAATTGAGAACCCTCAAGATGTCCAGCCCTCGCCCCAAAAGAGAAGGACTAGGGACACAAGTTCGGTGCGAACAACGGTTGGTTCTCTACCGCTCATGCAACCTTGGTCTCTAGTTCTTGCTCGTCCCGATGGTACGCCTCTCTCTGCGATCAACAAAATTTCTTCCACCAAGGTGGTGTTCGAGGTCTCCACAACTGCTCTTCTTCCACTTGACATGGAGAGAGAAAAGAGTGGTTCCTATGACACTCTTATGAAGTCAATCTTCCAATCAAGTGCCAAGGTGTAAAATTTTAGTTATTGCTCTCTCGTATTTTTGTCTTTTTGAAGCTGACTTCCCCTTTCTGTTGCCTACACTTTCTATTGCAGATCATGCAAAAAGCTGTCGTTGGTTTCGACCGAGCAAAAGAAACTAAAAAGGACCTTAAAAGAGAGTTGAAGAGGGCCAAAAAAGCCGAACGGGAGAGCGCCCAGCATGCCCAATCATTGAAGGAAGCTCGGGAGGAGTTGGAGGGTCTGAAAGGAAAGAACGTCGATCTCAAGAGGAAGGCTGAGGAAGTTGAACGTGAACTCCATCAACAGCTTGCGATTGCAGAGGCTAAGGCTGAAGCCGAATATGATCGTGATGTTGTCATGATCACGGACAACTACAAGCCACAGATGCCAGCTGTACAGGATGCCGTTTGGGGCATGGCTTGGTAGAGATGCCTCACTAAGCTCAGGGTGGATCTGCCTCCCCTCCACTGGACCGATATGAAACTTCCAAGTGAGATGGGAGCTGCTCAAGCCAATCCTGACGCTGGAGCTTAGGCCAACTCTGAAGCCCGACCTGAGACCATTACCAAGCAAACCCAAACGGATGAAACCATCACTGATCTCACTGTTCTGGGAGACGGTGCTACTGAGGGTACTACAGGAGGTGATAATCTTTATCCCAATCTTGCCACTGCTATCGAAAGGCCCAGTGAAGAGGCTTGATGCCTTTATCCTCTGCTTTGATGTTCGGCCCTATGAGGCTTTGCTCTGCCGGATGTGGCCTTTTTTGGTACTCTGTTTAAGTATTTCCATACTTAAAACTTTAGATCAAGCAATTTTGTGCTTTGATTTTCATCGTAAACTCTTTACACAGTGTTCGTTGCAGGTTGTAAGCTTCTCCGTGCTATATTTGTCTTTATGCTAAGTGTTCAAGTGTCTCCATACTTGAACTTTTTACAACCTAAGTGTATTCATACTTGGGAATTTGTTGCGATGCTCGTTGCACATGCTAAGTGTTTTTGTAGAAAATTTGTTGCAATGTTCGTTGCAAATCTAAGTTTCTTCGTACTTAGGATCTATTGTAATATTCATTGCAAATTTAAGTTTCTTCGTACTTAGGAATCTATTGAAATATTCGCTGCAAATCTAAGTTTCTTCATACTTAGGAATCTGTTGCAACATTCTTTGCAAATCTAAGTTTTTTCGTACTTAGGAATCTGTTGCAACATTCGTTGCAAATCTAAGTTTCTTCGTACTTAGGAATCAATTGCAATATTCCTTGCAAAGCTAAGTTTCTTCGTACTTAGGAATCTATTGCAATATTCGTTGCAAAGCCTAAGAGTTTTCGTACTTAGAGTTTTCAAGTATCTTCGTATTTGGATTTACTAATGCAATTGGAGTACATATTCTCTGCTCCCCAATAGGAATCCAAATTTAAGACAAATTTTGGTTCGTATTAAGCAACAAGAAAACACGAAATCTTATTCATGCTGAAATAAAGATAAAGGATCTAAATAACTGATGTTGGTGATTTTATTCGTAATCCCAACTAGGCATTAAAAACAAATGTGATTTTCTCCGTGTTCACTATTAAAAAGATGTGATTCTATTCGTAATCACATAAACAAATCACTGGTAAAACTTTCTCAGGTTTTGGACGTTCTAGGGCTGTGGCACTGGGTTTCCATCCAGGTCGGCCAATTGATAAACCCCAATCCTAGCAATCCCCACGATCTTGTATGGGCCTTCCCAGTTCGGCCCAAGCTTCCCCTCAGTGGATACTTTGGTGTTTGTTAGGACTTTCCTTAGGACTAGATCTCCAATCTTGAATTCTCTTGGTTGTACCTTCTTGTTGTAACTTCTGCTCCACAACAGTATCGAGTAAATCACATCCCTTTATGCCTTACTGTAAATTCAAACCTTTTGCACCCAAAGTAAATGACTAGTTTGGGGTACAAGAGGGATTGAATGAACGTTCCTTTGCTAGTCTTGATGGATGAGCTTTGCTTGAAAATGTACGTGATTGAAAAACGAGCCTTGATTAGTGAAGTTTTGGTTCGGGAAGATCAATTTTTGAATGGGTAAGATTAAAGCTTTTGAAGTGTTTTTGGATTTTTGGAGGTTTTTAGGAAAAGAAAGTAATCTTCTTATTCTCTCAAACTCACAAGGCTCAAGGGCTAATGTTGGACAAAATTTGGTGACTCAAATGTTGTATGGCAAGATGTAGCGTGGAACCCTCTCCAAAAATGTCATGTCGCATGTATAAAAATGGAGGGAGGTATTTATAGGGTGAAAAAATGAATGGGGAACAAGTAAGAGAGAGAGAGAGAGAGAGAGAGAGTCTAGTGTTGCTTTAAGGCCAAGAAGTCGGCCTTCAATAATCAAAATGCTTCGAGGCCAAGAAAACTTGGTCACCAAGGAAATTTTGGATTGTTGTACGGCATTGAGGGAGTGTCGTATGGCACTAGGGAGTACCGTACGGCATTGGGGTACCACCGTATGGTGGTTTAAGTGGTCAACCAAGGTGGTGCAAGAGTTTTACTATCGTACGACACTGAGGGGATTGCTTAACAGACCAAACTTTGCGGGGTTGCCCCAGGCACTACCGAACACTGTTTTGTGCGTTGTTGGTACCGTTGAAAATCTTGTTAAGTCTAATTTCTAACTCAAGTGGTTTGAATCCAAAATTATTTATACATCAAAATGTGTGACTATTTTACCCTCAGGTGGTCAGAAAAAAAAATCGTTTTGGTAAAATCTTCACATCTCCCTCATTTTAGAATAGATTGAGACATGTTATATATCTATAAAGAGAAATTTTAATGTACTAGAAGGTAGTAGGATCCAACTATAAAAATAGGATAGTTTAGTTTTTGAAAAGCGGGTCAAAAGCAGACTAAATTTAAAATTTTCAGTGCCTCCATGGCTAAAACACGTCCACTCACTCTAAGTGTTGCTCGACACTCTCATATCTAGTTCTAAGGTATTTTCTTCATCCCCTAAGACTTCCACAAAGTTTATCGGGCCTTCCACAATTCATCACCAGGATTTTCCCAAGGTGGGGCCTAGGGTTTGTTCCAAAAAAGGGGTTTCATTTGAGTTTTGAGTACAAAGAACATTGTTCAAAGCTTTTGAGGCACATTTTAATCTATAACATCGTTGGGGAGCAATCCGGCCACTACTTAAGGGTATTTGAAGGGTCCAAAGTGGGAGGTCTACAATAATGGAGGGAATGGACGCATGGTTAGATCAAAAGATATAGAAAGTCAAATGGCGTGAAGATTATGTAAGCTACTTAGACCATTAACCAGTGGATCGTTAGGATGGGTTATATAAGACCCATGAGACATAGAGAAAAGATAGTGGGTGTTGACACTAGATTTTTTCCCACCCCTATTTTATCAAAACAAATCGATGATGTTGACGTTCACAGGAAAGAGACGTTGAACCATCAAAAATCAGAAACAGCCTTATCGTGCAAAACACAAGATTCTTGATAAAGGCAAATTAGCACAGTACAAAGTACTGACGTCGGGGTAAGGCAAATATCAATTTTAAATCATCAAATAATATCTAACATTTGCATGTGCATAGCTTGGATGACAAGCATGCCATTTCTGGAGGCCATTGCCCTCCCTCCTTTATTTTGACAAGAATCAGCTCCTAGAAGCTCATTTCTAAGCCAACCGGCCAACTACATCTTCAAGACATTCAGTCAAGCATCAAGACCATTGGATGTACTCATTTTTACATTTCAAAGTTATCGGTTGAGGTTGCGTCATGATCAGAGGATGTTTGACCATTGAACTATCATCCTACTACACCGTTTACCTAGTAAAATAGGCGAACAGGGGCTAGAAGACCCAGGTTTTGTATGTACAGCTCCAAATTGGTTTTGTATGTACAGCTCCAAATCTCACCAAATTTCATATTTTATCTTAATGTGATGAAAATAATTCTCACGTTAAGTTTTGAGTGATTTCAAGCTCATTTGTTATTTTTAGGGACACTACTCTTCTCGAGACAGCCGATTCTATCATGGACATCAGGACCCAATTTTTTAAACTTTATACCATTGATAACTCATTTCTAACCATATTCAAGTTCCCTATAAAATTTCAGGTCAATCAAATTTCGTTTGGTCATCCAATCGCTTACCACACTCCAATTCAACCGAGAACCGGAAGATCGCATTTCTCTATCTTTGGAACATAATTTAAAAAATGAACGCCCACCGTGATGCTTAGAACACCTCAAAACCCTAGGGATACATCCCTGGACAATTCTGGATCAAAGAACTACATGTGAACACAATCGAGCCGAGATTGCACCGCCCAAAGTAGTACAAATCCCTAGGCTCCCTTGGCAACCATTCATTGGGATCCTTAGGCTCCTCCAAAATCCTATAAATATGTGAAGCCATCCATCATTGTACACACACACACCTCACACACCTATGAGTTGGTTCGGCAAGGGCTGTAACATTTCACACGTGCCAACCGACTCAGAAATCACTAGCTTCTTTGCCGGGTTTATCCAAAAAGGAACCTCGGTAGCCATAGCTGCGCTGAAGCTCTATTGAATTCCCCATGTGGAATCTCAGGATATGTATATTTGTATATGTGTGTGTGTGTATACTGCGCGGAAGCTCTGCTGATTTTTCTCTGAGAAGAACTACCAATGGTCAGGGCTACGCAAAAGCGCTGCCAAATTTTTGAAATGTCTTTGGTCATAATAGACCGTAATACCTAGGCACAATGCTACTGCATGCGGTATCGACTTAGATCCTTCAATCTTGCCGGCATTTACTCGTCCGAAAAAGCGGTCCGGATCTCGATCTTACCATTACTTTGTCCGAAAGTAATTGAAGCAAAATCAACCGGTCCCACCGCTTTACTGCCGAAAGTGCCGGTCAAAATCAACCATTTTTTTTGGAGGTCAGAGGCTTACTTTTCCAGATGATATTACTCAACATCCAGCAACTCTATCCGACTCTCTACCCGAGGTTCGAGACGGGATTCCGTAAGTAAATTTAAATTACCAATAACTGCCTATTTATTTTCGGCATGTAGTAGAAATATTTTAGAACCGAGTGTCCCAATGTTCAAAGGCCGGGCTTGCATCCAACATCGGACGCCGTAATGTAGCAATAAAATTCATAATAAAATAGACTACACTGTCGCAGTGCACCGTGTCAATCTCGTTGGGTTTAAGGCAAGGAATACCAAAAGACTGTCAAAACAGCGCACGTGCTGAAAGGGTGTGGTACTTCAAACAATCCATTGCAAGGCTCTACCATTATCTCTAGGTTTAAAATTCAATTAGTTTTAATTGTCTATATCTGCTTATGTATACCTGTGTATATGTAGTTTTGTATATATGCACGTATAATATATGTGTGTAATGCCAACAGATTTTTTTTGTGTTTGTGGGCGTGGCTGATGGTGGTGATTGTGTTGGAGATGGTGGTTGTTGTGCAAGAGATGGTGGGATGGTGGTCGCAGTGAAGTTGAGAAATGATTTGTGAATTTTTTTTTCCCTTTTATGAGGTTGAATAGCCATTTTGATTAAGTTGTTATGTTTTGATGTGTTCTATGGATAGCCAAAATAGAATTTGGGTTTTTTACTAGAAATTTTGGCTAGGGACTACCGGAGATGCTCTTAGTAAAGTACATCCAAGAAGAATCCAAAAATGAATTTGACGCAATTGTACAATACCTTTGCAATGAACCTAAGGGAATTGATGGGTTAGGTACAAACTGTGTGTGAAGCCCTCTTAGGAAAGTACATCCAAGAAGAATCCAAAAATGAATTTGACGCAATTGTACAATACCTTTGCAATGAACCTAAGGGAATTGATGGGTTAGGTACAAACTGTGTGTGAAGCCCTCTTAGGTGGTTCATACAGATGATTTGAATCGTTAAAAAATTTAAACTATTCTTTTGGGTGACTCCACGAGAAATTAGCTCACACGGATACTTGCAACTAAAAAGGCCTCCGATGTACACATTTTCAATTAGATTATAGGATATTTGTACGGGACTCTTAAGGGTTGTGTTTGATTTTGGTTTTGAATTTTGGTTTTTGTAATTATTAGAGGGAAAAATATGGGTAATAATTAAAAAATAAGTATTAATGATTTGAGAAAAATAGAGAGAAAAATAAAGGTAATAATTGAATAATAATTAAGAAAACCAGTTTTTTATAACCAAACCAAACAAGGCCAAGAAGATCTCACACCGTCTATATTCCATCGAGGCATCGATACCATGCCACCATGCGGTCGGTACCTCTAGCAGGTTGATCTCCTTGGGAATACCGTTAAAAGGATTTAAGACAGTCCCATCCCCCTCTCATAAACCCTGTCCACCCCATCTCTCTCTCTCTCTCTCTCTCTCTCTCTCTCTCCTCAAAATTATCGCAATTGCAATCTCCAGCAATGCCTAAAGACGCCGCATTCCGGACGGCTCTGGTTTGGCTGGCAGCAATCGTATTAGTGATAGGACTGTACACCCACTCCTTAAACAAGATGTTTGCAACTTACCTACTCGGCATGTTTGGAATCACCGGATTTCTATTGCCCGATTGGGAATTCTTCGATCGTCCTTTCTCTCAATGGAACTCCCCCGTTGTTTCTGTTGATAATCACGCCATAGGCACCAATTCTGCTACATCCCCCACAAGGTCGGCTATCATTTCATTACTTCTTCTTACTAGTAATTATTAAGTTTTCTTCCACTTTATACTGTTGAATTCTGAGAAAGTACTGCTCCCCCTCCCAAATTGTTTGCCCCTCGTGGGAGTACGTGCGTTTTACACGCAAAAAAAATAACATTTTTATGGAAACTTTTTTGGAAAAAAAAATTACACCAAATTTTTCTTCTCAATGTGATCTTTAACTTGGAGTAAAGTTTGTTAAAAGAAATGAATGCTTGTACATTATTTTTTGCACGCACTCCACAAAGGGCAAGCAAATTGGGACGGGGAGTCTGTTGTGCCTAGCCCCAAGTCCATGGCCGAGGCTCTGTTCTTGGGGGCTTATACTTCTTAAGTCTCGAGTTAGAAACTTTCTGAGTGCTATGGCCATGTTCGGTTGGGGGCTTTGCTCCAGCTTTCTCAAGTTCTGTTTTGCACTGACATCATCATTTTTCTCATTTTTTTTCTCTCTCTCTCTCCATTTATTACATCTGCCTACATCATCAAAATTAAACTAAACTCCCTCAAAACTCCCAACCGGAAAAGGCCATTAATTTTTTGAGTCAGTTCATACAAAGCATAGCTTTCATTGAGGTTAGGATCCCCTTTTAAAGTCCAATGGCCCCCTTTCGAGTTTCAAACTTTCAAAACAGCCCTGCTAATGAACGGTGAAATTGTCATAAGAAAATAACTTCTCTATCTAAGGATGATTTTCGTTGCGATATTCAAACCAATTTTACAAGAATTTGTTGCCCTTTTGGAGATTCAATAGATTTATATCTCTTCCCTCTCTTTGTTTATATGCAGGTTCAGAATTTACCCAGTGAGATTGGTTGTGTACACCATGGTATATGGGTTTGGGTTGTATAAGTGGTGGATGTTCATATCAAACTAGTGGAAGCAATTACAAGAATATGACGAGAGGAGATGGTGTGCCCTTACTTCAATTGTTTTCTCACTTGTATGTTCCATAACGGTGTTGGTGATGATTATATTTGAGTACAATTTTCTCACTTTTGAATGTATATTTTCCAGTGAAATATCCTCAAATTAGCATGCTAAATTGGCATTTGAGTTGGCATGTTAACATTTGAATTCTAGTTAATCGCTTCTGGAATGAAATACCATGTCTGAATCTTCGAAATGGAAAATGAGTGGAACCTGGTTTAGAAGCACCCGCAGTCTATGTTTTGTATATACAAAATGCTAATCGCCAAACGAACCTTAAAAAGGGGTTTACAATCTCCGCTGAACTGATGGTTACTCCAACCGAAACGAATCAATTAAAATTGTTTTTAAACCACGGGTTCAGTTTTAATTTTGAATTTGAAAAAATTGACCTGTTCGGTTTAGGGTTCGATTTTATATGATAACAACATTTGAAACTTGAACCGGAACCGAACCACACTATATTTAAAAGTACCCTAATACGGTAATACTGTACATATTAGTGAGTAAATACATACATATACAATACTGTACTTTCCTATTGACTGTGTTGTGTGTTATTAAGGTGGTCATTGTTTGTTCTTGTGTAATTGTGAGCCGTTTAGGATAGCAGTTCATATTTTTAGAGTGCTTGAATGGACTGGTTCAACCTCTAGATTCGGGGAAAAATCAAATCGAACCGGTGCCCGACGATTTTATCCAGATTTTATATTTGTCTATTAAAAATGGAGAGTGGACCTTACACCTTAGAAATTACAAAAAGGTGGATTAGAGGAGTTATAAAACTAAGAGATGGACTAGACATGTTACAAAAAGCTATAATGAACCTTAGAGTAATTCTTTATTTTATCTACCGATGCTTTCGGGTTTAGTTTCAGTTCAAAAATTTGGATTTGTTTTTGGTTTAACCAAAACCCGGACCGAACAAAACCATTCTCAATCTTTGCTTAAAAATTATACTTCTTGTCAGTCTCTTGTTCTATTCTAACCGGATAAAAAATTGATTAAAACTTTAAATTGGTAATGAATATTATACTCTCTCTGTCCCTTTTTAAGTGCGTACCTTGGGAATACGAGCAATTTCAAACCCGTAAAAAACATATTTTCCTATATAATTTTTTATTTTCTTTATAACAAATTAAAGTGCTCATTGAGTACTTTAATTTGGTGCAAAAAAAATTTAAAAATATTATACGAAAGTACATTTTTTAATGTTCACAAAATACACCTTTTCCAAAGTACTTACTTAAAAAGGGACGGAGGGAGTACTAAATATGGATCTTGTTTACCAAATTTCAATTAGTTCTATAATACAATATTTTCAAAATCACGTAAAATAATATAAATTACAAGATATAATTAATTAGTAAAATTTAGCCCGAACGCTCAAAATAGACTAATAAATTGGGACCGGGGAATAAATTGGTACTGGGCCTATAATATGGTAACTGGCCCAGCCCAGAAGAAAAGCCCAGTCCGTCCTCCGAACCCTTCAACGCTTCTCCCTCCCTGCCAAAACCTCAGAACAAAATTTCCACTTCCCTGATCAAGAAAGTGAGTGAGAGAGAGAGAGAGAGAGAGAGAGAGAGAGAGAGAGAGAAGAAGAAGAAGAAGAAGAAGAAGAAGAAGAAGATGAGACTCCTAACCCACAACATGCTGTCTTCCAACATCAAGGGCGTCACAAACGGCTTCCCACTCCTAATCGAAGCCGAAAAAGTTGTCGAAAAGCAAGTCGACTTCAACCCCGACTTCCTCAAAAACATGTTCTCCAAAATCGACTACAACGCCCTCGTCGCCGCCTCCAAGTCCGTCGGCTACGTCGACCTGCCCGACGCCGCGGACGCCGCCATGCTCGATTCCGACGAGTTCCTCCGCCGCTTCCACCACGCCCTCCTCGAGCTCCATGTCGAAGAGGGCGCCCTCGTTTGCCCCGAGACCGGCCGTCGATTTCCCGTCAGTAAGGGAATACCCAATATGCTTCTTCACGAAGACGAGGTCTGAGTAGTCTCTTTTTATTTATTTTTTCATTGTATTATGTGGCGTTTTGTTATGTGTACTTTGCCTGGCGACAATGGAAATGGTAGGGTTTGTGGAAATTGTGAGCTTAAGGACCGACGTTTTATCTTCAATATGAATGGCTTGATATTTTCCTACATGGAATTTTGCATTTGTGTTGCCGATTGAGCAATTGGGATAATGAAATTTAGCAAATGAATGTGCTTTGTGTTAGAAATCAGAATATGGAAATTAGACCTGGATACAAAAGGGAGATTCGATAATGATTTTTGGCTCCACACTTAGAATATTGTGAACAGTGAGACGCTATAATCAGGGGAATCAATGAAAAATTGCTATAAGCTTTGTTACCACTAAACGTTAGGGCTGGACAATATTTTGTCAATATCAAAGAGGGCTCCCTCGTTCGCCCCAAGACTGGCCCGTCTGGATTTTTCTTCACAAATAATGGAAATGTTTTGGTTTGTGGAGAACTGGAGATGTGTTTTTAACCAGGTTTTTGTTGGGGTTTTATTTTTAATATGAATGGATTTATATCTGATACTGAGTGATACTTCTTAGAATTAAAGAAAATTAGTTTTCTACGTTAGTATATCAAATATCAGATAGCTAGTTATGTGTTTGTACATATCCGAGGAATATCAGTACTTGATAATGATATCTAGAAGTAGACGTTCTTCAAGATCTAGAGACTAGTAGGACTGGAGTTCAAGCAAGAAAGATGTACACTGGATTATTGTAATCTGTTATTTTACCGCAATGTAGGACATGTGGCAAGATCATATATTCACATTCGCAAACATCTAGCACAATTTATTGAACCTTTTCTCGGGATAAACCTGTCCTTGGGCTGGCTAGTTGTTGATGTGCTTTAGATTTTGAGTCATATTCCTGTAGCCCTTCTACTGATTGTTAACAGATTTAGAAAAAAAGGAATTCCATCAAAATTATGCAGGGAGTTTCATGTCTGTAGTGCACCAGTATAATAGGCTGAAAGTGCCATAGAATGGAGCAAATGAGGTCTACTGTATGCTTTCTTGCGTGGAAAGAAGCAACAGTTAGATGCAGGCATCTACAATTTAATCTGTTTATCGTGTTAAGTACTCAATCTGTTCATGGTCCCTAATCTATTGACGAGCACTTTAGCCTTACCATTCAGCCACCTTTGTTGAATGTTGATCTGCCCATGGTCCCTAATCTATTTGAGCATAGCAAAATAACTGGACCATCGTTTTGTGCGCTATAAGTGCTTTGAGTTAGCTCGACACTTATGGTGTTTCTCATGGTTGATGGGCATATCTGAAGTTACTTGTGATTTGTAAACGAGGGTTTTTTAGTATGTTGTAAACCTGCCTATAATAACTGGAACCAACTTCTGCACGCTAGCAACTGTAACACTCGTTCATGATGGTCCTGATTCTGATGGGAAGAACAAAATAGAGTTACCATCGTCTCCTTTGTTGGTTTGTTGAATTCTGGTCTGCCCATTGTTGTTTATTTGTTCGCCTTAGTGATAGAACTGGACCATCCTACACTTCCGACTGGAAGTTCCAGTGCATCTCGTGGTTTCTAGGATTGTTGTTCTCATTACTTTTGCGGTATATTTAGGAGGTAAAAAGTGGGAAGAGGATAACATTTTTTTTGCAAATTTTCTTTTCTATTAGTTGGTTGGCATTGGCTATGACTTATGGCCAGTTCTCAACTGAGTCAAAAAAAAAATGGTATTAGTTTCCAAGAACACTCCGACGGCTAGTCATACTTTCTGCGAAGGTTCATCATATCTCTTCAGCCAAAACGTTTTGAAATCTTTGGATCAGCTTGGCAAAATAGTATTGTAGCAAGTCAAAAAATGCAATTGGCTATGGAAATTTAACTCCAATTGTATGAGATGCTCTTACACCCAAGTTTTACTCAAATAGTCAAATTTAATAAGTCAACATAATCTCAAAATGTTTTTGAGGCTTGTTCAGTTGTGATGCTGATTTCCGGGAAGCTTTAAGCAACTGAAGACTTGTAGAGGTTGGGTTTTTTTTAATCAAATCGTTTTTCTCGTTCATAAATTTGGACATAGATATTTCCGATACCGTTCGATGCCCTTTGATCCATCATTATTTTGCGAGGCTCATACGTAGAAAATGATTCCAGATACATCTAAATCAGGATCTGCGTATGAAAATCTTCGCCCCAACTTTTCATCTCTCCAACATTAACTTCACACGAATTGCTGGAAACTTGAATGTCACTTACATGCCCTTATTGGAAGAAATATTGAGGCGTGGGAACAATTTCTTCTACTTATGAGAAGTGAGAAGCGCTGACGCTCATATATTGCATAAAATAATCCAGTTTTACATGTTAAAACAAAAGACAAGAAAATATGGTGACAAATAATAGCCATCCTATCTACTTTCTGCAAACTACAATTATTCAACATTAACTCTAAAATACTACTATTATTTCAGTGGCGGACACATGATTCATAATGCGGGGAAACCGAATCACATGTATTCATCAACTAACAACAAAATATCCGGTCAGGACACCCGGACCTATCTTAGGTCCGGACCTCCCACTTCCCGGCCATTTGGCCGGGATCTGAACCATTAGATGTTTTTAAAATGTGTTTTTAAGGTTCTATGCGGGAAATGGGAAAAAAAAAATACCAGAAAGGGCTTCATCCGAGCATTTTTCAATAAAATTGTAAAATCGCAGTTTTATCAAAAAATGCTTGGATGAAGCCCTTCACGGTATTTTTTTTTGCCCATTTCCCGCATGGAACCTTAAAAACATGTTTTAAAAACATCCAACGGTTCGGATCCCGGCCAAATGACTGGGAAGTGAAAATTCCGGACCTAAGATAGGTCCGGGTGTCTTGACCGGAACCGGACTCCATATACTAATATAACAATTTTGAGGAGACCTTCCTTCATAATTTCTACAAACTAAATCTAAAATATAATAGTATCAATAATAAGATAATTGGAAGGTGCGCCAAGACCTGGGCCCCTGCATGCACCCGCTCTGTCCTCCCCTGCCAATGTTGATGCTATGAGCTACTATTTGGTATGTGCCTTGCTGAGTAGCTTCAGGAGAAGAGAGACAATTCAAAAATGTCTCTTGAATTCAAGGCTCCGGCATATTCAATTTCTCTTGCGCGGGGTCTCGGAAGGGGCTAGAGGCACACCGAAAACCCAGTCGAGGACGTTAAGGTACTTGGATCGGAAGACATCTCTCTCTATTGCATAGCAATGCATGATTATCGCAGTTGAAAAACTGAAAACCAGTACATCAGCTCTCTTCAGTCTCTTTGACGATGGTAAGTATCCAACATCGGCCATGCATGTGAAGAAGCTCTCAATAGCTCGCGCAAGGCAGTAAAGGGAAATCTCAATTCGCCTACTTTTCTTCTCTATAGCCAACGCCAAGCCCGTTGGAAACTGCCAATAATAAAAAATAAAAAATAAAAAACAAATGAATAGAAAATAAAAACAAAACCAAAAATTTTCTTATCAAACGGTCAGTATTAAAAAATGGGGTTACCGTTCGCCATAGCCACCATAGGAATGTTACATCTCTTAAACAGTCTGAAGAGCAAGCATGTCCACATCCTAATGAACAACAGCAAAAAAATTTAGTTCAAGGGTGCTTCTAAATGACATACTAATATTTCCAATAACATCCAACTAGTGAAGATTCAGCAACGGTGCGAATGCAGTGCTCATTCATTTCTTTCATGTCAAAAGGTTGTGAGTCACCAAGTATTTATTTTTTCGTTTTGTTGAAAGTAGGGTTACCAAGACTATAAATCACATCATTCCAGAACAAAATACAAAATCAGTAAGCTCAGCAATTGTCCATCAAAACCCTTGACAACCCTTGACAAGACAAACACCTCTACAAGTTTGGCAGATCGTATTGAATCTGTATACAATTGGCTTGTTTAGCTTCTCATTTATGGACGAGGAAAAAAGACTACATAAGCACTGACAAAGAAACCATGCACACATTCTTTCGCTAGAATCAAATCGTCAAGAGGTCTGCACAAGCCATAAACTGCTTGCAAACCATGATGGATTGATGCCCTATAACTACACAAGTCAAAGCAACTCCAAGTAACATATTTGAAGGGGCATCACAATGTAACCTGATTCACGTCCTTGATCCCACTTAACGAAGAGAAATCATTCCAATAAAATCACTTTCTACACATTTTTTATCAAAGAGAAATCATTCCAATAAAATCACTTTCTACCCATTTTTTTTATCAAAATGCAGCTTACATCGTTCCAGCAGTGGAAATTTGGGGGACAATAATTTGTACATGGATCCCAACTTTAGTTATAGTGCACTGTGCACCAAATCACAATCGCACAAATTTCAAAGACATCCACCTAAGAATCAACAGCTAGTAGAAGAAGAGTCATAAAGGCCGTTACGCATCATAACGGGATTCTGTACCTCCGTTTCCATTATCTACTTACGTATCCGACGATATAAGACCATGTCACCGAAACGTTACATTTCCCGATACCGAGATTTAAAACGCTGCATCATTGTATATCAATATTAATACTTACCAGGCAGATGAGCAATATATGGACAGAAACAAGCTTGATCTTGCTGTACCAAGAATACCTTTCCCCAATATCGTATAAGGTCTGCGTAAAGTTGAACAAAGTTATTAAACAACTACAACATGAAAATTACTTGAAGTAGTTTATTGTGGTCAATTCAAAGGCACTTGTCTAGCAAAACAGATATTTCAACTCAATAAAAGCTCCACCAATAAAAGTTCCACCACAACGTTGTTGTCACAACCAAGTAAAACTGAGCTCGTGACTAAAAGTTTCATGGAATGCATTCGCAGTAACAACAAACAAGTGAGGATGGGAAACTAGCTTGCAAGAGACCAGCAAGTCAGCGAAAGGAATAATACAAAGAGAACAATTATTTTGGTGTTTGGTTTAGCAAAACATTAAACAGATCTATAATTTGTTTTGTCATTAAACTTCTTTTGCTAAGCAAAGAATTTATTAATCTTTGAAAACGAATTACAAAGATTAAAGGGACTCAAGACTGAAAACGTCAAGGGCCCAGAGGAGGAAAAAAACAAAAAAAACAAGAAGAGTGGCAAGATACCAACCAAAAACCAGAATAAACACACCTAAGTCACGCCCAAAACTAGAGCAAGTCAACAAAACAATCAGAGAGAACCTTCCCCAAAGCCAACCAAGAGCACCACAAAGCCAGAAGCAATGAAAACACCCTGAAAAGCATGAAACCCCCAAACGACGAAGCCTCTGCAAAGCAAAAACGAGACCAACACTAGAAGACCTCCCAAAAAACGACAAGCAGCAAATCAGAACTCCACAGCAATGGAGGCATCACTGTCCAAAATGTCAAGAGCTTAAATTTATGCTTTAATTTCCTGTTCTGAAATTTCGATTCCTTGCAATTCTAAGAGCTTCTTAACATTATAACTCTCCATTCCATGATATTTTACACCTAAGCGGACACCCATCTTCATGTTCTCCCGGGCTTCCTTAATCGTATTCGAATTCCTCTGACGAAAGACGCTACTAACCTCCTCATGGATCGAATGAGTGGGACCATCGAGATTTCCTTTTTTCGAACCCATCCTTGAAACTTTCCTTATACTGTCTCGGCTAACTGTCCTAGATAACAACGTTGTTTTCAAAGGATTTTTGCTCCATAAAGATTTCTTCTGATTACCTTTCTTGGTCTTGTGACTCTTCACAAGGAGCTTGCACTCCACATACTTAATGAGGGTTCGTTCGAGACAAGATCCCAATCATCACAATTGGAACCCCCTGAAACCACCTTATCTATTGTGCAAGAATCATCAGAATTGGCACCTAAATCCATCTCATGACCATTCGACTTATCAACTGACAAAGAATTCTCTCCTTTGGCACATAGACCCTCAGTCCTATCCATCATCACAGGTCTTGGAAGAGAGATAGGGCTAGTAATAAAACGGGACTCGGTGTTAGGCGAATCAGACACCTCATGAGCCAAAACATTATCCACCAATGGATAAACATCGGTACTGTTCATAAACATTTCCAGCTGCCTCTCAGCTGCAACATCCTCGAAAGAATCAATAGCCTCTCTCGATTCGCCCACCAAAGAGTCACAGGAAGAAAGAGAATTCCCCTAACAACTCACCACATCATCCTTAGAATCCTCAGGTTCACTAGAAACGATCAAATCATTGGATTCCTCTTCCATAACCAAATTTTTGTAATTAATTTTGCAATCACAAACTTTATTCATAGAAATAAATTCCACAACCGGTTCTTCGACAACCCGAATAGGATAAATTCTTCCATTAGCCTCCAAGTTAATCACTTGATTAATAACATCAAAAAAATTAGTAGAGACTTGGACTTTACCAGAAGAGAAAGAAAGGCCTTTCAGCGTTCCTTCATCAAGAGTAATGATCTCTCCCCAATTTCTGCCAATGCTAAAGAAAGTCTCTGCATTCCAAAGATGAAGGGGCACGCCATAACATTTAATCCAAACTAAGCGTGAGACATCCAAGTCCAAGTCAGGGGTCCATTGATGAATCTCCTCAAAAAAATTACCCAGCCAATTACAACATTTTTCATCAAGCATAAACCTCATAATCTCTAAGGTGGGGAAAGTCAGCACCAAATAATTACCTCCCATTGATCTAATTTGTATGTCAAGAACCCCTTCACTGATGAAAGCATCTCTGATTGACTCAATTGATCGACAAGAAGGGACCATAGCTATTGTGCTTCTCAACAACCAAACCTCCCCATCCGCAATAGGTATTTCACAAGCTTTGATTGTAATCGAAGAGGACAAAGGGTTCGGTTCTTTCACAACTTCCGCATAAGAAAGTTTCAAAGTCTTCTCAACCTTACTAAAGATGTTGACTGGATTATAAAAAGCCTTGGTTGAAGTTCTGAGGTCAGAATTCTTATTCAAAACATTACTGGCTCTAGGAGAGTTGAATCTAGCCATCTTCACATGCAATTTATGATTTCTGATTAGAGCCCCATCCCAACTCTGCACTGCTCTTAGAGTAGAATGTAAACGGACATTTACATAGTAATAAAGTCTTAAGAACATAACTAATCAAACCTTTTTCCAAACAATCAATTGTTAAGGTAGTTGACCAGCCAAGAAACCATAAGCTATTTATGTCGGAAAAAAAAAAACACACACTCACAAATAAAACAAAACCTCCACAGTATGCAAAAAATTATTAAGTGAGACTCAGTGGCTGAATACCAGACCAAAGCATATTTCCAGCTGAACTTGAAGCTAACTCATGTCAGTAATATAGTAATCTACTGATACACACTACATGTTTCCAGAATAAGAAAAGAATAAAGAATATCCACATGAGGAATCAGGAGAAGACAGAAAAACACTCGACCTTTTCAGGAGGCCTTTACGGTGGACTATTAGAGCAGGAATCAAATAAACTGGAAGATAAACTGGTAAAGCTCTCTTGTAGGCTTGGATAAGAAATGAAATAAAATGTGCCCCACATGACTGATTTCCATGTACAATCTGCACATATTTGAAGAGCAAATACAATTCAGAAGATTATAGAAAAATCACAGTTGTGATTAACTGTCCTGACAGCTGACAGCAGACAAAAGAAAGAAAAAGCTCATGGTAATTTGCCATTCTCTAAGAATATAGCATGGATCAGCGTCCAGTGATAAGCCAGAGAAACAAACTGTAATTCTCAGACAGATAAAGAGAACACACACACACAAAACCCTGCAATGGGACAATATTAACTATTGGTATGGCTTCACGATGCAGAGAAGAAACCTTTTCAATATTCCACCATCAAATGGAGCATCAAATTCATTTTAGCACTTCCGCATTGCCACCCACCCCAAAAAATGACCATGCATTTGAAAAGATAGTGTTTTTAGAATTACGGTGTTTCCTAAATTTGCAATATCTAGAAACTTTAGAGCACTCCTGAGACATCAACTGCTTCAGAATGCTTTAAGTCTATAAGCCTTCTGCATTTCTGAAAGCAGTGATCATTTGTTCTAACTTCTACCAGCAAGACAACAAAAGCAGGTAAAAATTCCAAAGAATGGAGTCCCACATTGAAAATTTTCTATTATAAGAAATAAATAGAAGATGTGCATATATACACCTGATTCTAATAAGATTTAAAACAACAGATTGGGTTGTGGGAGTGCAATACTCAATCTAAACAGTCGGAAAACCATTCAGCAAGTCTTTCGTTTAGATGCCATGCAGCATTTAAACTTCCGTATAGTGTGTACAGAGGCTCCAGCAAAACTTTATCAGGGAGGCATTACTGTACTCGACACCAAAACTCTTTATGAAGCCTCCAAGCTTGCTTACCCAGTGAAAGAACCAAAAATACACCAAATTTTTTTAAGTCTCTTAAGTATTGCCAACTCTAACTGCTTCTTTCTGACAGTCGTAATGACAATATTGCGACCAACAACATCCTTCCAAAATGGTTTCTTCGTAACAATACTCATTTCTGCCTGACTAGATGAATAAGAACCACTTGGAATCTTGTTTTTCTGTCTTCCCTGTATGTTTTCTTAGCCTCTTTTCTGCTTCAAGCTAATTACCAAAAGAAATAAAAGTACTTGTTGGAATAACCAACATCGTACTCGATAGATACAAAATCAGACATCATTTCTATATCCCCTTAACGAGTGGTAATTTTTTCATCTTTCCATAGAGCTGCTGATAAGAGGAAATTTACAATAAAATAAATTAAAGCCAAGACTTAGGCCTGTCTTGATTGAAAGCCGTCTAAAATCAACTTTCAATATATATCGGACCACATGCACCAGAATTATCCTTCATTCTCACCTTAGTACCAAAAAGTTCGATATCTAATCATGAAGAAACACTAAAATCCAGCAGACACTCCAAACCTTCAAAAACTCTACAAGAAGCAGTTGCACAAGCTATTAAACCACAACAGAACAATGTATGCGGTCAGTGGTGTAGCCAGGATTTCATGTGAGTGAGGACACCATGGCATAATATTTTAAAACACCTTTAAGCATAAGCGGAAAAAAAAAAAAACTAAATATTTGTTGGTGCTTTTATTTACAATTGACCTCGACAAGTTTTAATTTTTCATCTGGTAATTGTTTCATTACTAATCCTATAAAAACATATTACTTTGTATGTTGTTAGCGCTAGCTTAAAGACTCTACCTTAAGTTCATTTTTTTGAATAAATTATAAAATTATGAGAACTAGCTTAACTATTAGACAAAAAAATTGAAAAAAATCTTATGACAAAAAATTAAATTAATTATAGTAATGATCCTTAAGATTTTTTTCAATTTTTAATTTTAAAATTAGTAAAACAGTGATCAATAAATTTACTCATTTTCTTGTCCCATTTGGAAATAGAAGGAAAAAGAAAAACACAATAGAAGGAAAGGAAAAAAACATGACAATGATCACTACCAAGACTCGAACCTGGCCATACAAGGAGAAAGGTCAGCGCTTGGCCACCTAGACCAAGCATATCTATTGCCAGAAAATAGATAATTTTATTATATATAGTAACCTTTAAAACGGGCTGCAAAAAAAAAAAAGCGCAGGGGGTAAAAATCCAGTGTGGGCACGTGCCCACCCTGGTCCTGCACTGGCTCCGCCACTGTATGCGGTTGTACATTCCCAATAATGAACATAACGAACTACTTGCACGTAAACTCTTAAGAAAACCTTTATGCCACAAAAGCAGTAAATTTAATCACTAAATATATGCAAAGACATGGGCTTCGTATGGGGTCTTCTCACATTGAACTATATTATTTCGACCACTTCCGTGGATAAAACCATGTTGTAGCGATAAGTTTATTGCGTTGATAGCAGTTACTGCCTCTTTCGCATAAATGGCACAGGAAGGCAACCAACAGAAATCTCTAAGTATAGAAACTTCATTAGCTGAAATGAACCATTGCCAATAACATCAGGCACATACCGAGCAGGGGACTTTCATTTGTGGGTCCAGTTTAATGTCAACACCGGAGGCCTTGTAATATTTCTCTATCACCTCCAAATTAGTAAGAGGCATTCCACATGCTATCTCTCTCACGCCTTGCAGTACAATCGGATCCTTTCCGCCATGTTTATTGAGAAAAGACTTGTATGATCCAGGCAAACTCTCCTGCTTCAATATATAAGCAGACCTGCAAACGAATGAGCGCACTCACTTAGAGGATATAGCGATCAGAGTGTCAGCCCGTATTTTGAAGTCAACTCTTTCAGACTACAGAATTCTGTGCATAATACTCTTGGAGATAGCAGAATTGACATTAAAATGTGCAATACATAAAGGAGACACTTCTCCCAACTGAGACACTACAAAGCCAAGTCAAGCCTTGCCTATCCAAAAATGACTCAGAAACCAGAAACTGATAAATCAAACTAGTAATGCTTTACTAATACCAAAAAAAAAAACAGTAAGGGCTTTACTGATGCGGCAAAATATTAACTTTAGATATGGTATGGAGCATCAACTACTTTTCTTTATTTCGTTTAGCAATTAAACCAAAAATGCAAACTGTTTGTTACACTTAAAGGAAGATAAGCAGCAGTCATTTTCAGCATAAAGTCAAAGAATCGCAGAAAACTATTTGAAAAGAAGTTGATTCTTGGTACACACATCTACAGAGAAAAAAGACATGTCTTTATTTGATTAGTCATGAATATACATTACCTATCAAATTAATATGAAATCTGTTAGAAATGAAATGCTTTTGTTGATGAAAACATGAACTTGCACAATAATAATTATTTAACATAAAAACCCATAAATGTTTACCAACAAAACTGGAGCATCATTGTTATTCTTATGTTTGTGGAGATAAGACAGAATGGAGAACGTACAAAATCTGTGAAGAGGAGAGACACATGAGGAAGATATCTCCATGAACCCAAGTAAGAGGTTTGCAAATGCGACCAAAACGCTTGCTTTTGATTCCGCAGCGCGATGCCAATACAGCAGCACGCATAAGAATGTAAATTGCCAAACTTGTATGTTGTGTGTCCAATCCAGTCAGAAGCATTGAAGGCCCAGCAACCGCCCCGGCCAAGAAAGCCCTCCATCTTGCAGTCCTGAAGTAAAACCAGGCATCAAATTATCTACCAGAAATTCAATCACCAAGCATTTGACTAGATCATAACCTCACTGACTCAGTATATGGAAATTTAAACAACACTTCAATTAGATGACAGCCTTACCACCACACTGAGTGAATGAAAAACTTGAGAAAAAATTATAACTTCACTTCACTATTCAAATTAAGGTTGTTAAAGCGCAAACTCAAAATCAATTGGCAATGAGTGGAGAGAAGCTCTAACACTACCTCGCTGTACAACCCCGAAACATAGAACCAACACATACAGTACAGAGTACCACAAAGTCAAACAAAAGCCTAGCTCTAACACCGCGTTAATATTGCCCAAAACCCTAGCTTTAATACAAGGTTAAACTTTCTAAGTCAAACCTACGTGGCAAACCCAACTGGTAATGAGTTGAGAGGTCAGGCTAATACACTGTCTTTTGAGGTGACAAATAACCCATCATCCACTGAAACAAAAGTACCCGCAAAATTTGTAACAACAATCATCTAAAATTTGATTACATGACAGCCTTAATTGCCAAACCGAGTATACAAATAATTCTTGTAGAATTACAACAGCAAAGAAATAACTAATAAATGGAGACAAGAAGATAAAGTTGAAGAGGCATGCCTTCGGTGTCCTCCCAAGGTAGCTATAATCTCATCAACCGAAACAAAAGTGCCAGCAAAAGTGCCAAGGAAAAGCCCGTATCTGAGAGTTTCTTTAATCGCCAAAACCAAATCCTCACTGCTCGAAGACATTGCCACCTTCCTGAACCACAGAATTCAATTAGCAATACTCCCTTCGTTCCGCAAGATAGTCCAATACGAGAAAACATACAAATTTCTTATTGAGAAAACATACAAATTTCTTATTAAAAATAAAGTATTTGCGTGCATAATTCTTTTAATTTCTTGACAGTTAAGCAACTAATTGATATTTAATTTGACGTCAAAAAATTTAACTCATGCAGGCAAGGTTTTTTTTTTTTTTTTCAAACTGAAACACGTCTTTTCGCAATGCAATTCGGGATAGAATTATAGACAGTGTTTTAAAAGATAGTTTAATCAGATCTGCGGATGCATTAAGAACTAAGTGAAACAATCAAAATCGTGCTGTTACTTGACAGAGGTCAACAATCGTCTGCGTCTGAGCCGAGCAACTATCGCGAAGAGGGAGAGGCCGCCTTTGATACCAGCTCCAATAACGAAGCCTTTAATCGAGGCAGCCACGATCCTCCATTTCTTATCGTAGTCATACAAAGGAACCGAATCGAAGCTGAGTAAAGACGAGGAAGACGACGAAGAAAGGAGATCGGATCGTCTACAATGCCGACACCTCCAATCGTCGTCGAAATCGCCTTTGTTCTCGTCGGAAAAGCAAGTGCATGGGCGGCCTCTGGCGAATGGTCCGTCGCCTGGCGGCGACATCCTAGGGTTTGGAGAAGTGGAGGAGAATCTTCGCCGGAGAATAAGCTTGGCGGAGTTTTTGAAAGCGATGAGAGGGACAGGGACTCTTCAGTTAAATTATGGAAAGGGGCGCGTGAAGGCGTTACACGTTATGTGGTTTTCGTCGCAAAATGCCAGGGTAATCATACAATGTTTCGGTCAAGCAAAATGTGGTTGGTAAACAATTTCAAACAGATTAAGTTCACAACAGTGAAAACATAATTTTTTTCCAAATCGATTGTATTATGTCATGTATTCAAATAATGATCTCAAATAAAGAAAATATGAAATTAAATGGATATGAAGCCAATCAGAATCTGTCGATTTGGAAAGAACTTACGCTTTTTGGCGGTGGAAAATATATTTAAACTCAATTTCAAAATGTTTGTTTGTAACTTATGTTTGTTCTCTCGTCATCAATTATGTAGTGCTACAGTCAAGTAAAATGTGGTTGGAAAGTGATTTCATGGTGCGTGTTTGTAACTTATGCTTGTTCTCAAATAATCAATCATTCAGTGCTACAGTCAAGAAAAATATGGTTGGGGCGTACGATGCTGAAGAAAAGAGTGGCTGGGGTATAGGGGTTTTTTGCCGATATATACCAAATTTTTAAACAATTCATCAAAATATACTTTTTTTCAAATTATTTTTAAAAATATGTCATGCCGCATGTTGGACATCGCGGCGATTCTACGCCAAGACGCCGGCCCCCCTATCCGGCGTGGCGTGGTGTCCGGCGCCCACCTTAAGCGTGCCGATATGTAGCACATTGTGTTATTGTTGCACGCCGTGTTGGAAATGCCAGTTGTAATTATCGTTTCCGCTATATCTTATGCTTAAAGATAATTAAATTTATTTCAACGCCACATGGCCTGGCGTCAATCCAATGAGGAGAATTAGAATAACAGGGTTATTGTTCTCCATAATTTCTACAAAGTGAATGGATTTGATCATTAAAAAAAACTCATTTCTCATGCTCCTTGGAGGTAATTAAGGTTTTTTTTTTTAAAAAAAAAAAGACTCATCTCTTATGCTCCTTGGACTCAATGACGTAGTTTTGAGTGATTTTTTTGGTATCCCTTTCAGTGAAAAAAAACTCATTTCTTATGCTACGTAGAGGTAATTAAGTTAAAAATAATAATAATAAAACGACGCCATTTCGAATTATTTTTAGGGTAATTTCTAGAGGCCGATCTCTAGCACCCCCGAATAAATGACTTATTTTCCCTTGTACAGTCATATTAGATTTTATGATAAAATAATTACATAAAAACAATACTAATTAAATTAATTATACTTTTCAATAAATAATTCCTTTTATTAGTTATATCTAAAATTAAAATATTTAGTTATTATTTTTTATTATTCATTTTATCCTAACTTTCCACTTGGAAGAAAGTTAGAATGAGGAGAGAGTTCTCGTGTCCAGCTGATCGTCATTAAGTACTTGAAGAACATGTGAAGTTATTTTTAGTTCAAGATTTAAAGTTTTCGTTTGAAAATTAAATTCCTAGAATTTGAATAAAAAATTGAAAAATTATGTCAACCACTAAAACATATTAAATTGAGCCGGTAAAATCAATATGATTGATTTTACCAAATTTTTTATTTTATCATATGGGAAACTCCACTAATTTTATCTATACTAATAAATTATTAAGTTATACTAATTAATTTTTTTTAATATATAAGTTACACTATATATATATATATTAAAACCCGGATTAAGTGTAGTACAAAAAAAGGGAAAACAACTTCTTTATACAAAGTACTAATAAGAACTACTGATAAGCCTGATTACATGTAACACAAGTACATAGTAAACAAAATAACAAGGTCGTTGGAGAAGTTCATGGTTGTCCTCGTACTCGGGAACACGTTCGTTTGTTATGCCCTTGTTGTCCACAAAATGAGCAGGTTTGGGTTTGTGATGGTTGTGACTCCATCCAGTCCATCTCATTTCTGAATCGTTTCATTTGTGGACGCCCTCGACCCTGTGTCCAATCTTGGTTCGGTAAGATTGTTGGTCCTTCGTTGGGTGGCCAATACTCTCTATCATGAATGAAAAAAAATGGTTGGGACCCAAAAATGGCAATGTTTGAGTCGAGCGTCCAAACGTCATCGAAATATTGAAATACATTAACATGCAATTTCATGCATACTGCAATCACGTGTGAGCACGGCATCTTCCATTGGTGAAACTTCCCGCAAGTGCACTTTCGCTCTACCAACTCAACCGTGTGCTTGTGATTCCCTTTACCTGGGCTTGTTGGATGCATTGGTGTCTCCACTTCGGACACCCCTAACTGGCGGTTAAATTCCACAACACGGTGTCTTCTTGCCTTGTTCATCCAATGTTCGAACTTATCCATTGCAAACTTGCTTAAAGTCTGGTTGTTGTCTTTTCTTTGGCGTGCTCCTTCGACATTTGAAAAAAAATACTCGACGGACTTGTAGAATGTTGTCATAACAGTTGCCGTTATGGGCATATGTCGGGCTTCTTTAAGAACCCCATTCAAGTTCTCAGATACATTTGTATTACATGATCCATATCGCCTACCTCCATTGTATGCAAGTGACCACTTTTGTCGGTCAAGGTCCGTAAGCTCCTTATAGAGTTTGCCGTCATCCCAATTTATCATTTTGTTTAGCTGACGCTTGTACTTCCGTTTCTGTACTTACATGGCAGTGACTTTGACTTGGATGCCCACTTTTTTGTTGTATCTCCTCATAAAGTTTGCCCCGATGTGGCGGGCACTGAATCGATGGTAAACGTATGGTGGTCTCCATAATGGGTCTGTTGGCATGTAAGACATGAGGCCAGCTGCCCTGTCAGAAAATGACGCACAAATTTTTTCTCATTGTAACAAAGCATCTAATGCAATTTGGAAACCATCCCCAATTTTCAGCGTCCTCCTTCTCCACGATTGCGAATGCAATCGGCACACATTCATTTTCTGCATCTTGAGACACGGCAATTAGCATCACAGCCTTGTATTTCCCTGTAAGAAATGTTCCATCAACGCTCAATACAGGCCGACAATGTTTGAATGCTTCAATGGCGGGTCCAAATGCCCAAAATATGCAGGAAAATATTGCACAACCCGGTATGTTAGATTCTGTGGCATTAATGACATACTCAGTACCCGGATTACGCACTTTCACAGCGGCCAAATACCTCGATAGTTCTGCATATGAGTCATCCCAATTCCCATAAATATCAGCAATAGCAAGAGTCTTTGCCACCCCTGTTTTTGCGTATGATGGGTTGTAACTTTCTGTTGCAATGTTAATAATTTCTTGCAAAACCTTGATTTTAGTACTAACGTCTTTCATAAGTATGGTTGTGATATGTCTCACCATATGCTGGCGGTAAGATTGACATGATCCTGTCTTACATTTCTTGAAACACACGTATGAAGCCCTGCGTAACGAGTAATTTCCCATTCTTGAAGATCTTCTTTCTTTATCGCACGAAGCCAATCGCATGGCTCCTCGTTATGGCATCTGTAGACCAACACAGTAGGTGACGATCTTTCAGTCTTTACCGCACAATTCCGACGCATGCTATACTTTTGGACCGAGTACTTCACTTCTTCCTTTGAAGAAAACATCTGCAAAAAAAGAAACATATATTGTAACTCATAAGTTATACCATGACGAATATGATATATATCGAAAGAAACAAACATAAATGAGAGAGACTGTGACAAATCCAAATTGCTACCTGTCCCCGAATGAAATCAGAACCATCTCATCCAATTTGACTACCCGTGGGCATTGGCGGGCTTGGGTCGATGATATTTGTCCATGTGTCCTGCGTTAACATTGGTGGTGGCTAAAAAAATTCTACTACATTCGCATCGTCATCCCCATCTTCTAAGCATGCATCCACATCTTCTTCACTGCTGTTCGATGCGTAATCAACATCTTCGTCATCTCCATCTTCGAATTCGTCATTAAAGCCAGTGGCCTCATATTCATGCTGGTCGCCAATGACAGAATCTTCCACCGCTTCATAACGGTCTTCTGCAACATTAGGCATATCATTGTTAATTGACTGTCTATGTCTACTAGATTCGCCCTTTGATCCCCGATAGATGGACGTGTGTATATTGACTATGTCATACTGATTGGGGAAGCTTTCTACTGATTCCACATAAAGAGTGGGGGTGTAACCTGGGATGCCATTAGCAACATTAAATATAGTGTTCACACTGCTGTCATCAACAACCTCAATTCCTATGTATGAAATTGGATGAGGATGGCTAACAATCGGATAACAGTATGTAATTTTCATCAAACCCGACGGTGTAGCAGCTACATTCTGAATACGCTGCTGCAAATAAGCAAGCGATGAATCACGTGGTAACAAAAGAGGTCTTCCACCATCGTATGTCGGGTTGTTTGAATGTCCAACAACACGTCCACCGACATAAACAATTATGCGTACTATGTTGCTCATTTTGATTTTTCGTACAAGGGATCGAAACTACGAGGGTGGTATAGAGAGCTTTCAATAATGGAACATAAATACTATTGAACATAAATAATATGATAGATCAAGTCATACCATAAAACAATAGTCAATGCCTATGTTTGCCTTTATGCGGTTCTTTGTGGCTATTAGTACCACATTTTGGTCGGCGACGTGTGCGCATACCCCTACGTAGCTCTAGTACGTCGACCTGCACCTCTGCAACTAACTGATCATGTTCCTCCACTGGCACCTCAAAAGGCAGCTCTTCATGTCCCTCCACCGGCACATTATGAGGCAGGTCATCTTGTCCCTCAACCTGCAACAAAGCTTGTCCCTGATCTAACTGCACCGCCTCTTGTACATGTTCATAGTCCTGTGTCATCTCCCCATCACCAAGGGTACGTGGGGTACTCGATTCTCCACGCAGTATCTGCTCCTCAGGTTGCACGTCAACTTGCATTCTATCACCCTGCGTTGAGTCTAGCCTCATCCTCTTCACCACAGGAGCATCAACAAAACTAGTTTCCCCACCACTACCTGCCTCCACGATAAGTCCACAATAAAATATTTGGAAAACAGTCTGTGTAACATGTTTTAAAAAAAAAATTTCTTACCTATTTGCTCCACGATAAAGTCGGTCCAATCTTCAGTGGGGGTCTCAGACTCTGACAATGACCTTGGCTATGAGGACGACCCAATACCATCGTGCACGTCCGTGGGGGTGGTGAAAAATGGACTCAGCGCAATGCCAGGTGAGATGTGTAACATGGGCATTGGATGATCCTCTTAATTTGGGTGTGGTTGTGCTACAATATCGTCCCCGTGTCCATGTCCATCATGTTGGTCTCCCTTGGCTGCCTCTACATTTGCACCAACCCCAACCTCCTCGTCAGCATGTACCCCACCATTTCCCTGATCCTCCACCACCTCCTCCACCTCCTCAACCACAGCCGGCGGATTCCATACACCGTGCACCGGGGGTTCCTTCCTTAGAAATTTCTCTTGGGAAACAATGCACATCAATCCCTCCCTCCCCACCGCTTGTACTCGCTCTGACAAGTCTGTGCTAATTAGGCTCCTTAATAGATTCTTCTGCAAATAAGAAAATTTAAGATCAGTTTAATGAATTTACATTTAAATAATGTCAAAGTAAGAAAACATTATGACTTTCACCAGTTTGTCCAATGATGCACTCATTTGACTAACAAATGGCACGGTTATTCTCTTGTACCAAGTGACGTACTCATCGTCATCGGGGTATGCTCCTACAATGTTGGGCTCACCTTCTGGTACAATGTATTGGAGCCTATTTTCCCACCTCTGCACATGTACTCTATGCTTTTCTGCCCAATTATGCGAATGTTTTTTCATTTCCATACCATGCGAACGGTCTCGAGTAGAAGAGGGTTCTGGAGGCAATTGTCGATATCCAAACTGTCGCATGACTCTCTCGGGTTGATGCATCTCTATGATATTGAAATTTATAAGGGGCACCTTTACCCTCCAAATATTACTCCCAGCAGAGCAGAATGGGGGCAACAAGTCAATCAACCCATCTTTGTACGGCTGCCAAATAACCTGCATACACAATTATTAGAGATTCAAAGTTTATTGGAATAAGAATGGAGCCAATCTTCTAAGGTAAAACCATAATAAATGTCTACTTGAAACAACAGCCAAAAGTGTTTAAGTCGTGTTATGAGGAAGATAACACGTCCTACTAACCTCATCAGGCTTTTGCATATCCAACGAGTGCCTATAATGGCCAACAACGTGGGTCGCTAGGTCGGGGGAGTGGAATTTGTCATCCCACCTGCAATGAAACCATACAACTTAAATAAGTGATACCATTTCTAAAATGGAAAATACAATAACTCAATATTTCCGTGGACATATACATGTAAATGCAACAATGTGAATGTATGAAAAAAATTTACCGTCCAATTAAGGCAACTCCCTAGCGAGGGGGCCGGTCCCCAACACGTCCAGGGGCAAGATATGGTAGCCTCTCCCAAGCCCACGCTTGAAGCAAGACAAACCAGCCTCCTGCGTCTTTACTATTTGACTTGGAAAGATGGCATAGGCCTTTGTACAACGAACCTAGCCTTGCGCTACCCCAACTGTACTGCCTTGCAGCTCTAAGGTCCCGAAGAAGTTCCAAATAACATAAATGCACGTAGGCTGATGATTCTTCGGGCACTAACACAACCCCTATTAGCTGCATAATGTATCTCTATGCCTTCGCTCAATCTTGAACTTGTGTATCAATCTCTTCGACTTGTCCATTAAAGTGTCCCCGCAACTATTGCAGTGTTACCTTGTTCACTCATCTCGTTGCATGTCGAAGCTCGAGACCCAATAGGTCCCGCACCATTTGCTCCCAATTCAAATCTGTACTCCCTGTCACCGGTCTACCATCAACCGGGAGACCGGTTATTATTTCAACATCTTGGAGTGTCACCGTCGCCTCACCCAAAGTGAAATGGAAAGTGTGAGTCTTTGGCCTCCAATGTTCCACTAGCGCTGTCAACAACGTAAGATCTAACTGCATATATTGCATGTTGAGTAGGCCGCCAAATCCTGCCTGTGTAACCAACTCTACAATAGGAGCCGACGGGGGAGGATCCAATGAACGCAACTCCCGTTCGCAACGCCGAATGGTGATCGTATCAGACTCACGTGGACCCCTCCCTTGAAATTATGAATTCTTATTAAAACTTGTACACAGCAACACAATATTTACTCTACAAAGGGGAATTGGTACTTACATTGGCTTGCCAAACCGCACGGGAGCGATGGCCTTGCTGTAGCACTAGGACAGTGTCGTTAATGGGCCCCTGACGTATATCTTGGACCTCCATCATATATATAACCTACAGTAAACAACAACAAATCAACAGTTAGGAATAAATTGTCCCAGTAATTGCTACTAAAAGTACTTAGCGTACTCCTTTGGGTACCTCTAGTAAATAAATTGTCTCAACGGACAAATCATGAAGCTTCCAATAAATAAATTTGTTTCCTTTCTACCGCTAGAAATTAGAAAACCATGTGATGTTAATGTCCAAGTGCCAATGCATGAAATGCTTATGTGGGCCAAGGTTTAAAAAAATCCTTAATGGGTCACGTTCAAAATGGTAGTAGGACAAGGAGTATTTTCTCTTGTACACTAGTTGCACACATGTGTAAATACGGATCAAAAGATACTTAGAGAAAATCAATTTTCCAAGAGCTGATCATGTGTTGATCAAAAGAGAGAATTTTGTCTTGTACACTAGTTGCACACATGCATAAATATGGATCAAAAGATACTTACAGAAAATCAATTTTTCTACAGCTGATCATGTGTTCATCGTCAAAAAAATAATAAGATATTTTAACAAAGTATTTTTAAGAAATCAATTTTGCTATCAGTTCATAATCAAAATCAATTATTTGTAACAAGGACAAAAGTCAACCTCCCCCAATTTTCGTTTCTGCAAACCAATGGGTTCATCTGACCCAAGTGCTAAAATATTAACCAAACAATCTTACACTAACAACAGATTATAATGAAGACTAGTGAGAAAACTTTGTACCTTGACGGGTAAATCGAGCCACTCCGAAAGTCTCTCTCGAGCTTCAAATATGGGAACGCGATTTGTAGTGTGGTCGGCGGCAGAGATTGATGACTGAGATAGGTACTGGAGGTGGAGGCAGTGAGGTCGGCGGCGGTGGTGCGGATCGTGGCAGACGGCCGTCGGCGGTGGTGGGGGGAATCGTGGTAGACGGCGGTGGTAGGAATCGTAGGTTAGCAACAAATCGCCTGAAATCTCAGAGCTCTGATGAGTATCAAAATGACATACGCCCGCTACTTCTCAGATCTGCTAATTTCAAAAATTCAAAACCTAATGTCGCATGTCCAACATGCGGCATTTGCTTAAGTGGACGGCCACGCCACGTCGAATAGGGGGCTCGTGTGCCACGTAGAATGCCGCATGTTGGACATGCGGCATGACATATTTTTAAAAATAGTTTGAAAAAAGGTATATTTTGATGAATTGTTTGGAAATTTGGTATATATCGGCTAAAAATCCGGGGTATAGTGGAGTGATGTTTATTTAGCATTATTGTTTTTGCAATAACAATAAAAGAAAGAACATTATTTTTGTCAGGACAAAAAAAATTAAATTACTGTTGGAGTATTTTAAGTTTTAAAACTCTTTTTAAATATTTTATTAATTCCAAGAGTTACCATTTGGAGTAAATTTTCAGGGTTGTGTCCTTTGTGAAAAGGTGCAACATAAGCCTATAAAAGGCACTACTTTTATAACGTTAAAAACTCTCTCAACGTAAATCTCTCTCTCTCTCTCTCTCTCTCTCTCTGATTATCAGATTCATATATCTTCGGGAAACTTCAATCATAGATGGTTTATCTTACTTCCGGTGAACGCAAACATCGAGAAGGCTTGGCCGTGATTTGGGTTGTATCTTGGAGTTGTTGATTGTTCGTCGATACCTTTGCGTGGGGAGACAATAACAACTTGAGGACAGCGAATCGTGCCTCTCAAATCACAAGCAATATTATCTCTTATTCTAATTTCATATTTGTTTATATATATAATTTATTGTTACTTTTCCTTAACAATTACTACATGAGAAACACATCCTAATTCTTTTACTGAGGTGGTAGGCTAGTTGATCAGGGTGAGTAGGATAAGAATCTCCTCCTTCCCGATTCATAGATCTCCCAAGTTCGAAGTCCTCGTATGTCATTGTTGGGACTTGTGTGGACTTGCGTGGACGGCCATTAGCCAACTAATCACCTAGATGGTGTTATGGTGACGGTCTGTTCTCTTTAGACAATAGCTATGGTTCAAACGGACATTACACAGCAGGTTAGAAACCTCAATGATAGGCCCGTGAAGGGTTTCTACTCTGGTACCATCTTCCCACCCTTATTTGTGATTAAAAAAAACGACAAAAATACTTTTGGGTTCGGCACATTAATGGATTTCCTATTTTTGTTAGGCTCTGAATGTGCCTGAAAAATATGAGTATTGATTATTACTAGTACTACTACTACCAAAATAAAGAAAAGAGCTGAGGAATTATTTTTTCCCAGAAATGATTCGGTTCATTGTCACTTACGTATATGTTATGTACGAATTAACCTAAATGGGGTTAGAACAGTGTTTGTGTCGATAAAGTTTATTTTAGGAAAAAATTTTGGGTACCAAATGTGTATTATGTGGTCATGCCGAGCACGACCTCAGCCGTCCAAAACACTTTTGGAATGCCGAGATTGATTTTCTCTCTCTCCTCTCACCCGGACACGCTCTCTCCTCTTTTTCTCTCTCCTCTTCTAGACCATTGGATTACATTTTTTACGGCTGAGATTGCCGAGTGAGTACCACGTGGACAATATCCGCTCGACACTTAAAATTTTCTCTTATTTTAAGTTCTTAGGACACTTCTACCATACAGGACTCGTGGATTGCTAGCTAATATTCTGATATGTTATTGTCAAGAAAGAGTATAGTACCACGTATTTATTATGTAGTCCCTCCGGCATTCTTTTTTTTTACAGGACCCCTGGATCACCAATGGATATTCTGATATGTTTATTGCCTAGAAAGAGTATATTTATTATGTACTCCCTCCAGAATTTTATCATTTTTATTAGTCTCAATTTGGCAGTCTTATCTGGAAGTCCTATTAAATTTATTATACTATATTTTAATTTATGCTTCCCCCATCCGTGTTACTATTCTAACTTGATAAAAAAAAAAAAAGGTTTATATATTGTAATAATATATAAGACTTTGTATATGCAATACGGATCTTATTTGATAGATCTTGATTAGTTTTATTAAACAATTTTTTTGAAATCTATCTTTAAAAAATATTATAAATTGAAAGATACAGACAATTGAAAAAGTGAAAGTGGACTAAAATTTTGGGACAGATGGAGTAAGTTTTCATGTGATTTTGAAAATTTTGCTTGAGAACTAATTGGGACCCATATCGCATATCAAATTTATTGAAGTATCAATTAAAAGATGGAAGCTACTTTTTACTTGGATTAAAACCTGAATGTAGGACAAATAAATTAGGACCGAGGAAATAATGCCTTCTAAATATCAGTTACCCTTTGTATTAGCAATAAGTGTTTTTAAAAAAAGTTAAACTACATTCTGCTCCCTTTCACTATTGAGCTTCCACTACGGTGTCTTCGGTATTCTTGAAGACTTGAACTACAAGTTATTAAATCAGTTGATGTATGTGAGAAGAATGACTTACCGATTTGACAATTAATGGTCCAAAAATACCTTAGTGAAAACTCAATGTTGGTGTCATTTTGCATTCTTCACTTTAATTTGGACTTAATGAGCCTCATGTTTTATCGGATGCCCTTGAAGGGACACAACCCTTATTTGTGAGTTTAATAAATAAATGAGTGTCGAATATAACAATGCGATTATAGAGGACCTAATTTAATACTCTCTCCGTCCCAAATTGTTGGTCATGTTCGGATTTTATTGCACTTTAAAAACTGCTAATATCTTCCAATCTATAATGTATATTAGGTGCAATATAGATCTTATTTGATAGATCTCAATTAGTTCTATTAGACAAAGTTTCTAAATTTTTTGAAAATATTATAGATTGAAAGATATGAACAGTTTAACAATTGCATTGGAATCCGAACAAGACCAACAAATATAGTATATTAGTCCTTTTTAAGTCCACTACACCTCATTTATGCCAAAAGACCCCTACCCCTCCTTATCGACCATCTTCACCATGAATGACCCATTACCATCGCCATGGCCGCCAAAACTCAAGTTGCTCCTCTTCTCACTTCCAACATGAACCACCCTTAACCGCAACCACCAAAATTCACTTTGTCTCTCCTATTTTAGTAGGATTGCCTGTCACCATGAATTACTTACTGTTACCTATCTTCATTAACACCACCATGAACTATCCTTCACACTAGGGCAACCATAAGAGTGAGAGGAGAGGAAATTGCGAGAGTGTGAAAAGGAAAGTACTTTATGAATATGTTGATTGAGTTATAAGAGAAATAATTGTACTAAGATATTAATGTTTTTGTTAGGTCACATGCAACTTGCGTGAAATATTTTTTTATCACTTAAAAGTTGTACTAACGGGAAGGAAGCATTGCAAATTGACTTAAAATTTGAGGTTCAAAATGTCTAAATTAAAAGTAATAAAGAGTGCATAGCGAAATTGATTGAAATAAAGTGTTGATAGTTCTTTTTATTCTTTCTTTCCCTCTAGTTCATTTTTCTCGAGAATTTCCTTTATACAATTTTGCAAATAATTGAACGAACCCTTGATGAAATGTAATTAGTAAGAATTCATACAATTTCACGAGCACTGATCTTTCTTCATCACTAATAATTAATCACAGGAACACTCAATACTTACCCATTACTAGGTATGTTAATATGTAGAATTGCTGAGCTAATTAATGTAATCTACACCTGCACCAAAATCAATTCACAAATTGTTCACAGATTAATGTCATCTCCACTTGCACCACCATGTCTTGTTTGCCCATCAGTACTATTTGTGTAGTCAATTTTGTTTTTTTTCCTGTAAATGTCTATTATTGACCAAAAACACCAAGGTTACACAAAGTATACTTCCCTTTACAAGAAACTATTGGGTGGAGGAGTATCGATCATGCACTTATGATGTATGAAACTCGCAAAGAGAATTGAACAAACACTCATAATTTTATTGATGTTCTCTTACTCTACACTTGATGATAAAACTTAACAGATTACACACCTATTTATATGTATTACAAGAGGAAAAACACATACATGATAAACTCATATTTAATGCAAATCACAAAACGAATCACGAAAGCACAAAAAGTCTTTGCCTGATATTTCAATAGTAACCCATATTTTTTGTTTGGGTTGCTAAGAACCCATTTGGTTCTCTCAAGTTTATCTTTTCAACATCCTCCCTTAAACTTGAGTCTGGGGGTTTCTTCATTCCAAGCATTGTCTTCATTTTAATGAAGGCTTCATGCTTGAGGGGCTTCGTGAAAATATCAGCAGCTTGATCGTATGTCCTACAAGAAACTAGCTCCACTTCTTTTGCTTTCACATGTTCTCTAATTAAATGGTAGCGTGTGTCGATATGCTTGCTTCTTTCATGATGCACTGGATTCTTTGCTAGGGCGATTGCGGAGTGGTTGTCAACATAGATCTCTGTGAGATTTTCTTGAGAAATTCCTTAGTGATTCAGCATATTCTGGACCCATATAACATGACAAATAGCTGAGCTAGCAGCTACATACTCAACTTCACAAGACGATAGTGTCACTATCGCTTTTTCTTTGATGACCATGTAAAGGCTGTATCTCCAAGAAAGAAAGTAAATTCGGTAGTACTCTTTTTTCATCCAAGTCTCTTCCCCAATCACTATCTGAATAGCCGACAAGTTTGAAATTTTTAGTCCTTGTGTAAAACAGTCCATCATTGACTGTACCCTTGACATAGCGCAAAATCCGCTTGGCTACATTCAGATGAGATTGGTCAGGTATCTCCATGTATCGGCTGATAAGACCAACACCATATAGTATGTCTAGTCTTGTGCATGTTAGGTAGCGAAGGCTTCTTACCAGACTCTTGAAATATGTCGAATCAACATTACCGACCTTGCTCTTTCTGAGTTCCACTCCACTTTCAACTGGAGTAGTTACTGGATTACTTTTCTCCATGCCAAAACGCTTGAAGATGCTTTTGGCATATCTAGCTTGAGAGATGAAAATGCCATCATCCCCCTACATCACTTCGATTCCAAGAAAGTGTGTCATCAGTCCGATATCTGTCATCTTGAACTCTCGAACCATACTCTGTTTGAAAAAATAAACATAGCTGGATTGTTGCCTGTGAAAATCAAGTCATCAACATACAGACAGACATACAGTAAGCTTCCTTTTTCATATAAAGTGCATGCTCGTAAGGGCACTTCTTGAATCCATTCTTCTAGAAGTATGCATCGATCCTTGTATTCCATGCACGTGGTGCTTGTTTAAATCCATACAACGCCTTATTCAACTTGTAAACTTTGTCATGGTGTCCTTCCTTCACATATCCAGGTGGTTGCTAGACATTGATTTCCTCCTCCAGAAATCCATTGAGAAACGCAGTCTTGACATCTAATTGGTAGATCTTTCATCTATTCTGAGCAGCTAATGAGATCATCATCCTGATTGTCTCCATCTTGGCAACAGGGGCAAGGACTTCGCTGTAGTCTATGTCTTCTCTCTGTTTGTAGCCTTTAGCCACGAGCCTAGCCTTGTATCTCTGAACTTCTCCTTGAGCATTCTTCTTTGCTTTATAGACCCATTTCACTCCAATGGTCTTACAACCTTCTGGAAGATTTGTCAGCTCCCAAGTTTTGTTCTTTTTTATGGACTGAATCTCTTCATCCATAGCCTTCCTCCATTTGTCTTCTTGGTTAGCCTCATCGAAGCTAACTGGATCACAAGTCATTTGCAGACGGAACATGGTGAAGTCTGCATCCAGCGAATCTGTATTACGATATAAATCATCTAGGCTTTGCGTTCCTCTAGGCCCCACGTCGGACAGCTCTTCTGTAGCTGGTGAGGATGGTTCACCTCTTTGTGGTGAAGGGAAACCATAAGATGGTGATGGTTACTCTTCTAATCTTCTAGGTACCTCCCTAGTCTGTACCTGTTCTTCGTCTTCAACAGTCAGCTTCATATTCCTGGTAGTTTCTATCTAATCTCAACTCCAAGATTCATTTTCCTTGAAAATGACATCTCTGTTGTATATCACATTTTGAGTGACGGGATTGTATAGCTTGTATCCCATCATCCAGTCACCATATCCAATAAGGATACACTTCACTATTTTGTCTTCAAGTTTGGTTCTGTTTGCCTCTGGAACTTTTGCGTAGGCAATACAACCAAACACTCTGAGATGGGCCACAACTGGCTTGTAAGTAGTCCATGCTTCTTGTGGTATCTTTGACTTCAGACTCCTCTTAGGACATCTGTTGAGTAGATAGACTACACATTGAACTGTTTTAGCCCAAAATCTCTTGGGCAGATCTTTATCCTTCAGCATGCTTCTCGCCATGTTGAGGATGGTGCGATTCTTCCTTTCAGATACACCATTTAGCTGAGGAGTGTATGCTGGTGTACACTAGTGTCTGATTCCTTGTTGTCTAAGGAATCCATCGAATTGATCTTCAGTGTATTCTCCTCCTTGGTATGACCGCAACATTTTGATGTAGTAGCCGCTTTCTTTCTCCATAAGAGCTTTGAAGTCTATGAACTTCTTGAATACTTCTGACTTCTGTTTGAGAAAGTATACCCATGTCTTCCTGCTATAGTTGTCGGTGAACGTGAGGAAGTATCTATTTTTTTTGTTTGAGAGTGGCTTCAATGGAGACCACACATCTGTGTGTACTGGCTTGAGCGGCATGCTTGCTCTCCAATCAACTTGCTTTCCAAAATTGTTGCGATGTTGTTTGCCAAAAACACAATTTTCGCATACCTCATTTGGATGTTGGATATGAGGTAAGCCTTTGACCATTTTTTTATTTGCCAACATCTTCAAGCTTTCAAAGTTGAGATGTCCATATCTGAGATCCATATCCAGTCTCTATCATTGATAATAGTGTTGAGGCACTTTGGCGTGTCATGAAGAACAGTTAGCGGAAACATCCTATTCTTTGCCATCTTTACTCGAGTAACCAACATCCCTCGAGCATCTGTGATCGTCAGTTGCATATCCTTCAGGCTAATTTGATAGCCTTTCTCTAGGAGTTGCCCAAGACTAAGTATATTAGTCTTCATATCTGGAACATAGTAGACATTGGAAATGAATGCATGATCTCCATTTTTCCGTTTGATCACAATATTTCCTCTCCCTTGAACTAGGACTTTGGAGAGGTCACCAAAAGCAATATTTCCCTGAACCTTTTAATCAAGTTCAGTAAATAGATGCCTTGAGCCAGTCATATGATTACTAGCTCCTCCTGTTCGGTGGAACTGTGCGCCATGAGACTTATTGAATCTCCTCCTACTGGCTCCTTGTCTACATAGTTGGCTGTTTCGCCAACTTGATTTGATGCTAGCCTTCCTCTGCATTCTTTCATGTAGTGACCATACTTCTGGCAATTGTAACATTGAACGTTGCTTTTGTCAATGTTCGGTCGGTTGTTATAATCACCTCTTTTTCCTTATCCTCCACCTTTGCTGATTTGCTGTCCACGACCACCTCCTTTTAGAGCATGGTTTTGATTTCCTACTCTAGAAAATCCTTTGCCTCCTTTGCCTCTAGAATTTGAATTGCCAGAGCCTCTTCCATTAGAACCATAGCCTCGTCCTCTCTGGGATGTCCCCTTTGCTCGTGCCTATCTTCATTGAGGGACAACTTCGTCTGTAGAGCCTGCTCCACGGCTCTATCATCATCTCTGTGCAACTTCTGTTCATGGGCTTGTAGCAAGCCCACAAGTTCTTCGATAGACATGGTTGTTACGTCTTTAAGTTCTTCCAGTGTAACAACAATGAAGTTGAATCTCAGAACCAACGATCGAAGAATCTTCTCTATAACTCTCGTATCTGTGAGAGCTTCTCCATTTTTTCTCATCTAGTTTGCAACCGTCATGATTCGACCATAATACTCAGAAATAGATTCTGAGGGTTTCATCCGTAAAGACTCGAATTCACCTCGTAGAGATCGAAGGCGAATCCTCTTTACTTTGTCGGCACCTTTGTATGTTTTCTGCAGCGTCTCCCAAATTTCTTTGGAAGATGTAGCAGAAGCGATGATCTCGAACGTCATCTCATCAAGTCCTTGGTAGATGATGGACCTGGCTTTGCAATCCTTCTTTCGCTCGGCACAAAGCGCTGTTTTTTGTTCCTTCTTCAAAGCTGCTTCGGCTTCTTTTGAGACAGGTTCCTTGTATCCATTTTCGACTATCTCCATGACTTCTTGAGCACCCAATAGTGCTCTCATTTGGATGGACCAATTATCATAATTGTCCTTGGTGAGCTTTGGAATAAGTGCTGGCGCATCTCCGTTGGCCATTGAATTTTAGAAATGATGGAATCTCATTTGATGGGGTCAAAGTGAAAACTTTGAATTTTCTGGACTTTGACTCAATAACTTCAAGCATACAAGGACATGGACTGCAATTAAACCTTGATGGACCAGCTTTATTGAAATAACTTCGTGGGAGTAATTGTGATCAGATCATCAGCCAACTACTTTCTTTGGAATTGTCGAAATGGATGTGATTTCTTCTTGGTTTGCCTTAAAGGCAAATCTGACCTTCTGAGAACAAAGAAAAAAAATGTTTCTTTTCCTTCTCTCTTTGTCAATGACACCAAGAACAAAAAATAGACCTCTGAGATTTCAAGTTGCCGATTGCAGTGAGTGAGGCTAGCGGCAGTGCTGATGGCTAACGGCAATGAAAAGTTGGGTCAACAATCAACGGTGATTTGCTTCTTTAGCTTTCTCCTAGCGACGGTAGCGGCGGCACCGGTTCTAGAGAGACTTCGTCTTTTTGGCAATATCTATGGCCGGCAGTGAGGTGGGTTTCTTAGCCCACTGATTTTCCCTTCTCTGGTTCAAACCGAATAGCTTGGTTTGACTTTGAAACTGGATTTGGTTTCAGCTTCACTACGTTAACTCGTTCTGAGTTAACTCACTCTGTTTGCAAAACTTTGTGAGCAAATGAAAAATCCTTCGGGCTCCTCCTGAGCTTTGACCTTGAACTCTCAAAATGATTTTTGTTCACTTTGAGAAAATCAGCCGTGAATGATTTCTTCAACCAATTTGGACTATTTTTGGACCGATTGGCTCTGATACCAATTTGTTGGGTGGAGGAGTATCGATCACACACTTATGATGTATGAAACTCGCAAAGAGAATTGAACAAACACTCACAATTTTATTGATGTTCTCTTACTCCACACTTGATGATAAAACTTAAAAGATTACACACCTATTTATATGTATTACAAGAGGAAAAAACAAATACATGATAAACTCATATTTAATGCAAATCACAAAACGAATCACGGAAGCACAAAAAGTCTTCGCTTGATATTTCAATAATAACCCACGTTTTTTGTTTGGGTTGTTGAGAACCCACTTGGTTCTCTCAAGTTTATCTTTTCAACAGAAACAAAACATCAACAATATCAAAAAGGCATTAGCCTTTAATGCCTAAAACAAAGCTAGACAGCTACACCTATCCACAAGAAAAGGAACAACACATAATCATACAATTAATTATTGAAGATCTCAGGAGAAACATTCTAGATGCGACACAACTTGGTATTGGAATTGCACTCCTTAATCCTACATCAAGAACTAGCCTTGCCCCTAACATCATCCACAATAGCAGTACTAGTCTTCGCTTGCCTCCTGAAAATCCTAACATTTCTCTCCATCCATATATGGTACACAGACCCAGCCAGAACTAATTTGAATAACATTGCACCATACTCCCTCCCTTTATGTTTTTGCATTGCCTAAGCAAGCTCCATACTCCAAATAAAAGGAGGTCTCACAATCCCAAATTTCCTCAGAAGATTAGTCCAAATCCATCAAGAAAAAGAACACTCGAAGAACAGATGATCGTGAGACTCATTCACACTATTGCATAAAACACAAATATGATCAATTGCAGCATTCAGTAATCTGACCTATCTTTTGTTGCTAATCTGGTCCTACAACACAACTACAAAATAAAGGTTCATATGGGAATATTCCCTTTACACCAAGCAACTGAGCACCAGGGAACCTACAAACCTCCATCTTTGATTGCCGTCATAGCTGACTGCACTGAAAAAACACCATTGGCACAAGGATCCCTAGTCACCACATCAAACATATCAAGGGTTGAAGGAGGGATATAACAATTCATTATGGCTTGGATAGCTTCAATTCTTTGCCTTGACCATTTCCGCTCACCATTAGCAAGAATAGACGAGACTTTTTTAAGGCAGGAGCTTCCAATATTCCAATCAATAACATCTCCTAAATTGTTTTATAGCGGTCCAAGAGGATGTCAGTTATCAAGCCGTAGAAAGATATCTTTACCATTGCCCACAATGTATTTAGTTAAGGGCTTAGCAAGCCCTCTCAGATTAAAGAGTTTTCTCATTGTCCATGAGGAGTTTTGAGGGGGACACATATTTCAACTTTGTTACAAGACACTACTTCATTCTCATTTATTTTTAACAACAATGGATCACCCTGCTGCTGCAAAGATGCTAGTCGTGCTCTTGATTGTCCTCTAGACACTTACCATGGATTTGCAAGCGCATGTTCTAAAGCATAACATGATAGATAGCATGGAAGGGTATTTGCATGACAAAACTATTCCTTCAGAACCAGATTCCAAGCATTGAGCACCATGGTTGTCCAGCACTCCAACTCCTCCTCCATTAGTAACCAGGATATTGTTTAATGGATGTAAACGATGATTGGTGCTCAATTGTTTTTTTCAGTCTTTATTTAAAAAAATTTTGCATTGTTCGTTTTGCGTCAATTTTTTTTTGTGAATTATTGGTTTGTTATGACAAGAGGAATTTTAAAAGTAAAAAATTATAATAAAAATATTCTAAAAGTTCACTAAAGACAAAAACAATCCAACTATTTGTGAATTATTGCATTATTTTTGTCATTATTTACAAATATTTTAGTGTAGGTAATAATTTCTCTTTAGATTCTTCTCGTCAAGACGAACAAATAATTAACAAAAAATCAATACAAAACTAACAAATGCAATTTTTTAATAAAGACAAAAAAATCCAAAATGGTTTATTTTTGCCAATACACAAGACTTGCCATAAATAAAGCTCTAGTGGTGACTTTGACTTTGCTTCATTAATTTGGTAGGTGAGCTTGAGTCTCCTATACTGCTTAACTCATTGTGCTCATGTTGGCTTTTATGGTCCCATTTGATAGAAAATTGCTGATTATCGAGCATTTTGCAGGAAATTATTTACGAAAAGTAAAATATTTATTACTACTTTTCTCAATACCGAGCAAGATATATGAATGGTAAAATCAAGATATGAATAATTAAATAATAAATCTTTACCTAGTGGTGGACGCAAAATTGCAATTTTTGCATAATTTGCGGGAACCACACTTCAATAATTTTACCAAAAAATCTAAAAATACACTAAAAATATAAAGAAAATTGGAAGAAGTGCAGGGGTCAAACACCTTAGCACCCCCTTGTCCGCCCCCTGCCGTTACCCCTCACAATGTACATGCTAATAAATGATGAAATAATCAATGTTTGCAAAAATTGACTATTTCAATATTCATATCTTGTTCAGTATTGAGTTGCATTGCACATCACATTGTAGTTTTGATATTTTCAAATACAATCCCAGAAAAACAAGAATAAAAATAAAAAAAAATCAACCAAGCAAGTTTTTTTGAATTTCTTGAAAATTGAACACAAAAAACACGAGGTATTCCGAAAATGTAAGTAAACACAAATCCATTTGTAATTAAGAGAGAGAGAGAGAGAGAGAGAGAGAGGGAGGGAGGGAGAGGGAGGCTCTAAAGTTTCAACAAATCTTGATCGTTAAACGACTAATTGTAGCTGTATAATTTTGTAACAAAAAATTGGAGCTATCTGAAGTTCATCCTCAATGACTTGGACTTCATTTCGTGCACGGAATCAATCTCATCAATTGCCTTTCGCTTTCGAAGATTCAAAGCAGGAGCTGGAACAGGGCAAAGCGGCTGAAAATCAGTGGCTCGAGCGGAATCTGATTGGATTGGGGAGTTGAAAAGGTGGGTTATGTCCCTTAGAGGTCTCCTCAACCTTCTGTTGGCATTCTTTCTGGAACAAGTTTGAACCATTGGAGGAACTGGGTCGATCTGAAATTCAGCAAACGGGGTAATGTTCTCTTTGTTGTTGTGCTGCCAAGAAGTGGTAACCTCCATTTTTTGCTAGAGAGAGAGAGAGAGAGAGAGAGAGAGGTGTTTGCTGGTGAGATGGGTATGGAGTGAAAGCTATATGTAATGGTTGGGTTTGTTTTGGAGGGATGATTCAAATTTCAATTTTGCTCGTCTCTCTCTCTCACTCTAAAACTTTTTGGGTGTTGAAAATCAGGATTTTAGAAGCAGGGAGGGAGGATTCAAATTCATGTTATTTTAAGTTTGAAATTTGTTTTCAATTCGGAGGGGGGCAAGTTTTCAGTGAGATGGGGACGAGGGAGTTAAATTTTGGAAAAGCTATGCTGTGGGGGAAAATTCGTTCGCGGGTTCCCCTAATTTTTGCACATTCATATTGAGCGCCAGGCATAGAATAAACAAATGGGTATTGTCATCTAAAAAATCCCTGGGATTTTGTCATCCAAAAAATTGCCGGGATTTTGGTTGTTTTTTATTGGTCAATGATAAGTGTAAACTGACCAGACATGTTCAACTCCGTTGAATTCTATATTCGGCTGTGACTGGTCTACCTAGTCTCTCATATTTAAAGATATCAGATTGTTATGGATCTCTAGATCCATATCTTAAACAAATGTGATACATACACAACTGGAATACATTATAGACAAATCCACAATGCATTTCTCGCCGTTCACATCAGCAATCTACGGTTTGGATTTTAAATAAATTATTCGTGAGAATAGTTAAACTATTCACGTGAATAGTTTAATTAAAATCTAAACCTTCAAAACACTTTTTTACAACGAGAGATTTGTTGTGGACAATCCACAACACAAGTCGGTTGTGTATCGATCATTTTTTTTATTTTTGCATCTCAAATAAGACGTTCAAGTTGGGACTCTCATATACTACCTAAAACCCCCACAAGGATAATTACAAACAGTCAAAACCTAATTAGGGCTCCATCTCCGACGGGATTGTAGTATTTCTATTAGTAGGCGCCATGCTCAACAATCCTACACTCTAGTCCTAGAGGGACTCTACCTCCGCCTATATAATCAATCATCATACCATCATAATGATAGATATCGTAACTCTTGCACTCCAATTTGTTTGAGCTTTACTCTATTGACTGACACCACACCGATAGGTAACGTAACTATGGTACTTCAGTTTGTTTGAGCTTTACTCTATTGGTTGACACCACACCGGTATCAAGTTCTTGCAATGCCGCTGGATGTCGGTGAAATAAATGGACGGGTTGCAATGAAAGGTGGATTCGCTTCTGGTTCCTGCCTCCAGGGTAGTGATGCTCATTGCCAAGTGATGTTTCACGTAGGGCATACCTCACCTTGACATAGCAACAAAAAAAACTCGGATAACATTACTGGGCTTTATAATTTACTGCTAAAGAGGAGAGTCCAAAACAGTTTCGCCTCCCGCACGGTGAAGGGCACACACTGCTAAAAATCTATTCACTTCATCGAGTTCGGCTGTCGTAAAAGTCATTTTCTCAAACCAATCATTTTGTATAATATACTGCAGGAGCTTGTGAGTAAGTTGGCTATGGACAGTCTTTGGACTCCTGACTAACTAACTACACCCTAACCCCCACTAATGTATACCGCTTGACCCAAAAAAAAAAAAAAAAATCCTCCCTTCGCGAGGAAGTGTCGAACAGCTATTCAAAAACCTTGTGTAACAGTGTAAGATTGTGTTTGGTTCAGGGACTTGGACTAAAAAGTAAAGTTAAGGCAGGCTAAATGAATACATAATGCCATCTGCTTGGTTTTTATCTTTTGCCTCAACAAGTTCAATGTATCCTCATAGTCTTGTCACACCTTTGTGAACATGGAAGCAAGATGTAATTGATTGGCATTAAAGATTGAGTAAAGATTTATGTACAAGGATGTGCTTTTCTTAACAACAGTCCACACCAAATTGGACTAAGAGAATAAAACATCTCAACTGGAGCATGGCGGTTTGGCCCGACAGTTGTGGTTCCTTCCATACTGCTGTCCAACTATGCTAAAGTCCTTCATCGCATTAAAATGCATTTCGAAAACTATGGTCAGTTATCCACAAAATATAAGGACAATCAAAACAAACAAGTAACCTGAGAAAGAAGAAAGCAACCTATAGGTCGAATTGCCCTCAAAATCAACACCAGCAGGCACTGTGGAGTAGCTGTTTAAGAAATGACCTGCTTCTCTCAGTCTTCATAGTTTCTAATGAATCTAATCTTACTGAAAATGAAAACCAAGGGTAATCTTTTGAAAGCAGGACCGCATGAAAATTACTGGAATCTCTTTCTTGCATACAAGACAACTCTCACCAAGTGGTCTGGACAGATATAGGATGGTCATAGGTTAAAACAAAACAATTCTTGTTCAAAGGTTTGACGCAGACTATCCGCAACTACAAAACTGTAGGTAGAGAGCAAAACACAATTTCTTACAACACACCCTTTTTAACGGATCGACTATCTTGTTTTGTTAGACATAAAAATGACCATACATTTAAAATCGGCAAGCTTGTTATCATTGATATGCTGGAGTATCAGATGGGGCAACAATATTATTCTGCACAAGAATAACGAGAGTCATGAGACCTTGTAGGAAACTCTAAGTTTTACAATTGTATTGTATTTACTTGTCAAGATGAAGATTCTGTTGAGAAAGTAAAGAAATCCATGACTGACGAGAGTGAGGGTATCCAATGACAACTGCACCATGGTCGTTTAGAGAGAGGGATGAGAGAGAGTCAGCAGCAACCGTTTTAGATCCAACTCCATGAATTTCATCCAGTAGTTTTCTTTGACTTCGATTGAATTAGTTCTCAATTATTCCACTTTGAGAACAATCTTCATGAACTCATAGACAAAGTAACTTATAGCAGCCGAAGGCAAGACCTGAATATTTCAACGCAGAAGGATGTGCAAGAATTACAGACTTAGTACCATAATAAATGAAAAGTTGCACTGTTCAAGAGTTCACCAGCATTGTGATTATACTTATAACAAAATTCAACATGCAGGCAGAAAGTTAAAGTAAGCCGTGAATTTTCAACAGAAAGATGGTAAACGTGAACAGTGTATCCATTCTATTGAAATAGATGTACTTCGAAAACTTGAGAATTGGTCACATGAACACGGATAAAAATATCATTAAGTTCCACTCAGAAAAGCCACTTCGAAGAAAGACAACATCATTCAAAACTAACAGCGACTACTTTCTTTCCCATCAGCATTTCAAATGTGGCAAAGAAAAGAATCAAATGGAGGGTAAAACAAATAGAAGGGACAACTGATAAAAAGAGGAAGTAAAAAATAACGAAAAACTGGAAGCACCAGCCATCCTATACTCTTGACCCGTGCAAGTTGACACCAGATGCATCAGCTCAAATCAATTAGGTTGCATTTGGGATACTTGTTAAAGAACATACGAGAGTGATATCTATGAAAGGATAGTGCAAACCACCACCTCCAATTAAGGTGAGAACAAGACCAAATGTCTAGCATTCCAATGAAGGTTTAAATTATTCCAACACACATTTCCATTTAAGAACACAGCTTTCATGTTTTGATACAATTTTTCCCATTCATTTGAGTTTATTTAACACCCAAAGGGTAGTGATTAACATCGTTCCACAATGAAATGCCTGCATAGTTGAAGAGAAATTTTTTGAAGTGACTATAGTGAGTGTTACATGAATCAAATGGGTGTCAGGTGTGGTGAGTAAGATTCATTTACTTTGTGTCTCAACAAGGTAATCTAAGGAGCGCGGACACTTGAAGAAGGAGATGTGTCTGATTTCTTGGACACTGTCTAAGGAGCGCGGACACTTGAAGCAGGAGATGTGTCTGATTTCTTGGACACTGTCCGTTGCTCTTTTGTATAATTTGATAACTTTTGTATAATTTGACAAGTCACATTTATGCACTGGAGCATTTTCATGCATAATGTGAAAGTTCATGTTAGACTCCTACCAAAATTGCTTCCTAGGTCAATGTCCAACTAAATAGGTTGGACGCCATTCTTATACCATTTTCCAAGCATTGAATGTCCATGGTATTGCCAATGCTTTGAAGAGTCCATGCAACATAAAGGCAAAAGGAAAAGTCAAGAGGAGGGCAGAGTTTAGGTAGTCCCTCAAGAAATGAGAGTAAGAAATGCATAATACATATCCATTCCACAAGGATTTCCTCCATTGTCACTGTTAAAGCATCCAACTCAAAACCAATCGGGAATGAGTGGAGGGGCTGCCCAGGCTCATATACTAGTTTTGGAGGTTATAATTAACCAATGTGGGGCAAACTCTAACAATCACATTCTGGAAATTTATAGTCCTGCCTGCCTCATCAATTATCTTAGCACCAGGCTGTAACAAGTTCTCAAAGACCGACCAATCACCATCTTAGCACTATTAACTACCAATGAACATCAATAGACCAACATCCCAACAATGAGTGATGGAACATGGTATATTAAAGACTTAGTTGTGCATCAACATAACTGGAAATCAAGAGAAGTGCAACTTCATACCTGTAATAAACTAGGAAAGAGTCCTGCATAGAGAGCTGGAATACCTCCTTGCTCCACAATCTTCGAGAAAGTTGCAAATGCACTTAATTTGTTTGCTTTACTTTGTAATTGAAGCTGCCTCCGAAGAACTTCAAATGGATAGGTAATTGCCTCAGAACAAGCACCAGAAATAGCCCCATATAGCAAGGTCCGAACGGGTCCCAACTCTAGCTGGTCTAGAGCATTCAGTTCCTGGCCCTGTTGCTTCATGTACTGAATCCTTTTCTTTCCCTCGGGTGAATGCAGATAAGCTGATTTCAACATATCATAAACACCATAAAAAACTGCACCTGAAGGAGCCACACTCATAATGGAGGGCAATAAGCCCTTGTAAAGAGATAAGAACCCTTCAGTCTGGATCACATGACGGAAAGCACCAACCACACCACCCAAAATTTCCCCACCAGGTGCCACCAGTTTTGTGCGGATCTGAAAATTTTAACACCTAAAGTTTTAACTCGTACTGAAGTAAATAGTAGCTCAAACAAGCATTTGCCCCAAAGTTTTTTCAGCTTCCCAACTAGAGGACTAGATGTAGCAAATACATATACATGTGTACGTGCATATATGTATCTATATGTTGGAGATGTTGTCTCCCCACAAATGCCAACAAAATGTTTACAAGACCGCATTTTCATTCCAGTCCATCAAATTGTTACTCAGGCGAAGCCTACTGTTTCTAGAAGGGCTTTAATGAGGAAAAGTGCTTGTGAATTATAATTTGAGTAATCACGTCAATGTTCCAACCAGTTAAAAGATAAATTTTCCAGACAACATAGGTTTGGAAAAACAAGAGACACTATCGATTGTCTTGCAATTTGTAAAACAACTTGATGCCATCCTCATTCCTTATGGGTCCATTTGATTAGAAAGAAAATTACGCTGGAAAATTAAAATGAGAGAAAGTGAAGTAAAAGAAGATAAAAGTGAAAAGAAAATTTATTTTCCTTTGTGTTTGATTAAAATGAAAATTTTAAAAGAATCTTGCAAGATAATGTTTATTACTAACTTACCCTTAGCATTTAATATGGATCATAATAGGAAAGGAAAAACTATGGGCATAATAGGAAGTTTCATTAGAGGTGACAGCTTTCAAAACAAAAGAAAATTTCCTTGTGTTTTTAGAAAGAAAATGAAAACCATCTAACTGTGCTTAAATGAGTTGTAAAAAGGAAAATTTAGTTTCTAGCACTTTCTGCATTTTCATGCTTATCAAACACAGAAAAGTGTATTTTTCAACTCTTTCTTGCATTCTCTCTCATTTTCATTCTAATCAATTGGACCCTATGTTAATAGCAGCCGGAAAGACACGAGTAAAGGCATTAATAGTTACATTGTACCATGGACAACACATGCTTCTAATGAACAGGTACATTTACGTGGTTCAAGTTGCAAGATCCTCACTACTATTACTATCATTCATTGTCTTTTCTTTTTCTCTTTTGCTGTTCTTAGAGATATTATCGTCGACTTGCAGAAGGAAGAATAAGCCCAAGTGAAACTGCCAGCAGTAATGCATGCAAGAAGAAAAGACGCATTTCCTGTCACACACGTACAGTGTCCAGTGGTAAGCAGAGCATAGAAGCAGTAATGCCAGCTGCAGCACCAGCAACAAACCTCTCAAAGTTTGTGACTTCTTCATTGCCAGAGAATCTGAGGAATTGCTTTCTGTATGCATCATTAGAATAAAAATGGATTGCCTTAAATGGAGCCGTGCGAAGTATGTTGACCAAGTTCCCCTTCCAGAATCCCTTTAAGCCTTGTGAAGCTGCAATGGTTTTGATCAGCTCAAAGAAATTCTTCTGCTCACCACGAACCATATATTCAAGCTTTAGTCTCTCAAGTGGAGCAACAAAAGTTCTGAGAAAACATCCAATTTGTGCACACATCAGAAAGTTAAACAGATCTCGAACAGTCGAACTACTTATCTGACCAAACGAAACAGATAGTATTTCGAGACCCCACATCCCCTCTCATGTTCGGCAGAAGACAATTGGAAACATTATGCTTTGAATCTCAAATGAAATGTTAGTTTCTTGAGTAACACAACAAAGAGAAACAGAGACAGGATCACAGGATTATAAGCTCCAGAAGTGAACTCCTTCACGAGGAGAATACTACGCAACACAAAAATTACCACTAACAAACATTCAGAATGAAATAATGGAGTTTGCATTTTCAGGCAATGTTAGGATTTCGTATGCTTTAGTTATACCAGATGCATAAGTTATAGGGCCCTAAGACATAAGGCTTTTTTCAGTGGAAAAAATGCCAACTATTCATAAGCACATGGTAATGCTAAACAAGTCTTAACTCCAGAAAACCACTAAAAAAAGTGTAAGTCCTTTCCAAATCGAAGGAAATGTTCTTATCTGTTCCTATGAAAATTGCATCAATCAGTGCTATTACTGCACCCAAAAAAGGGATATTCCAATCCTCATATTTGAAAACAAAGAGTTATGCATAGTGCAGAAACTGTCAAGTGAGGCTCCTCAGTGTTTTTCAAATTGCACAGCTCTATCCTGTAGGAGAAAAAAAATGTGATCTTATAATCAAGCCAACATTATTAAACGGGACAAAACTTGGGTAGAAAAAAGACGACACTTTAATAAGATAGTGTAGCTGAAATGAGGATGCCAGGGTGTACGTATGGTAAAGACTACATAGATAGGGCAAGCAATGAAAACCTTCATGAATTGGTAGGGGTAGCACCAACTGAAGATAAGTTGCAGTTCAAAAAAAAAAAAAAACAAAACTGAAGATAATTGAGGGGGAAAAGGCTATGGTGCTTTTGTCACACTCAACGGCAACCAACTACAACAATATAGATACTGATAAGATTATTTTTCATTGCAATCTTTTACAGCAGGGGGAGGCCTAAAATAATATGGGATGCAATTTTTAAAGGGGAAATGACTGTTCAATGGGAAAAGGTGTAAAAAATGCCAATCTCATGACACACTTTTTGGAAATCATCAGTTGATGGGTGGAGGAATAATAATTCCAATTTCATGGCATGAGTAAAATTGATGGTCCAAAATACCCCTTGTCACAAACTTGGTGAAAACCCCACCCCAAACCCATTCCCCTTTCAAAAATCAAAAAACGAAATAGACGATTTCGGTGGTCTCTCGTCTCCCTCTCTCCGTCGAAGAAGAAACTCTCAAACTCGGTGAGCAACTCCAACTCTCTCCATCGAAGAAGAAACTCTCAAACTCTCTCCATCATCTGCACGTCGGTGATCTCTCATCTCCCTCTCGGTGTGTCCATCTATCCAGGTACCTCCTCTCACCTCTCCATCTATCCCTGGTCTTGTGAAGCAAAACCCTAAATAGGGCTCTCTCTCTCTCTCTCTCTCTCTCTCTCTCTCTCTCAACATATTCATAATTTGTAGATCCTTTAAAATGTGTTTTTTTTGGTTAATTTTTTTTGTTGTGAATTCAGATTTCAGCGACAAGGCATTAGGAGTCCAAATTGACGCTCTTGCAAACGACGGTGAAGCTAACGCCGCTCTTCTTGACTACATCAGTGCTCTGTAAGTCCTTTTACGCAATCTTTAATTTCCCACACATAATCCTATCTGGTTTTCTATCTTTATTTATGTCTCCCAATGGTGCCAGGTCCAATTTAGATGCTAAGTAGCTAAACAGTATTGGGAATAGAAGTCATTGATTTCTTGGTACAAAAAATTCGATGAATTAATAGTTGCAAATGTTTTTGATAGGTAGTTGGGATTCCCAATCGGCATTTTGGTTGTCTGATTCTGTGTTTCAGTTGTGATCCCTTTCAATTCTGTTATGTTGTCGAATCTAGGTATCATGTGATTGTTTTTCAGTTTGGGAACGAAGTAAATTTGCTTTCAACTGTATGTTTTTCTTGTGCATTGCAAAGAGAGAAATTCAATTTAATGTATGCACTGATATGGCTTGAGGGGGAGGGTACTTTCACTTTTATTGGGAGATGGGACACTGTCCGATTTTCTTGAAAGCAAAAGATCTAAGCCCTCCTGATAAATTTCAAAAGAGAGGAAAAAAAAAAAACCTTTTGCTAGATACTAGGCTTAGTTAAGATCATAAAGTTCCGTATAGCTGAACATTTTTATCCTTATTGTTTGTTTCCTCTCCTCCTCAAAAATCGTAGGTCAAAGAAATTCAATTTTTGTAGACTCTACAGACCAAAAACCAACCCACCCTTGACCTTATCACAATGAAAGATAATATTGATAGCAATATATCCATCGGTATTATTCCACACATTGATGCCTAGGTTTGAAATCTCCATCTCCACCCTCTTGTAATTCAGGCTCATTTGTGAAGGTAAAAGGCGCAAACAGTCTTCAGCTATGCAAAAATTTCCCCAATAGACTTCTCGTGTTCCATCTACAGGAATGCATGCGCCTTCATATGCTTTCTCCCTGCAAATTTCTTTAGATTTAAGGCTATAGGTAAGGCCCTACATCCCTATAAAGAGAGTGAATCTCTTACTCCAGTGTGGTTGTGCATCTAATATTAGTTTTTCCATAAACCTTGTTCTACTATTTAGGCTTTTGTTACTGCTGTTTCAGTCATATAATCTGTTAATATTGGATTGTTTGCAACTCTTTTGAGTTTTTCATTGCGTGGTCACTGTTTCTAACCTTCCTAGGAGACTTGATCTGGAAAAGAAGGTTCTAGTACAAATACATAGAAATTCTACCACCCTGTAAACATAAGACACCGAAAGAAGGTACTACTACCCTGTAAACATAAGACACCAAACAGAACAACAGATCCTAGTACAAATACATAGAAATTCTTAAAACCTAAAGAAAAAAAAAATTATGGTATCGAACAACTAACTATACATATTTTAATCTCTAAAAGTTCAAAAAAGTGTAATGTAAATTCCATTTGTCCAAACAAAGTATACTTTTTCCAGATATTTGACTGTTTACAACTTTTTTATAACAGGAAACAGCATGTCTGTCAAAGAGCCTTATACAACTTGAGGCTATGCTACAACATTGTGGGTGCAACCAATTTGACAGAAGGTGCAAGATCATATAACGCAAAGAACAAGTTCAGTAACTCAGATCCAAATGTTTTCCAAACTGGTTTTGTATGTTTTTCTTAACTTGATGGACTTCACCAACATATCACAATCAACCAAGGGGTACAATGGTGGTATACTACTGAGTAACTCAGATCCAAATCCCATTGTACAATTGTGGTATATCACTTGGGTTACGTACAATGGACACACAAATACAATGATATTTTGCAGAAATATACCATATGGATAGATAGAGGGGAGGAGAAAGTATAAACATGGGGAATCACTTGCCACTTTCAACTTGCGGCTCCTGCAAAGAGTATTCGTTGTGCTGGGATGTGGAGAGGGTAAACTATTGAGATTGACAAGCTCTGGGGGAGGAGGGAGAGTTCAGAACCAGATCAATCCGGGGTTTCTTCTTCCCCGTTGGTTTCCCCCATTTCTGTCGATGAGAGAGAGAGAGAGACGGAGGGGTTTTAGGGATTTTTATGTTTTGACAAAGAGGGAGAGAGGGGAACAATATATCGGAGGGTTTTTTTTTATTTAATTACGGTTTACACCCTGGGGGGGTAATGTTGTCCATCTTTTTTATGGTACCACTTATGTGGAATTATTTTTCTCCTTCAATGGCTGCTGCCATTGCCAAGAAGTGTGTCATGGGATTGGCATTTTTTGCCCCTTTTCCCACAGAACAGTCATTTCCCCATTTTTAAGAAGATATGAATTTTAGTAGATTTAATGGGTTATATCGCCCTGAACACAAAAGAATGTAAAAAAAAAAACTAGCATTTATCTAGCCAGCTCTAATTGATTGGACACAATTTAGTTGCTTATGTTTTGGCAATGACAAGTGAAAAGGAAGAAGAATTTTGATGTTGTAATCCGAAGTGAGACAGTTATTATAAGAAAAATTGAAATTCCCAGACCTTTCATGTGGCGCATGAGGAGTTTGCTAACGATAATAGAAGCAATAGCGTCTACTACCAAACCATTATTGTCTTCTACCATACGCAAATTAACCGAATAAATGCCTGAAAGCCACCTGTCACCTCACCTTAGTATGATGGATCCAGTTCTCAAGTGTCTAAGCATGGCAATGTACATTTCGACCAAGAGATAAAAGAGTTGACTAAGATAGAGGGAATTTTCAGATGAAGCTGTGAGCTTACAGAAAAATGCCCGAAATGTTTACATTGATGAAACTTCATAATGTCATAAAAGTATAAGGGGCCGGCTATAGCCGTGCTAAACATAATGATTTCAAGGTTTGTGCAATCTAGATCAGATGGGAATTCAACATCATCCCTTGTATCATGCATTCCTGATTTCCCATCACTTCTGAACTTTGACCAATTTAAACAGAAAATAAACTAAGATTAACTCACCAAATAACTTAGGCTAAATAAATTTGATCTTGAGAACAAACGTCTATGTTTCAACAAACAAAGAAATATGCCACAATCTAATAGAAAATTAGTCTTAACATTATTTATTGCCAATTTAAGGAGAGCATTAGCACAATATAACTACAACAAGGGGATGCATACAAACATCGTAAGACTCCACCCAATATTACAATCACAGCAACTGTGACCAGCTATAAAACCAACAGAAGAAATATCCACCTATCGGGAAGAAATAAACCAAAAAACAAAGAACTCCTCTGTATGGGGGAGAAAATCAGGCTTGGGAAGAAAATTAAACCCTCACCTCCGAATTAAGAGTGTATAATAATAGCCAACAAGGCTAAACCAGTAGGTCTGCAAATTTGCCTTGCCTCTACCCAATTGTTTTGAAAACCTTTTGTAATTCGTATGATAACGACTCTTACCTTGTTTGACTTAATTCTTTGAGAATTGAAAACATATTTGAGCAGTAGTTCCAAAGAAAGATATTTAAGTCCTGTTGAAGGTTTCAAAGAGCTTCCAATCTAGGATCAAACACAAACCATGGATGAAGGAATAGAATTGCCGTTGATGGCAACAATACAAGCAACAAATATGTAACCATAAGCATCTCCAATGGTAAGCCATTTCTCAAGCCAAAGCCATTACTTGGCATGACGTCTCAAAAAATGAGACCCAATGGTGAGCCATTTCTGAAGCCAAAAAACGGCTTGGCCATTTATCAGGCTAAATTTAGCACAACAAATGGCAAAGCCATTTATTGCCATATCACCATGTATGTGTTGCTACATTTTTTGCCCAATTCTATGAAATGATTCAAGTGATCCAACAGCCATCATGGATTAAGGTAAAAATAGCTTGAATACCATTAGAGCAACTTTGCTAAACTTAGACAAAATACCAATGTAGCAAGCTAAACAACAACTTTAGTTTGAAAAAAATGGCTATGAGCATCTCGAACCCTTACTCTTTTCTTCTTTTACCCAAAATTGAGTTAAAATTTGAGCCTTGAAAAAAAGGGTCAAGGAAATGGGTCAAGGCTTTGATTTTCCCACAATGGGGTAGAGAAATGGGCAAAACTCATTTGGTTAGAGAAATGGGTATGCCATTGGAGATGGGTTTTCGCTCCTTTTACCAAAAAAAAGAGAAGGGTTAGAGCATCTCTAGCATTCGCCCATTTTAAGACCCAAATTTGAAATTTGGGCAAAAACCTCTCCAATGCATGATCCAAACCCTTCCCCATTTTGGGTTTTACCCATTTCTTTCCCCAAATTGGGGCCAGCCCAGACCCTTACCCATTTTCTCCAACGGTTCTCTGGCATCTTCATTGGCTACCCTTTTTCATCTTCATCCAACAACCCAGACCTCTACTACCCATTTTTGCCAACGGCTTGTCACTGATTCACCGCCATCTTCGTCATCACCTCGCTCCCAGCCATCGTCGTTGGCATCTCCGGCGCCGGATTTGGCTAGTGCTACTGCTGTTGCTGTGGTAGCAGACGAGGCGGAGGCGGGGGTAGCTGTGTTGGTGGGGGGAGGCGGTGAGAGGGTAGCTGTTCCTTCTCTCTCTCTCTCTCTCTCTCTCTCTCTCTCTCTCTCTCTCTCTCTCTCTCCTCACACACACACACACACACAATTAACCCAAATTTGTACCCAAATATGGGAAAATTTTTGGGTCAAGACTGGAGATGTTCTTATTAAGTGAAGAAATGGGTCAAGATTGGATGCTCTAAACATCAGTATCTCACATGCGTGCCCAAATTCCGCGCCAAACCTATAATTGGCAACATCTCTTCAAATTTCAACTCCAGTGGCCAATGGGTGGCCAAATTATTATGTTGTCATGTCTTGTACAGAACTTAGACCATGATTTCAATCTTAAACCATATTTGTTATACCTCTATCTCCTGATTGGGCCCACTATAGCAAAATTTCTCCTTCCAATAATATTTCCAAATAACATTTCACTGTTAAGCCATTGCCATTTCGACTCTAACCATTAGAGCTGCTTTTACGACCATTAACTCAGTAAGAGAAACAGGTGGAGAAAATCCGGAAAGACGAAAAGAAAGCACAGACCTCGACACCATGGCGGAAACAGCTCCGGACCAAAGATGCTTCGTCGTATTCACCGCGCCAAGTCCCCGCCGTACTCCCACCTTCTGCTTCTTTCCCCCTCCTTCAACCGCCGGCTCCTTGGAGCTCTTATCTCCATTTTGAACCAAGTTTTCGGCAGCATTCCTCGAAAACTCGTCGTTTCTCTTGATTGACGAACTTACAGACAAAAATTTCCCCCAACCCTACTTTTTTCGCCTGAACCCACCAACAACAACCGACTTACGAGAGGAATCTACTGAATTAGATAGGTTACTAGTGGAAGCACTTTTGGTGGAAAATGCATCAACAATTGAAGAAGAAACGGTGTTATCGAGGAATAAACCACCGAGTACGGCAAAAGAATCGGTTGAAACTCGACTATAAGATTGGTCCAAGGAAATAGAGTTTCTTCCCAACAGGGCATCCAGTTCAGGCATTTGGAAAATGCGAGGAGGGTTTGACTGATTGTATATGTAGTCAAGTGAAATGCAAGGTGTATGGATTGCTATTTGGAGATTGGATTTCTGGGGTTTGAAGTTCGTCTGACATTTTGCAGGGTTTATGTTCTGCGCATATACAGTAGGGATTAGGGAGTTGGAAATGAAAATGCCGGAAATGGGAACTTTGCTTTTATCGCCGGCGCACATTATACACTATCTGCCCCACTTTATCAAAAATAATGCTACACTCCTAGTCACATTTGTTTTGGTCTAAAAAGTTAGTTAACTTAATTTTTTGTTTTTATTTGATTTTTTTTATATATTTTTTTTATAATCAATTTATTGTGTATTATTGATTCGTTTTGATGAAAAGAATAAAAAAATAAAAAATTATAACCGGAGCATATTTTTTTTTGAATAAAGACAAAAATAAGTTAAAAAATCAATTTTTTACACTTTTTTTTTATCTTATTCAAAAAATTAAGAGTTGTAATCATAATCTTTTACCTTTTTTAATTTCTCTCTCTAAGACAAATCAATAATACTCAAAAAAATTGATGCAAACCTAACGAATGTAAAAAAAAAATTCAAATAAAGACAAAAGAAAAAGTTAAGTTAATTTTTTAAGCCAAAACACCACTTATAAATATTTACATAGTATTAAAAGAATTATTTTAATCAAACTAGTAGTATTTATAAAAATAAGCAAATCACATTTACAACTTGTATTTCAAAAAATTGGATTTTTGTTTTAAGTTCACGTGAACATCCAACTTGATAGACTAAACTTGCATGTTGGACACGCGAATGTCCATTTGGACTTGAAAGAACTTGCATTTTTTAAATGCATGATGTAACATTTCCTTTGGATTGCGAGATTTGGAGTGAAAAGAAATGAGAAGAAAGGAAAACAGTTTATTTCCCTCGTTTGGATGACCAAAAGAGTGAGAGAGGAGGAGAAATTGTGAGATTTTGGAGTCCCTTACACCCCCTCTCCCCTCCCCCAATTTTCCCCCCTTCCTGTTTCTCACCAAAAGTGGCGAGATTTGGTGAGAAATGGGAAGCCGGCAGCATGTGCGGGCCACTCTGTCGTCGGATTGTCGTCAAACTTCTACCGTTGCCTTCGTCTCGTCCAGGGCCGGCCCTGTGGGCAAGCTGGGTAGGCCCAGGACTGGGGCCCACCAAAAATAGCCCATTTTTGGGGCCCCAATTAGGTATTTATATGTTCATAACAAGTAATAAATATATAATGTTGCTCTACAAGAAGAAATAGAGAAGCATTTGGCATAGTGAAAAAGTTTGTGTTTTTCTTAGTAAATGCCAGGGTTCAATTCTCAGGGGCCTTTCTTTTCTTTTTCTACATTCTCTTCCCTTTTCTTTTTTCTTACCATAGTCAGTTTCTCTTCCTTTTTTTTCCCTTTCCACTACAACATCCTTATCATTTGTTGACTTCTTTTAAAAAAAATTGCCGGTGTAGTAATTAGGGAAAAAAATAAATAAAATACTTCGTGCGTATTCATAAAATGTTCACATTGCCCATTTCAATTGATTTTCTAATTCTTGCAATAAGAATAGACAATTATGACTGAAAACTATTTTTTATTAACATGAAGACATGAATAACAAAAAAGACAAAATATGGAACACGGTATTTGTCATTTGAAATAAATCTTGGTTCTTTAATTTTTTTTCTCTAGAAAAACATAGGGCCCTGGTTTACATTATCGTATGGGGCCACAAAAATCTCAGGGCCGGGCCTGGTCTCGTCGAGGAGAAGCCAGATCTGTGCTTAAAACTCCATTTTGAGGTCACCGGAAAGTCGCCAATGACGAGAAAGATGACCGGAATGGTTGGGAGAGAAATTGATTTCTCACGTCTGTTTGGTTAACACATGAGAAACTCTTCCCCTTTCTTTTCTTTTCTCATCATTAAAAGAAATCTCTCTCATTTCCTTTCTTTTATCACCCTCTTGCCAGATGAGTTGTAAAAATGCATTTTGAATATGCAAGATTTAGTTAGAGAATAAATAATTTGAAATTCTTTATTTTTTTAAACAGTTAGAATTCAACATTATTATAAGAAAATTCAGTAAGGAGGACTGATTTCTCAATTAGCTTACTTAATTTAATTTTCATTTCCCACATTTTTGTTTTGGTAAAAATGACACTAGTCACTAGTGTAATGTCATTAAAAAAAATTAAGGTGATTGATTTTCACTTAACCTCTTTAATGCTTAAAACTCACCGGTTAACCCCTTAATTGATCCGATGACAAAAACCTCCTTATGTACTAAAATGATTAGATTTTGAACGAAAACTTATCACGTGAACAAAATGTACCATTAATAATAAAAGTTTTTATGAAATTACCCTCTTCTCTTCATTTGAGGGTAACTTTTCAAAATTAAAAGAGGCTAAAAGGAGGGAACAAAGGAACCAAACTATTGGGGTCAGTTTGGGTGGCACTGTGGATGATCGTGGGATATGATGGCCATGTTCTTTTGGGAGTTTTGGGTCAGTTTTGGCTCTGTTTTAGTTTTACTTACATCATCATTTATTTTTATCTCTCTCCACTTATTACACCTGCGTACATCATCAAAATTAAACTAAACCTACTAACCAAACACGTCCAATGTGATTAGGGTTGGGAAAAAAGTTGTCAGAAGTATGTTGAATTGATTTGGGTTGTGATTGGTGGTTTTAGGGATATAGATGAAGGTTAGAGAGAAAAAAACAAAGTGTGCTGGTAATTGACGGCCAAGAGGGTAAGTTATGATTTTTTCTTAATGTTATCCTTGACCACTACGATTTGTATAGTTTAAGGCGGCAAATTGTTGAGTTCAAATTTTTAAGGAGATTAAATGAAAATGAATCTTAGTTGAGGGGCGTTGAACGTAATTTATGCAAAAATTGGTATAGTTTCCCGGGACCTTAGGCTGCAAACAAATTGTGATGTGCGGGAGCAGCTATAGGCTTTGGTTTGGCTTGACTCAGGTCAACTCATTAACTCATTAATAAACAATCAAGCACGAGTTTTAAGCTCATTTTGTAAATGAGCCAAACTTAAATTAGTCGTAACTTTGTTCCTTCATGTCAGTCTGACTCAATTATGGAGGCTCGTTTGTTAAAAGAACCAAGCTTGAACACCTCAGTATCTAATGAGCCAAGCCCGAGCTCCATTGTTTTGTTATTTTTCCATTGGATTTTTTTTTTTTTTATAAAAAATTTTTATAAAAAAATGATCCCTCTAATTTACACAGAATTCCATTCTCGTTTCTCAATAATTTTTTGGTCAAATATCTATTGGTATTGTTTAATGGCACTGGATGTGATCAGTCCAACATTGGTAGTAGCAGGGCTAAGGATCAACTTTCAAGCAGCAACTATCTAAGAAGAGATGATAATGCTTGTTATGGTTTCAGTTTTGATTTTTGTTAGAAGTTAGATGAAAAAATTGAGTCCGGTCTATCTATTTAAGAGCATCTCCATTATTTAAAACTGAAAGCATATAGAAAACATGACGTGATATGGTACAAACTCGTAATTTGATGTATTTTTTTTGGACCTCAGTATTATTGTTTTGACATTAACACATAGTAGTAGCGGTTAATGTGTATAAGTGGTCCTCTGCGAGACTATTTCCCAACCGTCCTCTGGTACTGTTCGGAACTCAAAACTCTAATGTCATATTATCTTAAATAATCACAAAGACTACTAGTGCTATCTTGCAAAAGCGACCTGAGGTCGGACAATCAGAGTATAGGTGCAGGGGGACTCGATTTTAAAATGGAATGATTGATAGAATCGATATTTCATAGAAGAATGATAGAATAGCTTGGAAAACTTAGAAGAAATATTTGTGTCGCCTGTTCTTGGCACGCAAGTCTCATTATGATCTCAATCGTTTGTTTCGTAAAACATAATATGATGTTGATTTTAAAAAAGGTAACATATGGATCAAATATTGTTAACGAGTCAGACAACAGATAGTTTTGGAAAAAGATGGACGGTTAAAATTTTAACTCTCAGATTTTTTAAAATAAATACTCATCCATCCCAAAATGTTTGTTCAAAATCACTATTTACTCATCACCAGATTACTACCATGTGACAGGATGGTGCGACCACCCACAGCTGATCACAACATCCACTAAACTGTCTATTGTCTAACCGCCTCAAATGACACACGGGACGGAGCCTTATAAATAACGCACTACTCGGCACCCAAATCCTTCAACTTTCGACCTCAACACTCTCAAAGAGCTATCTGATTTGACGACGATTCTCTAGGGTTTCAATTTTCGTTGATTTCAATTTCTCTAATCCAACCTTAAGTCCGTCAGTCATGATCGGGATCTTCAACAACTGATTTCTACTGTTTTTCTCGGATTCATATACAACATTAAGCTTTACACAACAAGAACGAACTTCTAGGGTTTTCATTCACTGACATTTCGTAAAAATTTCGAAATGAATAAGCTGGTAGGGTTATCAGGGATGAAGAACTTGGATCAGTTCAGATCGCTGCCAGGATCTGTTTCTGGAGCAGCGAAAACCTACTCGGCTCTCTCACAGACGTCCTCTGACTCGGTTCCATCTAGAAGTTTAGCTAATTTGAAGCTCACTACAGGTACTTTATTGAAAATTTCTCTCCGTGGCTGAGTTTGAGGATACAAGTTGAATTAGGTCTAATGATCCTGTCATTGATTTGTTAATCTCCAGAGAAACTGGTTAAGGAACCAGCTTCTGCAAAAATTGATCTTGAATTGGCGGTATGAGGAGTCTATTTCTCGTTCTCTGCACATGTTGCGATTGTGTCTTGCTCTGTTTGGATAAGAGAGATGATCTAATCAATAGTTTTGAAAATGCAGAATACTAAGATGAAGAAATTAACAGATCATATTCACGTATTGGAGGACAAACTGCAAAACGCGTTCAACGAAAATGCTAAACTCAGAGTAAGCAGAAAGAGGATGAGAAGCTTTGGAAAGGATTGGAATCTAAATTCACTTCAACAAAAACTTTATGCGACCAATTGACTGGAACTTTACAACACCTAGCTGGTCAGGTTCATGATGGTAATGAACTTATACAGATATCTTTGTTTGGTAAATAACTTACACCGATATTCTTTCAAGAGTTGTGAGTATTCTTTATTTGCTTCCACAGCTGAGAAAGACAAGGAATTTTTTGAAGATAAGTTGTCTTCCAGTGCATCAGCTTTTGATAATTTGCACGTCCGGTTGCAGAATCTGTCTTTGAAATTAGAGACTTTAGAGGAAAGTGTTAGAAAGTGTAAGTTATCCATATTTTCTTGTTTCATAAGAAATTTTTTCATATCCATCTCAATGAGAAGAAATTGAGCGAGTTGGTAGCTAATTCAGTAAAGAACCAAAGATTTCCACTTCTGCACTTATATTCACTCTTAAGCCCTGTTTGAGTTATGATTGTAGGCAAAAAAGAGTTGAAAGTACTCAGCATTGAGAAAATGGAGGGGGAGAAATCTTGTAGAATGGAATTGTGCAAAGCTGCCAATCTCATCATGGAAAAAGGTAAGAATATTCATGCCATGTGTTGTAGAGATTTTTGATATGTATGTGATTTATTGCTTTTGTTGATGGTTTGTTTCCGGATTGGCCACTTTGACAGCATGTTTGAAAAGAGAATTTTGTGATTGAAAATACCGAATCAAATTGGGTGCGAAAATAACTTGATAAAGGACTTAAACTATGTCTTTGAATAACTAACTTTTTGAAATACTTTGACAATGAGTAATGAAACTTGAATAAGGTTTGTGTAAAAACTTGGTTAAAATACCAACAGGTTAGTATCATGCCTCTTGTGACCCTTTTCTTTTTTGAGAAGTTTCAAGAGATTAGACAAAACATTGGTTATCAACATGGCAATGTTATTTGAGAATAACTGAACTGCTGTTTGCCTGCTGAGTTTAGATGGATTATATGATTAGTTTGTTGCTGCAGCCCCACCTCTCCTCATTTAATGATATCAGGCCTTTACGCATTTAACATAATCACTTATTTGAAAATTTTGAAAGCATTTGATTTGAGGGCATGATTCCGCAACAAACTCGACAGTATAGGGGGACCACTGTTTTAGTGGTATTCTGTGAGTAGTCACTTTGTGCATTTATTGCCAAAGGTTAGGTTTGTCTCAAATCCATCTGTTTCAGTGGTATTCTGGGAGCAACCACTTTGTGCATTTATTGCTAAAGGTTAGGTCTGTCTCCTATCCATCCCCTGCCCATACTCCCAATTATTGGGGACTAAATTGGTTATGTTATTGTTGTTGTTATTGTTGTATTTGAAATTATACTGCTCCTTTCGAGCCTTTAATGCTTGTCATTTGTCAAAGACTTATTCGCTTAGTGCTGAAGGATAGGAGTATGCTACGATGTATTCAATCGATTTTCTATATTCACAGTCACTGATTCATTACTTTTGGTGCATAATACTGAATCAATGATCACTAGACAAATTTCCCTCACCAGTCCTACGGAGGGAGCAAGCTTGAAAGTGCCTATAATTCTAAATATTTTTCAACTTTAATTGCTGTTATGGTTTCGCCCACTCTACGAACAAATATTTGGACTCTCATTTTGTAACCTTCCATGGGAGATGCATCACAGTTCACACTCATGGATATTACGGCATTGCCAACCTTGGTATACAAAAAGAATCTTCCTACCTCTTAGTCTGGCTGTTTGCTAGGATTTTGATCGAACTCCAGACTATGGTTTGTCTCCAGGTTCCCAATGTAGTCCTATTGAATTTATTCTGTCCTTTTTATTCTTCCCTTTATGAACATTATAGGCCGCCCCTTGGTTCCTCCACTTCTTTTTTCAGATTTTCGGAGGCCATACTGATCAGATGTCTCTTCAATTATTTGAAGCATGAGTTTTTCTGTATAAGCTTAGTCTATATTTCTTTTCTTTTTTTACTGGTGAGATATTATTTCCATATTATGCATAACTGTTGCAGAAATTTATGTATTTACGAATAATGCTATTGTCATGAAGTTAGATTTTTTTTATTATGATAATATGTAGTCCCTACAAGAGATGCACGGATCAACACTCATATGCTTGCAGAGGTGTTTTGTAGAATGTGGATTAGTGTCCAAGAGTTAGTAAGTCTTTTACTTATTTGGTAGAGCCTGTTTGTGTTAAACTCAGATACCACGATCAAGCATTTGGAAGCAACTGTAACAGCTAACAGGTTGGATATGGAGACCTTAAACTCGAAGATGGAAGTGTTGCATTGTGAGATGAGATTCAAGGAAGATGACCTTAAGCAGTTGAGAACCTCAAAGGAGATGTTGGAGAAAGAGAAGAGTGATCTTCTATCTAGCAACAAAGAATTTGCTGGCAAACTCGATAAGGCACTCCAAGAGATAAGGTACCTTGAAGATTTTACTAATCTGCTGGCAGCGAAATTAATTGAACTTGATAAACAATGCTTAGTTGCACGAAGCGGGAGCGGGGACGGGAGCGGGGGCGGGTGCGGGGGAGCGAGGGTATGTAGAAGCTCCCTAGGTTGGGAGCGGCGAGGGAATATTTAATACTAAATAAATATGTATATGTATATGAATAAACTTATATATATTTATATGTATTGTACATATGTTTTATAGTTGCACGGGGAGCTCGTACATGAGCATTCTATATATGTATAAACATGAGTGAGAAATGACATACCAATAGATTTTTTTGTGCCAAATATATGGATTAAACACGTAGATAAGTAATAGAATATGAGATGAGAAAGAGAGTCTTAAATTTTTCTTACTTCTTTTTTTCTTTTGGGGAAATTGCTTAAAAATGGAAGTAGGAGCAAGTAATGGCAAACTCATGTGGTACTTTTTCAGAAATTGCTCCCAACATGAAAAGGAAAATTTTAATTGCACATACATGGTACCAATTTTTGTGTCGACCAAAATACCCTTGTCTAAAAAAAAAACCCCTTAACCAACACTCTCACTCTCCCTCCTCCTACGCCTGTGTTGCACCGTTCCTACATCTGTGTTGTACCATTCATAGAATGTGGTTGCAATCTTCAAAAAAGTGATTACACCCGAGTTGTTCCAAACAGGGTTGCAGTGTATTGTCAGGTCACACTTTCTGAAAATATATTGTTCTCCTTGCACTGTTCCTACTTTGGTGTTGCACCATTCATTGAATGTGGTTGCACTCTTCAAAAAATTAATTGCACCTGAGTTGGTCCAAACGGGGTTGCAATTTGTTGTCAAGTCACACTTTTTGGAAATAGATTCTTCTCCTAGCACCATTCCTACGTCTGTGTTGCACTATTCATGAAATGTGGTTGCACTCTTCAAAAAATTAATTGCACCCAGGTTGGTCCTTGAGAATGAAAAAAAATGCATCTTCTTTGAGACATTTAACCAAACACCTAGTGTGCGTGATAAGTTTCATAGTTTCACATTCACAGATGTACCTAAAATGTAGCCACTTAATTTATTAACAGCTTTAATTTATTGATCACACTCACAACTAGTACATACACAGAATGAACAAAACATATCAATAGGAATACTCTAGGTTACCAATTCTAGACACAACACGACCAACAACTGGGTATGTAGCTTCGAACTTCTTCTCCCAATCATTGAGCACGCCCATCTCCTTATCGGACAGGCAGTGGAGAGATCCGACGATGTCGCCTTCGTCCTTGCTCATCTTAGCTAGGGTTCTGCTAGCGTCCTTGCCAACGAACATCGCGTAGTCACCGCCGGGGCCATAGAAGGATTCTCCGGCTGTGACATCGAAGATCCGGCCTTGCACGGCCATGTAGATAGGCTTGGATGAGTTTGTGTTGGGTTTGTTTTTTACAGCAATTTCCCCTTTGGATCTGGAAAGATTGGGTGTTTTGTTTAAGAAATCTTACAAGTGAAGGGTATTTGGGTAAAATTCCATTTGTCTTTTCATGTATTTTCAAATGTTTTTCTCCTGACCATGTTTTTCTAATTCCATAAAAGTACACCATGAGTTTGCAATAAGTTGCCCCTACTTCCATTTTTAAGCAATTTCCCCTTTTCTTTTCCTTCTTCCTTGCATGTATTTGGAAAGAGAAGTGAGAATTTTGTCCTTAAGATTAGTGTGGAAGCTCCCATCCTATTTAGGAGCGGGTTCCCGTCTAGATGAGAGCGAGCTCCCGTCAAGCTCCCATCTCGGGAGCGCGGAATCGAGCTCCCGTCTAGGGAGCGCACCCATTTTAGAAGGATCCTGCTACTAAGAAACAATGTTTGACCTTTTCAGACAAGGTTGTTCAGTTGAACTCTTCGTATGACTCTTGGTTTAAGTTGGTTCAGGAGGACAAAGACCTTGCTTCTTAGTGTGCTAAAAAACAATATGATCAACTCCACAATTTGACTTCACATGTTACCTCAGAAAAAAATAAACTATTATTGTTGAATAAGGAGTTAAACAATAACATCATTGAAGTTCAGAAAGGTCAAGAATTTGCAGTGGTACAACATGCGGAGGAATGCCGTTTAGCAGAAGAGAGAATTCAGATGTTGGAGTCTGAAGCAGAAAGTATTCTTTCTGGGAAATCTGAACTGGAATTGTTGGTTTCCGAATCAGAGGAGAAAATTAACACTTTATCAGAAAGTTCAAGATTGTCTGACACTAAAATGGTAAATATTTTCATTTACAGGACTTTTCGGCGATATCGTATATGCTTAACAACAACATTTCTTTCAATATCGTAGCAAGACTTGATATTGAAATTTACCGCTTTGGAGTCTGAGAGCAAAGATTCTACAGAAAAACTACAGGAAGAGATTCAGAAAAAGTCGAGGAAGTGAATAGTTTACGGGATATTGATAGGCAAGAGCAGCATCTAGATGCACTGGAGACACAAGTTGGCCAACTTCAAACTACCCTAGAGGAGAAGGAACAGCTAGTTCTGCGATCTAAGGACAGAGAGAAAGAGCTGGAAGATAAAAAAGCAGAGGTTTCCAAGAGTAGAATGACTTGATAGTGAAATGATTTTTGCCTCCAGCTAAGGGTGCTGAATAAGTATATTTTTTGCAGCTTCAGGCAGCACTGGTCGATGCTGAAAGTGAACTTTTCGAAGCAAAGATGCAATATGATTCAATGCTTGAAAGTAAGAAGATAGAATTGTCCAGACATTTGAAAGACTTATCTCAGAGAAATGATCAGGTGCCTCCCTTCTCTGTTAGTATGATGTTTTAAAAGTAATTGAATAGTTTTCTTTTGATTAAAACTGGGAGGAGTTGTCATCAGGCCATTAATGATATCCGAAGGAAGTTTGAGGTTGAGAAGCTGGAAAGTGTTACCATTGAGAAAGAAAAGGTTTGTTCATAATTAATCAAGTACATCGTCTGTTGGTTGTTAAGGATGATTGTCATGCGGTACCATTCTTGACCTTCAGGCTGATAAAGCTTTCTAAGAAATGGAAAGAAAATGTGACCAAAAGCTGGCAGAACACAAGGAGGAATCCCACTAGTATTTGATGCGCGTACAGGAGGAACATTCTGCTTTGGTATGTATCCAACTGCAATGCTGGCTAATAGTAAATGAATGATCATGATCTTTTGTTGATAGAGTCCAATAGGTTTGTAGACTTTCAAGCTAAAATCAAATGGTATTATCTTTCATTGTACAACTTATTTTCTATGATATCGGAGTCTTTTAGATCTTCATGAATCCCAACTTGTTCCAATGCTTCCAAAAGTCATTCTTCTTGTCATAGAATAACTCTTTTTCATTCTCTGATTGCCTCAAACATGTATTCCAAGGTTTGGCCTTGAAATTTCTTCATCCTTTGGCATTGCTTATACAAAACCAAGTGAAGCCATGATTTTGTTTATCAGGACATAAATAAGCTTGACGTTTACGTGCTGCCAGTTTGTCATCCCTATGATTAGAAAGAGTAGTTGGGAAATTTAAAACAGAAAAAGTTCTTACTCCTATATCAGCCAGAAAAAAGCATTAATGATTTTGAAGACACTTTCTATGGTTTCTGGCAAATTGAACTAATCTTGCTGTTAAGTACAGAAGTTTGACTTTTGTAATATCCATTTGGTAGATCACCTGTATCCAGCAGGGGATAGTACCGAAGGAATTGAACCTTAAATCCAACCACAGTGATGAGCTGAACCGTATTCAACTTCAAGCTGAGAATGAGTTGAGAGAGGTATGTGTTTTTTATGGATGAGCAATGGGTGGCATTGAAGATTTTTGGTTTCTGTGACTAACTTTCCAGAAATTTATTTAGAAAACAGCGCTACTGCTGAATGAACATGAAGTGCAGTTAAGGGCATTGAAATGTCAGCATGAAGATATAATGCAGGGAACTTCAAGAGGAGTTGGACATCCAGAAATCCAAAGTACGTAACTCTTGTGTTGACCAAGTCATCCATGTTTTTCTTATAATGCCTATGGTATAACAGGAGGATAGGCAAAGGGCATTATTGCAACTGCAGTGGAAAGTAATGAGTGACAAACCACCAGAGGACCAAGAAGTAAATTTGAAAAAGGTGAGATAGATTGCTCCCTCTGCTATCTTCTGTAAATGCAAAGACTACCAATCTTTGGCATGTATAAAAGCTGAACATGTTGAGTTTCTCCACACTTTGGATTATGGTTCCGTTTAAATTCAACTTATTTAACATGGGTATGACAAACGAATGGGAAAAAAAAGCTTGATCAATAATATTGTCACCACTATCTTAAACTATTACTTAACCAGCAAAAGCAAAAGATTAGTTTACTTAATTATGCTACTTAGAGTGCTTACTCAAAGCTACCTAGCCTTAGAATGGATGATTGACTAATCTTTCTAAGTGTCGAAGATATTCTGAATTCGGACTCCTTAGACTAATGGATTTCCTGCAGTAATTTTAGGACTTTATTCTGTGACTTTCCTGTCATGAGATTTTATTATGTTATTCTCTCTTGTATGAAAGGTAGGCCAACAAAACCTTTCATGTATTTAATTGCATTGTCAAAAAGGTGAATTCAGAAAAATACTGTTGTACAAGCGTTATAAAGGATTGGAAGCAGTTTTTTGGGAAGTGTGCATAAGTACAAATGAAGTTATAAGTCATATAAGCCAACCATCTGTACTTTTGGTGTGTGATTTTCTTTTTTGTTGACATCTCAGAATTATTCTATTTCGTCAACCAAGGTGAAAAATTCTGATGGCGGCAGAAGAAGCCAACGTGCTCCGGTAATGAGTATAATTAATGGGATATTAATGGATGGTTTCATGGTCGACTGTAGGATTCACCTTACCTAAAAGCAACACAGACACCAGTGTCAACCTTGTTGAAGAAAGTGGAGAAGGTGAATACTGGAAGTGTAATGAGTATTCTTAAGCATAATAGGAAGGTGAGTCACTTCTCTTCTACTTTAGTTTATAAGAATACACATCTCGTAATGGGTGTGTTCTATAAACCCTGTGGTAGTTGAATATGATAATATCTCGAAAGAGCCGCTGAAAATTTCAGTTTAGTTACGGACCACCTTCAGTTCAGTTGAGACCAAGGTAGGATGGGGTTAGAGTGCGCAATAGGTTTTGATTCCTATGGGGAGTCCAACTAATATCATTCCACTTGCAATCAGACAACAGGTAATTGGTTCGGCATCATCATGGAAGTTTTGTTGAGTTAGGAGTTTGATCCATTCATTACATATATGACTATTGCTGGTTTTTGACTTGTGCATACATTCGGGCTGAACTCCATTTTTTGATAGCCATCTTTCTGGATTTGTCTATGGCATGGCAGGTAACACATCGTGAGTATGAATTTGAAACATCTAATGGTAGGACAATCACAAAGCGAAGAAAAACAAAGAGTACGGTCATGTTTGAGGTATGTAAATTCTTTCTTTGTAAGCAAGTCTTTCCATGCAAGCTTATATGAGAGAGATTGTTCGATTGATAGCATAAGAAGCTGTTTTTCCGGTTTTCCTTGTATTTTTCTCATAGTTAATGTTTTGTATGACATGGTAGGATCCAACAAAGCGTAAGAAGAGAACACCAAAAGTTAATACCCCCAGAGATGTTCATAAGGTAACAAAACACTCTATTGATGCAGTGGTACAATACATGAACAGGATGGTGAACTATATAGTTAACTAAGTGGAAACTTTTATTTCCCGCTCTGTAGCTTTTTTCAGTGTTTCTCACATTTTTGTTCTTTAATTGTATGTTTATACTTTTCATTCTGTGTCCAATTCGTAGGAATCTGCACCCTTCCAACATAGGTGATTTGTTCTCAGAAGGGTCTCTGAATCCATATGCAGATGATCCCTATGCATTCAATTAGAGGTATCTCTTCAGCCTAATTTTCATGTTTGTTTTATGTAACCTTTTGGATTCATTTGCTTAAAGTGTCTTCTTGAGCATTCTATATTTACAGTTGTTTTACAGATAAGTGTATAAACACACGTTCACACATAAATATGTTTTTACTATCCAAAGTCATATGTCTTATTTGTCGTGACTTGCAGGTTGCTAGCAATTGAATAAAGTCTCTAAGGATGGTTTGGCCAAACGTACATAATAGTGTGGCTCGTTCAGTGCTTTATTTGTATTCTTTCTGTTATAAAATCTCTTCCATGGATTGAACCAATGACACAAAAGCATCGAAGCAGAGTATTTTTCTTCCATGTGTGGAATTCTCAGCTGTTATTCTGGACTTCTGCACTGATGGAAGGTGGCATCTTCTTTTTGTCGGAGAGTTAGGAGTATAATCTTTTCCGCCCTCATACTTCAGCACATTGAAGTAATACCGTCTTTCTTTGAATACGCTTGATTCTTCTGTCATAAATTGCTTCTGGACTTGGATGTTTAGGATGTGGTTCCATGCTCAAGTAGGAGACATTTGAATTGTGTGAATAAAGTTGGATACTTACTACAATTGTGAAAAAGTATTCCATAAGAGGTCTCGTGGTGAGAGTTGCAAACATTTTTTTTTTTTCTGAGTGGATGTTATCTGGAACTTGTCATGTGTGATTTAGTGGAATTGCTGCAAATTTTTTTTTTTTTTCTGGTTTAATTGAGTATTACATATTGAATTCTCTCTTGAATTTTTCTGTTGTTGTAATTTGGTTCTGAAAATATGCAATTCATGTGATTGGTTTCTCTGCATGATTAAAAAGCAATTTATTTCCGGAATTAAATAAAGTGTAGGAGTGAATGGTATATAGTTCGGGTTCTGATGCAAGTCAGCATTCAATAAAATCCAGGGACCCTGGGTAGAATGCACTGTATTTGTGTTTTCCAAGGGCGATACTAAGCAATACAAAATGCTCTCTGGCATCCAACCGACGGCATCTCTAAGCAGGCCATAAAGTTTTTCTTGATTTAGTGTCTTTGATTGCTTGCACACTTGTTGAACAATTGTTAAATCCTACAGCTCTCGAGCATCATTTGGGATCTCCAGGAAATTGAAACCCATGTTGAAGAATGTTACATGCTTGCTACCCTAAGAACAATAGCTGCAGAATCTTTTTTTCATCATTGGTTTGTTTACTTACCTGCCTTTGGAAAGACATCAATGACTTGTATTAACGGGCCAAATACTAGCGTGGCGCTTTGAAATAGAGTAAAATACCAAGCATGGTTTCCCAATTCAGATGCACAAAAAAGTGGTAGCTGCGTCTGGCACAAATATTCATCATTACTCCAAGTCCCCTTTCTCAGTTAGAATACAGCATCATAACATGTTTATTGAGCTTGACTTATTTATCAAGTCCACCTTTCCGATAAACGAGCTGTATGAAAGCACTAGATTGCTTGCTTTGGAAATATGCTTTAAGTTTGGCTTATTCATCAAACAAGTTAAACGTCTATTAATTGAACCGATCACAAATTGCTTCGAGTACTTTGAATTTTGTGAACGCAATTGTTGGTTGAACGAGCAGAACAATTACTTGTTCAGGACAATTACTTGTTCAGGAGTGGTGGTACCCAAGGCGTTTCTTATAGGTGGCCCCCCATATCCCAAACAAAATACTAGTAAATTATTTACTTTTCACATTTCAAACAAACAAACAAGGTTTTAATTTATAGAAGTAACATAAACGTCGAAACCCTTTTCACTAATCAATTTCACGGATTGCTCCGAAGAACGGAAGCGGTAGGAGGATCGAAGCATGCGCCTTCCATCACTGCCTTTGTTATCAACCCGTGTTCCGGTAGGCAAACCGAGATACTTTGAATCGATTTCACGGATTGCTCCGAAGAACGGAAGTGGTCGGAGGATCAAAGTGTGCCTTCTGTCACTGCCTTTGTTATCAACCCGTGTTCCAGTAGGCAAATCGAGATACTTTGATTATTCCATCATTTGTTGTGGGTATGGCCTGGGAATTAGGTTTAGCACCAAAAGCAATGTATATAAAGTGGTAAAGGTTATTGATGGGTAATGCAAATTCCCTTTTAGGATTTAGGCTTATTTGATTTTTTTATTTTTATTTTTATTTTTATTATAACTCGCCCCTGAGAATTTTAATCCTTGTCCCCCATTTAATTTGTTTAAACTTAGGGTTGTTCGGAAAATTCGGAAAGGCAAGGGATCTTGTTTGGTTTAAAAAAAAGTGAGAAGAAAATAAGAAAACTAAAGTTTTGAGAACAATTTATTTTCCTCACAATTTCCTCCTTCGATCATTTTCCTTTCTTTTCCACAAGTTCCTAACGTACCCTTAGTTTAAAGCTTGAAAAACTTTTGAAAAAAAAAAGGTTCAAGCTTAGTTTGGATAGTGTAACAAATTGATCACAAAAAAACTTTCAACGAATAAACACGAGATTGAACTCAAGAAATTTGGTTCGTTAGCACTCCTAACAGTGCATGTAGTAATCCAACGCAATCAAGCTGGATGCATATGAGGTAGAACCGTAGAAATCAAAATAAGCTCGTCGTTTCTGAATTTCAATTTCTAATTACTGCTACTAAAATTCAACTTGATCTCTAAATGATAGAATGCGCAATAGATCATCATCATCATCGCGGAGTACCAATGCGTAACAAGTGTCTGCGTATGTAGTAAATAAAATTGTTTCCTAATTGCAATGTTAGGATTATCAGAGGAATTTGAGGGCGAGCATCAAGCAGAGAGTCCATAGAGACAGCAAAAGCACCATCTGCAGAAGCAACTCCATCACGCTGCAAAGCTTCACCCTTCGATTCTTCAATCTCTCCCTCACCAGTTTCCTCCTCAGATCCTCCACCTCTCTTCTCGATTCCATCTCACTCTCCTGAAACAGAGTAATTAATTCTGACTCACATTTCTAGTCGCATGTTCATTAACCTCACTGTAAAGATGAAACACACATACAAACATAAATAGAGAGAGAGACCTCGTGTTTGCTGAAGTTTGTTGACTCTGCGGCGCGATATGAGGGAAATTTCAGACGCGAAAGGAACAAGGCGGCTTTCGCACAACGAACTGCGAGATTTGATCTCAGAACTTCGGGTTGGCTTCTGATCTCAATCGACTCCATTCTCTCTCTCGAAAGGAACAAACCGGCTTTTGAACAACCAGCCAAATTTGATCGCAGATCTTCAGTTTGGTTCCCGATCTCAATCGCCTCTCTCTCTCTGCGCCTCTCTCTCTCTCAAATTCTGATTTCGCAGACTGAGGCGAGGGAAAAGAGATTCACGCTGAACCTTTTGTTAAAGGGATGACGATGTAGTTTAAATTTTTTTACCAAGTACTATTTCGTCATTTGCTTTTTTGTGCTTAATATTTTTTTATAAAATTATTTAAATGTATTGCGTACTCTATTCAATTAGTAAAAGAGTTTGCTAAAAATGTTAAAATTGCTTATTAAAAACGAAATATTGAACAATCTTTTTTTTTTTTCCTTTTTTTGAGAAAGAGAAAGAATTCAAATAGATAAATAAACAGTTTAGATGAGATATACAAATACAAAATAAGAGCTATGAATAAATAGACAAGTCGTCACTAGCTCTATCAAAAAAATGTCATCCTCCTGTAATTGGATGCTGCATAAGAGATGAAAGCGCCATCTTTGCCAAGCAGTGGGGCATGGTCAATATTCTTACGCTGAGCTTTAGAAAATCCAACAAAAAGAGAGCTTGGAGATCTCTTTTTTAAGATTACGAAACATAAAAACATCAGAGTGGTTAACACTTAATTTTCTCTGCAATATGCTTGACAACATTAAAACAATCAGTAAATATATATGCAACAATATAATTATGAAGAAAAGACGTATTAACTGCTTCTAGATTTGCAAGAAGCTCGGTTTGTATAGGGCTGGAGCTAAAACATGAGAATGCCACATTATCAACAATCGAACCATTTGGGAGACTAACAGTGAAACCCAAGCCACTCCAATCACACCCTTTTTTGAGTTTTCCAAGCAGCATCAAACGTGGAAATTAACCAAGCGTTGCGGATCGAGCCCTATAGAAGGATAAGGCTGGATCATGTAGGGCGGGAATTTCCCGTAGGGGCAATGCGAGCCATCCTTCCTTGCGCTACGGGCAGACCAAAAGGAAGATTTTCTAAACTATACAACATTGTCCTTGGCCATTGCAAGGACGGCCTCCATCGAGAACATTTCATTTGAGTGAAGACCTTTTGATTCATATGCTTCCACATGGCCTAGAGGATAGCATCAAAGAGAGAGCGTTTGGCATTTCCAGAAACAGAAGAGTTAAAGCGGACAATCCAATCAATCAGCCAGACTTTGAAAGGAACTGCGGAATTTATTTCCAAGGAAAGAAAGTGGGAAATCGCTACAGTCCCACAAACTTGCTTTGTAATCAGGGCCGGCCTAGGGCACAAGGCCACCAAACTACCGCTTAGGACCTCCCGTTTTTTGCCTAATAATAGGGCTCCTAAATCGTAGAATATATTATATATTTAGTATGTTAATTGTTTAGCGCATAAGGTTGTTGTGGTGCAGCAGTTAGTGTGTGAAGTATTACCCTCGAGGTCCTTAGTTTGACTCCTCTTGCGTCCTTAGTAATATTTGGGAAACATGTGAAATGCTACTAGTAATGTTTGCTTAGATACCCTTGACTAGTTCTTGCAACCTAGCGATCCATCTACGCCTAATAGTCGTTTCTTGTAGAGAAGAAAACAATGCCTATATATATATTTGGCATTGCAATATTTTCAACCACCATATTTCGGGGTTCTATCAATTTATTTTTGGGCCTTGAAAAAGGCTTCTCAAGAACTAATGCGGTATCTTCGTAAGGTTTCCATTAATTACGGGAAATTCGTTTCGTACTACATTAGAAAAGCTCAAGCCCTGAGTTATTAAAAATCTAGAAAATAGTAGCACTATGAGTTTAAAAATGTCTTAGTCCATTTTTCAGGGGACCGTAATTGGCTGATATTATATATAATTAAACATTGCTGTTAAATGTCATAAAAACCACACACGCTAAAACGCTACATCTTGGAGGGAGTGTCTTAATGGAGTACAATGGCCATGGCGCAAGATTGCTACTTACAAATTACAATATCCTTCAAATAAAACGGAACATCATAACCCTTGTTTTATTTGCAGTATCAGCAAGGTGATCCAAATTTTAGGCAAAACAAAGAATTATTGATCAAGATTCCAAAACAGTATGAGTAGTTCTTAAATTTTCCTCGAATAACTCAACAAAACAGACGACCCCCCTTTTTTTTCACCATGGTTTAATCAAGGTAAATCCATAAATAACATTTTAGCATATAGTTACCACAACTACAAAAATAACAAAAAATTATGCAAGTCGAGTGGTAGCTCTGATAGGCAATATGTACTTCTATTATGCATTTGAACGGGGTTCAAATCTCATTAGCTACCACTCCACTTGTGCAAATTATTGAAACAGAAGAAGAAAGATGTTAAAAATACATTTGTTTTTATCCTACCTAAATTACTTGAATTCACAGTCACAACAGTATTGTTCCTCTCAAGCCTTTTCCTCCTATACTGATGCTTGGAACACTTACACCCACTCTTCTTCTGCTCATTACTCTCAACCACCACCTCCTCCTCCGCCACCTCTCTCCTCGAATCTTCGGCTGATGCCACCTCCTTTGTTCTTTCACCGCCACTCTCGCTACCCTTCTCCAATGAACCACCAAATCGCTTCTCCTTCCCACTCCTAATCAACCAATCCTTCATTCTCCCCTTAATCTCACACTCCCATTCCTCATGCCTCCCTTCGCCAAACCCGCATTTCGCATTCTCTTCTCGATCCTCTCTCCTTATGGTTCTCACTTGCTCCCCCAGTAAAAGCCAGCCTCGACGCATCGCCCAACGAATCGGGTTTCTGCGGCAGGACCCAATCTTTAAAATCCCTTCTCAACCCATCGACGAAAACCCCCTTAACCAAAGGTTCAGGAATTCCATGTCCAGGCCACTGGTTCAGAATCCACTGCAGCCTCAAATAGTACGATCTAACCGATTCCCCTTTCTCCTGGTTCAAGTTCATGAGTTCGAATCGGAGTTGTTTGTCGTAGTCTGGTTTCCTATACGCTTCCATAAATAAGGACTTGATTTCTTCCCAAGTGAGAGAAGGGCAGGGTTCGACGTTGAGGTCGTACCACAGGGCAGCCTCGTTTTCGAGCGTGACGGGGAAGATCTTCATCATTGTTTAAATTGAGGAAACATTGTTTGCTCGGCAAACTTTCGAAAACCGGCTTAAATGGGCGGCCAGACACTCGGTGGGGTTCCTTTGAAGATTGGAAAAAGGGCTATGGTTTTGTTCGGTTGCATTTTCATTTTTGGTTTGGCTTCAATTTTAAATTGAAGAGTCTCTGATTGAAGACGTTGGGCAGGAGTCCTTTTCCGTCACATTTACTTAAACTACTATGGTAGCAACCTCTTCACATATGGTGCACAAATCAGTACACGAGACCCACCTACGGGGCCCCCTAGATGTAATCCACACTGTTCATTAATTTGACATTATTTTGTTAAGTGACTCTGTAAATAATCAGCTCAATCATATTGGTATAAGTGTTTGATCCAATGTACTAATTTCTCTTTCAGAATCAAGGATTCCAAATTTCGAATGAAAAATTAGGACGTTGGATCAAACACTTATAATCATGTGATTGAGCTGATTTTTCACGGAGTCACTTGAAAGAGTATTTTAAACTTAATGAACGGTGCGGATTACATCTGTGGGGCCTGTAGGTGGGTCCCGTGTGTTGATTGTGCACCATATGTGAAGAGGTTACTACCATAGTAGTTTAAGTAAATGTGATGGAAATGGATAGTGGTGAATTGTGTTTTTTTAGGGTGTAAGTTGTGTAGAGGATGTGTAAATTCTGCGTTTGATGTGAGTGATTTTTTTTTTTTAATTTTTATTTTGGGGGTGTGAATTCTGTATATTGAGGGGTGTGAATTCTTTCATTTTTTGGGGTATGAATTGTGTATTTGTGTGAATTAGTATTGTAAATTCTCTGTTATGGAGCGTGTGAATTGTGTGATAAGAGGTGTAAATAACTTGTTTTATTGTGTACATATTTTCATATTCAATGTGGATCTTATTTTAAAGATCTCGTCAAATAGATTTCAAATATATAATTTTTATAAAAAATAAATGTGTATAAAAAAGTTATTTTATGTTGAAATCTAAAATAAAAAAAAAAGAGAGAGTGAAGATCGTTACTCGCTAGTGCTAGGGAAGCGGCCCAAGAAAGAGTAAGGCAATAAGAATAATGTCAAGAGTAAAGAAAATCTACGGTACACCCCTGACTTGCGTGTGAAAAAAAGGGTTTAAATGAAAAAGTGTGACGCGGGACTTAGAAAGAAACACCCTCTCACAAGAGGGCCGACCTGGAAGAACCCTATTTTTTTTATCAGCATCTTTTACACTATCACAAATATGGTAACCAACGCTGAACTAAATTCCAAATTTAACTCCTTACACCGAGACCACGAAGATTTCAACAAACTAGTCATAGAACAATTTGCACAACTACAAGCCGCAATGGAAAAATTGGTAGTGGATAAAGGAAAAGACGAGGCTTCAGCTAGTTGGAAATCGCCCAAATCTAAAAAGCAAATATGGTAGACAATAATGTCAAAAGTGGCTCATGAGGCTGGATTTTTCCCCTCTTTCTGATGACTTACCCAACAAATTACGATTGTCCAAGCACTAAATGATACCAAATTACCTTTGATTAATGGAGAATAACCTGAGTTGCTTCACCCTAGCACCATCTTAGGTATATTGTCGCTGCAAATAAATGAAACAAATAGGGCCGACTTATAGCCAAATCGAATTTACCCCACGGTTTAGAGCATCCTCATCAGGGGAGGCAAATCCCCCTGATGACTAAGTTGTTGATTGAAAGGGGAAAAAAATCCCCAAAATCTGACTCAACAATTTTTTTGTAAATCTGCAAAAGTTATAACTTTGCTACAGTAACTTGGTAAATCCTTTGAGGCACTAATCACAGGTTAAAACAATTCTCTCTCCTGATTAAAACAATTCTCTCTCCTGACTTCCTAAATAGAGAGTCTGATTTTGTGAGTTTTTGAAAAAGTGACTTGTTAATTTATAAAATGTGTTTTTGAGGTTAAATTTGCCCCAATTTTGGTTGAATCTGATGTGGATGCTCTTAGGCCTGCAAAAAATGTAAAAAGAAAAAGGCCCCCAAATATGTAGGCCTTCAATATATATTATGAAAAGGATAATTATAAATGCTTAATTAGTACGCTTGCAGTTAAAAGTGCGAGAAGAGTAATGTTCAAATGATAGGTTTTTGGGCCCTGTTTGATAAGAGGGATGGAGCATGGGATTGGATTACCAATCCTATGAGCCCATTAATTTTCATGTTTGGTGCAATTTGAGGACTAGACTAGCAGTCTCATGGGACTACGAAACCCCCATTTTCATGGGATTGGCCAACCCAAGGGGGGTTGGGTATTATGAAACCTATCCCATGGGATTGAGTCTAGAAAGACAACATTGTCCTCTTCCTTTTCGTTTATTTCCCCAATACGCACCTCTAGTGCTGCTCTTGCTTTTAGTTCATTTATTTTCACTTTTTTTTTAATTATGTTGTTGCTTTTCGTTCATTTGTTTTTGCTTTTTTTTGTTGTTGTTTTGCTTGTGATTCTAAAATTGTTTCTACATCAAGTATCTGGGTAAGAATAAAGGATTAAGCTGTTCCAGGCTTTCGTTTTTTTTCCCTTGGATGATATGAAGTTCACATAAATCACAGCTCTTTACTATCGTCGTTCAATCTGTTGTATTCAAGTTACTCGTTGATTCATTTTCTCCATTGGAAATTTGGACCAAAAAAATATTATTCTTCATTTGAAATCTGGAAAACAAAAAGAAAGGAGGAAAATTTGCCATTGAAATCTAGAAAAAAGAAAAGAAAAGAGGAAGCTTCCAAATAAAAGATGCTTTCAAAAAAAGAAGCTTTCAAATAATCCCACCTCATTACCAATCCTAATCACAATCCCACCTCATTACCAATCCCTTTGAAACGAAATGTCGTATCAAACGGGGCCTTGAAGTATTATAATGGTGGTTTATTTTTGGATGATTGTATATGTTTAAATTTGCAATGGGAATATTTTGCAATGATTTTTTTATGAAGCCTAGGTGTTGAACTATTTTATTATGCAAAATATATGAAGGGCCTCACTTAAGGAATTCAATTCAGGCCTCTGAAACTCTTGAGCGGGCACTGGGGGAGGAGGCACTACCTCCCCTTAGAAAACTTCAGAAGGAGTTTCTTTTTCCCCTTTCTCTATCACACCCTCTCTTTCTAGGAAACGAAGATTTTTCCCAAGTGACTGGTTGGTGATTTCTTTAATTATCATGTTTGTTAATGTAGACCATAGACATGCGACATGTTGTTTTTGCTATTTTATATCATTTATTCCAAAAAGATAACATTAACATTTATCATTCATAAACTAAAACAAAAACAATTACTTCCTCTGTCCCCTAATAAATGTCTAGCATTCTATTTTGGGTTATACCTTAATAATTGTTCATTTAAAAAAGTTATGGGTAAGGAGTTGATGGATAAAAATGGAGGATAAGTTTGAAAAGTAGAAGTAAAAGTTGGGGAAAAGTTGATGTAACGTAATGCCCCGATTTTTGGAAGCATTAATTAAGCTAACTAATTAGGATTAATTTAATAAAAATAGTTTCCATCAGAGTACACATTGGAAAACGTGAAGTGCAACCCAATACAAAATACTTAGTATGGTTTGAGAAATTAATATTACAGATCCAACGTTTAAATTAAAGAGGGTCGGTTCTACAGATCAAGGTTCAACTCTAGATTCCACGGCTCCTCCTGAGTCTGGTCTGCCGGAAAACCCTTGTCTCCGAAATAATCGTCTCCTTTGACATCAACAGTACCTACTTGATCACAGTCTGGCATAATACGTCCGAGTCGTGAAGCAACATCATAGTATTATACCAGGGTCACATGAAGTGTAACACCGTGAGCGAATAATCACTCAATAGCTATAACTCTTACTCACCAACCCTTGCTTAACATAAAAGTACAACATATATGATTGAAAAACAGTAATTAAAGGAACAAGAAGGTAATTAATCATAAAACACAACATAAACATATAACTGATTTCATTACTAGCCATTAACTTACATATTCATCTAAGTTCTCAACCTAGAGAACTTTCCTCCCAAATAACCACTAAGGACTATGACCAATCTGTGATATACTCCCCCCTTACTTGCCTTGACTAGGAGCCCCGACAGAAGGTATAAGTTACTTACTTAATCCAACCGTTAGCCACCTCACAAGGATGAATTTCCCAGGGACTGACTGTACCACTAGGCTACGAGTGACAACTGTCAACTCCTGTAGGTATATAGCTGTAACTCGGTCTATAATACATCCACCCTTTTAACGCCTCAGAATTCAAATGAAGTAATCATAGATTGTCACATCCTAGGGTTTTGAAATCTTGATAGGCTGCCTAATATTCCTCCAAAATGAAATCACGTGGCTGACTGCCATTCAACAAATCTCGGGGTGACTCCCCAATAATTGATTCCTATTCACTTTTCCATTAATCTTATCGTCTATGTGATATCCGCACACGATCACCCAACCTGGGAACCTAGTTGTCCATCCTAACAATCCAACAATTTGACAATAATGTAATACCACAAGTGAAGCAAAGCAATAACAATATCTTAACAAGAAAAGTAAGGCGATAATGACATTTCAAGGGTTCACATAACCACATAATAAATCCATGGCGAAATACACGACTTATGGTGTTCCCGCGTCACGACGCATATCGATGGTAATACACCAGTTTGAGTAAAAAGAGTTTAAGGGTCATAAGTGTGATTCATAAAAATATAGGGTCAATGTTGTATTTTATTCAAGTGTAGAGACGAAATCTAGTAGCTTCATGAGGCTTGGGACTTTTGTAAGGTAAAACTATGCATGAGGGCAAATTGGTAATTCATCAATGGAGGACATTTTAGTAATTTACCAAAACTAACGTATCAATAAGAGATGATGTATATTTACTTGTATCATAAATATAAACATGCCATAATAGATTATGATCAAGTTTACTAACAAAGATTCACTTTATTAATCTAAATGAATTACATAACATTCTACAATTTAATTGACAGAGTACATCGAAACAAACATCAATATTATAGATTTGGGTTAATGGCCTAGAAACCCCCTGTAAGTATACGTTTTCCACCAAACACCCACTGCAAGAAAAAAAGCTACGATGACACCGCCTCTAAGTATCAAAATTTTTGGACCTCTAACTCTGTTAACGGAAAGAGTTAAAGGACCATTTTACCTTAGTATATATAATTACACTTAAACAAAAATTTCATTTTGCAACTAAAAATATTGGTGGCTCCTCTCTCTCTCTCTCTCTCTACCCTCTCCATTCAGCTATTGTAAAGCCGAAAACCCAAATTGAAAAGCTCTGGAAATCTCTGGGATCGAAAAGCTCTGGGTTGATTCAAAATCATTTACAGGTATTGTACATCTTTTTTGAACTTGGGTTTGTGTTGTGTTCCCCATTTGTTTCGAACCTGCACTGATGTGATTTGAAGTTTGGGTTTTTATTGTGTTCCTCATCTTCTCGAAAAAGGTATATATATTGACTGTGTATGTTGGTTTCAAAGTTAGGGTTTTTTATTGTAAGATTGTTCATACCCTTTTGCTTATGGGTTGCTTGCAGCTGTGAAGACGACGACATTGAGAGGAGAAGGGAAAGGCTGGAGAGGTAGAAGGGAGGAGAGGGAGAGTGGATGGATATTGCGAGGAGATGAGACAACAGAGGGAGAGAGAAAGAGAGAGATATATGGGTTTCACTTTTTTTTGGGGTTAGGGTTTTATTTGATATAGATTTCACGTAAAGTGGGGGGAAAATGGGGAAAATGGGGGGAAAAAAGAGAGGGAACATGGGTGGAGGTATATTGGGTAGATCATGTCATATTTTTCACCAAAAATTAACAGTAGGGGGGTCAAGGCCTAACAGAAGGTAGGGATGGGAGAATTTTGATACTTAGAAGGGGTGTTGTCATAGCTTTTTTTTCTTGTAGGGGGTGTTTGGTGGAAAACGTATTCTTACAAGGGGTGTCCAGGTCATTAAACCTATAGATTTTAATTATGACAACAAAACAAATCATAACAGGCATGAATAATCAGCCAAACAACATAACCATACACATAATCACTTGTTAAACAAATCAACCTTTACCATCTTTAGGCCTTACGGCCATAATCGGTTCGGTGGGTTTCTCGACCCATTTCACGTTTTGATTTTGTTTCATTTGGGCTCATTGCAAGCACCAATATCAAGTCTAAGGCTACTAAATATAATAAGGGTTAATGGATAACAGGTTTCTACCTTTGGTCCGGGCGAAAAGCTCGACGGTAAAGTCTGGTGGTATTTCGAGTGGCAATGAAGAACTCCATTGCAAATAGAATCTTTGGGTTGTGATATTGGGTTCAAATCTCGTCCATTTCCAGCGATTCTTGTGTCTAAAACGAAGCTCTAGAAGCTCTCTACAACGTTGATGAAGAAGTCTAAGCCTAAAACTCACTCCAACAATGAGAAAAATGAAGATTTGTAAAGGTTCAGTGAGCTGCTCGGTTTGACTAGACTAGAAACTTCGGGCCGCAATAATGTGGTCATCTCTCTACCATTTTGAGTGATTCTTGAACCTAAAACGAAGGTCTTGAAGTGATCTTCAATCTTCGTGATGGAATCTAAACCCGAAATTCACTTTAACGAGGACAAAAATGGAGATTTGTGAAAGGTCAGTGAGCTGTCTGGAGAATGTAGCCAAAAGAATTTTACTAAACTTTGGATGGCTATAACTCACTCAAAACTAAACTGATTTGGGTAATTCTTATTCTGAAATCGAAGCACTCGACGCCCTCTACAACTTTTGTTTAGAAACTTAAACCTAAAAACGACTTTACCTACGAGGAAATTGGCCATGAAAATGGATGCATGCTATGGACGAGAATAGGAAAACGTGGTGGTGATCTCTCTCCTCTTTTTCTCTTCTTTTCTAGAATCTCTCAATCTCTCTCTCTTTCTCTGCTGAAAATAACGAGGGGAATGGGTGATGGGTTTATGTAGGGGAAATGGGATGGTGGTGGAGTGTTGGTTTGGGGTGATGGGAGAGGTGGAGTGAAGTGTGGTAGGAGGTGGAGTGTTGGTTTGGTGTGATGGGAGAGGTGGAGTGTGAGAGTAATTTGTGGGGTGGGGGCAACATGGGATGCGGCACGTGATGCGGCACAATATAGTACAATTTACTCCAAGCAGTGTTTGAACTGTCCAGGTTTCGGTCTCAGAAAATTACCAAAATATTCGTGCAAACTTGGAAAATCATGGGCAACGTCACCGTGTGCTTAGAATCGTTTGAAAAAATCTTGAAAGTAGAACACACATTACGATGCGCTCGCCAAGTGGGCATATTTGGTTGACTCGAGTCCCACAACTGTAGTAGTCGTGCTAGTGTCATCTGTGTAGCTCAAAATCATCCTCCGCATTACGCACATTATTTTGGCCGTTCATTCAGGCCCACTGGTGACCAGTCAGTTGAAATAATTTTTTGCACCTCGAGCACTAACTCATCTAAAGGGAAAAATAAATAAATAAATAAGATACCTGGAAATGGTCAACTAAAGTCAAAATTGGGTAAAATTAAATTAGGAAAATTAGTATTTTGAAATATCCCAAATTTTATTTTTGAAAATTTGGAATATTACATGTAAAAGGTATTAACGATGATGTCTCATGGGTGACTTGACCTGTCTTAAGTCATATAGTCTATCTTAAAGAATAAAGATTACCCTAAAGCTTTGAAAACCATAGAAAGAATAAGTGCATTCATACTTAAATTTATGAAATCACCCACTTCATAAAATTAAACGTTGAATGTGTATACATTCATACTTGGAGAGGCAACCTCATTACCCTGGTCGAAGTGTTTAACCAATTACAGAGTTAAAGCAAATAATCATGTAAGAAAACTCCATTGGAACATGAATTTAAAAACTTGAAAAAACAAGGTTGAACTCCGTCTCTTCGTTTCTAACTCTAGACTCCTATAACTCAACTCTCTCTCTCTCTCTCTCCCCCCCCTTGGAACGAAAGGTTTATGCAATTTGCTGGTAACTGTTGATTTGCTTCATTGCAAAGTTGCTCAACTTTAAACTTTACTTTCTCACACAGTTGTGGGTTTATATGTATCGGCGTATGATTTTGTGTTGTCAACTAGATCTGGTTTTTGTCAACGGGGTAATTTATGTATCTAAAATGTGAAATTTTAGAATAGTTGATACCTTGTTTATGTTTTTGTGTGTATTCCAACAACTGTGACTGTAATTTATTTGCACAAGCATCATATCATAAATTGATAGTTTGATTTGCTTCTCTCTCTAGTAGCCGAATTCGGAGAAGAGTGGTTTTCATTTTGTTTCGTGTTTTGGGTTCCATAGTTACCATTCATTGAATTTTTTGATGAGTTTGGGTATAGAGTATGCATTTTCTTAAGCACCGTCAACTCCTATGTGGTTAGTCCATAAGGGAATTTTCCCCCTTTAGTGAACAGTGGGATTGGTCCCACAGATTAGTTGAGGTGCGCATAAACTGACCTGGACTTGTGAAATATCAAACGGGCCAAGCCTTACTATTGTGGAAGCAATTTAATTTTACTGACTGTGTGAGAATACTTCTTAGTATTAGCTAAAGATTGGATACAATTAGGTGTGTCATGGACCTCCCTTTGATAAAAGCAGTACCACTGACGGGTGCCTCAAACCTCCTCCACTAGAGAGACGAGGAACAAAATAATACTAGAAATTTCACTATCTTATAGCTTATTACTTGTGTTAGGCCAGTACTCTTAAAGATGAAAGAGTGACACATGCAGATAGAATGAATTGCCGAAGTTTTGAAACAAGTGAAGTCTAGACCAATTTCGGAGCTTTGTTGTCCTTGTAAGATGATTGAAGTTATTTTGTCGCCAAAAGTTAGACCTCCATGCAACCTTTTAAGAAGGATACACAGAGTAGAATTTTTAGACCGTACAAAGTAAAATTTTCAGGCCTATTAGGTTCATAATTGTCGAACAGTATAAATGTCAAGTACCAACAAAACCTTAAGGCCTATACCAGTACTTACAAGTGTCTAACAGTTTACCCATTACCTAAATACTCCCTCCGTCCCAATTTTATAGTTCCTTATGGGAGTTCGTGCCACTTTTTAAAGTGTTATATCTTATAATCTACAATGTTTTAGGTGATTCTGAACACTTTGTTTATTAGATTAAATCAAGATCTATCAAACAAGATCCATATTGCATATAAAATGTATTACCGATTGAAAGATATAATCGTTTTTTTATCCGGTTAAAATAGAACAAGGGACTATAAAATTGGGACGGAGGTAGTATAACGCTTAGTTCAACTTCAGTTACTTTTATGAATGTTTCGTAGAATGCTGGGATAGAAGTAGTCGGGCCACTGACTTTTATTTGGTTCAATATCTAGCTTTGACTTTCTGAATTCTAGAGCGTAGCTGTTTCCTGTTTGAGAAGTGAGGGGTGCATCAAAATTTACGTATAATGGTTAATTTCTTCATTCTAGTTTTTCGTTCTGGAAACCGTGGTGGTTATATTCACTTATTTTGTGCCTAAACTCGTTATATTTCTAAATGGTGTTTTATGTAGGAATTAAGTGAAACGATGTTCTCCCAAATCCCAACTTACAACGGTAATAGAGTTTCATTTGGATTTCTGCAGTTGAGTAGTGCCACATTGATCTTTGAGATGGATTTGAAATCCCCAGACACATTCTATTATCGTTGATCACTGTGGAAGTTAATGGCATATCCTGGGTTGGAGATTATACCACAAATTCGAAGCTATGTGCTTTGAGGTGGAAGAATTTGTGTGAGTTATACTTATTATCTTTGACAATCTAATGTTGACCTTGTCCTCTAGTCTGGGTAGTGGGTACCGTCCGTTCCCTTATTAGCTGTTAAAACTGATGAAAGTAAACCTGATTTCAACCCACGATCAATAGCCTCCAAAGGTAGGTGGGTGATTTTCTATCTATCTCAACAAACTAGTCGATGGATTTAAGTAGCAACTACATGAACGACGTTTTAATGCAAACCAAATAAGGAGGCTAGTTATGAGCCTCTCTTTTCAAATGGAAATCTATTCTATAAATAGATGTATGTATTTGTATTGCAAATCATGGGAAGCAAAGTGAGAAAGAGAGAGTGAGCAAAATTGTGAGATTTGAGAGTTTTTTAAATTCTTGTAATCGTGTGTTTTGTATCAATAAAATCAGTGTGTGATTTTCCTCTCAAATTGTGAGTTTCAGAATCACCTCCAATGGTTCTTGTGTGAGAAATTTGTTGTCTTCCCTTCAAGTGGTATCAGAGCCACCCAGGCTGATTGGCAACTCTCTCTCAAGAATAGAACTTTTGTGTTTGCCCAGAATTCATTCTGGACTTGCCCAAAATTTGAAGCGTTAGAGGTTCAGATTTTGAATCATCTTGTTCGGAAGAATTCAAAGTCGCCATAGCTGGAGCTTCACTGATTGAAGCTCTAAGTCAAATTCTGTAGATATTGAATCGACATGTTCAGAGCCACCAGAATCGTGCCCATCGGACTTGCGGTGAAATCGCACTTGCTGCAGGAGTTTCAGAGCATCCGATCTCTGCTGTACCAAGCTCCGCACGCGTTGTTCTTCATCCTCAGCTCTGGTGAGTTGATTCAATTCGTGGAGCAAAGTTCAAGTCATCCTTCCTGACGCCAAACAATGTCTCGTACGCTGCAATCGGAGGAAAATATATTGCAAGAAGGTTGTCAAATTTTTTTTCGGTAATTTCTCAATTCCATCTTCAGATCTGACTTTGGGAAAGTTAGTAGAGGTAAATTACACTCAACCTTCTTTCACTCTCTTGAGTTATAAAGTGAGTCCCAAATTCAAAAGTTTATTAATTGAGCCCCTGAAACTTTTTGAGCATTTCAATTATACCCGTCAGCCTTTGTTTTTTTTCATTATCCACCTAAATTGGCCCTTTCCAGATCCAACCAAAAAAAAAAAAAACCTGTCAAATCCAAGCCAATTAAACCACCTACCACTAAATGGCCAACGAAAACAACTTTTTCACGCCCTAATTTCCTCATTTGACCAAAGAAAATTATGAAAATTGGAGCATTCAAATGAAATTTTTAATTGGCTCACAAGATTTGTGGGACATGGTGGAGTGAGGCTACACAGAACTAGCCTCCAAAGAAGAAGAAGAAAAGTATTCTGATGCTGAAAAAGCAGTGCTCAATGAGGCATGTTAAAAAGATAAACGAGCGCTATACTTGATTTATCAAGGTATTGATGAACCAAGTTTTGAAAAAATCTCATCTGCCACCTCCCTAAACAAGCATGGGATATCCTCCAGAGTTCACATCATGGAATTGAGAAAACAATGCGAGTTCGCCTCCAAATTTTACAAGGCGAATTTGAATTGTTAAAAATGACTGATTCAGAGTCCATTTCTGAGTATTTTACTTGTACATTACATATTGTGAATCAAATCTGGCGCTACGGTGAAAAAAATGGAAGATGTGTGCATTTTAGAGAAAGTACTTCAATCCCTCAACTCAAAGTTCAATCATGTCGTCGTTGCTATTAAAGAATCCAAGGATCTCAATACCATGGCTTTGGATGAACTTATGGCCACTTTGGAGATTCATGAACAAAGGATCAACAAGAAGGCATCCTCAAGTCCCTTGGAGCAAGCTCTTCAATCCAAGATGACGTTCAATGAGTATAAAGGAGAGAAAGGGGAGACTTCTCAACAAGGTAGAGGCCGGGGGTGTGGCAACAGAGGAAGAGGTTCTGGAAATAGAGGCAGAGGTGGACGAGGACAAGGACAAGGAAGAGGCGGAAGGAATCAACAACAATAACAGTAACCAAGAGGAATAGGTTGAGGATAAGGCAGAGGAGGCAAAGGAAACGTCTATCAAACCCGTGAATACTATGACAAAAGCAATGTTCAAGGCTATAGTTGTCATGGTTATGGCCACTATAGTAACGAGTGTAGAAGTAAAGCACCTGTAGAAGTTGGAGAGCAAGTCAACTTTGCAAAAAAGGATGCAACTGAAGCAAAGTCAATGATGCTGATGGCCCACTCTTTAACAACTGTAGATCAGAATGTCTGGTTTCTTGACACAGGAGCCAATAATCACATCTGTGGATGGAAGCATATGTTCGTGGATCTTGACGAGACTATCCAAAGTCAAGTCTCATTCGGTGACCTCTCCAAAATTCCAGTCAAACACAGAGGTAACATTCTGATCAAGCTAAGGAACGGTGATCATAATTACATATCGAATGTGTACTATGTACCAAATATGAAGTACAACATTCTGAGTCTAGGTCAACTCCTAGAAAAGGGCTACAACATCAGAATGAAGGATTCTCACCTCACCATCCTAAATGGTAGTGGAAATCAAATTGTCAGAGTGAAGATGCTGAAGAATCAAATGTTTGCCTTAAACATTCAAAATGTTATAGCAAAGTGTCTGAGCGCCGTTGTAAATGACAAGGACTGGTTGTGGCATCTCAGATACGGACATCTCAACTTCGACAGCTTGAAGTTATTGGCAAACAAAAACATGGTGAAAGGCTTGCCCCTTATCAACCGTCCAAATGAAGTCTGTGAAAGCTGTGTTCTTAGAAAGCATCATCGAACCAACTTTGGAAAAGAAGTCAATTGGAGAGCAAAGCAACCGCTGGAGCTAGTTCACACAGATGTGTGTGGCCTATTGAAGCCAATGTCAAATGGGAAAAATAGATACTTCTTAACCTTTATCGATGACTACGGCAGGAAAACATGGGTATACTTTCTAAAACAAAAGTCTGAAGTCTTCGGAGTATTCAAAGAATTCAAAGCTTTTGTGGAGAGACAAAGTGGCTACTAGATCCAGACGTTGCGGTCAAACCAGTGAGGGGAGTATACTTCAAATGCCTTCGAGAATTATTTTAGGGAGCATGGAATCAAACATCATGTGACACCATCTTACACTCCAAAGTTAAATGGTGTTGCTGAAAAGAAAAATCGCACAATTCTAGACATGGCCAGGAGTATGCTGAAGGACAAGAAGCTCCCAGAGAGTTTTGGGTTGAAACAGTATCGTGTGTAGTTTATCTTCTGAATTGTTGTCCCACCAGAAGACTTCAGTTCATTACACCACATGAAGCTTTGAGTTCGCACAAGCCAAGTGCAAGTCATCTCAGAGGCGTGATTTTTGAAAAAGATCAAGCTTGGAACTGGGATCAAGCTGAAGCTGTTAAGGACATGGATTTGATCCTTGAAAATGAAGAAATGGAGCAACTAGAGGTAGCTATTGAAGAACCACAAACTCCAGCACGTGGTGGTACTCCCTCACCATGAAGAAGTGATTCCTCATCTTCATCATCATCAAACAGCTCAAGTGATAGACCAAAGAAAGTGAAAAGTGTGCGAGAGCTGTATGAAGCAACAGAGATGATGGAAGATATCGGCTTATACTGTTTGTTCTTAGACAGTGATCCTATAAGATTTGATGAAGCTATCAAAGAGGAAAAATGGAGAAAAGTTATGGATGAGGAGATTGACGCCATAGAAAGGAATAAGACATGGGAGCTAACCAATCTGCCAAAAGGCCATAAGGCGATTGGAGTCAAGTGGGTCTACAAAACCAAGAAGAATGCCAAAGGAGAAGTGCAAAGGTACAAAGCCAGGCTCATGGCTAAAGGTTACAAACAAAAAGAAGGCATCAAATATGGCGAAGTGTTCGCCCCCGTTGCAAGGATGGAGACTATCAGGCTAATGATCTCATTAGCTGCTCAAAATTGATGGAAGTTCTACCAGCTCGATGTCAAGTCAGCTTTTCTGAATGGATTTCTGGAGGAACAAATCTATGTCGAACAACCACTGGGATATGTTAAAAAAAGGCCATGAGGACAAGGTGTATAGACTAACGAAAGCTCTATATGGACTGAAGTAGGCTCCGCGTGCATGGAATACGAGGATTGACAAATATTTCTAGGAGAATGGATTTGTCAAATGTCCATATGAGCATGCCCTATATATGAAGAAAGATGTTGATGGAAGCATACTTTATGTGTGTCTGTATGTTGATGATCTGATCTTCACTGGCAATAATCTATCTATGTTCGAGGCATTCAAGCATACCATGGTTTAAGAGTTTGAAATGACTGGCATCGGTCTAATGGCGCATTTCCTCGGTATTGAAGTTATGCGGAAGGAAGATGGGATCTTTATTTCCCAAACCAAATATGCTAAGGATATTCTCAAGCGCTTTGGCATGGAGACATGTAATCCAGTTACTACTCCAATCGAGAGTGGAGTAGAACTCAAGCATTCCCGATGATGAAATAGACCAACCGTGCATACCTTGAAGCTAAGAACGAGGCTTGAACTCACCTAAACACCCTAAACCATTCTAAACTCTCCTAGAACAACCTTAAACCAACCAAAATGGCTAAAATACCCTTCAAACCATCCAAAATGCTCTTCAAAATAAACCCAATCCTACACCATCTTCTAGTAAACTCAAAGTCTATTTATTGATATATAATACGTCTCAATCCATTTTTAAATGAGGGAGATGTGCTCATTTTACCAAAACAACTTGTTTTCCCGACCTTCTGAGGGTAAAATGGTCACGCACTTGGATGTAGAAATTATCTTGGGTTCAAACCACTTGGATTAGAAAGTAAACTCAACAAGCTTTCCAACGCTTCAAACCATGAACAAAACGGAGTTCAGTAGCACCCGGGGCAGTCCCGCAAAGTTTGGCTTGCAGGCCCTTTGAGAGCTGAAGCCCCCACTTTTAGCGCTCAAACCATGCGCGAACTAGAAATTTTCAAGGCATTTTTCAGCTGGTTTTCGACCTAAACTATGGGCTCCCCCTGGTTTCTAAGCTTCATTTCCACGCCAGAATCCCTCTAATAACATTCCCTCTCCAACTTGAATTGTAAATTACATTTTCCTCCCATTTTCTCTATATATAAACCACCCTCCACCCATTGTTTAAGGACCCCCACCCTTGGCTGATCTCTTACACTCTCACACCCTTCATCAGATCAAACCCACTCTCTCTCATCCTTCAAATACGTTTTACACCCTCTCTTATCCATTTCCATCATCTTCAACCTCCAAAACACCCAAAAACCTTATTTAGAAAGCCTAAACTCCATGGGTCTTTGAAGAAATCATCTCCCACCAAGCCTACTACCCTCAAACCTTCCTCAAATCCATTATCCCACTTCAATCAGTCCTTGTTCTTCACTGATCATCTCACTCTAAGCACTCAAACACTCAAAAATCACAATTTTAAGCCCAAATACAATCAATCCACTCAAGCAATCATCCTATCAGCCTTACACTCATACTCCTCTGTCCAAAATACTTCATCTATAGCCCATAAACACAGCCACTACCCATCCATTCATCATACCACAAGTTCAAGCCTTGATCATAGTCGAAAAGGTAGAAAATCATGTGAAAAATCATGTTTTGGTCATCCTGAGGTAGACCAGTGAGTTCATGGAGGTTCTACATACCTTCTATGGGCTCACAAGGTCTTCAATATCAAGAAAAAATGATTTCAAAAATCTGATTTCGAAATGGTTCGAGCGCTCAAACCATGTGCAGTGAGCACTCAAACCATGTTCAATCTTGCATTTGCTGTTTACTTCTTTGATCTTTATATTCTGTTTTATGCTTACTGAAGTGTGTTTGTGTGTTGATGTTTGGCTAAGCCAACCTAATCTCGAAGTGTGTGTGTGTGTGTGTGTGTATGTGGATGTTTGGCTAAGCCAACCTAATCTTTTCTCCCTCTCATTCTAATCATGCTTATGATTGACCCAATACTCATCTCTCACTCATGCAAGTATTTTATATTTATTTTTTCAATGTTTCTGGTTCATCAAGTACATTTACATTATTGTGTATTGTTTGCGGCTATTAATGATTTAAACAAGGGCAAGGAAGCACCAGAATGCACAAACCATGAAGATGGTTTGAGTGCTCAAACTGTTTTCTGGCACGTCGCATATTTTCATCATTCAAGCTTACTAATTATATTTTGTGTGTTCTGGAATGCCTCTTAATGTTGTATTTTCACTCATTCTGTATTTGTTACCTTATTTGGTTCATTGATGTGCCTTAAATCCACGTATGCATGATCATCCCATTCTGATAAACCATCAAAGTTCCATTTTTCAAGTTAACAACAGTGTTTAAATCATGTTTTCATCAAGTGGAGATCAACAAAAGCATGTTTAGGTTGAGGAGGGGTTGAGCGCTCAAACCCTCTCTTTGAGCGCTCAAACGCGTAATAGAGAATTATATTGGTTTAGTCCTGTGATGATTTGTGGTGTCACATTTGATCACCCTGTTAGCATTCTTTATATTCTAATGTGGTTACTTGATGTTTGATATTTAGTTTACTAATACTTGCATATCATCATCACCCATGTAGATCACAATGCACATGCATACACCATAAATCATTGACATGTTTATCATCGTTATATGGTTCCCATCCCTCATCCCCCGTACTTGTCCAAAGTTGAATTATAAACATTTTCCATGATCCCAAAAAAGTCAAGTAGAGACCGGTCTTCGAATTGGGCGAGGGGGGTGCCGTAAAACCTTTCCCCTATCGTAACTGAGCTCCCGAACCTAAGATAGTATGGTGATGATGGGCCAGTAACCCTTGTCCATTGAATGAGGCACAAGTCAATCGAGTTTGATTCCTTGGGGACAATTCGCTAAAACCTGGGTGACGACTTTGAATCGATTCACAGGATCCCTCCGGAGTTACATCCACACCTACTTCAAGAGCTTGGTTGGAAGTTTGCGATATCTGACATGCACCCGGCCCGATATACTCTATGGGGTTGGACTTATTAGCAGATACATGGAGACACCAGACCAATCTCATCTGAATGCAGCCAAGCGAATTCTCCGCTATGTCAAGGGTACAGTTAGTGATGGGCTATTCTACACTGCAACTGAGAACTTCAGTCTTGTTGGATATTTAGATAGTGATTGGGGTCGAGATCTAGATGAAAGGAAAAGTACAACTGGATTTGCTTTCTTTACTGGAGATACGATTTTTACCTGGTCCTCCAAGAAACAAGCTATAGTGACACTGTCAACGTGTGAAGCTGAGTATGTTGTTGCCAATTCAGTTGTCTACCATGCTATTTGGTTAAGGAATATGCTAGAGCATCTGGGATTTCCTCAAGAAAGTCCCACAGAGATCTATATCGATAACCGCTTAGCGATTGCTCTAGCCAAGAACCCAGTATTTCATGAACGAAGCAAGCATATTGATACAAGGTATCATTTCATCCGAGAGCATGTGAAGAACAAAGAGGTGGAGCTTGTCTCTTGCAAGATCGAAGATCAACTAGCCGATATTTTCACGAAGCCCTTAGTCGGTGCAATGTTTTAACCGATGAAGCTAATGCTTGGAATGAAGAATTTTGAATAAATCAGGTTTAAGGGGGATGATGAAAGTAAACCTAATTTCAACCCACAATCAATAGCCTCCAAAAGTAGGTGGGTGATTTTCTATCTATCTCAACAAACTAGTCGGTGGAATTAAGTAGCAACTACATGAACGTTGTTTTAATGCAAACCAAATAAGGAGGCCAATAATGAGCCTCTCTTTTCAAATGGAAATCTATTCTATAAATAGATGTGTGTATTTGTATTGCAGATCATGGGAAGCAAAGTGAGAGAGAGAGTGAGCAAAATTGTGAGATTTGAGAGTTTTATAAATTCTTTTAATCGTGTGTTTTGTATCAATAAAATCAGTGTGTGATTTTCCTTTCAAATTGTGAGTTTCAGAATCACCTCTAGTGGTTCTCGTGTAAGAAATTTGTTGTCTTCCCTTCAAAAACAATCCTGTGAGTTGAGTTCTTGAATTACCCATATGAGTTACATTCGGCTGGCCTTCAAGAAGGTCCATGCCATATCCACAGGGACCCGGACGACAAATCCCACATTTGGAGATAACAGTTTCTGCAATGATTAAATCTCCATATATATTAGATTGGTGAGGTGGTGTTATTAATTCTTTCCCTGGTAAGTGATATGATTACCTGTCGTTTGCATTTATGTTGTCCTTTGTTATTAGTCAAGTCAAACAAACAAGGCCAAGGAGCAGTTACCGTGCATTATTGTTTTAGGTGGCTAGTAGTTCTATTTGTCCAATTATGACTTTTACAGCTACTGGCAGCTCATTCCTTCCCCAACCTTCTATCATTGCTAATATCATTCTACATGCTCCTCATCGATGGTTCTTCGATACTCTCAAATCTCAAATCATAAAGTTAGCTCACTGGGATTGGGGAAATTTGTATATTCTGATTATTTAGTTTTTAACAGGACAACAACAACAACAACAATAACATAACCCATTTAGTCCCCAATAATTGGGGGTATGGGCGGAGGATGGATAGGAGACAGACCTAACCTTTGGCAATAAATGCACAAAGTGGCTACTCCCAGAATACCACTGAAACAGATGGATTTGAGACAGACCTAACCTTTGGCAATAAATGCACAAAGTGGTTGCTCACAAAATAACACTGAAACAGTGGTCCCCCTATACCGTCGAGTTTGCTGCGAAATCATGCCCTCAAATCAAAGCCAAAAGGCATCAGAGAGGGCAGACCCATGAATCATTTTGATTTATCAGTTTTTAACAGGACGCAGTTTAATATGTTGAAAATCAAGTGCAAACAATTGGCACAACTAAATGGACTGGGCTGGCACACACGACCAATTTGACACAACTCTAATCGTGCCAAAAATTTCCAGACCAGGTATATTTTCTAGGTACTGACCCTCTAATAATTTCGAGACCTTTATAGGGGTGAATATTGAAATTCTTAACCGTCAAATAATTTTGAGACAGATGTGATTCGTTCATACAGGTGTTGCTTTTTAAGTAACAGATTTCGGGATATAAGATTTTTATACACTGAGATCGAAAAAGTGAGTTTACTCGAGAATAACAATGGAATTATAGTTGGTCGCATCTAGAATTCAAAGAAGATCAGAGGAATTTTACTACTATATGCTAGAGGGAGGATGTAGTCCTACCCAGTCCCACTTCTTACTGTTGGTAACAGCAGAAAGAGACGAATGGACCATTTTATTCATTCTAAACCTGTCTGTCCTTATATTCCTTGATTGCAACACAAAATGTTCTTTATATCCTAAGTTCCTAGCAATAAAGTTATGTGTGATGACAGCTACGGGTGTGCACGGGTCGGGTTTGGCCCCAACCCATCACCCGACCCGATCATCTCGGGTTGAGAAAAACACAACCCATATCCGAACCGAAGATTCCTAGAACCCGTAGTTTTTAGGATCAGTCGGTTTTCGGTCGGGTTCATCGGGTCTCGCTTCTGAATCTATAAATAAAATAGAAAATCAAAGGTCTCGTTTGTTTGGCCGGATAGAAATAGATGGGATATGAAATCCCATGAGATATGAGTGAGATATGAAATCATTGAGATATTGCTCAGGATATCAATGGATGGGAAAAATTCATATCCGGTGTTTGTGTTCGACGGGATTTGCTCGGGATATCCGATTTTTTGCACTAAAATGGGGAAATCCCATCCAAATCCCACCCCCATGGAATTTTATATCCCGTATGGATGGGGATATTAATTGGCTGGGGAAAACAAATCCCATCCCAAATAATGTTACCAAATAATGGATTTTGGGATCCACTCTAAATCCCAACCCCATATCCCCCCTAACAAACAAGGCCAAAGAGAGATGAAAGAATGCAGATTGTTGCCCTTTGAGTGTATTGGCCATGGTAATGAAGTTTCTTAGCCCAGCTTTCAAAAGATTTTAGCACCCAAGTGCTAAAATCTTGATATTTTAAATAAAAAAATGGAGTGGTTCTGTGTATCGTTTTTCAATTTTTTTGCACCAAATTAAAGTACACGAGGAGTACTTTAATTTGGTGCGAAAAAAATCGAAAAACGATACACTGAACCACTTCATTTTTTATTTAAAAAATCTTAATTTTAACCCCTGGGTGCTAAAATCTTTTGAAAAACTGGACCTAAGAAGACAGGTAAAGAAGATACTGAAAAAGTCGGACAAAAAAAGAAAATGGTTGAAGAAGATACTAGAGAGAGAGACTGCTGGGTTCAGTGAGGGGGCAGAGAGAGGGGATTGTAGATTGTAAGCATTTTGAGAATCAAAGGAGAGAGAGAGAGAGAGAGAGAGAGAGAGAGAGAGAGAGAGAGAGAGAGAGAGAGAGAGAGAGAGAGAGAGAGAGAAAGAGAGAGAGAGAGAGAGCTTTGAAAAATGGGCAACTTGTTCAAAAGTCCTAGGTAAAGAATTTGTAACTTTATTAATCTACCAAACAAGTTTATAACCAATCTAGTCCTAACAGTGTCATTTATTTATTTTTACCAAAAAAAAATTGTACATCTATGAAAGTGTCAAAAAAGATTGTGTCCTGTGAAAGTGCCTAAAATTCTAGGGTACCCTATGAAAGTGCCTAAAATCCTAGGGTACCCTATAAAAATGTCTAAACCACTAAAACCCTATAATAGGAAAGTGCACTCTAAAACCTAAACTCTAGGGTACTCTTTGAAAGTGCCAAAATTCTAAATAAAAGGAAATTGGTGGACCTTAGACCTTGTAAAATTTTAATATGTACTAAATGACACAATAAGTCCAAACTTCTGGACCCTAGGCACACGATAAACATATAAAAAAACATAAACAACACACTCCAATTTTATACTTGCTGATTCGTCTCGTCAAAAGAAATCCAAAAACTATAAAAATCCTGATGAAAAACTAACAAATGCAAAAAAAATTTGAATGAGGACAAAATAATATTTAAAAAAATCACTTTTTGATTTTTTACCAAAGTAGCCCACAATTGGGTTCTGTGAGAGGGAGAGAGAGAGAGGATTGTACCGTTGTAGTATGCATTAATTGGAAACCAAAGAAGAGAGAGGATTTGTGTTGTCACTATCTTGGGCAGTGTACTTATTTGTTAGGGAAGATAATTTCCAAAAGGGAAAAGACTACAGAGAGAAGAAAGAGAGTAATAAAGGAAAGTTGGCTGTCAAATTTCAATTGCCTCTACAATTTCTACATCGAATAATGATAGTGACACAAAATATATGTGTCACAATCAACCACAGCCCCTTTTATATGGGGTGTGAGGCCCGCACGTGGGGTCCATGTGGGATCCACACTCCTGAATGAGGTTGTGGTTGGTTGTGACACAAAGTTTATGTCACAATCATTTTTATTTCCGAAATGCGTAGACCCCTTATTGACTGACGTATAAGAGTTACTGTATATTCATCGGTTTGGGTAGGGTTCACCGGGTTATAAATTATTAAACCTGTGAACTACTTGAAACCCAACAAAAACTTGCCCCATTAACCCGTGAACCGCCTGATTGAAAAAAGAACTTACCACATCAACTCGTGAACTGCCAGTGAATTGCCAGAAACCTGACAAAAATTTACCGGGCGGGTTGGTCGGGTTTCGCGGGTCCATAAAATGAAAATGGAAGCAAAATAAATTTGTTTTTTCTTTCTTGTACTTTCACTCTATTAAAATTTTCTCAAAATTCTTGAGAAGTAAACAGAACCTAGATTAGCTCTTTGTCTCTTGATCTTTTCCCCTTATCATATCTCCAATCCTTACTAAATATTGGCTCAGGTTTACAATTGATAAGAGCCTAAATTCAATTATACTTTTGTGCACACTCAAAGTTGCATGAATGTTTTTAATTCAAAGTAGAAAAGTTAAAATCATAGAGACCCAATGTTGAGAACAAAAAACAAAATGGATCATAATCTTTCTTGTATTAACTGAATTTCACAAAATTTCTTTTAAAGGTCTTTCTATTGACGGCCAGTGGACTATCGATAATAAATGACAAGAAAAACACACACTCAATTATCTTTACATTTTTCAATACGGATTTACAAACTAGTATGTATTTTTCAGATTTTTCAGACACTTCAGTTAATGAATCTTTAAGTTTGTAGCATTTACCCTTTTAATATTTTGTCATTGTTTCCTACTTTTTTGTTTCCTCTTGGCCATGCAAGAATGACCAACTCTGGAATGCCCAGCCTCGGAATCTCAGCTCCAGATCCTTGACCTCAGAATGACCAACTCCGGATCTTCAACCCCGTGTTCTGGGTACATTTCCTGGTCCTCAACCTCGGATCCTAGGTACTTATTTTCATAAACCAAAGTTAAGTAAAGAAAACTATTTTGAGTTTTCATAAACAATGGCATTGCCAGAATTTTGCAAAGGCGAAAAACAACATGTTTTTCTCTGAAGAAAAAGGCGAAAGGCTTCTTTCCTGTACTTGAAAAGATCATCCGATCACACCAATGTGTTTAGAAAAATTCGAGGAATAATTACCGGCACTTTTTATCAGCCAAATCAAAACTTTTCGAAAAAAGTTACTTTTTCATACTTAGTCATATTTTCGAGCGACAGACAGAGATGCCTCGATCAAGAGACAATCTAGTAATGTTATGGCCTGCACCATTCAAGCTTCAGATGAGAAAACAATAGCGAGGGGATCGACCTTGATACCTTAAAGAATAAGAGTCTGACAAGGATAGATGTCAACTCTTAAACGGACCCGGACGAGTTAGTCTGCCCAGTCGACTTGGCAGGACTAGAGGGGAAACCATTTAGAGGCTTGGTCGCGGCTTCGGCACGACTGAGGAGATCGTGACCATGCCGCTTCTTGGGACTACTGGAGAATTTTGTGGATTGGTGGCTAAGGATGAGGGTTCGCTAGGAAAAGGCACCCGCAGAGTAGCACCAGCGGGATTACCGCGGGTGTCACGGGGGCCGTGGCCTGGACAGTATGGAAGGAATATTCGTGCATGATTTTTGGGACACGTGTCTAGAGTTTATAAGTGGACTCGGCCCAGAAAGAGAGGCCAAACTCCCTATAAATAAGACATTCCTCCCACCTTTCAAGGGACCTTTTTTTTTACGGATCTCGAGAGTGATTCTAGAGAGAGAAAACATTCTCTAGAGAGCTTTCACTCTGATTCGAAAGAGGGAATCCTGCCAAGGGTTCTTTCCGACCGTTCTAGCCTTGTTCTTCATCAGTTCCATAGATTTCTCCTTAGTCCATTCATCTAATCGTTCATTATTCTCGTCCCTAATCAGTTTAGTCTTGATTTACGTATCCAACTAATTTCACTCTCTTACATTTGGTGACTTTGTTGGGGAGGGAAGTTTAGTGAATGGTTAGTACTAGAAGTGGACTAAGAACATCACGAACACGAATCATGAACAACAATGAAGTCATTGTTGAAGATACAAACTTAACCAGTCACAGAAATGGTCCTGAGAACAACGAAGGAGCTCTGAACTTGGAGGTCTTGAAGGGTATCCAAGACACTCAAAAAGTCTTGGTCACTGCCCTCGAAAATCTCACGAATGCTGTTTTGGCAGTTATACCAACTCGCCCAGCTCCTACAATCTCACAGCCGAACCAGGCTATAGCTCAGAATGGTGAAGTTAACCCTTCTGTCCAAAACTTGAACCCTCCTATCCTAAACTTGGTAAATCTCTAAAACCCTCTTGTCCAGAATATGGCAAACCATTTAAACCAAAACATTCCCCCACAACAAAACCCACCTCTTATTAATCCCACTAGGACGGGTTCTGTAGACCAAAATGTCCTTACTGTAGAGAACCGCATCCTAGGGGGAGAACAAACTCAGTTCGTGACATTGGCCGACCTTTAAGCTTTGTTACAAAAAGAGCGCACCAAAACAACTCTACCCTCCCTTCCCAACCTTGATATCTAACCACCTTACCCCCTTGTTATGGCTCACATGCCCTACCCTGCAAGGTACACTACTCTGAAGTTCATCAAATTCGATGGAAAAGATGGTAGCGCCCAAGAACACGTGGTTTGTTTTGTTGAGACGCTAGGAGCATATGGTAGCAATCATAACCTACGGCTCCGCGAATTCTCTAAATCGCTTACTGACAGGGCCTGCACATGGTACGTTAACTTGGCTCCATACTCTGTTCTTACTTGGGAAGACATGGTCAACAAGTTCTATACTAAGTTCTTTCAAGTATGAGAAAGAGTGACTACTCTTATGCTTGTCAAGGAAAAGCAATAGAGTAATGAGGATATTCTTGATTTCATCTCTCGATTCCAAGACCGTGCAGTGGAATTTCAAGAGCCACTTAAGGAGTCACAGTTAGTTCGCTACTGTATTGAACGTATCCTACCAGAATATTGAGCATACTTGGTGAATCTCCATTTCCCTACTTTCTCATCCCTCATAGAGGCAGCCCGTAACCTCAAGTCCACGACCAAGCTCCCAAGTTGGGAGTCGTGGCGAGCAAGCAAAAACCATTCTATGTCTACTACAACTCCCGTGGCTACACCACAGAAGTCGCAGGGGGAGGGTGCAGAATACAGAAAATGAAAGGAAAGATATGAAACCACAGACAACTCACAAAAAGAGAAGAACAATGCGCTAGACTACCCATGCAGTCTGGAGGATGTGAAAGCCATAATGAAGGAATGGGTGGCCGACGGAGAGTTGACATTGCCGAAGGTGAACTGCACACCTAACAAAAAAGAATAGGAGCTGTCTAACTATTGTATCTACCATAGGCTAGTGGGGAATCACTCCATCGCCGACTGTTGGACCCTCCAAAGGATTTTTGCAAGAAAAGTGGCTTAGAACGGCCTAAGGTTCAAGAATACGGGACAGAAAGATGTCCGTGAGAAGCCCTATCCTGAGCACGGCAAATAAACAAGTGGGGTAAATATGACCGACTGCTACGGTTTCATGGAAGATCTAGACAACTATGAAGATGAGGAGATCTACATGACCTCTTACTATGATGAGATTGAGGATATTGCAAACTATGAAACCCCAGTTGTTATACCCGACTCTGACCTACAGGTCAAGGTGCTACAAAAGTGCACTAAGTTCAAAACCTTCTTCGATAGTCTAGGCTTGACGGAGCCCGCCCACTTCGAGATAACCAAGGTGGTCATAAACATTGCGGAAATGCATCATAAGCCATGCATGGCCGCAGACGGATTAGTACTGCGGACCGTGCGAAGTAGGGCCAGCACCATCACTTTCTTCAAGTTTGACAGGAGGTACCTCCACCCCCACAATCGCCCGTTTTATGTAATTGCCTATATCAATAGGATCGAACTATGTCGAACCTTCCTCAACGGAGGGGCATCCATAAATGTCATGCCGACTTCAACTTTCCAGAAATTGGGACTGCCGTTAAGCAGGCTAGTGAGGCAGCCGATTACAATCACCAACTTCACAGGAGACAAGAAGCAGTCCCTCAGACATGTCACCGTAGATCTCCATGTTAGGGACATCCACTCAGCCACTAAGTTCTATGTGGTAGAAGGACAGATCAACTACCACGTCATACTGGGGAGGTCGTGGATGCACCAATATGCGGTTGTCCCATCGAGCTATCATCAATGTATGAAAGGAATTTATGGAGGGCAAATAGTCACCGTTGGAGCTTCTGAGAGGCCTTTTGTAGCCAATGAGGTCTACTATCCCGACATTGCTTTCTTCACCCAACTCGTGGAGGAGGGTGCTGCGACAATTGCTAAGCTCGTGGGGGTAAAGATCCCACAGTGGGAACATATTCGTGATGAGAAAGAAGATGAGAAAGTAGAAGTGGTCAAGTGTACCGAGAAAAAGGATCCCGAGGCTACATTGACAACATCCGCCCCGCAGAAGATAATGAAGGTCCATGAGGGCGAAAAGATGGTCTGCTACTTATGACGGTGCGGCGGGGAGGTCTCACTCGCAGGGGCCAACCCCGTGGTATCTGAAGAGACCGAGAAGGAAGTGGAAGAAATCATAGATTAGTTGGAGCCAGCCCTGGAATGCATGCAAGACAGACCGAAGCCTCAACAGGAGTAAGTCAAGGAAGTCAACCTCCGAATCGGTAATGGTCTGGCTCAGCCAGTATTTGTCAACAAATCCCTCGAGCCCAAAATAAAAGAAGGACTGATCAAGCTTCTCAGAGGTTACTTAGATGTCTTTGCTTGGCACTACGAGGAGATGCTTGGGCTAGATACAAGCCTCGTGGCCCATCACTTGGATGTTTTTCCTAACTCTAAGCCAGTAAAGCAGCCCCAGTAGAAATATCTCCCTGAACTCGAAGAAAAGATAAAAGAAGAGATTGAAAAGTTGGAAAAAGCGGGATTCATCAAGCCTATACTCTACCCATCATGGCTGGCCAACATAGTACTGGTGAAAAATAACAATGGCCAGATACGGGTTTGTGTGGATTTCAGGGACATTAACAAAGTGTGTCCAAAGGATGAATTCCCACTTCCCCATATTGATACCCTAGTGGATGCAACCTGGGCCATCAGATGTTCTCGTTCATGGATGGGTTCAGTGGTTATAACCAGATCAAAATGGCCCTCGAGGACGCAGAGAAGACAGCTTTCAGGACCCTGGTTAGGAACTTTTACTACACAGTCATGCCATTCAGATTAAAGAATGCAGGAGCTACTTACCAACGGGCCATGACGACAATATTTTATGAAATGATGCACCACATAGTAGAGGACTACGTGGATGATCTTGTCGTAAAATCGAAAGAATGAGGGAACCACCTCGCAGACCTAAGAGCTGTTTTTAAGTGTTGCCGAAAGTTCAAACTTAGAATGAACCCGCTAAAATGTGCCTTCGGTGTCACCGCATGGAAATTTTTAGGGTTCTTGGTTCATAGGCACGGGGTGGAGGCTAACAAAGCAAAGATCAAGTCCATTGTAGACATGCCGCCTCCGCACTCACAACGGTCTCTGAAAAGGTTCTTAGGCAAGGTTTGGTACTTATGAAGATTCATACCCACACTTGCGGAGATAACAACACCCTTTAGTGGTCTTTTGAAAGGGAAACAACTTTCGCATGGAAGGATGAGCACCAACGTGCCTTTGAGAAGGTGAAGGCCATCTTGACCTCACCGTTGACCATGGTGGCTCCGTAGCCTGGAAAGATGTTAGTATTGTATCTCACTTCGATAGATAAGTCGATTGGTGCTCTGCTAGCACAAGAGGTTGGCAGGCAAGAAAAGCCGGTTTATTACATAAGCTAAAAAGTACAAAGACCTGAGGAAAGGTACACCCTGGTGGAGTGACATTGTTTGGCATTGGTCTTTATGGCTCAGAAACTGAGACATTACTTTTTGGCATTCTCGGTCCAAATTGTGACCTGGAGTGACCCAATTAGATACTTACTCTTGAGACCTGCGATCACGGGGAGAGTTGCAAGATGGTTGCTTGGCCTCGCCGAATTTGAGATAACGTGTGTCGCTCCAAAAGCAATCAATTCTCTAGCCTTAGCAGATTTATTGGCACAGTTTCCAAGTGGGCGATGTGAGCCCATCGAGGACAATTTGAGAGAGGAAGGGATATCAGCCATCACCGCCGCTGCTGACGAAGTTTGGTGGACCCTTAGTTTCAATGGTGCCGCCGCAAATGGGCATGGCAGGGCCGGGATCATGCTGAGGAGTAACAAAGGAGAAGTTCAGTACGTGGCGTATAAGTTAGACTTGAGTGCTCTAACAATGAAGCAGATTACGAAGCCCTGGTACTCAGACTAATGGCCATGAAATGCTGGGGCACCAAGAGGCTAGTTATCATGGGAGACTCTAAACTCATTATCAAGCAAACAACGGGATGCTACGCCCTCAAGGAGCCCGCTTTGGCGCCATATAAGATTGTGGTTCAAAGGTTGTTGGATAAATTTGAAGAGGTCAACATGACCCATAAGCCTTGAACTGAAAATAGGTTTCCTGATGCGTTAGCTACAATGGGGGCAAGAGTTGAGGTACCAGAGAAGAGATTTTTGATAAGTATCACGAAAAGGACTGAGCCTACCATGCTAAGTGGAGATTACGTCTAAGATCTTGGCCAAGATTGGCGTACTCCCATCAAAAGACAACTGCGCAATGGGGAAGGAAATTTACCTTTATCCGTCCTCTCCCAATATTATCTCGCCCGCGATGATCTCTACTACCGCGGTACACAAAGATGGTTATGAAGCTGCGTGGGGCCAATAGAGGCAACAAAGAGATTGAAACAAGTCCATGACAAGACACGCGGTGAGGGGGAAATAGCATTGTATAGGAGAGTCCAACGCCAAGGCTATTATTGGCCCGAAATGGCCGTGGACGTTGCCAAACTCCAAAGAAGTTGTCATTGGTGCTCCTTGACCGCAGTTGAGTGGGAATGTAATTTCATAGATGCCCTCGAGGATTGGAGGCAAGTGTACGTGGACTATCTCAAGGAGGGTGCACTCCTTATGAACCATTGGGATGCCGAAAGACTCAAATATCGGGCCAGGCATTTCTTTTCGGATCAAGACCAACTATACAGATGAACACTAGAGGGAATACCATTGAAGTGCCTTGGCAGTCAAGAAGGGGCTGAGGCTCTACAGAAAGTCCATGAGATGGAACATTAAGGAGGCTCACGGCTGCACGAGCAAATGCTAAGTGCTGGGTACTGCTGGCCGACCATGGAAGAAGATGCTCGAATGCACATGAAGGGATGTCAAGCATGCCAAAAGCATGGAAATTTGGTCCACACCCTGGCAGTGGACTTGAGATCTCTTCGAGCGCCTTGGCCATTCCACACTTGGGTGATGGATCTGGTTGGACCAATACACTCGGCTTCGCACACGCATCAATGGATCTTGGCCACGATAGAAGTTAACACTAAATGGGTGGAGGCGGTTCCCTTGAAGAGTGCCACGGGGGAGAACATTTCCAAGTTCATCAAAGATAACATCATCTGCAGGTTTGGAGTACCAAAGGTCATCTTATCCGATAATGGGACCCCGTTTGTAAACAAGAATGTTAGAACACTCCTGGCTCTCCATCGGATCGTACACAAGACCTCAACTCCTTACTATCCCCAACACAAATGGGCTAGGCATGTCGGCTGGATGACCCGAAAGCACAAAGAATGATAAGAAATGAGAGATGAAAGCCGCCAAATAGATATCTTCTCTATACTTAGGCCCCAGAATTGATCTTTCCCCTCCACCGGACGGAATATCCTTAAAAAAGTAATGAATCCAATTTCCCCACGAGCCTTTGTCCGATGATGTTTTTTCGTCCAACAAATGACCCTCGTTATCAAAATTGGAACCCTCTTTGTTGGCCTTCGCAGCTGCAAGTTTAAGATCAACAATCATGGTATTATCCTCCGCGGTCAAGGCAAGAGGATCATAAAAAGAGGGTCCCTAGCTACGTAATCTCATCAATAAAGCCACATCTTCAAGTGTCGGTCCTAACTCACCAAATTGAAAGAAGGAAGTGTGCGTTTGGCGACTCCATCGAGCCACGAAAGTGTGTAAATTAGCATTTCTTCTCCTAACTTCGAGTTTAGTGGAAAGCAAAAGTGGTTCGACGAGCTTCGCATTGCTCAATATTCTTTCATAAGCGGGGTCGGCTAGGTCCTCATTCACCCAAATGGCCCAATCGGGCCGAGGCATCTCGGCACTTTTGTAAGTATTAAATGAGTATGGAAAATCACCTCGTTCAATAGAGAGTCGGAGAATGGGAGGCGGATCAATGAACTCTGCATTGCGATCTTCACACTCTTGTTGCATTAGTAGTGGCTTCAATACAAATGGACCTGCGGGATCAAAGCTATTCACGGAAGTCCATAGATCGTCACAATCATCATTAAAGAAGGGAGCCCATCTCCATTCACTCTTCTTGAGCGGCCCCAGATCAATCAAAGCAGCAACTTTACCCTTTGCTTGAGCCATCCCAAAGAAAGCTCAACACAACCGTGGAAGCCAAAAAAAAAAAAAAAAAGAAGTAGAAGAAACCAAGCAAGTCGGCCGGAAAGATGGTCGCGAGAAATGGTGCCGAATGGTGGTACTGGCCGGCAATGCTCGTTGGCGATGCCCGGTGACGAAAATTTGGTAGTAGGTTCGGCCAGAGTTGTGTGGGTGAGGAGCTTGATGGTGCTTTAAGAGAAGGAGTGGAGAAGAGAAGTGTAGAGAGTGAGAGTGGTTTTTTTAGAATGAAGGTAATTTTGGCTCCAATAGGTTACTTAAAGTGGCTGGGTTGTTCAAATTTTGAATGAAAAGAAGAAAAGAGAGGAAAAACTCTTACATTACACTAGGAGTCCCTAGACTTTGAAAATGTTTACAAATATTGCCCAAGTAAGGCCTACATGCCTCACCCGGACAAGGGGGCAAAATGCAGAAGGGAAAAATGTTAACACGACACGTAGACATTAATTTGAAATTAACGGAGAAAAAATGTTCGAAGTCCGAAATGGCAACTTTGGATCCTTGACTCCGGAATGCCCAACCCCGGATTGCCCAACTCCGAAATGACCAGCCCTGGAATCTCAATTCCTGTGAAACCTAACTCCGGAATGCCCAGCTCCGGATCCTTGACCCTGGAATGACCAACTCCGGATCCTCAACCCCGGGTTCTGGGTACACTTCCTGGTCTTCAACCTCGGATCCTGGGTACTTATTTTCATAAACCAAAGTTAAGTCTTTACTTTAATTTATTTATGAAAATAAGGAAGTACCCCCCTTTCGGAAACAATGGCATTGCGAGAATTTTTAAAATCCAATCATATCAAAAACTCATCCCCCCATTTTTAGTACAAAGGCGGAAAACGGCATGTTTTTCTCCGAAGAAAAGGGGCGAAAGGCTTCTTTCCCGTATTCGAAAAGATCATCCGATCGCGCCATTGTGCTTAGAAAAATTCGAGGAATAATTATCGGCACTTTTTATTGGCCAAATCAAAACTTTTAAGAAAAAGTTACTTTTTCATACTTAGTCATATTTTCGAGCGACAAACAGAGACGCCTCGATCAAGAGACAATCTAATAACGTTATGGCCTGCACCGTTCAAGCTTCAAACGAGAAAACAATAGCAAGGGGATTGACCTTAATACCCCGAAGAATAAGAGTCTGACAAGGATAGATGTCAACTCCTAAATGGACCTGGACGAGTTAGTCCGCCGTAGTCGACTTGGCAGGACTAAAGGGGAAGCCATTTAGAGGCTTGGTCACGACTGAGGAGATCGTGATCACGTCGCTTCTCGGGACTACTGGAGAATTTTGTGGATTGGTGGCTAAGGACGAGGGTTTGCCGGGAAAAGGCACCCGTCGAGTAGCACCCGCGGGATTACCCCAGGTGTCACGTGGGCCGCGGCCTGGACGGTACAGAAAGAATATTCGTGCACGATTTTTGTGACACGTGTCCAGAGTTTATAAGTGGACTGGGCCCAGAAAGAGAGGCCAAGCCCCCTATAAATAGGACATTCCTCCCACCTTTCAAGGGACCTTTTTTTTACGGATCTCGAGAGTGATTCTAGAGAGAGAAAACATTCTCTAGAGTGCTTTCACTCTGATTCGAAAGGGGGAATCCTGCCAAGGGTTCTTTCCTACCGTTCTAGCCTTGTTCTTCATCAGTTCCATAGATTTCTCCTTAGTCAATTCATCTAATCGTTCATTATTCTCGTCCCTAATCAGTTTAGTCTTGATTTACGTACCCAACTAATTTCACTCTCTTACACAAGATCACCCCAATAATTCAAGCTCGGTTATTGCTCCCAAGTCACAAGTCTAGTACCGCATGGATTGAACTTAAACATTCCAGAAAATACCCCTTCCCAATTTGTGCCAGATTAGATTTGCCATATCAACTCTTGAAAATAGATGTTCAAGGGAAAAAAAAATCTTGAAATAAGGGTAAAAGTGGAAAATCATCAGAATTCGTACTTTGATTTTCTAAAGTGTACAAACAATTTTGGATATGGAAAGTCAAAAAGGGACAAACAATATGGGAGGGAGGGGGACTATGACAAAAGTTTAATTTGTTATGGCTGAAAAGCATTTGATAAATTTTGCTAGGTTAGTGTTTTGCCAGTCAAAAAGGTTAAGTGTACCTTTGACTTTAGGTTCAGTTGTTTAGTGCAGACGCAATGGGTGAAATTGTGCTCAATTTCATCTAAATTAAGAACCACATTACTAGGAGATTCTTCATTGCACGCGTATTTATATTTGAGCTAGTAATCCCGCAGTGTACTCTATATACATATGTACATCCGGACGTGGATTTTTAATTCTTGGAAAAATTTGAGTAATCCTTTCGAATTCCTAAAGGATTTGAAATCTAGATTTCTAATTTGAAATCTAGATTCTTCATTACTACGTACATATTGCTTTGGTTAAATTTTCTGATAACATTCCAGGGACAATATAACTTTGACGGTGAAAGTAAGTGTGGTTGGCACCACTCCAGAGACGAATCTCATCCATGAACTTCACTTTCTATACATGCACATTCTGGGGTCATTTTTCACTTGTTTTTGTTGTTTATTTGAGATTAATGTATCACTGATTGTGGGATTGAGTAGTTATTCCATCAATGTATCTTGATGCAACTTTCGTGTCCAAAACAACTGGTAGTGAAGAGGATTCACGGGATAATAAAGCCGGTTTCACCAAATTAGAAAGGTCTTTCATCACCAAAATAATTCTAGGTGAGGTAACTCTTTATAATCTTATTCTTGTCTTCTTTTGGACAGTGGAAAAGATTCACAATATTGGTATACGTTTTATCATATTTGATTTATATGCAATATTCTGTTATGTTAGGTTTTTTTTTTCTTGAGATACATTGACGACACAAAACAAAAACATTCACTTGCCTTAGTGCTGGCAAAGAGATTGATCGAAAAAGAAGATTGGAGTCGTTACGTGTAATTTAGAAGCAGAGATTCTGAATGCGGCTCATATTTATCCTTATCATCATTGAAGACGAATAGAGCACTTGACGCACTAATACCAGCAACAAAGCTTGACATTCTTGAGTTGGTAATACTTATAATTTGTAATTTAGATTTTTAATTATTTCTAGAACTTCATCTCTCATCAATGTGTACAGTTTGGATTCCATATAGATGGGCCTCAATATGCTAAATTCCTTACATTTTTTGAGTGTCTGGCATCAGTCTCCAAGTTAATTATGCTTTTCTTCACGTGGACTGGTACATCAGTGTATCTTGGGGAAAAACTGGTCAATCCACTGCAAAAGTGGTGTATCGTTCCTAATGACAGCGTGATTCCATGCGCCTCAACCAACACCATAGACATTTCTCATCCTTTATGCATTGATATTTTGTGTATCGTATTTGACTATGAGTCAAATGTCAATATAATAGCTAGGCATATATACTTGATTCTGAGATAAAATTCCTAACACAGAGATTCGAACAGGTAATGGCAATCCTTCAAAAATGTTCCAGGGCTGCAGATTCCATTGATGAAAATGGAAGGAATATACTACATATCTCGGTGGAGCGAAAACATAGATTTGTTTATGATTACTTAATGAGCTCTCTTGATTACAAGAATAGGATGCTAGCAGATGTTGATTTCCAAGGGAACACCATCTTGCATCTTGCAACATGCCGACATGGAAATCCTCCACCATCTCCTCCAGAAGTCACAGATCAATTGGCAATAGATGTTAATGGTGGTCAATGGAATGCGGCTTTTCATTTCGGAGAGAAGGGTGAAAGTGTTGTGGCTCTGATCCAAATTTTTTGGGATGTGCTTTGGTTTAAGGTACTCGGTTTATTGCATTACATATTTTCTAGCATGTGGTTTTGTTGGAACTTGGATAATCGATTCAGGAGCCAAGCCTATATTTAAGCAGTCTACTCATTAGGTTTTGTTTATTTTGACTAAATGGAAATGTGAATAGTCAAAAAATCTAGGTTGCCACTTTTTAGTTTGAATTCAATTACCAAAAGACGTAAATTTTAGCATTCTGTAGATTGATTTGGCTTTGAAAAAGCAGTGCACGACATTGTTTTTGAGTGCACCGTTTGGGTGCTGTGCCAGGTTGTGCAGCACAGAACTCGCACCCTGGATGAGGCATCACTGAGATTAGAGAGACACTGACTTGCCATGCCTCGTTGTCTCCTTGGCCATATTCTTCATGAATGCCCATTTTAGAGACTGTTTGTATTCACTTTTTCGAATTCGTCCAGTATAATTGCCTTTGCTTTATTGATTACTGTTATTTTACCTCATTCCCCACCAAATTTATAATTCCGCATCATGTTTGTGTTTACACAGCATGTAAAGAATGACTCTTACCCACATTTATGGTACGTTTATAATTCTGATGGAAAGTCGGCAGAGGAATTATTTGAAGAAAATCACTCTGCTCTATGCAGACAAGCCGAGAATGTATGCAAAATCCTGAGTAGCAATGGAGTAGTGTTAACCATTCTAATTGGCACTATCAACTTTGCTGCCCTATTTACACTCCCAGGTGGCTTTGACCAAAACACAGGCCAACCAATGCTCCTCAAAACCAATAAGCAAGAATTGCAGCTCTTCATGATATACATACTGTTAGCTCTCTTTTTTGCTTCCGTCGCATTAGCAGCTCCAGGGATGAAGACAGAGAGGGGCAAGTAGGGGCAGTCGTCTCTGCAATGGAGAAAAAACCCTCGACTATTATATAGAAAAAATTAAATTTTCCTATGAATTATATAATCTTGCCCCTGCAAAGTATTTTAGAAAAAAAATTTGTGCCTGTGTAGTGAAATTTCTAGCTTTGTCCCTGAGCAGCTCTATTGTTAGTCCCACTATCGTGGTTTGACACCAACAATTTTTATGTTGTGATATCGCTGAAACTGCTTGTTGTTGGAAAAATTACAGCGGCAATCGTGATTCCGGAAAAACAATTACCTCTCAAATATACATATACATGTACAGATTACAAAATGAAATACGAAAATTTACAGAAACTGAAAAATACATAAACTAAAAAATACATAAATTGTAAAACAGAGATACAAACTGTTGAACGAAAGCCGAGTCGTGTGTAATCACACTCTCCTTAACAAAGATTCGCCGCCTACCGTGGGTGTTGTAGACTGAATCGGCGTCTTCGTCCCAGGATACAACGGCTAAACCACAACCACCGGAACACCACCCCTGGAAGCCTTGGCGAACTGTAACACTTGTCTGCCTCTCTCTCACAAGAACGATTACGAAACGAATTTTTGGTGTAAAAAACCAAAGCCAAAGCTGCCTTTTTATGGCTGATGAAGAACCTCAAGCCATGAATACGAAATTGAATACGCAATTCAATTGAGGAATCAAAATAAATCAGCACAATGAATTGTTGTAACTCCTGTTATGAATTGTATCATAAACCTCAATTCATGAGGGGCAATAACCACACAAAACTGCTGGATATTTACTCTTCGTCCAAATTCATCGAATCCGGAGTAGACCGTTTGGTTGCCTCGTCAGACCGTCCGAAACGTCCCAGTTTCATTCATCCAAATTTCGTGAAAATTCCAACACTTGTTGCTGGTGTAACCATTATCAACAGCCCCGGCTTCACCATTATTGCATTTAACCAGGGCTATATTCTTGAGGCTGACTTAGGACCAGTCTTTCTTGTTTTATTACTGGTCGGTGGTAGCCTTGGTTTGACTTTGGCAGCAATGGAACTTACGGTCTTGTTGTTTGATTACATGTACTTTGTGATAGGAGTGTAACCGGTTCGGTTCGGTCTGGTTCGGAAGGAGTTTTTAGTGAACCGAACAAAACCGATTTGGAGGAACCATAGAACCGAAACTGAGTTTTTAGAGGTCGGTTTGGTTCCGGTTCGTCCTGGTTCGAAAGTTGGTTCGGTTCGCCTGAGGAGAGAGAGAGAGAGGAGATCGAAAATGAAAATCATACACATCCAACAAACAGAGCTAATTACCAAAAAATAAAAATGAATAGATCTGACATGATGATGATGGACGATCTGGTTTTGTTATACATACACAGAAACTTTGTTCAGATCTGAGCAGCAAATGAACATATATACATAGTTACATGCACAAAAATGAACAACAAATGAACAAAGTTTTAAAAAAAAGAACAGATCTGACTTTGATGATGATGGACGATGACGGCGGAGTCGATCTCAGTGTGATGACGATGATGGATGTACGATTCTAAGATAGCGATGAGTCGATGACGTTGATGCAAGGAGTTGACTGTGGATGAATCGACGCCAACGAACGGATCTTGGCGGCGACGGCGGCGTTGCCTGGGTTTATTGGGTAAATATGAGAGAGAGCTAGTGCGCCGCACAGTCTTTGGAAAACTTTGGGAAAGTGAGAAATGATTTTCTCGAGCTATATATATATATATATATATATATATATATATATAGGGTAAACTTCTAGTCCGGACTTTTAATTTCCGGACTTTTTATACAATTTTTTTTTTGATGATCCGATCCGTCCAATGTGTTCAGAAGGTGTTTTCAAGGGCCCTCGCGGAAAATTTTCAAAAAAAAAACACCAGGAAGGGCTTGATCCAAGCGGTTTTAGAAAAATATATAAATACGATTTTTTCGTAAAACCGCTTGGATCAAGCCCTTCCCGGTATTTTTTTTTGAAGATTTCTCGCGTAGATTCTAGAAAACACCTTCTGAACACATTGGACGGATCGGATTTTCCAAAAAAATTTTGCAACACAAAAAAACCCCATTTTTTCCTTAAATCCGGGAGTGTGGACTAGAAAATCCACATATATATATATATATATATATATATATATATATATATATATATATATATATATATATATATATATATATATATATATATATAGAGTCATGTTCTAGTCTGGGAGTCCTGGATCCGGGACTCCACCTTCCCGATATTTTTTTGATGATCCGAGCCGTCCAATGTATTCAAAAGGTGTTTTCCAAGGTCCACGCGAGAAATCTTCAAAAAACAATACCGGGAAGGGCTTGATCCAAGCAGTTTTCGCAAAAACTTTATATTTACAGTTTTTGCGAAAAACTACTTGGATCAAGCCCTTCCCGGTATTTTTTTTGAAGATTTCTCGCGTGGACCTTGGAAAACACCTTTTGAACACATTGGACGGCTCGGATTTCCCAAAAACAATGTTTAAAAGCATCAAAACACCGAAAAAGGCTCCAATCCGGGAAATCCGGGATCCCGGACAGGATCACCGGTATATATATATATATATATATATATATATATAGGCAAAGCTTCTAGTCCGGTCTTTCCATTTCCGGACCTCATGATCCAAATTTTTTTTTGATGAACCGATCCGTCCAATGTGTTTAGAAGGTGTTTTCAAGGGTCATCGCGAGAAATCTTCAAAAAAAAAAAATACCGGGAAGGGCTTGATCCAAGCAGTTTTCACAAATTTTTTATATTTACAGTTTTTGTGAAAACCTCTTAGATCGAGCCCTTCCCGGTATTTTTTTTGAAAATTTCTCACTAGGACCTTTGAAAACATCTTCTGAATACATTGGACGGCTCGGATTTTCCAAAAATAATTTGCAACACAAAAAAAACCATGTTTTTCTTATTTACGGGAGGTGTGGACTAGAAAATTTGCCTATATATATATAGAACCGAAAATTGTTATAAATATAATTAATTGCTAATATCTTTACAGCGGCTTGGCCTGCCAAGTTGATAAGTGATGCTCATTCCACGTGTGAGGGCGGGGTTTGGCTCCCACCTCCTTCAATTTTTTCGAGTAAGGGTATTATATAATATAAATTTTATGTATAAACCGAACCGAGTTCAAAAATTTTCATGAACCGAGAACCGAACTGAACCGGAAAAGTTTAGGAACCGAAAATAAAAACCGGTTTGGTTCTTTATTTTTTTTTGTTTAGCCCTACTTTGTGATTCGTAATTGGTTAGCTTATAAAAGTGAAGAAATGTAAAGACTCAATTGGATCAAAAGTCATTCTGGAAACTCAAAGAATGTTGTAGGATTTTATTTGTAACTTTTTTGATCTCGAGGTATTCAATTTAAATATCACATGTCAAACATGGTGCCGTCTTTGTCTTTAATCATCAATTTATCATGTTGGATGAGACCACGCGTTGATGCAGACCATGGACAATGGTACTGTTATTTTTTATTGTTTTATATCATATATTTTGAGAAGATAATTTTTATAATTAGGGGAACTTAATTGATTTTAAATAATTTATTTTGGTGGCAAAGTTTCATAGAGATCCTTTTATTTAGCATGATTTTGGTAACTAGATTGAGTTCCAACATGGATTTTATGGCTGGAGTTGTGCTTTGTGTTATTAGCTGCTGGAAATAGCCTATAGATGCTGAAAATAGTGTTTTTGGGTGCCGAAATTGAAACTTAGTTGCTGAAATTGTGTGATTTTTTTTTTTTGATCCATCGAAATTGTGTGATTTCAATGCATAAAACTGTTTGAGCTGCTGGAAATGTGTTTTTAAGTGCTGAAACTGCACTTTTGGATGCTGAAACTGCACTCTTAAGCAGGAAACAACTTCTATAATTGCTGTTATTTTGCTTTAAGAGCTGAATTTGTGATTTCAAGAGCTGGAAACCATACTGTCTGTGCAGCAATTGGTTTTTTTGTATGCTGAAATCGTGTCCCTATAAGCTGAAAATGTACTGTTGGTGCTGAAATCATACTTAAAGTGCTGAATCTGCAGCGCTAGATGCTGAAACTGTGTTATATATGTGCATGAAGCGGGTTAAATTTATTCGATATGTGGCAGTTTAATCGTATTTTTATTGCTCAATTGATATCTATTTGGCAATAGCTATTTAGTTTGGAACTAATTGATGTTTCATTAAAAAATATGTAGACACTCCGATTTGAACCTAAGAAAATCCACGGCATTCCCAATGATAAAAATGGACCGACAAAAACACAATGGAGTTTGAGTACATACTTCGAAACCTCACCAAAACCCATCAAATTACACCAAAATAAGTAAAAATTCAAGAATCAAGATAGCCCAAGGGACCTCCTTGAGCACCCAAAACAGCATTCCTTTGGCTTTAGGTGCCCAAGGCATCCCTTTGGGTGGCCAAAAATTGTTTCAGGTGCCCAAAACTCTTCCTTTGGGCACCCAAAGCATGCTCCAGATTGCGTGTTTTAAAATTAAATCTTGGCGGGAAAATCATACGGGAGATTTTCTCAGTCGTTTTTTGACGGAGAATATCCTGGGTGGTTAGTCAAGCACCCTAAAAGTGACCCCTAAATTAACCCCTAACACTCCAAACCACCCTTTAATCCTCTATAAATACCCCCCTCATGCCACATTTAATAGGATGATCAACTACTCTCTAGTAAAAGCCGCCCTTACTCTGTTAAAATCTCTCCAAAAATACAACTCCCAACTCCTACAATCCATTTCCAAAGCTTTCAAGCATCCAAAACCCATTTTACTTCCTTGATCAAACCCAAAAACACAAATTTCATTGTTGGAAATCAAATTAGACACCAAAGTACATGCCCACTAACCTTAAAAAGTCACACCAATGCACCACAATCCCATTACTCCACTTTGAATCAACCATCCAACATAAACCAAGCTTCAAAGCTACTAAATCTACCAAAATGTGTTGAAAAAGTCCCTCTGAGGGAAACCAACCAACTCGTGCTGGTTTTTGGTACCAGTGGAGGGTTTGGAAGTGGTTAAACGTGCATCAAAAGAGCTCAAAGCTCAGCACCCAAAGAGCATCTTTGGTGCCTAAACTCTCTTTCTCTTTCTCTCTCTCTCTCTCTCTCTCTCTCTCATCACTTGTTTTTGTTTATAATCAATTTATTTGTGGTTCAAAACTCTTTTAAACATGTTTTGGGGATTAGTAAACAGTTTGTGTGGCCTCTATATCTTTCAAAATGAAGCCTAAAGTGGGTTTGGAGGCTTGGTCATGTTTTTAAAGGACTATATTTTAGTCAAATATCAATCAAACTATATTTTTAGCCATTTCATACAACGAATCAAGCAAAACAGAAGATAGATGATGATTGGTTAGGCTACCCAAACTAGCCTCTTTGGGCACCCAAAGCACCCCTTTGGGCGCCCAAGGAGTCTCATTTTAGCTCACCTAGTTAGGTTCTCTTTAAAATCAATTCATTGGTACTCTTGGTCCTAAAAAGCTCCATTCTTCATTTGAAATCAGTCCTAAACTCCCTATTTGGCCTTTAAGTTTGTCAAAATCATGACTTACAACCTAGATCTATCGCTTATACATGGTTTTTGAGAAAAATATTTGAAGAACAGAAACTTGTGAGTCATTTTGGATAGAACTAGTGATAAAACAAAGGTCAATAGAGGGCCTAAGATGTGAGCCCAAAGCATAAGTGGTCAAGCTTTCAACCATCTTTGGGCGCCCAAACCAATCTTTAGGTGCCCAAAGCTCTCTCCTTTGGGAGCCCAAAGAGTCAATGGAGGCCCAAACTATTTTTTCATGTACGAGCATTTTGAAATTGTGTTTTGTATTTCATTGTTGTTCTGTATGTTTATTACGGTCTCTTACATTGTTCATCCTTATCATCAAGCATATTGTACACAATTCACAAGCATCCACCGCACATGTTATGGCTTTTAATTTGTGTTTATTTGCTCCCCTCCCCTAACATGGATACAGTTTCAAAATCGATGTTTTATAATCCTTTAAACGTTTGGTAGAGACCGAATTTCGTGCCGGGCAAGGTGGGTGTAGACACCCCGATTTTGAACCCGGGACGCGCCGACCATTCCCCGATGATGAAATAGACCAATCATGCATACCTTGAGGCTCAGAACAAGGCTTGAACTCACCAATCCACCCTAAACCATTCTAAACCCTCCTAGAACAAACTTAACCAACCAAAATGGCCAAAATACCCTTCCAACCACCCATAAACCTCTTCAAACCAAACCTAAGCCTATACCATCTTGTATTACATTCAAAACCCTCTTTATTGATATATAACATGTCCCAATCCATTTTGAAATGAGGGAGATATGCCAATTTTACTGAAATGATTCATTCTTCCGACCATCTGAGGGTAAAATGGTCACACATTTTGATGTACAAATCATCTTGGGTTCAAACCACTTGGGTTAGAAAGTAGACCTTTCAAGCTTTCCAACGCTTCAAACCACGCACGAAACGGAGTTCAGTAGCACCCGGGGCGGCCCCGCAAAGTTTTACCTTTTTGAGCAACAGCCTTGAGCGCTCAAACCCCATTGAGCGCTCAACTCTGAGCCAGATCAGTTTTCTGCAGAGCATCGAATCATGATATTCTACTGCAAGAGGAGCGTCTACCTATGTTTTCTACTGCCTAAATACACTTCCTAGACCCTTGAACATCTCCTCAATCACCCCCAAGCCCAATTCAAAAATTAAACCCATTTCCCTCCCATTTCTCTCTTTATATAAACCTCCTCCACTCCCTCACTCACCCTCTTGGCTGCACTCTGCCATTTTCTCCCCCCCATCGATCAAACCCACTCTCTCCCCACCATAGCCACCATCCTCCATCATCTTCAACCTCCAAAACACCCAAAAACCTTCTAAAAAAAGGCCTACAACACATGGGTCTTTGAAAAACCAACTACAACAGCCCCTTCTCTCACTCTAATAAGCCATTTACAGCCCATACACTCCATCAATTTCGTCCAAACCTAGCTCTTCCATCAAAACCCACCTCATCCAAGCCAAAATCACCATTTTAAGCTCAAATACTCCATCATCCACTCAATCAATCATTCAATTAGCCCTACACTCACACTCCTCTGTCCAAAATACTTCATCTATAGCCCATAAACACAGCCACTACCCATCCATTCATCAAACCACAAGTTCAAGCCTTGATCAAGCCAAAAGGTAAGTTAAAACCATGTGAAAATCATTGTTTTGGTCTTGCTGAGGGAGACCAGTAGGCTTATTCAAGTTCCTCATACTTGAAAAAGTCATAAAAGGGCAGAATTTAGCAATCTAGGAAGGGCTTGAGCGCTCAAGGCCTTAACCTTGAGCGCTCAAGGCCTTAACCTTGAGCGCTCAAGGTCATGCTTGAGCGCTCAAGCCACTTTGAGCGCTCAAACCCCAACAGAAAGTCAGTCACAGTGTTTCAGCCAAAACTTTTTACTCCGAACTCCGTTTTGGGCGTATTATATATCAAAACGTAGATAATTTGAAGGGCTACAACTTTGTAGTTTTACGTTTTTCTCAATTCTATATCAAAACCCTCCAAAACATGCAAATAGTGTCGGAAAGTCAAATAATTTTGCTCAATATGGTGTTCTAAGTCCTATTTCTCTCTTTCATTGTCATTTTCTTTATTTATATCATTCCACCATCGCATTGTACATTGCACAAGCATCCACCATCACTTGGTTCGTATTTGAGCACTTGTTTATGTGTTTTCCCATCCCGATTCCCTATTTTTGTGAATAAATCAAGTTTCAAATATTTCCAAAATCCCACAAAATGTTGAGTAGAGACCGGTTCACGGACCGGGCGAGAGGAGTGCCGTAAAACCCTTCCCCTCTCGTAACCAAACCCCCGAATCCGAGAAATCTTTGGTTCCGCCATGATCAGTGAAATCTTTTTCAAATGGGCAAACGAGTCATATTTTATTGGTTTCTCGGGTTCGGACCTCAAATCCGGGTGACGACTCTAACTGGAGAGGGTAAAATCCAATTACATAGGAAAATACCTACGCACGTACAAACCACGTGCTCAGCCTGGACACCACGTGAGGGTGGCTCAGTTCGGGGGACCACATGGTGGTGCCCCAGGTTATGCCCAAGCAGGATAGCACCATGAGATGGTGGTAGCACCACGAGATGGTGCACGAGGTCATTACCGAGCAAGGTAGCTGGTCGACAACATCATATATGGATAGGCAAGTATATTGCCGAGCTAACCGCCTACGAGATAAGGTGGTGGGTCGTTCTAGAAGGATCTAGAACAGCCTCTTACATGATAAGGCGTAAATCCTAATGTAAAGAGGATTTCGATAATGGCAAGGATTCCTAACGTGGAAAGAAATCCTTGTAGAATAAAGATTGCGTTTCTATATGGAACGAGTCCCATATAGGAAAGGACTCCTAATGAGAATAGGATTTCTGGACAACAAGCACCCCGCATCTATAAATAAAGAGCAATACTCATGAAGAAAGGTACGCTGTAATTCGTGTTTACATGCTTTATGTGTTTTATGGTTTCCTCCTAGTACGTGATACTGACTTAAGCATCGGAGGGCCTTTGCCGATGAGAGGCAAAGGTGCTCTAACCATTTATTGTCTTGCAGTGCTAGGGTTTCCGGCGAAAGGTGTGCACTGTTGATCTCATAGAGCGTGGAAGATGTATGCCCAGATTTTTCCCCTCTACAATTGGCGCCCTCACGTGGAAAACGGTACGAGAAGCTTTTCCTAGAACAAATCACTGAACAATGGTGGCCTCAGAACATGTTCTACGCATTCCACGACGTAAGGAGGTGGAGGACGATGTAGAAAACCCCTGTGCCCACTACGAGAAAGAGTGCAAAAGTAGATAAAACTCCTGCAGTTTCGGAAGCACCACAAAAGAAACCCATTGCCAAGAAATTCGACATAGGGCGTATCCTTGAGATTCCAAAATTTTGGGAAATACGTCTGATATTTCATGATTCCCCACAGTCAAAGCAAAAAACCACCACGTGAAGGTAACAATGGAAAAAAAAAAAAAAAGTGGCCATCTGTATTTAATGCTACGAAGAAAGCAACGCAGGATACACATTGGCGAAATTGTGCGATAAGTAAGGAGAAAACCCTAGAAACATGACGGAAAGATTGTAGAGCAGTCCAAATCAGCTCGGCAATCATGGGAGAGCAGTTAGAATCAGCTAGGCAATCCTAGAGAGCAGTATGAATCTGCTAGGGGATCACAGGAGAGCAGTCTGAATCAGCTCGGCAATCATGGGAGAGCAGCAGGAATCAGCTAAGGAATCGCGGAAGAGCCGACTAAACCAGGTTTCCCTCATGAGATAGGAGGGTGCATCAAAGATCAAATGACGGGAGAGCTCAAGATTACGAAAAAAATTCTTGAGCAGAAGAAACATAGCTTTTCATATCTTGCTTTGCGAATGAATAATCGTGGACAAGAGATCAAAATATTTGAAAGGATGTCGTCTAGCAATGGAACGCACCTGTTATGGCGAGCCCACGGGAGGACCAATTAAAATTTAGTGAAGCAGCTATCTTTTACATGTCAAACAACATTAGAAGTTGCATATAGAAAGGGGGTCAAGGTTCTTGAGAAGAGGACCATGCGCTACAACATCCACATCGCGACAAAAACCATCGCAAGTTCAGCTTCAAGAACGAAGGCCACAGCTGGAATGGATAAAATAAAATAAAAAAGGTCAGAACTGTCTCTAATATATCTTTTGTTTTAGTTTATCTTGCTTATCGTTTCTAGAGATGGATCAAAGTCCACAACTAGAAGTGTTTGGGACTACGAAAAAAGCCTTAGAGACAGAGAAAGAGACTTTGAAGAAAGTCGCTCAGCTCATGAAAACATAGTGAAGCGCGAGATCCAAGCGCTGAAACTATGGCTCGACACTAAAAAGTCGGGAAATAGAGAAACTACTGGTAAAACTTGCACCTTACCAGGAGTAGTTAAAAGGTACAACAGGGAGATGCATCGATGGGTGTTCGGCTACTTTGATAAAACTAGTAATTGCTTAGTAGAATTAAATTCTGATTTGACTTGAATGAAATTATATCCAGTATCTGTTTGCTAAATATGGGCCAAGAGCTCCGTGTCTCCATATAGGGGAGCAGATATTGTTGACGAAAGTACGAGTAAACTTGAAAATCTGGCTAAGTATGAATAAACTTAAGCCACAATAATGAACAATGATTGGAATCCTATTAAAGTATGAAAAAACTTATGTGCTAAGTTTAAATACACTTAGGCCAATAGCAATGAATAATGCTAAAAGGCTTATGGCAATGAATAATGCTAGAAGGCTAGACAAGTGCAAACAAACGTGAGCTATTTGCTGAGTATGAGAAAACTTGGGCATTTTACAAAAGTACGAATAAACTTATGTTGTAGCAATGAGTAGTGCTGAGAAATTACGCATATTTTATTTTTGAGTAAGAACTATGAATACTGTCCTCCGATTTCCTTTATGGGCCATGTGAAAGGTTCCAAGTTTTTAATGATAAGAACTTGTGTGGTATGTCTTAGCATGAACTACGTGTAAAGTTTCATGTTTTGTGCTAGTAAGAGCTATGAATAAAGTTTTGCATTTTATATGATTTTCCATTTTTGATTTGATGAAAGGAAATTACGAGAAAAATTTTTGTGCATGCTTGAAACACTTGATTGATTTGAATATGGAACCAAAAACGAGGAATTTTAATTCCATATAGGGGAGCAGTAAATGTATATACCCCATGCTTGAAATTTTTTAGGACAAGTACGAATACTTGGGCCTGAGCAACGAATTGCTCGAACTAGAAATATTTCTAAGTACGAATAAACTTAGGAGAAAAAATAAGCAACAAATATTGCTTGAACAGTCCCAAGTACGAAGAAACTTGGAGGCAAGCAACGAATATTGCTTGAACATTCCCAAGTACGAAGAAACTTGGAGGCAAGCAACGAATATTGCTTGAACATTGCCAAGTACGAAGAAACTTGGGATAGTAAGTAACGAGTATTGCTTGAACATTCCCAAGTACGAAGAAACTTGGAGGCAAGCAACGAATATTGCTTGAACGTTGCCAAGTACGAAGAAACTTGGACAATAAGTAACAAATATTGCTTGGAATACCATTGGAAAAGGTAAGACATATGCCATAATTCACCACCACGTGAGGGTAATTAGCTCGGCACCTTTGTATAGGGGCTTCCTAGCCTTATGCCGAGCTGAGATGACCATGAGTAGGGTCAAAGGTAATAAATCAAGTACCATTTGATGATATACTAGCTCGGCAATATGACCAAAGGGATGATCGAGCTAGTTAAGCTATTAATACAGTTTGGGTAGCACTCTGGAATACATGGTTCAACCAGTTGCAGCTTGCAACAAGTGGGATGAGCTTTGTATGAGTCATACCGAGCTACATGGAAGCGCGGCACCGCCTTAAGAGTATAGGGCTGTGAGACATTCCAGAAGATTCCAAATCAGGTTGCTTATGTGATAAGGAGAAATCCCGTGAGTAAAGGGATTGACATGGGTATTTCTAATGCGATTAGGAGTATGCTGCATATAGGAAGGAATCCTATTTGGAAAGGACCTACGCTCACGGACGAGACCCGTGCACTATGGGCACGAAAAGAAAAGATGTCCTCACGACAACGCCTCCACCGACTGAGCGACCTCTCCACGAAAAAGGAGAGATAAAAGCGTTTTTGTTGAGAAGAAGGAAACAAGGAAGCACGCTAGGGACAGATATGAGAGATCTGGATCCAATGAGCACATTCCCGAGCAGCATGCGAGAAGGGGGGACGTTAACCGAGCTGATCAAGGTCATAGAACTGCACGAGAAGCAGCTAAAGAAGCCCTAGGTCAGATCTCCAAATCACCTTTGGCCCACTGGATTCGCGCCGAGAGGACGCCGAGCAGGGTAAAACACTCAGCGTTCGTCCCTTACGAAACCAACACGGATCTTGTGGCCCACATTCAGCACTACCAGCAGGCCATGTTCATGCACGAGCAAGATGACGCACTGTTGTGTAAAATGTTCCCGTCCAGCCTAGGGAAGGTAGCACTAAGCTGGTACCATAAACTCCCAGAGGGATCAATTTTATGCTGGACCCAACTGGCTGAGGAATTCACTGCTCGGTTCCTAACAAGCCGAGCTGCTCCAAAAACTTTTGACGCACTGATCTCTATGAGACAGAGGGACGACGAGACTCTGCGACAATACTCAAAACGTTATTGGGAAAATTTCAATGAGATTGAAAATTGCAGTGAAGAATATGCTTTGGCAACATTCAAAACAAGTTTGCTTGTGCACGCGATGGCTAGAAATCGCTACCATGCATCCGAGATAAGATCAGAGCCAAACTAATGGAGAGAATTCAGGAACATGCACGGGTGGAGGATGACATCCTGCAAGTTTGGAGGAAGATCGTAGGCCGATGGGCCCACAACTCCCGGAGAGGAAGATGGTGGAGTCAAAGGTGTACAAGAAAGACTTCACAACGGGAAGGAAGGATTACGCCCAGCAGAAGAAGGACAAAGCAGAGCCAGACCCCAAATCATACTTCAACGTTATGGCAACTTTTAACATCCCCATATATAAGATGTTGTACAGGTTCAAGAATGAACAGTGGTTCAGGAGGCCCCCAAAGATGACTGGGAACCCAGAGAAAAGGAAGGCCACTAATCAGCATTGCAGCTACCACAGGGATTGGGAGCATATGACTGAGGATTGTGTGGAATACAAGAAGTTCCTAGATGAGAAGGTGGCGGAAGGCCATCTAAAGGAATTCTTGGCAAACAGCAAGAATGATGCCGAGCTGGTAGAAGAGATGGACTACGAGAAAGTTCCAAAAGGGACGATCCATATGATAGATGGATTGGTTGCTCCATACACGAACAACGAAATAAGGCACATCCAAAGGGTCAATAGGCAGGCAGAGCATGTCATGAAGCTCTACATGAAGAGGCCGAGGGCAGGAGAGGTCTTGGAGACCCTGATCACCTTTACCGACGGCGACCTAGAGGGGGTAACTGTACCCCATAATGACGCACTGGTTATCACCCTTCGAATAGGGGAATATGACGTGGAAAAAATCCTAGTGGACCAGGGGGGCAGCACCGAAATCATGTACTACGACACCTTCAAGAAGATGGAACTCCCAACAAGCTCACTACAAAAGTGCCTTGTCCCCCGTTTGGTTTCATTGCAGCAGACAAAGATGGCCTATGGGAAAGGTCACACTACCTGTCCGAGCAGGATCAGTAGTATTGAAGACAGATTTTCTCGTGGTGGACATCCCCTCATCCTATAACGTGATTATAGGAAGGACGTGGATGCATAAAATGAGGGCGGTCTCTTCAACTTACCACCAGAAGATCAAGTACCCTAGAGTAGATGGAATAGAATGCATCAAAGGTAACCAGAAGGTGGCCGATCAATGCTTTACCATGGTCCTGAGAAAATCCCCAAAGGCCGAGCTGGTGCAAACAGTTGAAGTCCCAGACCAACCAACCTTAGAGGACGTCGGAGGCGATCCCACCAAGGAGATGGTGGAAGGACTGAAGAAAATACAGATTCAAGAGGAAGATGCAGAGAGGTATTTCCTAATCGGCGAGACCCTCTCCGAGCTAGAGGAAAGAATTCTGATTACCCTATTGTTAGGCATAGCATGTGCCTAAGATATGCACCACGGGAAGGTGAATGGCTCGGCACCACATAGGGAAGTCTTTGAGCCCTGTGCCGAGCTGGATTGACCATAAATAAGGTCAATCGTCAAATTAAATTAAAGCACCAGGATGTACCAGCTCGGTAAAAGCAAGGGGATATGCCCCCTGATATGGTCGAGCTATAGAGGCTACGAATATAGCTTGGAAAGCATTCAGGAATACATAGTTCAGCTCGGCGTGATGAACTAAACTATGTACGAGTTACTCCGAGCTACGTGTAAGCTCGACACCGCCACGAGTAGGGCGGTGAAACATTCCAGAGTATTCTACGGCAGTATCTTATGAGATAAGGAGGAATCCCGTTAAATAGGGGATTAATACGGGAAGTCCTAATGTGATTAGGAGTATGCCCCATATGGGAAAGAATTCTGTATGGAAAGAAAGACCTCTGCTAAATGAAACCTAGTAGGATATGAAGACTTGTCCCTAATAGGAAGAATCCTATTAAGAAAGGTTTCTTAATGCGAATGGGAACAAATGCCTTAGTCAATGAAGCGTCAGACCCATGAAAAGAGTGAGGTTTCCAGCAAGGAAACACACGATCAAGATCATACGTGGATTGTATCCCCGTACGTGTATAAAGGGAGAACACGAAAAGATCTTTGAAATGGGGTGAGAATGTCCTCACAACCCTATATGGAAGGGATGACGTATGTGAAACGTCACCATAAAGGTCGTTCCAACTCTATTAAGGAAGGCAAACATCAGCATTAAATACAAGAATCATATCTCCCTACATGAGAAGAGAATATTTGAGAAATTGCGCCAAACCCTACGAGTGGGTATAAGTGCAAGTGTATTGTGTGGGCTTGGTAATGTGGATACCAAGGGAAAATCCATACAAGGAGCAGGCCTAGCCGAGTGAGAAGCTTCGATGAATATCACGAATACCGAAATGCATGAATTATAGCAAGGGAAAAGACCATTGTTAGAAGGGTAGCTGTAAGCTTTAACCATCATTGACGAATAGCAATGACGGTCAAAGCTGGGGAGCAATTGGAGAGGGTAAAATCCAATTACATAGGAAAATACCTACGCACGTACGAACCACGTGCTCAGCCTGGACACCACGTGAGGGTGGCTCAGTTCGGGGGACCACATGGTGGTGCCCCGTGTTATGCCTAAGCGTGATAGCACCATGAGATGGTGGTAGCACCACGCAGATGGTGCACGGGTCATTACCGAGCAAGGTAGCTAGTCGACAACATCATATATGGATAGGCAAGTATATTGCCGAAGCTAACCGCCCTCTGAGATATAAGGTGGTGGGTCGTTCTAGAAGGATCTAGAATAGCCTCTTACATGATAAGGCGTAAATCCTAATGTAAAGAGGATTTCGATAATGGCAAGGATTCCTAACGTGGAAAGAAATCCTTGTAGAATAAAGATTGCGTTTCTATATGGAACGAGTCCCATATAGGAAAGGACTCCTAATGAGAATAGGATTTCTGGACAACAAGCACCCCGCATCTATAAATAAAGAGCAATACTCATGAAGAAAGGTACGCTGTAATTCGTGTTTACATGCTTTATGTGTTTTATGGTTTCCTCCTAGTACGTGATACTGACTTAAGCATCGGAGGGCCTTTGCCGATGAGAGGCAAAGGTGCTCTAACCATTTATTGTCTTGCAGTGCTAGGGTTTCCGGCGAAAGGTGTGCACTGTTGATCTCATAGAGCGTGGAAGATGTATGCCCAGATTTTTCCCCTCTACACTAACAATCACAATCTTTTATATGCGCGACACCGCACAATCTCCGTGGGCCGTCCACAAGCTGGCGACTCCGCTGGGGACTTTGGTTAATATATATTTTATTTAATTACACTTGTGCAATTTCTATTACACTTGTGTAATTTTATTGAAATATGTGTTAATCAAAAGTGGGTTTAATTCGAAAAATATTTTGTGGGATTTTGAAAATGTTTGAAGTTTGATTCTTGCATTGCACTTGCATGGTTCTTAGCCCCGCTGGCGTGTTTTGGCAATCCTGCCCGGCTTGCCGGTGACAGGGAATCCTGAAATGCCCAGCAGCCCTCGACCGTGATAAATCACATCGTCACTATCGTTCTTAACGGTAGGAGGCGGTTTTGATTTTGAGTCCGGGGTGCCCTCAGTGACCAAAACCATCCTTTGCATATAGATAACCATAGAACCCCACGTTTAGCAATCCACCCGTGCATTAAGTTTACGTGCTCCACCATGTTAATGTGCTACGTGTTACCACTTTCCTTGCCATGCCATGTTGCATTCATGCATTTGCATTGTATATAGCCATCGCGAGTGTCGAAATTCTGTATAGATGTCCCGTTTGGTTTTTATACTTTTACAGTTAGTAGGAAATTGCTTCGGTCCGATGATGAGTCGTGCATCCCATATGCGCGTTATTCTTGTGAGTTAGCCCTTAGGACGGTCGGACGTGGGAAAATCTAGATCATCAAATTCCTAAACACTGATCTAAACAGGTTTAAGGGACCTTGGCCCGAGAAGGATCAATCACCCTTAGGCATCTGATCTACTCGCTCCCAGGTCGGTTGGGGACCTTCGAGCTTCCAGCCCGAGTACTCGGCCTTCGAGAAATAAGTCGGTTTTTTATTTTTATTTTTTTTATAATATATAGACATTGGAGACAATACAGAGACATGTAAAATTGTAAAGTAAATATTACCAAGTACCAAACAAGTAGTCAATCCATAATAACTAGTCAATCTTCATAGTTCAACTTCAAACCAAATAAAACCACGTAGTAGCAAATAACTAGTCAATCAAACAATCACAAAGCTCAAAGTTCAAAATTAAATAAAACGAAGTGGCACGAAACTAGTGAGCAACTATTCCTCCATCTCCATATCCTCTTCTTCTCCATATCCCTCCATGACAAGGCCTTCATCGTCCTCACACTCAAAATCCTCATCTACCTCCTCATTGTCATCGGCATCATCTTCGGACACAAAATCATCTTCATGTAGCTCTCGTACTCCAACATTTCTACCACTTCTTCAAGGTTCAAGGTATTCATCCGCTCCCATGGCTTCTCCAATCAACTCATATGAAAGTCCCGAAATTGGATCAATTCCATCATCACCTCTTTCAACAATCCATCCTTGTGCATGTGTTGCTTCATTAGCAAGTAGGACATCTCTTTTTTTGTCCTTCCTCCTCTTTTTATTTTTGATGAGTTTGGCATTGAATTGGACATAGACTAGATTGTTCAACCTTGTTGCATCTAGTCTATTCCTTTTCTTTGTATGTATCTACACACAATAGAAAAATCCTAAGTTAATATATGTATATAGATTATAGAGAGTGAGATGCTTTCTAGTTAAAGAGTATATGTACTTACTCCCTCAAAAGTGCTCCAATTTCTTTCACACCCTGATGAGCTTGAAGTCAAAGAGAGAATTCTAGTGGCCATTTTTTTCAAATTAGCTGTATGATTGCCATAATTAGACCACCATCCAACTAGACATGAAAGAAGCACAATTCTATCAATACTAAGTTACTTGATAAAAATTAACAACAAAAAAAAAACTAAGGAAAGTAATTATTCATTTACCCGGATCATAGTTGTCATGGTTAGACTCACATCCCTTTGCGGCTATAGCTTTTCCAAATGCACCCTCTTTGTTTTTGTACTTGATCAACTTCACATTAATAACTTGATCTTGCATATCAAAATCATCGGGAAAGAAAGCTTCAACACAATCAACAACCCCATCCATAATGCTTGCATCATCTTTCATGGTAGAATCCTTGAAGAAGTAAAAAGGATTCAAGAAGTAGGCCGTCAAATGCAATGGCCTATCTAGCCGTTCATTGGCTTTCTCATCAATGACCTCAAGTATCGGCCGGTAGCTCGGCTCATGTTGATTATATTCCTCTTTGATATCTTCTTTAGCTTGTTTGAGCTCTCCATACACAAAGCCCATTGAAGGCTTCCAATCCCCATCAACAAGTCTAAGAATTTTAAATAATGGAGCAAACACTTTTAAGCATAGGCTTACCTTATTCCAAAATCCTGGACTCGAAATGATTGCATTTACCTCTTTCCCTTTTCCCTTTTTAGCCCATTTAGTATCCTCCCATTCTTGGCTACCAACCATATGTTGCAAGTCATGTTTCTTATCCATCAAACTTTGTAAAGTCAAGAACGCGGTAGCAAATCTCGTAGCACCCGGCCTCACTATGTCTCTTCTCTTTGTATATTTTCTCATCAAAGCCAATGTCTTATGATGAGCATACACAAATATAGTGAATTTTTTTGCCTTCTCAATTGTTTCTTTGAAACTCTTTTGCTTGGCAATTCCTTCAAGCATGAGATTTATAGTGTGGGTGGCACATGAGGTCCAATATATGGTAGGTCTCTTGACCTTTAACAAATTCGCCGCTGCCATATTGTTGGATGCATTGTCCGTCACAACTTGAACAACATTTTTGGGGCCAATCTCATCTATGAACTTGTCAACATATCCAAAGATATACTCCGCCGTATGCGATGTCTCTGAATCTTCCTTATAAGAAATAAAAGAAGTTCATTGCTTGCAATTAATGCATAAATTTATAATGCTTCTCCTTTTTCGGTCGGACCAAGCATCGGTCATGATAGAGCAACCCGTTGAAGCCCACTCTTCTTCTTGTTTCTTAAGTATGATTTTGGTTCTTTCTACCTCTTCCTTCAACAATGGCTCCCTTAGTTGGTATTGGGTTGGAGGTTGGTACCCCGGGCCAAATTGACCAATCGCTTCAACAAACTGTTTGAAATTATCATTGTCGATAGCATTGAATGGAATAGCCGTTTCAAACACCCATCGAGCCAAGTATTGACTCACCTCATGACTTTTCTTCTTTGAAATTGCATCATTTATGTTTTGTTGCCTCATTTGCTTACTTGCACTCAAATTGGGATTGATGGCCGTTGCAAATTTATCCATGGGACCAACATGATGGGGCTTCATCTTTGATCCTAGAACTTCCATTTCATCTTCATCTTCTTCATCTAGTATGTGCACTTCCTCCTTAAGATTCATTTCCGCCTCCTTCTCTCTCTTTTTACCTTTCGTATCTTCAAGAGCTTTCTTACACTTCTCTTGATCTTCCTTGGTTGACTTAGGACAAGGAGCAACATTGTCCCTAATATGAGCAACGTGTTCTTTCAACCTATGAATCCCTCCACTATATTCCTTCAAACACAAAAGACATTTTGTTCTATCCCTATTGTTAGGATTCACAAGAACGGCATATTCCCATCCCACATCGCTTGAATTTCTTTTAAAAACACTACACTCGGAAGTGTTAGACGCTGCCGAAGATTGGGATTGAGCTATTGATATTTGATACTAACCCTACAAAATAACACATAACATGATAACACATAAAATAAAATAAAAAAATAAAAAATTGGGTAATGGTATGAAGTAACTAATTAATAAACACTAATTATAAACTAATTAATATAACACTAATTATAAATATCATCTTCATGTGGTATTAAGTAAAAAATTAGTAAGTGTTTATTAATTGTCTAGTTTATTTTATTTTTATTTTTTATCATGTTATGGTATTAAGTAAAATTAGTAAGTGTTTATTTTATTTTATTTTATTTTTATTTGTTATCATGCCATTAAACATAGCTCAACTCTAAGGTAGCCAATTTATGCAAAATCCTTAAACAGCTTTAATAAAAAAAACAAGGTAGCCACCACTGACTATGAAAACCAATCAGTATATAGTTACATTCAGGAGAGAAAAAAAACAGTGAACTAGTGAGTCAACAGATAAGTTACATTCGTGAGAGAAAAAAAAAAAAAAACCGAACAGTCGACACCAAGGTTACACACTTACACCTGTCGGTAACTTACATTTGTTGCCTGTGGTGGGTATAAGTTTCCACAGGTTTACTATTTATTATCCCCGTGAGTGTGTGTGTGTGTGTGGGAGAGAGAGAGAGAGAGACTGAGAGAGAGATACCAACGACGATCGGAGCTGACGGCGACGACGATTGGAGCCAGAGATGAGACTTGAAAGACGATCGCGAGTTACTGTGCAGTCTGTGCTCAAATTCGAGAGCTACAGAGTTCTGTGCTGCAAATCAAATTTTAGGTCAAGTTCTTTTCTCCAAAATCTGTAGATAAAGGTAACATCAAATACACTTAGGCCCCTCAAAATTGTACAAATTTAGTTTAAATTCCGAGTTTTGTCCTACTTTTTCCGACTTTTTTCCGGCTTCTTCCCGACTCACCGCCTCACCGATGAATTGCGAACCACCGCCTTGCCGAGTAGTCGGCGACTCACGCCGACTCATACCCAAGTTGACCTTCCACCGAGTAACTCCACCGAGGAGGGTATAGTCGCCTCGGTACCCCACCGAGGAGCGAGTTCTCGGCCGACTCACCCGAGTTTTAGAACACTGCCCATATTGATCTATCTCGGATGGTCAAGAAAGGTAAATGGCTCTGGTTTTGACGTTATGTTGTAGGTTGAAACTATACCTACCGAGTAATGACTTACCCGGGGTGTTGTTAAATCATCTGTGCAATGGCTTAAAGTGAGATTCGAAATCGGTAGACTAACCTAGGCCTAGTTGTAGGACTAATATTGTGAGGAGTGTCACGATGACACACACATCCCTAGGCATTCTTTCTTGTACATTGCACACCGTGGCGTGAAACTTCGTCCAACTTTTGCTTATTGTCAACTCTGAACCACTAGGCCTGCAAAGAAGAAGGCCTTACCCATTTGAATCGGACCGCCCGGACAAAGATTGTCGTGACCGTCGTCACCAATATCCAAATCGAAAGCATTAGTATCCATGGAAAACCCGCCAAATAAAATGGAATAGTTGAGGAAGGAGATGCAAGAGGGTTTGTCCCACAACAATAATCAAATTGCTCAACTTATGGCAATGAAGGTGAACATTCAAAGCTGCCTTCCCCGCCTTAAGAAGCCCCTGAGGGTGGACCCCAAAACCAAGACATCCCAATTGATGAGCGCTAACAACAGCCCACCAAAAACCCTTAGTTGGCCGAAATGTTGGCCTAAATCGCCAAACTTGAAGAATCTATCAGTAAGAATGAGAAAGTCACATCCACTGGTTTTGATACGGACAAACTATCTTTTCCCTGATGCTAAGATTCCTAATAAATACAAGCTTGTGGACTTCGAAAAGTTTGATGGAACCAGGGACCCTAAGGGATACATCTAGGCGTATGTGAGCTCACTCTTTCTTCAAAACATGGACAAGCCGACCATGGCTCAGAGGTTCCACCAAACCCTCACAGGGCCTACACTCCAATGGCTCTTCTCCCTTGACATCACCAAGAAAAGGTCATGGGAAGATGTTGCAGCTACTTTCATTTAACAATATGATTGCAATCTTTAGTTAAAAGTGACTACCCTGAGCTTGAGAGCATTAAGATGAAGGAGAAAGAGTCTTTTGCAGACTTTGTGAAGAGGTGGAGAGCAAAAGTTGCACAAATGACTAATTGCCCAAGTGAGAAAGATCAAATGAGGATCATAACGTGAAACCTTCAGCTTGATCTAACAAAATACATGGTAACCGCTCAAGCTCACAACTTCGAGACTTATCTCAAGGTTGGTTTGTCAACTGAGAAGGCTTTACAAAGTGGTGTTTTGCAGAAAGAATAACCATTGCCAAAGCCTAAAGAAGCCTACACCGGAAACAACGCTTCACTCTTCACTAACCACAACTACACTACCAGAGCCTCATCTAGCTTCATAAGCAAGCAAGTTAGTCTGCTCTTGCAAGTACAACGGTGGTGGGATATTGATGACGAGCCCAAGTCAATTTTCTCCTCCAAGTTTGATGGTAAGCGTCGAGAATTGATTGTTTGAAATCTAGAAGTTAAAAAAGACACATGGATTGAAAACTGTGTATCTTGACGAATGCCAAACTAACGGAGAATGCGCTATGGAAAGTAGAATGCAAACCTTGTCAAACCGACCAAAACTACCCATGCAAGACCCATGTGACAAGTCGTCATATGTGGCAAGACCAACCAGTGGCACCTTTGGGCGATATCACATTCTTCCATTGAGTCAAAGAAAAAAAAGATTAAAATACAATTTGATTTCCAAAATGTCAAAGTTTTACTGATGAACAAATGCTTTCATGCCCTGCTCCAGCAATGTCATGCACCATTCGCATCCCAACTTATGCTTCTTATTTGTACCTAAAAACAGCAAAGCAGCGAGCATTCACTTCGCCTAATAGGGATCCCCTTTAAACAAATTCATAAACATGTAAAAGAGAGATATCGAACAAGTGGCACAATGTAAAATCAACATTCATAAGTAAGCTCCCAAGTGTATCATTTCATCATAGAAACAAGATAATAACTCTATGCAAGCATCACCCACGCACATCTATACATTGCAATGTGTAGATAACTAACTATTGAACCATCCTCTAACCACTAGATAAATCATAATATTACTTACTCACCTAATGTTCGTATGCTTTTTCCTTGAATGCCCAACAACCGGGTCTAACAACCCTCACAAAACCATCTTTGAAACAAATGTAAAGTTCAAACTAGCACACTCACCATATATCTAGTACATTCAAAACCCTCTCTTTTGATATATAATATGTCCCAATTCATTTTGAAATGAGGGAGATGTGCACGTTTTACCAAAATGACTTGTTTTTCAGACCTTCTGAGGGTAAAATGGTCACACATTTTGATGTACAAATCATATTGGGTTCAAATCACTTGGGTTAGAAAGTAGACTTGACAAACTTTATAAAGCTTCAAACCATGCACAAAACGGAGTTTGGTAGCACCCGGAATGACCCCGCAAAATTTCATATGTTGTGTTGTCTTCTAATCCAAGCGCCTGGATTCCCCTATTCTAGGCCTCCAGATTCAATCCATTCGCCCAGATTCACTCCAGATACTTGTTGTCCAAGGTCAAATGGGTGGGGAGGAGCATCTTGAAGATTATTTCTGAGATTTTTTTTGCAGAATTATAGTGGAGGGGAACTAATCATCCTATTAGACACCCTAGTGGACCCCTTAGGTGATCTTTTCTACCCCATTTTACTCTTCCTATGCCTATAAACCCCCTTCATCTCTCTCAATAGGAAGAGATCAGTCCTCCCTTCTCTCCCTTACTATTATTCTGCCCAAATATCCCCAGAAAACTGATCCCAACCTATTTTCCTTTGTTCCATCTTGTTCAAGACTTAAAATCTATTTTTATACTACCTTAACTCCACATATTATCATCCCCCATTATCAAACCTCAATCAAAACCTTTGTAATTTGATATTCATAGCCCCACAAGCTAGTTTCAGTGTACCCAATCTCCAAAATCACCCAAACTCACAATCCAAGTTCATCAATCAAGATTTCAAGGTAGTTTGTCTACCACAATGCTCATGTAGGCCTTGAGGGGAACTCAAGCAAGTTCTCACTGGTCTTCTATACTAGAAGAGGGCTTGGGAGAGGTTTGAAAACAATCAAGAAAGAAATCTATTTTGTGCACCAGTACTCAATCCAGGCGCCTAGATAATCTCTTTCCAGGCGCCTGCATTGAGTCTAGGTGCCTGGATTCACTCCATGCAGGCGCCTAGATTCCCTCCTCCTTTCCATATTTTCTATTTGTTTTGCATTTCAATCAGTCCATGGGAGATCATTTACATACATTGATACTGGGTTAATTATTTCTCATGCTTAAATCTTCATTATAATGTACATTTGGGGTGTGTTGGAGGTAAAAACCATGTTCAACAAAAGGGTAATTATGGGTAAAAAGAAGGCTTGCATATGCTAATCATTCACTCTCGAATCTGATCATTGGGATTCCAAATAAGTGTGGGAAGATCTTTATTGCATTCAAGCATTTCTATGACTTTCAAGCTCATTGTTAACATATTCATTACACCAAATATTAAGATCATTTTGCATTATTTCTTTCTATCTATGGTCTTAAACTTGTTCAATAGTTCATCATATGCATAGAAGATCATAGTGCTTGCTAAGAATCAGTTTGACATGTTTCATTGCATCCATAAAGCATTTAAAAATCATGGTCTGTTAAGATTATATCATGTTATAAGGATGATTTTGAGGTACATTATGTTCATGGGGTCATCAAACATCATTCTAAGAGTGTTAGAACAAGTTGTAAGCATTGCACTTGTTGTTTATTGAGAAATTTGAAATTTTGAGTTTGCTGTTTGGTAAGCCATCCAAGCACCTGGATTGGCGTATTCCAGGCGCCCGCATTCAATCCAGGTGCCTCGATCTGCCTAATCTAGGTGCCCAGATTGTTGTCCAGGTGTGATATGTTTGATGTTTGTGATTAGTTTCTGGGATACCTTGGAGCAGTTTAAGCATTCACTTGCAGGTGTGATATGTTTGATGTTTGTGATTAGTTTTTGGGATACCTTTGATCAAGTTCCAATGTTCTATGCATACGAATCATTCACTCATGACATTTTGCACAAGCATCCACTTGCATCTCATTGATCTTTTTGATACATTTTTTTGTGCTTTCACATGAATATGTATTCAAAGTCCATTCAAACAACATTTTCAAAATCCCTTAAGCATTTACTAGATACCGGTGGTTCCACTGGGCGAGAGGGATGCTTTAAATTCCTTCACCTCGCGTAACCTAGCTCCCGGATCCGAGAAATCTCATTTTGCGAGGCCAGTGAAATATTTTCCATTCTATGAGCAAAATAGTCATTTTTCAATTGGTTTCTTGGGTACAGTCCTAAAACCTAGGTGGCGACTCCATCCAATCAATCAAAATCTTTTTTCAAATCAACAACCGTTTTCATGGACTACTCCCGCAGGGTTTTCACACTTTCCTTCCAATTGCTCCATAAATCATCATTTCATTGTCAACCATTTCGTTAAGTATAACAAGTTTTTCCCTTTCAAGTTTATCAAACAAGTCATCAACTTATAATAAATAATGTCACACATGTAACTACTATTTATAACATAGCATTCACCACATGCTCAAGCATTTCATTTGTACTCACACATCATACACAAATCCTCATATGCTCAACAAATATTCACAAGTGTTCACCCAAGTCTAATAAGTATCCACGTATCCCCCACATGTGTCCTACAAGTAACCAAGTGTCTCTTAAGTATCAAATAGTTCCCCAAGTACCCAACGAATGTTTCCCGTATCCCACATGTCACGTGCACTACAAATTCACCTATGTTCAAGGATATCTCACCATGCCCACAAATACCCACACGTTCAATAAGTACATCTATAGTCACCCATCGTGTCCCACACGTACCCACACCCTGCTAATGTTCGATTGCTTTTCATGAGTCCCTATATACTCCCCAAAAATCCTTGTATCCTATGATTTCTTAACAAGTACCTTCCATGTCCCTCAAGTGCCTTTCACATGCTCTTATCCAACATTATTTGTTTTCATTTTAAATCACGTGCATTGTCAATTTCTACACAGTTAACGTGTGCCAAGTGCACACGCACTTTCATGATTCTCATAATGTCCAAAGAATGTTCATCAACCTCAAGTAGTAATGTGCTAAGTGATAATCAAGCTAGCTTTGAGCCCGAGAGATCATATGCAGAGTTATAGATCAAATGCCCTATTGGAGACCATGGGAGGGTGTCTTAAAGTTTGAACCAGGAAGCATGGGTATCAATACCCAGCACTCAACAAATTTTGGAAAAATGGGACAGAACCCCTAGGTATCAATACCTGAAAAACTGGGGTATCAAATACCTAGCTCCTCTAGCAATTTTTCAAAAAAAAGAAAAAGAACCCAGATCCTCTGGGTATTAGTACTAGGAAATTGGGGTATCAAAACCCAACCCTCTCAGCAAATTAGAAAAGTGGACAGAACTGCTGGGTATCAATATCCGGAATCTGGGTATCATTGATTATCAATGATACCCATCCCTCTAAGACAGATTTTTCCATATCTTTCCCGAGGATGGAATTTCAAACCAAACTCAAAAGTAATGCTCAAACCCACTGTAGATACCCCAATTTGAGGCTATGAAAATCCATAGCAATCCCGATGATCAAAATGGACTTTCAAACATGTTTTAGAGCTTAAAAAGGATTATTAAAATCTATCCAAAACTCTACCAAAACACTTCCAAACCAAAATCCAAAAGAAACCATTGAACCCATACCATGCAACTGAAGCGCATTTGCATGTGCCTAAAGTACTTTCCTTCAGGCTCCTGAACCCTCCCCATGCACTTGAAGCCTTCCCTTTAGGTGACTAAAGCTCTTTTCAAAATTTTAAAATTTTGAGCGGGAAAATCTGGATGTAATGATTATGATGCGATTTTGGGTGATCCTACAAAGGAGGAGCGTCTAAACCTAAAACAACCCTTAAAATGGTCCTTATGGGGCCTAAACTACCTTTGAAAGCCTTATGCAAACCCTCATACTCCTCCTTTGGAGGGTTCCATGCTATTTCTGAAAAAATCAACCATTTCTCTTCTAAGAAAACACCCAAAAACAATGTATAATCTCACTATAGCCTCCAACATCCACCCAAAAAGCCTTCCCCATTGTTCAAATCATCCATTTCAACCTCCAAAAGGTAGTGGATCTACTCAATTAGTGTGACATAGTTCTTGTTGAGGGGAGTCAGTAAGCTCATGTTAGTTCTTAATACCAATAATGGGCTTACAATGACTCAAAATATTAAAAGAGCATTTTTTGCTCAACACCTGAAGCAGCAGCTTCAGGCACATGTTTGTGTGCTTTCATGTTCGAGTTTGTAATCTCTTCTTCTTGTTGTCATAAATAAAAAGAAAAAGACCAAAAAGAGAGTCAACTTTGTAGTCCTGAACTACGCACGACCTGATTCCTTACAAAGGGATACGTAGGCACCCTTAGTGGTTTGGTCACTACTATCAAAATCAAAATCATCACCCGTTGTGTTGAAATTGTCAATCATAAACTTGGATGTTTTTCCAATAATCCCTAAACTTGGAATTGTTTCCCACCATTATTTGAGAAACATGATAATCACTTCGAAACACAAGAAGAATCTTGATTGAACCCTTGCCCCGCACACGGAGGATTTCCAGTGGACCATTCCTCGGTGCCATTAAGAAGCGATGCTTTGACACAAGAAAAGCCTACTAGGTCGAAAACTTGCAAGAGCGGCCAAGGTAAAAGTTAAGGCAAAAAGCTCGCTAGATCGAACTTCAAAATGAGATCTAGGCAAAAGTTAGAGCAAGCATGAATTCTCCCCATCAAGTTTGGCAATTCAAAATGAAGAAATGCATTCTTTACTTTTATTCCTCACATGGATATCCATTGTAAAGCCCCTTTGAGCTTGAATCAATTTCTTTGAAAAAGAACCCAGCTAAGCAGCTATCCCTAACACTGGGGTGAGAGGAAAAAATAAAGAAGAAAGTGCCAAAGATGTAGGCAGATGAAAGTTCAAACCATCACAAGAAATGAAACAAAAAAAAAAATCAAATGGAAAGAAAGCGCCAATAAAAAATAGGCACAAAAGAAGAAGAAAAGAAGAAGTGTCCATCAAAAAGTAAAAAGGCCATGAATGGAGTCCAAGATAGCTGCTAGCTCAAATAAGCCCTAGGAAAAATGAGATTTTTGAGCCTATTATCTTTCCTTTGTTAAGCCCACAACCTTGACCCCGTCATAACCTAGATAAAAGTCCTTTCAGATTGGGAAATGCAACTTGATAGTGAGAATTCAAGTGACAAGGGGACAGTCTAATCTACCTTGAAAATCAAAAGTCAAAGCACTATGCAAACATTGGCATCAAACAAAGCAAAAATCTAAACTGCGACACATCAATAGGTCTTCATTAGTAGCTTTCCAAATTGGAGCATCTCAATGGAAATCAATGGCATCATTAGCAACCTGGGGCATGTGTTCATGACAAGAAATTTTGTATTTTGATAAAATAGTACATTTGAACCAACATCACTAGATGGAGTGAAACAATCACAAAATCAAAATCTAATTTTATCATGACAATTTCGACAAAATGGTGAGGCATGTTTGCCATCTTTTATAACTTCGGGTCAATGTATTCTTCCATATCCTTCAAGTCAACATGTTCTTCCCTATCAACCTTCACCCACTCGGGGCATTCCAATCAAGTCATTTGCATAGTTGCTCCTATCCGTCAAGTCAACATGATCAATCAAATCCCTGACGTCTTGTCTATCAAAATTCACCCCCTTGTCCAAAGAGCCGATCAAATTCCTTAGCCTTGTTCGTCTTATCGATGACCACCCATTTGTCTAAAAGGCCGATCAAATTCCTCAGTCATGTAAAAATCCACCTCTTTGTCAAGAGTTCAATCATATCGTCTTAGTCTTGTCAATCCTTGACTTGTGGAAACAATTTCAATGCATCAAATAACCTGTGTTTTGGGTATATGGTGAATTGATATCAACCAAGCCAAGGAAAATAATCAGAATTGAGGTTATTCATTTTTGGAGGCATGTCAACTCAATATTGGAGCATGTCAGCCCGATGCCATCTACTGGGGGATGCTTACAAATCCAGGGCTGGGGCATAGGAGCCTAAAGCCCCAAACCAATCCAAAGCCTTGTCAAGCTTAAACTAAAGCCCTAGCCAAAAGGGAAAGATAGTAAAGAAAAAGAGCCTCCCTATTGAGCCTCCTACTTTTTAAAGAAGGAATGTTGTCGTTGTTGTCGTCAAGTGTTGATGCATGAGTCACACGTAATCGTCCTACGGGATAGTCTTTCAATCAATTGTCCTACAAGACAGTTTTTCAATCAATCGTCCTGCAGGAAAACTTTTAAATCAATAGTCCTATGGGACAGTATTTCAATCAGTAGTCCTACTAGACGGTTTTTCAATCAATCGTCCTGTGGGACAACTTTTAAATCAATTGTCCTGTGGGACAGTTTTTCAATCAATTGTCCTGCGGGACAAATTTTAAATCAATAGTCCTATGGGACAGTCTTTCAATAAATTGTCCTGTGGGACAACTTTTCAATCAATTGTGCTGAGGGACAACTTTTCAATCAACTCCAATCAATTTCAAGACCAGAAATGGTCACTTCAATTTCAATCTCAAGACCAGAAATGGTCTCTTCAAAATCAATTTCAAGACCAGAGATGGTCACTTCAAAATCCATTTCAAGACCAGAAATGGTCTATTCAAAATCAATTTCAAGACAAGAAATGGTCATTTCAAATTCAATTTCAAGACCAGAGATGGTCATTATAAATTCAATCAAATTCAATTTGTCACCTTTTCAATCATGTCATTTGCGATAATCTTTTCATTCAATTCAAAAATAGATTCATTATATGTCGTAGCCGCCTAGCTGATGCACCCTAATTATTTTAGCTACCTATTTGGTGCATTCAATTGTATCAAGTTGACTAGTCATTTTAGCCACCTAGGTAGTGCATTCAAGGGAATAAGTTGTTGATTAAATTGACTTATGTTGCTTGTGATGATTGTTTGATTAGCGTTTTGGTCAAGGAAGGCTTGTCAATTCGCATGATTTTGTTCGTTTCATGGGCCAGAAAAACCCGTTGAATTTGTTTTCATATGCCCCAAAGAACTACGCTAATTTGATCCTTGCAACAGGTTATGTAGGTAGCTCATCGAGCACGACCATGTGATTTGAATGTTTGCGTTTGTGGCATGGGATTTTCTAGGGCAACAAGTTGGGTTGTCTCTGTCTTTGACGACACTCGCATCAAATTAATGATGTCAAGTCTCGTCAAAGAGGGAAAACTGTAGACACCCCAATTTGAGCCTACGAAGATCCATAGCATTCCCGGTGATGAAAATGGACTTTCAAACACGTTTTAGAGGTTAAAAGGGATGATTGAAATCTATCCAAAACCCTTCCAAACCAAAACCCAAAAGAAACCATTGAACCCATTCCATACACTTGAAGCACATTTGCATGTGCCTGAAGCCTTCCCTTTAGGTGCCTGAAGCTCTTTTCAAAAATTTTAAATTTTGAGCGGGAAAATCTGGATGTAATGATTATGATGCAATTTTGGGTGATCCTGCAAAGGAGGAGCGTCTAAACCTAAAACAACCCCTAAAATGACCCCTAGGGGGCCTAAACTACCCTTGAAAGCCTAATGTAAACCCTCATACTCCTCCTTTGGAAGGGTTCCATGCTATTTCTGAAAAAACCATCCATTCCTCTATCAAAAAACACCCAAAAACAGTCTATAATCTCTATAAAGCCTCCGACATCCACCCAAAACCCTTCCCCATTGTTCAAATCATCCATTTCAAGCTCCAAAAGGTAGTGAATCTACCCAATCAGTGTGGCAAAGTTCTTGTTGAGAGGAGTCAGTAGCACATGTTAGTTCTTGATACCAATAATGAGCTTACAATGACTCAAATATATCAAAAGAGCATATTTTGCTTGACACCTAAAGCAGTAGCTTCAGGCCCAGTTCCTTTTCATCTCTTTCTATCTTAAAATCCTTTATTTTGATCCATAGTTATGGTGATCATGGTTTAAATCCCCGGAATAAACTGTTTGCTTTCTATTTTCCACTCTAAGAGGTGAAAATCATACTTTTTAAAGAGCAAAAAGACCATCAATGTAGTTAAAACAATGTATTTTTTTTCACAAAATATCTATTGGAGGTCATTTTCTTTGCATGCAAGAGTGGAACATTTCTATTTTGCTATTTGAATGGATGAAAACTTGTTTTTTTTTTTTAATGAAGAATAATGGTGTTTTATGGTATGAATGAGTTTTAAATGAAGCTTTCAAGTTTGTTTTCCTCATTATAGTGAGTTAATATCATTTTATTGTTAGTATCAAAGGAAAAATAGAAGTCAAAGTGGGTTTGATTAAGCACCTGAAGCAGTAGCTTCAGGCGCCTAAAGCCCCTTTTAGGCGCCTGATCCTCTTAGCTTCAGGCGTTTGAAACATACCTTTAGGTGCCTGAAGGAAAGTAGAAGAATGAGATTGGATTTTCTAAAAAGGGTCTCAAATAGTTTATTCTACCATTTTCAAAGGCAAAATAGTGGGGAAAATGAGTTTAAGTAAGCACCTGAAGCACTAGCTCCTGGCACCACAAGGAGTAGCTTCTGGCGCCTAAAGCCCCTTTCAGGTGCCTGATCCTCTCACCTTCAGGCATTTGAAACATTCTTTCAGGTGCTTGAAAGAAAACAAAAAGGCTAGATCTGATTTTGCAAAAAAAGGGTTTCAAAACAAGTTTATATTTCATTTTATTCATAGTTTGTAGTTGTTGCTACTAATATTTGTGTCATTATACCTTCATGTTGATGTCATCCACACATTCACAAGCATGCACTTTCATACAATAAATTGTAATGATCCTTGCAAACTTGTTTTTTTATGTTTCTTATGTGTTTGAGTTTATGAAATAAATGTTTCTCTCAAATCCCTTAAGTACTAAGTAAAGACCGGTTTCCATAGTTGGGCGAGGGGGGTGCCTTAAAAACCTCTCCCCTCGTAACTTAGCTCCCGAACTCGAGAAATCTTGGTAACGATGCGCTAGTAAAAACTTTTTTGAAAGCAAGGGCAAAAGAGTCATATTTGAAAAATCGGTTTCTTGGGTATGGTTCTTAAACCCGGGTGGTGACTCTAAAATCAAAATCATAATTTCCAAACCGTTTTCAAAACTCAATTGGTGAATTTTGCGGTGTGTCCGCACCCACATTTTTTCCTAGCACAAATCATCAAACAAACATCAAGGGAGGTAGAAACATCAATTAGGCATGAGATTCTACAACAAATTTCATGAATCCAAAGGAAATAAGATCATTACTCTAGACCAAGTGGGTTTTCAACCAAATCATGTGGATACATGTTGAATCAAGCCATGTATAGCACAATCAACCACAAAACACTTAGCAATCAAGTAAGAAACCCTACCTCACGATTTTGAGCTCCAATCAACTCCAAGAAAAACATTAGCTCATCTCCAACTGAAACCCACTAAGAAAATAGTTTCTCCAAGCTCCACTATGCAACCTCTAAGCCTAGATGGCATGGGTACAAAGGATTTAAGGCGGGTTGGTGAAGATTTCAAGGGTATGTGGGGGATTTTGGCATGAGAGAGAGAGAGAGAGAGAGAGAGAGAGAGAGAGAGAGAGAGATGTATGATTTAGGGGAGGGGAAAGGTGAGATTTTCCTCTATCCCATTCCTTATATAGAGCAACTCAAAATCACACCCACACCCCCTCAACTTACTTAAGTGCCACAAAAGCCCAACTCAAGCACCACTTTCACATTTATCCCACATTCAATTAAATAAAGAAATTTTCCAAAGTCCCAATTATAAATTTGAATGACACAAATTTTCGGGTCTTTACACACTATCCTGCAAAACAAAAATAGATAGAACATATATATATATATATATATATATATATATATATATATATATATATATATATATATATATATATATATTCTCAAATTTTTGGAAACATTTTAGAGCTAGAATTATCGACATTCCCTACAGGGGTCACCGAATGTCGTGCCCGGGATTTCGACCAAGGGGTTTTGGAAAACAGTTATAGTCGAGTGATCCGAGTGATATTCAAGCGATGCGAGTTTAGAAAAACACAAGTTTTATAGCTGTGACCGAGCTAGAATAAATTTAATGAAAATAACTCAGAGTCGCCACTTGACACGATTCTTGGTGTGTCAAGTCACCATTTGAATAAATATTTTGGAAAATGGAAAATAAATACCTCGGATCGAAAGACCCAGTTTTGTTTGATATAGGTGATTTAGTTTTTTATTTGGTCTGCGATTTTAGAGAAGAAAAGGTTCAGTAATTCACTGTTACGTGTAGGGAAGCTGGAGCACCATACCCTGCCCTTTCGGCACTCAAAACGAACTTTTCCAAAACAAATTAGTATTTGAAGACTTGTGAGTAAAAATAGACATAAATGTACCGAGAAGAAGAAAACTAATATTTTGTTTGAAAATGTATTTTATTGCATGAGACATTTACAATATAAAGGGGAAATATGTACAACATAAAGATTTGCACTGAGCCTGGCCTTAGGGCTGCCTAAGTATCTTTGGTCTTAGGAGAATCAGGGTGCTATGTAGTTTTGAAGAAAGCTGAAGTTTTAGAAAAGTTAATCTCGCTAGGGAATTTAGGCCAGCAAGGCACAGAGGCGTTCTACCACACACAAAGGACAATGTCTAGACTCTGACGATTACAATGTTGGGGATACAGAAATAATACAAGAAAGCTTCGGGACATCTCCGAAAGGTTTCGAGACTAGAGACGAGTTTGAAAGACTAGGCGACAAGCTGGGGAGGAAATGGTAAAATGGGTGTCTAAGGCTGTCAATAGTTAATGGGGGTCTCGGGATGTTATTTATGTCACGCCCTCATTTTTTTTTCAAAACATTGATAAAAGAATCTCAAACAATAAGTAAGTTAAAAGATAAAGATTTTCATAAATTATAAAGATTTCCATAAATTATAGTACGTCCTTAGCCCAACGGCTATCAAATGTTTGGGCACCCTTGCCCCAAAGGTGTAATCAAATAATAAAGTTTGGGCACCCTTGCCCCAAAGGTGTAATCAAGATAACATCCCATAAGTTATTACAAATCTATAGTCAAAAGATAAGAAAAGATTAGAGTTACAATATCATCTTCCCAAAAGAAATGTTTGATGCCAAAAAGATGAATAAAATAACTCCATGCCGGTATGCTCTTCATCTATGTCATGCACTCCACACTATGCACGGTCAAGCTGAGTACCTGAAAAATGATAGGGTGAGCACACTTGCTCGTAGGAGAACTAATCTACTAGCGCTAGACATATGAATATGATGCATGCACATGAGAGCTAGACATGTCATACGAGGGCTCATGCATGGATTCACGAGGCTAAGGCATGGAAGAGAACTTAGGAAATTTCGACGTACTCAAGTAGTTCCAAGGATCCACCCAACACCCAAGCTCATCACCCAAGTCAAAATTAAGTTTATATAACAAGTTCCGACGAAATGTTAGGGATAGACCAAAACTTTGTTTCCCGTTTCTTTTGTTGAAGAAAATCATCAAGTTTATAAAGTGCTAGGGATTTAATCCCTCTGCCGGGTTCCATAGGCCCCGCGTGCCTCTGCCGGGTTCCGTAGGCCCCGCGTGCCTCTGCCGGGTTCCATAGGCCCCGCGAGCCTTTGTCAAATACTTTTTATCCAACGAGGGTATCGATTTAATAATATCTCATCATTCCCCAAACATTTCATCAAAACTTCTATAAGTAGTCCGTCTTTCAAAACTTCACTTCATTTTCCGCATCTTTCATTAAAATTCGTTACCCACACACACACATCCGAACGTTCAAAAACCATTAACTTTCATGGAATGTAAAACGACTCATTTGCTTGTAAAACCAAAGTTCTCGGGTTAAATACGTCCGAAAGTGGTGCCAAAAGGCGGTTTTATCAAAGTACAAGCGATCGGGGATCAAACGGACATCAAAAGGGTGACCGAGACTACCTAAAAACAGGGGCAGTCGCTGAATTTTACAGGGGCAGCAGCATGAACAGTACACAGAGCAGATTTTCACCTTAAGGGTGTGGAATTTCAACCCAATCACACTAAGGATAGCAAATGCTCAAATTGGAAGTGCAAGGCAACAATTGGATATGGAGGGAAGTCAATTTCACCCCCAATTTCATCAAATGATAAGCCAAAGAGTAGATCAAGAAATCAAGTGAGAAACCCACCCCAATTTGGGGAAAACATGAAATCCAATGAAATAGAAGCTAAAATCCAAGTATGTGCAATAAATCACCAACATATAACTAGAGAGAGTAGAAAATTGTTCCCCTACATCAAGGATTTGCTTGAAAAATGTGGGTGAATGAAGCCCTAAGCTTGGATTTCCCACAAACCCGAAATTGGTGCTCCCGGTGTGATTCCAAGGTGACCCGAACTCCCCACGGTGCGTAGAACGTGAAAATGGCCTTGGTTCTTGAAGAGGTTGAGTGAGGAGGGCAAGGTTTGAGCTTGGAGTGAGTAAAAAATGGAGGAGAAGAGAGAGAGAGAGAGCCCGATCGGTGGAGGAGAGAGGAGGAATGAGATATTTTGTTTTCTTTCAAATTTGCCCCACACTACTTATTATAATTCCCTTATTACACTACACCCCCAAATGTCACTTGTGTATATAGTATGTGACCACAATACTTATTTTCATAAACCAAACTTAAGTAAAGACTGTCTTTACTTTAATTTATTTATGAAAATAAGGAAGTACCCCCCATTTAGAAACAATGGCATTTCTAAAATTTTAAAATTCTAATCACATCAAAATCTCATCCCCCCACTTTTAGTACAAAACTGAAAAACGGCAGATTTTTCTCCGAACAAAATAGGCGAAAGATGACTTTGCCTTACTCAAAAATAACTTCCAATTATACCATTGTGATTAGAAAAATCCAAGGAACAATTACCGCCATTTTTTATCGGCCAAATCGAAACTTCTCCAAAAATTGATTTTTCATGCGGGTTCTTACAATTTACGTGCTTACATGGCCAAAATGGCGTTAAAATGCAGTTTGCAAGTCCGTATATAAAGTTGTAAAAATCCCGTTCGGAGTCGAAAATAGTTGCAGACAGCCTCGGGATATATCTGGTGCAATTTTGAAGAGTAAAAGTGCACAATTGATTCTCTATTTCATCTCCCTTTACAAGAGTCTATTGTATTTGGAAAATATGGGGGTAAAGTAAAGGCAAAAGCAAAGGCAAGAATTTAAAGTATTTGAATTATTTTGAAAGTGAATCTTGTTGGGGAAGATTCGTGATCTCGTGGTACATATAGAGTGCCAGAAACACTTCTGGTGTTAGACATACAAGAAGGAATATGCTTTTGGATTGTGGCAGCTATTGTGGTGATTTTGTGTTTTGGTATCTTGTCTCTGTCCTTTTTTCCATGTCTCTATTTTTTTATAATATTGGCATACAATGTTGTATTGCTTAGAAGACTATCCCGCGAATTATGGGCAGTTCAGTCAAATGTGTATTGATCTTTTTTTGACGTGCAAATAAGACTGTGGGAACAGAGTCGGTCGACAGCTCCGGTGAAGTTTGTTCCAGGGTGCGAGGAGGAAAGGGAGTTAACTTCAAAGCTAAGGTGTCTCAACCGAAGGGTTAGTAGAGGTAATAGAGTGGGTAGCAGTGTTAAGATTGAAGAATTTGAGTGTTTTATTAAATATGGAAAGAGGAGGAAACAACCAGTTTTGGGCATTGTTTGCATTCCTAAAAACGAGGACTCCAACGGGTAGTGGCTACAGGTGTAGTTATCGTGCCAGTGTGCCCTTGCGGACATACGTCTACAGACATTATGTATAGAATTTCCCAAGTCTGGTGAAAAGGACTAAGAGGGGAGTTAAGAAGCTACAATTATTCAATGAAGTGTTAAGGGAAGTTACTTTTAATAATCAAGGATGTCCGAGGTTGCTAAATGGGATTAATTTGGGAAATGAAAGGTTTGATCGTCAATCAGACAAAATTGTTGTGAAGGGCATTAAATTAAATGAGAATGTGCAATTGCAGCAAGACGCAAGAGAGAAAGTTGTTGCTCACCATGTGCTTTTGTTCATTATAAGTGACAATAGTCCATTAGATTCTTTTCTTTTCTTTTGGTACATCAGAATAGGGTCCATCAGATTTCATCCCTATAGCTGATAAGATATTTACCGGTGTTGGTGAGAGTAATCTAGAAACTTGGATCGCGAATCCAGATGAGTCGGATAGATTTAGGATACTAAAGCAAATGAGGTTCAAGCTTGTTAGTGGGAAGGACAAAGATTGTTCCCATCACAGAATAGAGGTTGTGGATCACTTTTGTGTCATTGATGTATGGATAGACTATAAAGATACGTTGATTAGGAATCTGGGGAATATTCAGAAGGGTGACGTATATTTAGTGGCTGCCTCTGTTAGTAGGAAAGAGAGCAAATATAGGCTCCTAAGGAATAAGCGCCTGCCATGTGGCAGGCTGCCATTGGGTGCTCCTCCATAGGTGCCTATTCAATGGGGGCTGAGGGATTAACACCACATTACATGGTGCAATCCCGGCTTGACTGTGTTTGCGTGTAGTGCTTTGATATAGAAACGTCTGGGAGGTATCCCTAGGGTTTTGAGGTGTTCTAAGCATTGTGGCGGCGTCAGTTTTTCCAAATTATGGTCCAAAGATAGAGAAATGTGATTGTCTGGCTCTTAGTTGAATAGGAGCGTGGTAAGCGATTAGATGACCAAATGAAGTCCGATTGACCTAAAATTTTACGGGGAACTTCAATATGGTAAGAAATGAATTATTAATGATTTAGATTTCAAAAATTAGGTCCCAATGTCCATGATCATGGAATCGCGTGTTCTAGTTAGTAAGGTTGTTTTTTTTCCTTTTCTTTTTGATGATCCGATGTCTCTTTCCTACGAGTGTCGATGTTATCAATTTGTTTTGATAAGTATGGGTGGGGCGAAATCCGGTGTAAGCACATACACTATGCAACTAGGCCTACTAAATCCTACTAGATTTCCCTCTGCCTAATCATCCAATTCGCTCCAACAGACAGGCATGGTTTTGTAGTCAAAGCAACTTCATCACTTTCATGTTCCCATCAGACGACATCCTTGTCGAGGGTTCCTTAGGAATTGGTAGGGGTAAGGTAAGGTAGTGAGCTCCATTTGGGTCCCCAGGGCCGCTTGCTGATTCCAAGTGCTCTGTTGTCTCTGTGCATTATGTTGTGCTTAGACCGCATTAATTTGATTTGGACTAATGGTAATCTTTTGAGTTGGCTGCTTTCTCTAGGAAGCAAAGGGGGTCGAGCTTTTAACTTTTGTACCCACATCGAAAATCACCACCCTTAGAAAACTCCCTCTGCAGTTACTCTAACAGTCCAAAACAAAAACATGAGACTTTTAAATCTTGGAGTCACATATTACAATTTCCCTCAACAACTTTTCATATTTTGAAACTATTGCATAATAGCATCATTATCAACGGTATCAAATACATCACTCTCAATATAAGTAACTAAGCAATATTGTTTATCCCTTGATCTCCCATTCAATTGTGCAAATTGCTCTTTTTGTACTGCATGGTTGAAAAACTTCTTTCAACTGTTGCAGTAGTGACACGAAGAGTCAAACCAATGCCACAACCTAATAGACCAATCTATATATGACATGCTTATTACAACTCCACTACTTTACAGCAATATCACCTATCCTCATCAGCTCTGAAAATTTTCCATCAGATCTCATATCGACAATGAATGTTGAATGTCAGTATGTCCACCTCAGAAAAGTCAAATGAGTAGAATTCTGCAAGATAGGTCAACTTTTTCCTATCAAAAGCAGCAGAATAAATTTCTTGGATTTAAGCAAGCCATACAAAGTAGCAACTCTGTGTTCCCCTCCGTGAGATGATTGTTTAGCTCTTGAAATTGCATGTCTAAAATTGTATAGAATAGCTCAACGCGATAATTATGTGAGATAGTTATGTGCGGGGCTTTGTGTTGTGGCCGATCACTAGATACAAACGTTTCACTCATGTTCGGAAAAAGAATATTATGCTTGCTGCAAAATGAAGATACTTCAGTTAACAAAGAATCCCATCTATCTTCTCTTATTATTTGCAATTGTTTCGTAGACATTTCAACCAGTGCCTTAGCATTTACTATATCTGACATCCTCTTTTGTAGTGCTATTGACAACTCATTTGTGATTCCAACTAACCAAACAAAAATTAAGAAAGAATCAAAGCTATGAATTACCTATATAATAATCCAAATCTATTGTTTCTATATTCCCTTGGGCTAAATTTGTAGAGAAAAGAAACACCTAAATTCTCAAATACCCAATTTATATTATTCCTATGTATAGTATATAAATTGAATGCCCAAATTCTATCTCTTTTTTAACGTGATTTATTATACTCTGTTTATTATAATGAGTCAACTACCTAGCTGTAGGTTATACTATTTATAATGTATAGTGCACCACTAAAATCACATAAAACAGTAAAACTCCACTCACAGAAATTTCAAGGGTTGACGGTTCAGAGATTTTGAGGGTTCCTCCGACGTTTACCTTGTCTTTGACTTCGGCCTGTTCACTGCTAGTGTTTTCTTGATTCTCTCCATTTTCGTTTTGTAATTATAGAGATGAAATCCTGGAGAATAAAGATAGACTTGAGGTTCTAGTTCCGTCCCCTAGCCCTTTTTCTTTGTCATAAATTATAGATCTTTTTTTCTTTTTGAATAATTACATAACAGTCCCTTGATTGTAGGTTGGGCTAAAGTTTGGACCAAGATTTGAATGGGTTGGACTAATTTTTTTTGGGGGGATGGGCTAAAATATATCCATCCTTGGGATTAGGTGTTCAAACATTTTGAGTAGGGTGTTCAAACAATTTGGTTAGGTTGCTCAAAATGACAAAAATTTTTACATGTATTTCTGAAAGAAATTTTTATCTCAGAGTGTTCGGGTGACTACTAGGAATGGCAATGAGGTGGATCGGTTCAGGTATTGGCATATCCATACCCGATCCCTGAAACCAAAAGGCTACCCATATCTGTCCCAAAACACGAACGTATAGAGGAGGACTAAACCATAATTGAACCAAAAGGGTTTTGGGTAATCCCCAAAACTGAGTTGGAGATGGAGAATCCAAACATAGAGATGAAGAAATTGAAAAGACCATGAAAAATATACACGCAAAGATTAAAAAATTGAAACAAACCGATACAAATGAAATCTTGTAATAGAACTTGATAATTTAAATTTTCCTAGGTAAATCCCACGGTTCACACTTATTAAGACCAACTTCTCCGACGGCTATTGCATGGAAGTTACCGTTCATCAACTTCTGTGCGAGGTAGTGAAAAGTGGTTTCCTCGTTGATGGGGTGGAATCGAAAACCCCAACGTTCTACAATATTATTGAAGATGGTCCTTCCACCGCTACTAGATGTGCACCACTTTCCTGGTGTGCTCAAACTGAGAGAGAGAGAGAGAGAGAGAGAGAGAGAGAGAGAGTGTGTGTGTAGAGACCCGCAGATTTTAATTATTACTATTATTTAATAGTTGGAAAATTGTGAGAAATTGAAATTAGAGTAAAGTGGGCCAATTTGATGGTAGTATATGCTTGGAGGCGTTTTTAAATGCATTTGAAACTTAGGGGGTATAAGTGCATAAAGGGGGGTGTATATAAAAGTGATATGGCTGATTTTTTTTCTAACATAACACCTCTCTCTCTCTCTCTCTCTCTCTCTCTAAAAAACCACTGGTGTTCTTTCCCTCTTGCTCCTCTCCAAAATTCTTCCACCTCCACCCCAAATCCCACTTCAAATCCCAAACTTCTTCAAGATACTTGCTCACACAAGCCTCCTACGCATGTTTGGAAGCCCGGGTTTGGTTCATTTCATTCCGGAGGAGGAGATTCGGTTGGAGTATTGGAGAGAAGGCAAGAGTTTTGCTCATCCTTTTTTCACAAACTTCCAAACGTTGAGGTAGGGAGATTTCTACCATTACTAAGTGTTTTGAAGAGTGTGATGTGTAGATTATACTCATCTTTGTTCAATCCCTCTTATGTTCTTGAAAAACCTATTTTCCAGTTCCATAGATTTTGATTGGGGTATGATTAATGTTTGTTGATGTTGTCCTACGTAAACTAGTTGTTGCAATACCCTCTTGTAGCTTGTGGTATTGATTTTTGATCATAAATATGTTTGGTTTGGAGCCCATTGCAATCCCCTTGTTTTGCTGTCAAAAATCTGTTCGAATTGGCCTTTGAATTGATCCACTTTTGGGTTGGATCGATCCAAAACCTTTTGATGGTGTTTCGGATCACAGTGGATTGATCCACTGTGAGCCACTCTCACAGTGGATCAATCCTGGATCAATCCACTCACACAGTGGATTGATCCACTCATCACTTGGATCGATCCACAACCTTCTGTCTTGCTCCGGACCAAAGTGGATCAATCCACTCTCCCCTTCACTTCACCAAAACTTGTTTTCGTCGATTTTGGTCACTTGTTCGTGTTAATACTTGGCGTAATCATCTCTTATACCTCAAAACTCGTTGAATAACTCGTCCCGAGCCTATCCTAGTACAATTGGTGACTTGGTTTGATTTTTGTACGACACTTACATGGTTAAACACTTGATATGTGTGAATTGAAGATGTTGATGAAATGCGTGAACTTGGGTGACGATCCGAGGTATGAGTTACATGACAACACTTGTGTGAAACCAATGAATGTGAATTGATATGGGAACTTGAAACTTGTGATATGAGGCCAAAAGGTAGCCCGGAATGATACTCGGGCTGTCCCTCGGGCGGGTCGCGAGGAACTATGCCTTGGCAAAGGGGAAGACTATACGGGGTCAAAAGATAGCCCAGAATGATACTCGGGCCGTTCTATGGATGTGTCGCGAGTAATTTCTAAATATCTAATTTAAATAAATGGTTGACTTGACACATCAAGCGAATTGAACACTTATGAGAGAGAACACGTGTCGGGTACGCATTGGACATACGAGGGTGGTAATAAGGGATTATAAACTTACGTGTATATCTCATCGGACATTCGTAAACTCTTGGTTATCTTATATAGCTTTCATCCTCATGTCTCATCTCGCATTTGCATTTTATTACGTTTAGTTTTGGTAGACGTTTCTCTACTGGGCTAGTGAGCTCAACCTATCATTTTTTAGGTACCCAGCACAGAGCATGACTTAGATGTACATGAAGTGATTGCATACATCTTTTGAACGCTTAAAGAGAAGTTACCTTATCATCTCGAGTTTATAATTTTGAAGAGATTATTTTGTAACTTATTCATAGTATGTCTTTTGACTTTGGATTTGTAATAATTTTAACACTTGGGTATTTCAATTCGGGGTATGGGTACCCATAGACTGCTGTTCCTCTTGATATTATCTTTGACTACTAAACTTGGATTTTGGTGTGACCCGTGGACTTGTTGTTTGTCCACGTGGAATTTCTTAATGTATTATTCTTTAATTTTTCGAGGGTGTGACAAAGAGCCAATATTTGATCGCCTTAATCGAGGCGCTGCTTTGGAAACCAAATGAGAAATGAGTTGACTGGACCCTAAAACTGGTTGTGTATGTATATATAAAGGGGTAATTTTGTAATTATACTATTTCGGTTCGGATCAGTTTGGGTAATGGTTCTGTTATTAGCTGAAACGACAACCGAATCAAATGCGTTCGATTATCCCCCATCCCGAACCATACCCGCACCCGTGGGGAATATTTTGGATATGGTTTGGGGAAAAAGTACGGTTACGGTTTGGGTATCCATCTGTTCGGTCGAGATTGTCATCTCCAGTGACTATCCTCGGCTCCATTTGGAGCTGCCTCTAGTTTTTTTGTACTTTGTTTTTTTTATTTTTTTTGAATGGCAAAGAAATTTTATTAATCAAAGGAAACAAAGTTACAATGGTTAAATGGAACCAAGATAACGGCTTTAGAGCACCTCTAACAGCCTCATCTTCTTCTTAGCCATTTTGGCAACAAAAAGGTGGTTTGGCTAGCTTTGAGCAATGGCAACAAGCAACAGTCTCTCTATTTGAGGAAAAAAAACACGCGTCATCTTCAATGGCAACGCACAGGCGCGTGCATCACACACACCGCGAGTAGATCTAACTCGCACAGCACGAGCCTCCTTTGTCCGGCGCGTGCGGTGGCACCAGAGCTTCGACGGCAACGAAACTTGCACCAATTGTCTCGTCTCGACATTGGCTACACTGTGGGTGTCTCAAAACGATTTTAGAGCATTTATCCCGACGGTCTACTTTCTTGGTGAGTGAGAGAGAGAGAGAGAGAGAGAGAGAGAGAGGCGTGGGCAATCTGCTCCGATCTCGCCATACCTCACCTACTGTAGCGAGGTACTATAGCAGAAATCTTCTTGGAGAGGCTGATGGCGAGGTTGTTGGTAGCTGGAAATGGTGCTTTGGCTCACCATCTTGACTTCGCCGGAGTGATGGAGAGGCTGTTGGAGATGGCCTTACAACATACGAATACATCCCAACTTAGTTGAAACCCAAACATGCGACAATCATACGTCTCTCGGACCTAAAAGGTTGATAAGGCACCCAACCAAAGAAAAGATACAAAAATCAAAGCTATATTTCAACCTTGATAACCTTGATAATCAGGGATACAACCAGGAATTTCAGAACGCAAGGGGTGAATCTTTTTTCTAAAATTTTGCAGGGGCGAGCTTATATAATTAATAAAAAAATTTCTTTTTTTCTATATAATACTAGAGGTTTTTTTCCCTTTTTTTTTTGCAGGGACAACAGCTCCTATTGCCATCCTCTGGCTCCATCCCTGCTAATATTGAGGTTTGACGCCAAAGATTTTCACACTGGCCAGTGATACCGTTTCCAGCTGGATCATAATCATCTTCTCCTCAGGCTTCTCCGGCATTTGCGCAAGACCAAGACTATATTGTTAACGGTGAATTAGGACCCTTCTTAGCCAACTTTTTCTTTTTTAACATTTTCATGTTTCTTGTGCTTTCCCTTATGCTGATGGGACACAAAGGCGTTGATGCTCGATTGCATATACTATGCGATTTGCTGTTGACAGCAATAAGACAGTTCGTACTTTTGTTTACAGCAATAAGAAAAGAATTTGACTATTTTATTTCTTCTAAGCCGTGTTTTAGTCTGGGTTTATATTCCTTGATTGCAACACAAGATGTTCCTTATTCCTGAATTAAACAAATCTATCTAACAGTAAAAGTTATTCCTCTCGGCAATGCAAGAATAAATTGAACCAAATCTAATAAAAGTTCAAAAAATATCAAACTACTTGGTCACGGGAACCACTCAACCTAGGATAGTTATATAATAGTACCAGGCATTGCTTAGTTTGACATCATTTTCCCACATAAACACCATTCTATTTTGCCCTTCGCACTAACGTGCTCATGACCGAAATGGAAAACTCTGCAACCTACTTCAACACTGCTACTGCTACTGCTACTACTTCTTTCATGAGCCACCGTTCCAAAGCATACAAATCCGCATCCAAAAGAACACCCGAATCCCTTGTATTCCTCTGCAATTTCACGCGAGATAACGGCCCGGTATCGATAGACAAGCGGGGGGACACGGTCCTCCATCTACTGGCCACCTACGGCAACAAAATTGCTCTCGAGAGCCTACTTCGGGCAGGCCTCCTGTCTGATGACTTGCTGACGAAGAAGAACGTACACGGGAATATTGCTCTTCACGAGGCGGCGAGGTTTGGGCACAAGGAAGTGGCGGAGATCATGTTGAGGAAGAAACCGGACCTGGTTTATGCGTGCAATGATATGAAGGAGACCCCCCTTTATCTTGCAGCTGGATATGGCAATAAGGATGTTTTTCAAGTTTTGGAGGGGTTTAATAGTGATTACATGATGACGAGACAAGATGGTCGCACCATTCTTCATGCTGCTATTGATGGCGAACGTTACTGTATGTTATCTTTCCAATTTTCATATTATACACATTTTTACACCTTTCACATCAACTATATATTACCTCTACTTTTCAAAATTCTGTTTCACTTTTACCCATTAAATCTTTACCATCAACTTTTCAAAAAGACGAAACAATAATAGTTGATGTGGTGTCCTGTTTTCAGATCCTTCTGACCGTAGGAGCGAGATCTGACTCTCTTGGTACCTTTGCACAAGAAGCATCGGCCAATAGGGCTCAACCAGACCGGAAATTGGCTAGGGAAGGCATTCCGACCGTCTAGTGAGAATACTTAAAGAGAGAAATACGAACGAAGTAGAGAGAATTGGAGTGTAATGTATTGTGTACCTTCTAGGGTTGGCTTCTGTTTGTTTATATAGGCTCTCCTCGCTTGGCCTCCAAGCACAGGTGTAAATCTCACATGCGGCTTGGCTGACGTCACGCTACATCATGAACCTAGTTTGTTATGATTGAATGTGTATGCTACGAGTCATAGCGCGACACACATCATAACCGCTTGGCTATTGTTATGATGAAGTATGAGGGACACGTTTACATGCTCATAGCCTGTCACGAGCTACTTATGCATAGTAACCACCGTAGATGATGTCATCCATGACATGTTGGTCAAACTACCTTCTGCATTCCTCACGAGTCACTTAATGTTCACCCAGCTCAGGTGAACCATCTAGATCAATCTTGTCTCGGCTGAGATGTTAATTCTTGCCAGTTCATACTGTCTCGGTACAGCCCCATTGCGCTTGAATAATGATCCGGCCCATCTTATTAAGAAATGGTCTTCACTTCACCTAATGGTTGGGCCTTTGGTCCAAACCAACCTTAAGTGTTCACTTCAGTTGACTCATTTGATCATTATATTTCGACCCACTACAATAGTCCCTCAACTTCTTCCGAAACTTTTAGTAGAGGGAGGAGTTTACTTTTCTTTGGGACGACTCGTCGCTTTCCTACTGAGACAAATATATCTTCTCAAATGATTACTCTGTAGCAATTTCCTCGACCAAGGCCCAATAGACTTTGGATTTGTGCCACATCTCGGATCACTCCACATGCATGTCAATGTGTTTGGTGCATCTAGTTGTGAATTTGTACTTAGAAAATTTTTAGTCATCCTTTCTTTTTTTTTTGAAAGATGAAAAAATTTATTAATCTTGAAGAAAACAAGACTAAAAGGGGCCAGAAAAGGTAATAAGCGCAGTTACCAAATCAAGAGCCAAACCCAAAGGGCAAAAGCCCAATACCCGAGGGTCAAAACCCAGATACAACGTTAAGCATAAAAACAATCCATGGGACAAAACCCAGATAACAACATTTAGCACAAATGGGCCAAGCCCAAAAAACAACCCTAGATGCATCCAGCAATCATCCGCAGCTGCCACCACCTCCCCCGAGAACACAACTTCACATTGCCGTTAAGCATACTAGATTAATCCCGAAGATGAACCCGTTAGGAGAGAGCACAACCGCCAACCACTTGATCACCACCACGCCGTTAGGCAAACACAGAAAACACCCAAGAGTGAGATCAGTAGGAGAACAAAGCATGAGGCCGACGGTAGCCCAAACCAAGGGAGCAAGTGAGGCAGGCGGCCAATGGCGAAATAGATCCAAGCAAACCACACGTCGCAACAAACATCGAAAAGATCTAAGCAATCCATGCAGCCATGGAGCGGTTGAACGTAGTAATGCAGGCCTGCCGGGAGAGAGGGCCGCAGCCCTTCACCAACCAAAGCACGACAGCAGGAAAAACCCAATCTAGAACATTGCCAACTGGTCCAACAATCACCTGTGCATCCCACGGTATCCACTTGAAAAGAGAGAGAGAGAGAGAGAGAGAGAGAGAGAGAGAGAGAGAGAGAGAGAGAGAGAGAGAGAGAGAGAGAGAAGAAGAAGAGGAGAGAGGGAAGGACGGACGGAGAGAGAGAGATCAGAGAGAAGGAAGCGAAGAGAGGGAGCCCGGGGGAAGAAGGAAAAGCCCCCCCAGGGTGACAGGGGTCTAGGTTATGGTATAGGAAGAGGGAAGGGCTCTGAGTTTAGAGAGAGGGAGGGGTCTGAGTTTAGTCATCCTTTCAAATTACTTAAGGATTTGAAATTTATGGACTTCGAATAACCATGATTTCAAATCTGTGCAAAATGGACCCAAAGATTTTAAATACATGGATTTGGTGTTGTGAGCTTTTAAAGCATACTCATTGCATGTAAAAAGCCTCTTCCCTTCTGTAGGTCATATGCAAAAGGAGAACATCATTTTGGTGTTTCTCTTTAGTGTAAGGTGTCCTAATACATTTTTATGCTTAAATATGCCACACTCTGCTACATTTATCAAACTGTCTTTAGTTCCTCAACTCTTCTATTAATCACTGCAATTAAGAGTGGTTTCTGAAATTTCATAGCACGCACATCGGAGTTGGTCTCATTTAGTTAATGTTACTTGGAGGCGGTAAAGCCAACAACTAACACTTCGTTTAGAACTTATAGGGAAAGGAAGGGAAAAAAACAGAAAATGAAAGAAATATCTCCTTTTTCATTTGGTTTTTGGAGGAAGAGAGAAGAAAATAGCAAAATATAGTAATGTGGATATCACAATTTTCCTTCCACTGTTTTTACACCATCCTCCTCAATTATTTTCTTTCTTAATTTCCCCTTCCTTTGTCTAAGTTGATGTTTTCGTGTTTTTTTTTTTTTCTTGGGTAATATGTTTTCGTGTTCTGTAAACTAGGTCTTGCTATTATCATATTGGAATCATACCCTGATATTGCTTGCAAATTTGATCAAAAGGGTTGGACCGCATTGAATTTGTTGATCACAAAAGCATCTTCTTTCAGAAGCAGGTCATCATATGTATTTTATGATCTATGTAGGACACCCTTTGTCACCTGGCAGCTAGTTACAGCTATAATCTACTCCTGTGAGTATAATTTCACCACCCTGCAGCTTTGTAAAACGATTCTAATCCTTAATTTAGCTTCTATGTTTTTGCTATGTTTTAAATGCTCTCAGAATATAGATCATAAAATGTAAAATAGACTAATTCTTTCCTCATAAAGATGCGAATTGACATCTGCACTTCTATTCTTTCCTCAGAATATAGATCATAAAATGTAATATTGGAACCGAATGAATCTTTTGTCAAGTCTTATGTCATGTTACTGAGAAAACAATGTAGTTTGTCATGGAAGATTTTTCTTTGGAATCTGAATCGCAGTTAGGATGTTGTACTCAAACACCCGATCAATTCATCTTTAATTTCTTTCAGTTGGATATCAGTGTTCCTTCGACAATGATTACTGCAATTTCATTATTTATGTTATATCTTCTGATTTTAAATTTAGCCAACCAAAACGTGAACTTTTTTTTTTCCTTGTTTTATCACATCTTTCTTTTATGGGTAGTGGGCCTTAGCATTCACTTCTCCTTCGCTCTGTACCCAAAAGCCTGCCCGACAACGTATTCAATTTTAATCTTTTTTTTCTTTGAATCTTTTGATTATAAGTTTAGTCAAACAGAACCATGGAATTATGTCCTGATCATTTGTTGACAATGTATTAGCACGTCTTTCTTCATACGTTTTAGGCTTTGCGCTTACAGAAAAATATTCAGTAAAAATAGATTGATTGAAGGACTACTTAATCCTTTGGTAAAATTTTCTGAGAACATTTATGACAAAACTTTGACAGTAAAAGTGAGTGTGGCTGGCACCATTATTCAGGAGATGAATCTCATCCATGAACTCCACTTTCTATGCACATTATGGAGTTATTTTCACCTGTTTTTGTTGTTAATGTGATATTAATGTATCGCTGATTGTGTGATTGAATAGTTATTCCATCAATGTATCTTAACGCAACTTGTGAGTCCAAAGCAGCTGGTAATGAAGAGGATCCACGAGATAATGAAGGTAGTTTCACCAAGTTAGAAAGGTCTTTTATCACCAAAAGAATTCTAGGTGTGGTAACTCTTCTCTATGATCTTCTTATTCTTGTCTTTTTTAGCAATTGCAAAGATTCACAATATTGATATATGTTTAATCATATTTGATTTATAGGCATTATGTTTTTTTTTTCTTCTTTTGATGTTATGCTTATAATACAATCCTCATTGTTTATGTCTTATGTTAGGGTGTTTTATGTTTAAACACATTGATGACACTAAACAAAAACATACACTTGCCTTAGTGTTGGCAAAGAGATTGATCGAAAAAGAAGATTGGAGTCGTTACGTGTACTTTGGAAGTAGAGATTCTGAAGGCAGCTCATGTGTATCCTCACGATCACCGAAGATAAATAGATCACTTGACCCACTTATACAAGCAACAAACCTTGGCATTCTTGAGTTGGTAATGCTTTTTTGTAATTTAAATGTTAGTGATTTCTAGAACTTCATCTCTGAATTTGTAGACCGTTTGGAGCCCATATAAGATGGGCCCAAATTTGAATTCGTTTCTCATTTTTTTTTTTTTTAAATTTGAAGTTATTTCTCTTTTTTTGCTTTTTTTTTGCGTTTGATGCTTGAAGGCTTGGAACACCATGATCTATGATCAGTGCATTCCATGTGAATTCCTGATGTACTCCCTGTCGTACCTATGTCTATATCTATGATTTTTTGAAGAAAGAAAAAAAGGGACGAAGAGGAAAGAGGAGTTATGAACTTTCCTTCTCAAAGAAAAAAACAATATAGGGATTTATTTCTTCACATACTTTGGTTTTGCATTTTCCTTTCAACTTTCAGTTTGCAAGTTATGCTTTTTCTTGACGCGGGCAGGTAGGTCGGTGTATTTTGGGAAAGAACCGGCCAATCCACTATAGAAGGTGGTGTATCGTATCGTTCCTAATGAGAGTGTGATTCCATGCGCCTCAACCAACCCCATAGACTTTTCTCATCCTTACTCCATTGATGTTTTATATATTGTATTTGATTATTACCATTGGTTGGATAATATAATTGTCATACTAGATTCTAAGGATTAATTCCTAACACAATGAGAGATTCCAACAGGTAATGGCTATCCTTAGCAAATGTCCTGAGGCTGCCGATACCTATGATGAAAATGGAAGGAATATACTACATATTGCGGTGGAGCAAAAACATAGATTTGTTTACGATTACTTAATGAGTTCTCTTGATTACAAGAACAGGATGCTAGCAGATGTTGATTTCCATGGGAACACTATCCTGCATCTTGCAACATGCTCACAAGGAAATCCTCAACCCTCTTCTCCTGAAGTCACAGATCAATCGGCAATAGATGTTAATGGTGGTGAATGGAGTTCTGGTTTTGGTCATTTCGGAGAGAAGGGTGAAAGTCTTGCAATTCTTGGCCAGATGAGTTGGGATGTGCTTTGGTTTAAGGTACTAAACTCATTATTGCTTTTGCTTTTAGAACAACAAAAGCTTCCCTAAACCTGTCATTTGAACCAATCTTGAAAATATTTGATTGCAGTAAGAATTTCTAGTATGGTTGTGTTTGAACTTGGAAATCAATTCATGAGTCTGGCCTAGTTGTAAGTAGTGTACTCATTAGGTTTTATTTGTTTTGACTAAATAAAAATGTGAATAGCCGACTAAGAAATTATTGGTCGCATGCCACTTATTGGTTTGAATTGAACTAGCCTGTCTTTCCAAGAACATGGATTACTAAAAGTCATCACTTATAGCTGACGGTTTTTGGCATCCTGAAGATTTAAGGGCTTCCCTACACTGAACATTAATCAGTAAACCGTTAGTATCTCTCACTGATTCATTCGAGAGAGCAGCTATCATGCAAGCGCTAGGAAGCACGTGTACTGGTACGGGGTACGAGTATGGGTACGGGATATGGCAACAATCCAAAAAGGTAGGGTATGGGTGCGGTGATTTTTTAATATATTTTATCGATAGAAGCACGATAACAAAAGCTAATAGCACTTGAAGAAATAATGAGAGAGAGAGAGAGAGGAGTCGCAATCGCCGGAGGAAGATCAACATAAAAGATTAATCAACCCTGCTCTTGTTTTTCCTAAATCAAGCTTTAGATTTGAGTCATGGTCTCGAGTTTATGACTTTATCGCATTGAGTTTTTGCATATTAAGGCTAGCAGTTTGAGTTTTTTTTCCATGCAGAATCCTTGATGTTTTGAAAACTTTATAAATAGGCTCAAAAGTACCCAGCAACGTAGTAACCATAAACTCAAAAGTACCCTGTATGTTTTTTGAGTACCTAGTACGTATTTTGAAGTACCCATGAAATACTGGTACCCGATATGGGTATTTTGGGGTTTTAGAATTACCGTTGCTTCATAGTGCAAGCGTGAATGAGGCATCATCGAGATTATAGAATTCAGGACACTGACTTGTCATGCCTCAATGTCTCTCTGACTATATTCTTTCCCTTTCTGCTATTAGTGTTGTTTTCTATTTTTTGGGTTCGTCCCGTTTAATTGCATTTGGTTTATTCATTACTTTGAAGTTGGAACATAATTTACCTCATTCACCACCAGATTGATGATTCCACTTCATGTTTTTGTTTATCACAGCGTGTAAAGAATGACTCTTATCCACATTTGTGGTACGTTCATAATTCTGATGGAAAGTCAGCAGAGGAATTGTTCGAAAAAAATCACTCATCGTTACGCATACATGCTGAGAATGCAGCCAAAAACCTGACTAACAATGCAGTTGTGTTGGTCACTCTATTGTGTACCATCACCTTTGCAGCACTATTTACACTCCCAGGTGGCTTTGACCAAGACACAGGCAAACCAATGCTCCTCAAAACCAATAAGCAAGACTTGCAGGCCTTCCTGGTATACGTACTGCTTGCTCTTTCTTCCGCTTTCTTGTCTTTAGTGGCTCTATTGTTAGTCCCGCGATCACGGTTTGACACCGAGGCTTTTTACATCGCGATACCGTTGGAACTGATGATTTCGGTAATTTTTACTATCATCTGCGTAGGCTTGACCAGTGCCGCATTTATGGAGGGCTATATTCTTGAGGCTGAATTAGAACCAAGCTTGGCCAATTTTATTGTTTTAGCAATTCTCTTTGCTGGTCTTACTATGACCTTTGTAGCGATGGAACTTTCATTCAAGTATTTCGATTACATGTACTATGTGATTCGCGATAGGTTAGCTTATAAAAGTCCAAAAATGTAAAGACTCAATTGGATCAAAAATAGTTCTGGACACTCAAAGCATGTAGTAGGATTTTATCAAATGTGGTGTCGTCTGTATCTTTAATTATCGTGTTAGATCAGACGTCTTGATGGAGATCATAGACACTGCTGTGTGTTGTTTCTATTATTCCAAATCAATTTATTCAGATAAGATAATATTTACATTTATCTTTCATAAGTACGAAAACAACTGCTACATGTCACGAAATTTGAAATTAAGTTGTGGACTTGCATTTTGTGTTCTTGGACATGCATGTTGTATTTTTTACTCGTTAAAGTATCTGGAATCGGTGTATTTCTTATTTTAAAGAAGAAATTACATTAAAACACTTCTATGTCTATAGCTCGTTTATGAGTTGTCCCCTCCATGTATTAACTCGGATGCTTACCTCGCCGGAAAAAGTGAACATTGTTGATGGAACTTGCAAAATTTCATTTCTAACCATCTGTATTTCTCAAGGCAAAGACTAGCACACAAATTTTTTTACAAGAACTTTTGTTAATAGCAGAACTCAAAATTCTTCTAAGCGAAAACGTGTTGAGTTGACAATCTTCATTTGGATGCAAGACTACGACAACGTCTTTTTGTTATACCATCGTAGAGATAAGGGACAAAATAGGAGAGCATATCTCCAAATAGATCTCTTTCAATTTATTCAACATTAGTTCTCTCAAAATGATATTAGCTTTGATCAATGAATTAAAAATTCTATTTGGCCCAAAATATGAAAAGTTGTGGACAATAGTAAAATGGAATTTTTTTTATTGCACTATTCGTATTTTTCTTTTGTTCGACACTATTGCTACTGAACATATGAGACTTTGTAGAGGAGGGTGTTTGTTACTAAAGCTGCTACAACTAATTTTTGAACACTTTGCAACAAAATCCTGGAGCTCACTATTCTTTATTCTGCACATAGGTGTCCATTAAGGCGTGTGGATGCGAATATGCAATTGTTAGTGTGGTACCAACGAGTCCAAAGCTTGTGATTGTTTTCCTCTTGGTGTTCCATTTTCCTGTTGTGGTTGTTTTCCTTTTGGTGTTCAATTTTCCTGTTGTTGGCCAACTTTTGATCATTTTACAATTGCTCTTAAATCTTTTCCGAGATGTTAAATGAAGTAAAACACTCATCATTATATGTACGGGGATGAAATCCACGTAGCCCTGGATCACATGCTTCTTTGATTCAACCCTAAATCTGCAAGACAGAAAGAGGGTTAGAGCACATTTGTCTCTCGTCGGCAAAGGCCCTCCGATACCTAAGTTAGTATCTTGTACTAGAACTCTCAAATCACAATGCGTATGAAAAGGGTTTCATAGCGTACCTTCCTTCATGTGCATAGAGCTATATTTATAAGTCTAGATAGCTAGTTGATTTAGGCATCTCGTGCCCCAGTTTCCTATTGGCTTTAGGAATCCTTTTCCTAATACGACTTTCCTAATCACAGGGATATGCCATATATCGAACCTCTTAGCAGCGGGCTTCTTTTGTGAAGCTTTTAGAACCGTGGGAGTTTTATCCACCCTGTCGCTATTTCTCTTAGTATACACAAGAGTGGTTCCACCATCATCTTCCATGTCCTCTCTTCGTGGAGTGCACAAAACAGGCTTTGAAATCACCATTATTGACCTTTTTGAATAAAGATGGGACCTTTTTGTAAGCGTTTTCCACAGACGGCGCCAATTGTACGGGGATGAAATCCACGTAGCCCTAGATCACATGCTTCCTCGATTCAACCATAAATCTGCAAGACAGAAAGAGGGTTGAGCACCTTTGCCTCTCGCCAACAAAGGCCCTACGATGCCTAAGTTAGTATCTCGTATTAGAACTCTCAAATCACAATGCGTATGAAAAGGGTTTCACAGCGTACCTTTCTTCATGGGCATAGAGCTATATTTATAAGTGTAGATAGCTGGTTGATTTAGGTATCTTGTGCCCCAGTTTCCTATTGGCTTTAGGAATCCTTTTCCTAATATGACTTTCCTAATCAGCAGGATATGCCCTATATCGAACCTCTTAGCAACGGGCTTCTTTTGTGGTTCTTTTCGAACCGTGGGAGTTTTATCCACCCTGTCGCTCTCTCTTAGTATACACAAGAGTGGTTCCACCATCATCTTCCACGTCCTCTCTTTGTGGAGTGCACAAAATAGGCTCTGAAATCACCATTGTTGACCATTTTGAATAAAGAAGGGACCTTTTTGTAAGCGTTTCCCACAAACGACGCCAATTGTATGGGGATGAAATCCACGTAGCCCTGGATCATGTGCTTCCTCGATTCAACCCTAAATCTGCAAGACAGAAGGAGGGTTGAGCACCTTTGCCTCTCGTCGGCAAAGGCCCTCTGATCCCTAAGTTAGTATGTCGTACTAGAACTCTCAAATCACAATGCTTATGAAAAGGGTTTCACAGCGTACCTTTCTTCGTGGGCATAGAGCTGTATTTATAAGTGTAGATAGCTGGTTGATTTAGGCATCTCGTGCCCCAATTTCCGATTGGCTTTAGGAATCCTTTTCCTAATAGAACTTTCCTATTAGGAGCAAGCCTCCATGTCCTGCTAGATCTTGTCTAGCAATGACCTTTCTTTCCATATAGGATTCTTTCCTATATAGGGTATACTTCTAATCACGTTAGGACTTTCCATATCGATCCCTTATTCCATGGGATTGCTCCTTATCACATAAAGAACCGTCATAGAATATTCTGGAATGTCTCACCGCCTTATTTGTGGAGGCACCGTGCTTCCACGAAGCTCAGAATATTCGGTACATAGCTTAGCTCATCACACCGAGCTAAATTATGTATTCCAGAATGTTGTTTAAGCTATATATGTAGCCTACCGAGCTCGGCCATATCAGGGGCATCTCTTTATGTTCCACGTCAAGCTATTGTATTCTGAATTATTAGTTTACTCTTATTAGTCTAGCCTTATTCGTGGCCAAATCAACTCGACGCAGGGCGTAAGTACTTCCTATGTGGTGTTGAGCTATTCACCCTCTCATGTTGATTGATTAGGGTACGTGCTCGTGCTATGCCCACTACTAGGGTAATTATATTTTACCCACTCCAATTATACACCATAGGTTGCCATGTAGCTGGGATGGAGTGTTGGGGTGCAGACAACCTTCAGCAGTAACGGAGCAATTCCTAGTTTTGTTTCGGGAAATGCTTCTGGCTTAACTCCTATGAAACCACATCATCCAATAGCAAGTGATTTTACTTTTCAGCCGCAGTGGCCCAACAATTTGACCATTCAAGCAGCCAGATGAATCCGTTTGCTGGAAATACAACTGCCACCTCAGCTCTACTTAGAAATCTGGCATTTACGAATCCAACTCCAATGCCACTGAACTTTGTTGGCCCTCAAATGGGACTGTGTAACTTGAATCCAAGTCCTTTCCCTACTTGGTGTGGATTTCCAGTACTGCAGATTCCACCAAATTTTCAACCCGCAGGAGGTTGGCCACCGAACCAACATTGTGGTTGGTTGGCCTTTGGGCCTGGATCATAGAAAATTTATGGTAAAAATACCACTTTAACGAGCATATGGTAGCTCTTCCCAACACTATGCTCTTCCCAACTCTCTATCCTTCCAGTTTGGATCTCCTTCCTTCCAGTTTCGATCTAACCCTAACCAAACCCTAACCCATCCTTACAGATTCCCATCAAATCCTCTCCCTCAAACCCAAACCCTCATGATCAAATCCCTCTCCATCTCTCTCATATACAGACAAGTCAATCCCTAACCCATACCCAGATTCAATTGATCTTACCCAAACCCTCACCATTTAGTCATTAGTTCCAGAGTCCGATCGGCCCCCTCTTTTTGTTTACGTTGCAAAACGTGGATTTCAAGTTTGTTTTCTAGGTTTTGTTCTTGTTGGGAGCTTATTTCGGCATCAACTCCTTCCACTTTCGGGCGACTGCAACTTTTTCCAGTCATATTCAGGGTTTTTGTTCTAGCATATGCTTCTTCTGCTTTTATCTGACCTCCTTTGAAGCTGCTCGTCGCCGTTTTTGATTTCGAAGCTTCTCTCCTTTTTCTGGATCTATTAGGTATATTTCTGATGCTTCTTCTGGTTTAAATGGAAAGGGACAAGCCTGAATTGTTCACTCTTTTTGTGGATAACATTCCGGATTTGAAGAATCAATCATGGCTGAAATTTCTTTTCTCTAGATATGGTATTGTTAAGGACTCTTTCATTCTTGCAAAGAGGAGTAAGAGGGGAAGTGGGTTTGGTTTTGTGTGATTTGACTGCTCTATTTCTGCTGGTATCACCATTTCTAAGGTAAATGGCTTGAAAGTGGAAGGTTATTATCTCTTTGTTAAGAAGGCCAATTTTGATTTAAAAAATGAAAGGAAGACGTCAAGTGATATGGTTTCAAGCAAACCTAAAGAAGTCAACCGACAGAATAACATGGATTTCAGATTGGAGAATGGAAAATCATATGCTCAAGCTCTTAATGGAAGGGGAAATCATGGTAGCATTTTGGTTCATCCTGTAGGGAATGTTTGGCTATTTAGGAGTGCCATAACCAAGACTCGTAAATTGATCTCTACAAAAGAACTGGAGAAAGTCCGTGATGTCCAAATTAGAGCCATTGGAGGTAGATATGTCATTATAACTTTTCCAAACGAAGAGATTAGGAAGGTAACAATCAAGGAAAGATGGGTTATGAACTTGTTTGAAGATATCAAACCTTGGAACGGTGAAACGGCCAAAGATGAGCGCTTTGTGTGGTTATCTTGTTTCGGCATGCCTCTCTTCGCGTGGTCCTCATAAACATTCAAAGAAATTGGAGGTATACGGGGTCATTTTCTTAAGATTGATGATAATACTCTTACCGGAAAGTCATACAAGAAAGGGAAAATTCTTATTGCTACTGAGCATAAGGTGAAGGGGTATTTGGAGCTCATAGTTGATGGAGAGATTATTGCATCAGAGTGGAAGAAGAAGAATCCTTCAGGACAATCGCGTCAAGCTCCTTTTTCATTGACTTAGTGATGAATGTTGCTAAAAATGATGTAGATTTGGATCAACAATTTGATGATGATAAGAGAGATAGGATTGATTCGGAGGCCATGATGTTGTGGATGCCTTTTCTAGAATGGTTTGGCCGGTTTAGCCTTCGATCAAAACCATCCTACTCCAGATTGTCAAAGTAAGGATTTTGGAGCTTGCAATAGACCTAGTGAAGAAGGAGATTATGAGGTCATCAAGTGTTCAGAGAAGTCTTCCCCTGCGGTCCCAGAGTCCCAAGACAGCTCAGGAGAGAAGGTTTTGAATGAGGGGAATGCTTTAGCAATTGGAAACTCTTTGGAGGATCTAGATCACAACTTCTATGAAATCAATGATGATGGGCCATTTATAGACCCTTTTGTGCATAATTGTAATCCAAATCAAGCTAATGATTGGGATCTTCTATCGAACAAACCTCTTATTAAGTATGTGGAGTGCAAACGCAACAAGAAGTCACACAAGTCCAAGAAAGTTTTTAACAGGAAATCTTTATGGAGCAAAAATCCTTTGAAAACTGCAATGTTTTCTAAGATGGTCAGCCGAGACGATACAAGGAATGCTTCAAGGTTGGGAACGAAGAATGAAAGCGATGGTTCCACTTTTTCGATCCAAGAGTAGGTTAGGTGTGACAATCATAAGAGGAATTCGACTTTTATCAAAGAAGCCCGGGAGAACATGAAAATGAGTGTTCGATTTGGTGTTAAATTTCACAGAAGGGAGAGCTATAATATTTAGAAGATGTTAGAATTGAGGGGTATCAAGATTTCTGAATAGGAAATTAAAGCGGAAGCTAGAGATCTTGACATTTTGGAGCGTGATACATCCAGTTCTGTGGCATTCTGATTGGCCGTTTGTTTGATGCTTGGATCTCTTTGGCGTTGTTATCTCTTTGTTTGTTATCAATGTTCCGGGCTTTGTTTGCTTTGTTTGGAGTAGGAGTAGAATATCTTGGGTTGTTTCTTTGTATTGTTGTAGTTTTTGGGGGTGTCTCAGGTATGTTTGTTTTTTTAGGTTTTGGGTTCAAATTTTGGTTGGTATCTTACCACCTTCCTTTTTTGTTTTGCCCCTTGGACCTGTTGCGTTTTTAGTCTCGGGTCCCTTTAATCTTTGTAATTCATTTTCAAAGATTAATAAATTATTTGCTTAGCAAAAAAAACTTTAGCAGTACCAAGGGTATGGGGGTGGGAGCCCCCAGACCTGACCAAATTATTTCGTTGTTAGTGTGTAATTAGGGTTATTAGTTTTCAGAGAAAAACAGAGAGAGGCGAGAGAAAATGCAAATCTCAGAGAGATTACGAGAAAACTTGTACTCTTGATTTTGGTTTCATAGTGGATTGGTGTGGCTCCCGTGGTTTCTCCTCGCGTTGAGGTTTTCCACGTATATCTGTGTCTCGTTTCTTTTTCGTTTTTCCATTACACATGATTACTTGTTTTTCTGTTCCGTGATTCATTGTTTCCAAGATCCGTAAGGGTGTTGTGGGGTTGCAAAAATCCTAACATGGAGGTTTGAGGAGATTAATGTTGATGTCCTTGAAACGTTTGCAATCCTGAAGGAAGAAATAGAATGACAAATTAAGGTAGAGAACCCAAATGTAGATGTTGATGAATATGACAAAAAAGAAAACAACTTTGGAACATGTTTTCGTTTACGAGGTTTGTTAGCTACGGTGCATGACTTTTTCCCGAAAATGTAAAGGAAGGAAAAATGAATTGTTCAGATCATGCACATTTCCGGGGAAAATTTTCATGAATCCAAACGTTTTGTTTATTCACTCCTATTGATCGAGAAATTTTTCAATGCGCCTGGGGCATGGTTGAGCTTGATTCTCGACCACAAAAACATAAGATGTCCACTCTCAAATGTGTAAATCACACATGTTTGTGTGGTCCAAAATCATGCTCAACCTTGCCCTAGGAGCATTAAAAACTCTCCCCCATGGATCCTGCTAGAATTCTCAGGGTATTATTACTCTTTTCATCCGAATTTCTGAATGAAATATTAAAAGTCAAGCACTAGTAATTGACAGTTTAATTAAGCTGAATCTTACAAAGGACACCTGAAAAAACATTTTAAAATTGATAAAATCCATATCATTTGTAGCGATCCTAAGTGGGTTCCACAATCCTCTGGCAAATAATCATTAATCCGGATTATTGGATTGTTCATTTTGTCTTTATTTAATTTTTTTTTTTTTTGCATTTGTTAGTTTTGCGTCAAGATTTTAAGGTTTTTGGATTTATCTCGACGAGACGAATCTAACAACTAGTATAAAATTACGGTCAAAACTCATTTTTTTTAATAAAGCCAAAACTAATCCAATAATTCAAGTATTTTCGGCTTTATTCAAAAAAAATATTGGGAAAATTATCAAAATGGTTCCTATAGTTTTACCCGAGTCTCGATTTAGTCCTTCTAGTTTTAATTGCACTCCAACGAACCCTGAAGTTTCAATTTTGGTCCAATTGATAACGTCCGTTTGCAAAGTTGACAGAAAATTCAATTTGGGGCTCTTCTTAGGGGCCCACCCTCCCACACAAAACCAAAACCCTAACTCTTCCTACCCCTTTTACCGTAATTTTTCATCTTAGGAGTAAAAAAAAAATCACCGTTCTTATAATCCATTTACAACGGCATTGGACGATTGCCGGTGCCGTCCACATGGAAGATGGCGACGAATCACCACCACTCACCCCTCCCGCCTCTTCCCTCTCATTACTAGAATTCTCGACCACAACTTCCACCACACTCACCTCATTATCCCCACCGCCACCAACATCAACTTCCCCTTCCTATGCCCCACCCGCTGGCGCCACAGCATCAGACAATTCGAGTGAGAACTTAGCCACATATCAATGCACTCCACCTAGAAACCATGGCTGCACTTCCCCAATTTCCTCCCAAACTCCCCCTCTTCAAACATGCTTAAATAAATAACGCATTCCAATTCCGGGTTGAGCTCCTCCTGATTTTCATCGTACACAAACAGGAGAATCTTAGCAATTATGGAAGAATCCAACCCCTTGGCCTCTAGGAAATTCCCAGTGTCGCCGAAGAATTGATGGAAATGGGTGAGACCTCCGCCGCCGTATGACGATATCTTCTTTATCAGATTTATGGGACTGGGCATTTTTCAATCGACAGAGTTGGTTTTGGTTAATTTTGAAGGGAAGTTGATGGGAAAATCTGGTAAAGGGAATGAACCCATAAATGGGATTCCTTTGTATTGTTGGGATTTCATGGGAACAGGAATGTAAAAGTCGTTGAAGCCAAACAAGATTCAACCAATTTTAGGGTTTTAATTCAAGTATTTTCGGCTTTATTCAAAAAAATATTTGGTTTGACCATAAATTTATACTTGTTAGATTCGTATCGTTGAGATAACTCCATAAACCACAAAATCTTGACCCAAAGGTAACAAATGCAATTTTTTTTTTGAATAAGGACAAAACGAAAAAACTAGATTAAGTTTTTTCGCCAAAGGACCTTTGCATGCACAGTATTTTTGTATCATAAATGGTAATTTTCGTTTGGGTATTGGACCAAGTGATTAGTTTTCTTTTTGGATTTGATAATGATTAGTCTTTTTGAATATACATACAAAAATTGTTACTCCCTCCATCCCTTTAAAGTGTAAATATTTTCCATTTTGGGTTGTTCCTTAATAAGTGTGTGGTTTAAAAAGTTAATGTGTAAAGGTTTGTACAATTATCATTTTTCCCTTTTACAAAATTAGTGGGTAAGAAGTTATGAGTAAGAGTGGAGGATAATTTTGGAAAGTAGATGTGAAAAGTATAAAATGGAGGAAAAAGTTGATGTGAAGTTGTAATGATGATGTTTCTTTAATAAGTTGGATTTACGGAGTAACACACTTGAAAAGGAACGGAGATAGTAGTTGTTGTTGGGGAGATTAGACTATGGTCTTGTGTGTATGGTATGTGGCAGAGGGAGCTGGGATCGGCCAAGCACCTTTTTACAATTTTTTTCTAACTACCATGTATCTTGATTAATTCCCAACTTGATCAACGACATCAACACCAAAACTAAGTGAAAAATTACTTTCTCATGGCTTAAACCCCATAATTGAACCCTAGTCAATTATTGTGTTAAATAGACTCGCCAACTAATTGGACTCACCTTGGGGGTTTTATCCATTGTGTTCACTTCTTACAGTAATCCATTAGTTTCCATGGCGAACAAAGTTAAGATCAGTCTTAAAAAACCGATCAAAATCCTTCGATTTGGTTTGGTTAAGATGGTTTGAGCCGTTTAATCGGTATTTCTTACATTTTTGCTTATAACTCGGCCTCCCGGGATTCTTAGTCCTTACTCCGCCATTAATATATGGTCCCTACCAACTTAGATATTACCCCACCTAGTAATTAGTTTTTTTTTTTGTCAAACGATAGAAGATCAATTATATTATGCTAACAAGAAAACCAAGCAACTCAAACCGGGAAACCATCCTTCTGAAGAGAGGATAGAAGCCACAAAGGAGGCCTAAATTCCCACGTAGAAAAAACAGGACCTCTCACAGCTCTCTGAGCGACATTATGGGCCACGCATTGCCGCTCCCCCTCACAAAAACCGTATTGACTCCTGGAATCCCAGCCAGCAAATGAAGAATATCTACAACTACTACCCCAACCGTATGGTGGTCTTCCATCTGTCTTTGAATCAACCAGATAAGTTGTTGGGAATCACCTTCAAGTGTAATGTTTCTGAGACCCAATTCTCCAGCCAATTGTAGACCCTCCCTAGCTGCCAAAGCTTCTGCCATAAGGGGGTCCTCGACATGTTCTTTCTGGATAGCTCTTGCTGCCACAAATGATCCACGACAATCTCGGATTACCATACCCAAGCCACACACCCTACGGTTTTTGTCAATGCCGCCATCAAAATTGATTTTAAAGCAACCAATAGGAGGCCTCTCCCATATGCCAACTCCTATGTCCCCATGACCCAGTTCCTCATGCTGTCCAATCTTCTCATTTGCTGTGATGAAATCTACCGCATCGCGAACAGCGGCTTGGCAAACAATGTTAGGCCTTTCCAAATAATCATTGAAGACCACTCCATTTCGACATGTCCAAAGCCTCCAAATGATGGAACCTACAGCTGCCCAGAATTGCTTACCTTCATCCGCTCCTTTCCATCGTTCTAGCAGGTTGCCCCACCATTCAACTAACGACTCACCCGGAATCGTTCTCATATCCAAGCGAAATGGTGAAATATACCAAACCATTTGTGCAAAATTACACCTTGCAAGTAAGTGGAAGATCGATTCCTCTTCCAACTTGCATAACGGGCATAGCATGTCGATTGAAAGCTTGCGCTTGTATAGGACTTCCTTAACCGGCACAATATCTCGAAAAGCTTTCCAAATAAACATCTTAATTTTTCCTTGGGTCGGAAAAGACCATATGCTATTCCAAATCTGTTTCATTTGACTCCGATTGCTGCACTCACCCATTGCTCACTTTCCCGCCAACCCATTCCTTTTTAAACTCAGGGCCGATTCGTATCCCGATTTTACTGTATAGTTACCATCAGCTGCAAAATGCCAAATTATTTTGTCGTCCATCGGATGCTTTGGCAAAGGCAAGGATAGTACTAACGCAGCCTCCTCTTCACAAAAAACCTCCCTAACACGCTCCTCGTTCCAGGTATGTAGGGCAGGGTTGATCAAGAAGCTCACTTTCATTCCTTTCGCTGCCTCCGTGACTTGTCTCGAAATCACAGGTTCATTTTTGGGAAGCCATGGATCAGCATCAATGATCACTTTAGTACCAGAACCGATCCTCCATCTCATGCCAGCTTTCAAAACTTGTCTTCCCTCTAAAATACTTCGCCAAGTCCAAGATGGATTCGACCCCACTTTTGCCGAAAGAAAAGTCCCCTCCGGAAAGTATTTGGCCTTGAGAATTTTGTGAAGAAGACAATTACCCCCCCTAATTAACCGCCACCCTTGTTTTGCAAGCAAAGCCAAATTAAAACAAGATAAATCCCGAAAGCCAATTCCACCTCCACTTTTCTTGTCACACAGTTTGTCCCACGCAAGCCAATGAATCTTTTTGTCGTTGTCTTTGGACCCCCACCAAAATCTAGCCATCATAGCATTCATCTCATTGCATAACCTTTCTGGAAGCTTAACACATGACATAACATAATTGGGAAGTGTTAAAGCCACCGATTTTAGAAGCACCTCCTTGCCCGCTTGGTTGAGAAATTGTTCGTTCCACCCTTCCAACTTAGATCTCAACCTATCCTTAATGAAAGCAAACACTTTATATCTAGAATGCCCAATCTCCGTAGGGAGCCCCAAATAATTTCCCAAATTAACATCGCGTCGTATTCCCAAAATCTGACTCAATCGATCCCTAACATCTCCTGGAGTGTTCTTGCTGAAAAAACAAGCTTACTTACTAAAATTAAGCAACTGCCCCGACGCATTACAATAGGATTCCAATACTTCTAAAACAGCCCTTACTTCTTGATCTGTGCCTTTATTGAAAATCAACGTATCATCCGCAAAGAATAAATGGCTAACTGAAGGGCAGCCACGACATACCTTCACACCATGAATTTTCCCCATTGCATCAGCTTCTTGGAGTAGACCCGACAACCCCTCTCCACAAAGCAAGAAAAGATATGGGGATAGGGGGTCGCCTTGTCGAAGACCCCGAGAAGGTTGAAGGTACCCTTTCGCCTCCCCATTAATTAGGACCGAGTAAGAAACAGTCGACAAGCACTCCATAATCAACTTGACCCAAATCTGATTGAAACCCATCTTTAGCATAATTTTCTCCACAAAAATCCATTCCACCCTATCATATGCTTTGCTCATATCCAGCTTGGCAGCTATCTCATATTGTCTTCCACCCCTTTTATTCTTCATGTGGTGCAATACCTCCTGCCCAATCAAAATATTATTTGAGATGTACCTACCGGAAACAAAAGCCCCTTGGTTTTCTGAAATGATGGAAGGTAGAATCACCCGTAATATATTCGCCAAAACCTTCGAGAGAATTTTGTACAAGACATTACACAAACTAATTGGTCTAAGTTGCGTCATGTTCATGGGGCATTTCACTTTCGGCACCATAACTATGTGGGTGTGATTTATACCTCGAAGGAGCTTACTCGACTGGAAAAAACTCTTGACAGCTTGAATAATGTCGTTGCCCACCACGTGCCAATATTTCTGAAAAAATAACGCTGTCATCCCGTCAGGCCCCGGCGCTTTGGATGGTGGCATTTGAAACAAAGCAGCTCTAACTTTTGATGCAGTAACTGGGCGTGTTAACCTTGCATTCATTGCCGACGTAACCCGTTGGTGTACACAATTCAGCACCTTCTTAAAGCCAGAAGGACAGCAGGAGGTGAAAATGCCAGAAAAATATCCTAGGACAATTTGCTCTACATCATATTCCTCCTCCTTCCACTCCCAATGCTCATTTTCCAGACCTCGAATTCTGTTCTGAGATCGCTGCTGGGTTGTTTTGGCATGAAAAAAGGAAGTATTTTTGTCCCCTAATTTAAGCCAATCCGCTCTACATTTGTCATGCCAATATCTTTCCTCCACCTTGTTTGCTTCCTTAAGACTATTTTCCAGATTTTTGTACTCTTCCCCATCAAACTCATCTGCTTCATACACTAATTCTAATTGATGCTGGAGCTCTTGCATTCGGGCTCTAGAATTGAGGTTGCTCGATGTTCTCCAAGTGCGAAGCTTCCTCCTACAGTGCTTGATTTTCCCCTGCAAAGTGTACCATCTAGACCCAGACACACTTGTCCGCCAAGAATTCCTGATAATAACTTCACATTGCGGGTTGTCTATCCATCGAGAATCAAATATGAACTGCTGCTTTGTGATCCTAGTAGCTTCCTTGTGTTGCAAAAAGATTGGGCAGTGGTCCGAACCACCAGGGCCAAGATGCTTGAGGAAACCTGATTCAAACTCTATTCGCCATCTCCCATTTACCAGTGCTCTATCAAGCCTTTCTTTGACATTCGCTCTTCCTCCTCTCCTGTTGTTCCAAGTAAACGGGTAGCCTACATAACTGATGTCAATTAAGCCATTGTCCGCAATGAAACCCCTAAAATCAGCCATCTCCCATTCAGCCTTTTCCCCTCCACCCCATTTCTCCTCATTGGAAAGGATACAGTTGAAATCCCCCACAATCACCCATGGGTTTGTAGTAACCCTGGCTATCGCAGACAAAACTCTCCATAAGATCCTACGCTCTGAGGCATCAGTACTGGCGTAGATCCCGGTGAAGCGGCAAACCACACCACTGGGATTTGTTATTGCTACGTCTATAACAGACTTATTCAAATCAAAGACATCAACCGAAAAATTATCTTTACACAAAAAACAAAGCCCACCTGCAATTCCGTTCGGCTCAACGCATCACAGCTTATAGAATCCGGCACGTTTGGCAATGGAAATATTAGAGTTTATCTTGCAATGCTTGATTTGAAGTCTTCATAACCAATTGGTGGAGCCTTGCATATTCTTTAGTACTCCTAGCTTACAATAGGACTTTTGGTTCGATCACATCTTAGGTGCAGTGCTATTCCCATACAGATACGTGGTGCTGAGAACAATAACCCACCATAAATACAAAACATATCCTATTTACGTGTTTTGCAAAAAATAGAAAGAGGTATGAAATCCACACCCTCTGATCTTTTATTTCAATTATGTTTCGTCTGGTACAAGACGCAGTCAATCAATGTTTGAGCATAGCAATTGTTAGCTATTGCACACGAAACTGATTCGAACATCGATGTGCTCAATGTCTTTTCCATCGAATGTCTCAGACATATGTAATTCGAAACTGTTTCCTCTTGGGAAAGCAAAATGAGGGTGTTTCACTAACAAAAAATAATTTGTTCCTAAAACCAATATGTAACGCCCCGATTTTCAGAAGCATTAATTAAGACAACTAATTAGGTTTAATTTAATAAAAAGAGTTTCCATAAGAGTACAAGTTAAAAAATGTGAAGTGCAACCATTACAAAATACTGAGTACGGTTTGAGAAATTAGTATTACAGATCCGACATTAAAAATAAAGGGGTGGGTTCTATAGATTAAGGTTCAACTCTGGATTCCACGGCTCCTCCTGAGCTTAGTTTGCTGGAAAATCCTCGGCTTCGAAATTACCATCTCCTTCAACACCAACAGTACCTGCTTGATCACAGTCTGGCTTAATACGTCCGAGTCGCAAAGCAACATCATAATATTATACCAGGGTCACACAAAGTGTAACACTGTGAGCGATAAATCACTCAATAGCTACTCTAACCCTCCTAACCCTTGCTAAACATACAAGTACAACATATATGATTGAAAAACAGTAATTAAATGAATAAGCAGGAAATAAATTGTAAAACAGAAATTAAACACATAGCTGATTTCATTATTAGCCATTAACTTACATATTCATCTAAGTTCTCAACCTAGAGAACTTTCTTCCTGGTTAACCACTAAGGAATATGACCAAACTGTGATTTACTCCCTCCTTGCTTGCCCTTCACTTGGGGGCCCCGACGAAAGGTAAAGGTATAAGTTATGTACTTAATCCAGCCGCTAGCCGCCTTGCAAGGATGAATTTCCTAGGGATGAAACTATACCACTGGCTACGTATGACAACTGCCAGGTCCTATAGATATATAGCCAAAACTGGTCAATAATACTTCCACCTTTACAACGCCTCAGAATTCAAATGAAGCAAATCACAGGGTGTCATATCCTAAGGTTTTAAAATCATAGCAGACAGCCAAATAATCCTCCGAAACTATCACATGGCGGAACTGCCATTCAACAATAATCTCAGGGTAACTCCCCATCAATCAAATCCAATTCACTTTTCCATTAACCTCATCGTCTATGTGATATCCGTGTACGATCACCCAACTCAGGAATCTAGTTATCGATTCTAACATTTAACACGTTTATGGAAAGTGCACTTAACCGTAGAAGCAAAGTGATAACAATATTCTAAGGGTCACAAATGAATGTCTCGATTCACAAGTTCATGAAATTCAAGTAATCGAAAACTAGGGGTCTAAATGTAATAAATTGAAACAAACTACAAGGGCCAAAATGTAATTTACTAAACTATTGGGGCCAAAATATAATTTAAAGAAAGTAAGGGTCAACAATGTCATTTTAAGTAAGTACAAGGGTGTCCAACATAATTTCACGACTCTAGGGTCCTTAGTCTAATTTACAAAATCTAGGGGCCTTTTTGTAAATAAACATAATACAAGGGCAAAGTGGTAATTTTACCACCAACAAGGGTAAATACGTAAAAATAATTTATTTTAGTTAATAAACTCATACCTTGTCATAAAACGCAATTCCTTGATTTTTTTTTACTAAATACAAAACTACACATTATGTAATTTACACACACAAGGGCAAACTGGTCATTTTACACCCGAAGAACATTCCGGTCATTTGTTTACACTCCTTAAATTTTCAGCAGTGACATTTAGTTGATAAAAATAGGTTTCGTAAATAATACACACGTACGCACACCAAATTTCACAAAATTATACTTTAAACCCCTAACTTGAACACAACGATCAAGAACAAGGTTAAGCACAATAAATTCATGGAGAAACTCATATAAACATGCTTGGAATAGATAAAAATATGAACCACAGTGAATCTAAGGTTTACTAAGCTCGAAAACACAGTTTGGGGTAAAAAGGGTCATGTCGCGTTTTAGCTCGGGTTTTGTGAAACCCTTGACTTGGGGATTTAACCCAACAAATATAAATTAATCCTAGACTATTATATCTTATTTAAAGGCTTGGAATAGGTTGGGTATTAGTTTCTACCTTATTTTGTGAAGATTTGACGAAAAACGAGTTTTTGTGAAAAACCGGTGGAGGGAGCTATTTGGCTGGCCTTGGATGACTTTGATGGTGAAATGTGGGTACCTTGGAGTGTTTTGGATGATCTTGAAGTAGAAGATGAGAGGTGTGAGCTTGTGGTTGATGTTTTGAAGTGAAAACTTAATTTTCTTGACTTTTCTCACTCTAGAACTTGAAGGATGTTAATGGGCTTTGTGTTCTTGTTTTGGGAGTTCTTGGGAGAGTTTGGAGGAGGAAGAGAGTGAATGAGAGGGGCAGTAGCTATTCTGGATGAAATTTGGGGTTTTGGGGAGTATAAAATGAGTTTTGGGTGGTGTTGGAGTGTAAGATTGGTGAAAGAAGTACTATAGTGAGTTAGGAAGTGATAGGGGAGGGTGGTGGAGTGTATGATCCAAGGGGACTGATTTTGGCTGATGGAAGGAGGTAGAGTGTGGTATTGGTGATGGCTGGTGGTGGTTGGGTAGTGTAGGATGATGTATAAAGTATATATATATATATACACATATGTGCGTATGTGTACTAGTATTGCTAGTGTATGTGTATAAAAGGGTATAATTATGTATGAAATGAATTTATAAAAATGTAATGCTCGCGATTAAAATGTAAACGTGCCTTAGGATCGAATTTGTAGCAATTTGGAAGTATTAAGGTATAAACCGTAGTAATTGCCAATTAAGGCCCCTAAGTGCAATTAGAAATTAAATAATGAAATTAAAATAATTAACATAAAATTAAATAATCGTAAATTTTATTAAAATTTTTGGATTATTACAACCTATCCCCCTTAACAAAATTTCATCCTCGAAATTACAGCATATCTCCAAGCTGAAAGAGATGTGGATAATTGGCTTTAATCGCATCTTCGCGTTCCCATGTTGACTCTTCGATTCCCCGATGTCTCCATAAAACTCTGACCAGCTTGATGGTCTTCCCTCTAATGCGCTTCTCGCCGTGATCCTAGTGTTTGGTTCTTTTTACTTCTTTGCAATGGAAAGTAATTGTGTGCGAGCGTGCAAGAGAGAGTTTCAATCTCCTCCCTTAGATTAACTTTGGAAAACCAAACCTAATCAGACGATTGTGTTTTGTTGGTTCAATTACCTCAATTAAGAGGATTTTTCTTAATAAGTGAAGAAATGCAAACCAATAAACTTAGGAAATCAAAGAACAATAAAGAAACAAGACACTTCGATTGATAAATCAAAGATAAACTTACTTCGAAATTGTCTCCAACTTCAAATACAGAGTAACAGAACTTCGAACAGGTGATTGTTGCAAGAACAATCGAGATAGGGGTGATTGTTACAAGAACAATCGAGATAAATCCTAATCTAAATCCTAATCTACTTCCTAATCTACTTCGAACTGTGTTCGAGATCCTAAACTAATTCGAATTGAGTTCGAAATCCTAAACTACTTTGCCAATGAACAAACCAAGCATCAGTTTTTTGATAGTTGTTTGTTGAAGATTTGTCCGGGCTCTTGTACTCTTCAATTTCTCCTATTTATAGGCGCAGCTTGTGGTTTGAACTTTCCGCTCCATGAATTTGAACCTAGCTTGCTTCGAACTCCAACTTCCACTCTGATGGTTGGCCGTTATCCTTCCTCCACGTCTGAATTTGAATTCTCCCTTCTCCCAGAAGCTTTAAATCTGCACGTCGACTTAACCACTCAAATGATAATGTGATTAAGGAAATAACTGCTTCCTAGAAGAATTCCACGTGTTCTAACTGCCAATTGCCTGGTTTCTCAAGTTTACACGTGGAGCATGTACGTTTAGCAGTTGAAATTATGGCTTTGGGGCCAATCTTTATTATAGTAATGGCTTGTAACTGCCAATAACTACCTTTCTAAATACGACATCGTATTCGGTGCATTTTAACTTATTAATCCAGTGTGTCTTCATTGACGAGTAATTGCCAACGTTTGGCACTTTTGATTACGTGTCAATTAATCATTGGATTGGTTAATTTTATATGTAAACATACCCCCCACATTAACATCTTTGTTCAAAGGATTTGAATAAGTGTTAATGTGCCTTCTGTCACTTCGAATTCCTGTATGCTTTCAAAGCAAAAGTTATTGGCAGTTTCAATCACATCCCACGATGCAGTTATCAATAAATCTCTTCGTTCTTATGAGAAATTCATGGATAGTGGGCAGTTAACACCCACGTTCTCCATTTACTTGGTTTATAATCAACTGAGAATCTCCAAACACTTCTGCTATATCAACTTTCAAAATAAGCAAGAGTTCTAAACCAGTGATTAGAGCTTCATGTTCTGCTTGATTATTAGTACATTCTCCTTCATTTATTCGAAATCCAAACTTGGTTTTCGAACCTTGAGGAGATTCCAAAACAACTCCTATTCCAGTCATTTGAGATGTTTTCGAACCATCGAACCACATTTTCCATGGTTTGACTGTTATTGCATTAACATCTGCTATCTCAAGAGTTTCAATTCCATTTGGGTGATCAGCCAAAAAGTTAGCCAGAGCTTGCCCTTTGACTGATTTCTGAGGAATATATTCTAGACTGAATTCAATTAAAGATACAATCCACTTCCCAATTCTGCCACTGAGTACAGGTTGGGACAACATATACTTCATAACATCAGTCTCAGAAATTACATAAGTTACTCTAGGCATCATTTAGTACCTGAGTTTCTTCGAAGCAAAGAACAAAGTTAAACATAACTTTTCTACCGCAGAATATCTAATTTCACAATCATTAAGAAACCTACTTAGATAATAGATAGCTTGCTCCTTCCCTTCCTCATTGTCTTGAGCCAATAAAACTCCTATTGAGTCATGGTTTGCTGCCAAATATAATTTAACTGGCTCTCCCCTCCTGGGTGGAACAAGAACTGGTGGATTGATCAGGTACTCCTTGATGGCCTTGAAAGCATCATCATGCTCCTTTGTCCATTCGAAGTCCTCTCCATCCTTCAATTTCAATAAAGAAGAAAAGACTTTAGTTTTCCTTGCAGTGTTAGATATAAATCTTCGAAGAAAATTCAATTGACCAAGAAATTTCTGTAGTTCTTTCTTGTTTGAGGGAGGTTTTGCTTCAATAATAGCTTTAGCTTTATTTTTATCAACTTGAATACCTTTGCTATGAACTAGATATCCCAAAAAGTTACCTGCCATTACTCCAAAAGCACATTTAGCAGGATTCAACTTTAGTTGATAATGCTTCATCTTTGAAAAAGCTATTTTCAGGTGCTCTACATGATCATCAATAGACCCTGACTTGACAATTATGTCATCTATGTAGCATTCTAGAAAACCCCCTATTATTTCATGAAAGATAGTGTTCATAGCTCTTTGATAAGTAGCACCAGCATTCTTAAGCCCAAAAGGCATCTTGACCCACTCAAAGGTCCCAAGGTTGCCAGGGGCTCTAAATGCAGTCTTATGAACATCTTCCTCAGCTATGCAAATCTGATTGTACCCTGAATGTCCATCCATAATAGACATGATTTGTGGCCTGCAGAACTATCCACAAGCATGTCTAATAAAGGCATTGGGTACTCATCTTTAAGGGTTGTAGTGTTCAAATTTCTAAAATCAATGCACACCCTAATTTTCCCATTTTTCTTGACAACAGGAACAATATTTGATAGCCATTCTACATATCTTGTTGTTCTAATAAAACCAGCATTTAAAAGATTTTGAACTTCCTTTTTAACCAACAAAATGGTTTCAGGAGACATTTTTCTTGGAAGTTGTTTGAAAGGTTTGCAATTGGGTTTGATAGGTAATCTATGCTCAACCAAGTTTCTACTCAAACCTGTTAGTTCTTTATAACTCCAAGCAAAGCATTCTGTATCAAGCCCCTTATTGATTTGCACAGTGTTTGGAAGAATTCCTTCTCCCAATTCTACTTCTTCCACAGGATCTTGAGATTCGACATGACCTATAAAGGCCTTTTCGAACTCAACTGGCTTCAACCCCCAGTAAGATTTCTCAGCCAACAATTCCTCCCAATCATTTGTTTCTTGTAATCTCTGCTCTATTTCAAGAGCCATAAACTTAACTAAGGCCAAAGAGTTGGCCTCTTCGAACTCTATCTTGGACTCACATCCATGCAGCTTCATCTGGTGGATTGTCTGATTCATAATCAACTGCTTGTTTGAGTTTGGATTTCAGTTCTTCCAATTCTCCTATTTCCAATACATTGGATGGAGGGGTGGCAGTTTGTGCAATTTCACTTTCGAGGGATGATTTCGTGGGCTTATACATCTCTGCCTCTGCACAATTTGTTTGAAGTACTAAAAGGGGTGTGGGTCCCTTTCACCTCTTGACCCCCACTTCTTTCCCATTTTCATATTTCACAATCAATCGTGGTTTGGTGCATTGAGGATGGAATGCAGCCATTGACATGAATCCAATCCCTACCAAATAAAGCATTATACTTACTTGTAAAAGTGTCCACCACAAAGAAAGCTGTATCAGTTTCTACTTGGCCAACTTTCAGGCGTATAGAAACAATTCCTTTGGGATTCTTACTTTCACTAGTGAACCCAGCAATGGATGTGCTTGTTGGGATCAGTCGAACCTTTTCTTTTCCCAACTTCTTTAGAGTCCTAGAAGGCAAAATGTTCACTGCTGCACCATTATCAACCAAAATTCTGTTTAACAAAATGCCATCAAACAAAGCAGATATGTATAATGGTTTTAAATGGTGCCTCATATCATTCGAAGGTGATTTGAAAGGATAAGAAAGATCAGCACAATCCAAATCAACAATCAAAGGATACTTGGAGTCATTTTCTGTTTCTGGAATGAAGATTGCTTTCTCTTTGGAGGTTACTTCTGGTTCTTCAGTTGTGTTTACCATAATCATGAAATCCTCCTCCTACTCTTCCTTTTGAATCTTGGAAATCAAAGCTCCCCAACTATCATTCCAACCATTGTCATAAGTGAGATTGTATTCCTCATCACTTGATACATCAATAACCTCCATAGAGCAAATCGATGGTTGTAATGCCCTTCAACCGAGAACAATCAATCTGGTCCAAAAGGTCCAAAATTAATAAATGAAGGAGTTACCATATTAATCTGGACTTCAGGTAAAGTCCCAAATTGAATGGTACTTTTTTCCTGCATTGGTATTTCTGACTCAACTCCTGGTGTATTCATCTTTTCAGAGAGCTCTGCTACAGAAGTTTCCATAGGAGAGAATGATCTAACATGAGATGAATTTGTCTCCCCTCCTTCTTCCTGTTCCACTATCATGGCTTCTAACAAGCCAGATTGATAGCTTGCCAGGGAATTTGGAGAAGTTGGATTATCTTGAGGGATTTCACTGTTCATTCTTGCAGCTAAGTTTTCTAGAGTTTCTCTTTCTGATTGAGAAAATCCCCTTCGAAGAGATTCCTCAGAATCTTCTCTTTGAAGTCTATTAAACCTTGGATTGAACTTATCACCCCCATTAGGTTTCTCTTTGGAAGCATATTCTTCCATTTGGAAGCTAGTATACCTCCTCTGCAGTTTCCTTTTCTGCGTTCTTGTCAACATAGGAATCATCTGAGGTGCCTTGGTCTTTGGATCTCTAACAACTACCCATTGACCAATAGGAGCACTGGGAGGTTTAACCATTTTGCTCCCTATTTTAGCAAAGGTTCTACATTCTTGGAAGAGTTCTGGTTTAACCCTTTTCAGAAACCAATCAGGAACCCCTTTCACCAAAGTAAATTGCTCCTCTTCTCCTTCATTTCTTTGGCCCATTGGGGCCTTCCCAGTGTTAACCTTTTTCGAAGGAGGATAATCCCGCTTCGAAGCTGGTGGGACTGGACTAGAAGGCACATTTCTCTTTGAAAAATGCACCCGGGGCCTCTCATTTCTTCCATGATTTGGATTAATCCGAGGCTTTCTTTCATTGTTTTGATCCAAGGCTTTTCTTTCCATCCTCTTTGGAAAGAAATCAACCCCCTGTCTATCCAAATCCTTGAAGATCAAATAGTTGGCCCTGCGTTCCATGCACAAACATTCCAAAAAGGATGCCTCGAGCATGGGAAGATGGGATTGCTTAAAGCCCTTGCTAGAAGAACTTCCTAGTGAAATATTTTGACGGTAGGTCTTCCCATCACTATTTCGAGGTTGGCCAACTTTTGGCTTTCCTTTGCTAAATTGCACTGAGTTCATTTCCACTTGAACCTGCTTGTTCTGCCACATTTCCTTGACAGTTTTAGCCAGAGATGTTGGCACATTAGTGTTGGCAGTCACTTCTTCAATTTTTGGAAATGGATCAGTATCAATTCCCATAGCCTTTTGTGGAAACATGATCCTTCCTTTCTTGATCTGCTCCTGAATCCTATCACGGAAAACATTACAATTTTTAGTGGAATGAGTCCAAGAAGCATGCCATTTGCAATAACTTTTCCCTTTTGTTTCTTCCAAGGTTGGAAGTTTAATATTTTCAGGGAGTTTGATAAACTTTTTCTTTAAAAGGTAATCAAAAATTTCATCTGCCTTTGAAATATCAAATGAATAAACCTTACTGACTGCTTTCTTGTTAGTTCTTGGTACTATAGAAGACTCCTTTCGAACTAGACAGTCACACACACAAGGCTCATGCTCAATGATTTCAGCAGCATCAACCTCATAAATGGGTTCTTTATAATAGGTTGAATAAGGAGAGTTATTTCTATCAATATCCTCTTCTAACAAAGACTCATATCTTGATGCTTTGTAAGTTAAATCAACCAAATCTCTAAATTCAGTAGCATCGAACTTCTTCCTAAGTTCTCTACTTAAGCCATCTTGTGCTATCCTTATAAACTCAACCTCTGGTAATTGAAGTTTACACTTATTTCTGGCCCTTTTAAACCTAGCAATAAATTGACTAGCCTTCTCATCAGGCCTCTGCTTTAATCTTGCTAAATCAGCCATAGTAACTTCAGGCTCAGTTTGATAAAATTGTGCATGGAATAATTCTTCCATCCTTTGCCAATTTGGAACTGACTCTGGTGTCAAGTTAGAATACCATTCGAAGGCCGTCCCTGTTAAAGAATTAGAAAATAATTTCAACTTAATGAACCAATTATTGCCTAGTTCTCTACACTGAGCAGTGAATCTAGCAATATGTTCAGTTGTGGATTGTTTTCCATCTCCATGGAACAAAGTGAAATATGGGATTTTAAACCCCCTAGGGACTTCGAACTGTTTATCTATCCATTCTGGATAGGGTTTTCTATAAATTTGAGTTTGTACCCCCCGGTTTAAAGGTCCATAAACTTCTTGCATAAGACCCAATATTTCATTTCGAAGGGTTAGATGTTCTCCCAAAGGTACCCTTGAACTAACAGGTGGTTCCCAAGTGACATTTTTAGGCATGTGGTCCTCTGGAATCCTCTGATAAGGATCATCAAAAGGCCTAGGTTGCTTGAAACCTCCTTCCTGGTTCACAAAAGGTTCGTAAAGATAGTTCGAATTTGTTCTTCCCATTTTTGGTATCCCTAAATACTTAGGAATTCCAACCTTTGGATTAGGCCTTTTTGCACTAGTCCTATCCTTTTCATTAATATGATTTCTAAGAGTATACATATACTCATCGAACCCATAATCATAATTCCTGAAACCTTTCTCCTCATGTACACCATCATAGTTAGGTTCGAACGAGACATTAGTGTTCTGCTTGAACACTTTTTTAGGTTTAGGGATTTGATAATCTTAATTTTTTGCAGGCTCATACCAAGATTCTGGTATGTCTTCTACATTTATAGGCTCTTTTCCAGGTCTTGACCTGAATTTGCTTGTGCTAGCCTCTCCTTTATCCTTCTCAAGTGAAGGCAAAGGATCACTTTTAAGCCCTGATTGCTCCTCCAATTTTTATAAAATAAGCTTTTGGGTCTGAGCCAATTCTTTAAACGTAGCAATCATTTCAATAAAGTGGTTGGATGACACACTCCCTCTAATTTCTAGATTCTTTGGGTCATCACCTTGCACAGTTTTGTTTTTCCTAGTATTCATTCGAGAAGCCTGGCCAATTCCCATATTTAAGTCTTGACCAGTACAAATCTCTGGTCCAACTTGAAGGCCTTCGATTTGTTCATTCTCTTTAGAATTACCATTGTTCTCATCTTCTGGCGTTTGGCTAGCCTGAGAATCATCCACTTGCTTCCTAAGTTTTGGAGCCATTTAACACTTTCTGGTGTCCCACCGGGCGTGCCAAAAAAGATGTGTTTGGTTCTTTTTACTTCTTTGCAATGGAAAATAATTGTGTCTTGGCGTGCGAGAGAGTTTCAATCTCCTCCCTTAGATTAACTTTGGAAAACCAAACCTAATCAGACGATTGTGTTTTGTTGGTTCAATTACCTCAATTAAGAGGATTTTTCTTAATAAGTGAAGAAATGCAAACCAATAAACTTAGGAAATCAAAGAACAATAAAGAAACAAGACACTTCAATTGATAAATCAAAGATAAACTTACTTCGAAATTGTCTCCAACTTCAAATACAGAGTAACAGAACTTCGAACAGGTGATTGTTGCAAGAACAATCGAGATAGGGGTGATTGTTACAAGAACAATCGAGATAAATCCTAATCTAAATCCTAATCTACTTCCTAATCTACTTCGAACTGTGTTCGAAATCCTAAACTACTTTGCCAATGAACAAACCAAGCATCAGTTTTTTGATAGTTGTTTGTTGAAGATTTGTCCGGGCTCTTGTACTCTTCAATTTCTCCTATTTATAGACGCAGCTTGTGGTTTGAACTTTCCGCTCCATGAATTTGAACCTAGCTTGCTTCGAACTCCAACTTCCACTCTGATGGTTGGCCGTCATCCTTCCTCCACGTCTGAATTTGAATTCTCCCTTCTCCCAGAAGCTTTAAATCTGCACGTCGACTTAACCACTCAAATGATAATGTGATTAAGGAAATAACTGCTTCCTAGAAGAATTCCACGTGTTCTAACTGCCAATCGCCTGGTTTCTCAAGTTTACACGTGGAGCATGTACGTTTAGCAGTTGAAATTATGGCTTCGGGGCCAATCTTTATTATAGTAATGGCTTGTAACTGCCAATAACTACCTTTCTAAATACGACATCGTATTCGGTGCATTTTAACTTATTAATCCAGTGTGTCTTCATTGACGAGTAATTGCCAACGTTTGGCACTTTTGATTATGTGTCAATTAATCATTGGATTGGTTAATTTTATATGTAAACACCTGGATCTCCACTGGGAGCACCTGAAAAGTCGTGTCCTCATCTAGTGTGACTTTCTCCCTGTTGAGTATGTGGGTAGGGTGTGCCATGTACTTGCGTAGCATGGAGACGTGAAACACATTGTGGACCTTTGTGATTCATGGTGGTAGAGCTAGACTGTAAGCCATCTCACCAATCTTCTCCAAAATTTAGAACGGTCCAATGTAGCTCGTCGACAGCTTCCCTTTCTTCCTAAATCTGATAATTCCCTGCCACGGCTTGATCTTCAAGAATACATGATCTCCTACATTGAAGGTCAGTGGTCTTGTCCTCCTGTCGGCGTAGCTATTTTGTTGGCTCTAAGTAGTCTAAAGTCTTTGGCGAAGGATCTTGACCTTCTCTGTTGTTTCCCTAACTAAATTTGGACCGAGTAGGCTAGATTCTCCCACGTCAGTCCAACAGACAAGTGATCGGCACGGTCTCTCGTACAATGCCTCATATGGCACCATTTCGATGCTTGCTTGATAACTGTTGTTGTAGGCGAATTCCACAAGTGGCTGGTGTTGCTCCCAATTTCCCTTGAAATCTAGAGTGCACGCTCTGGGCATATCCTCTAAGGTCTAAATGGTCCTTTCCGACTGTCCATCTGTTTAAGGATGAAAAGCCGTACGTAAGTGCACATTTGTTCCTAAATCTTTCTATAGGCTCTGCCAGAAGATCAAAGTGAAGTGAGGGTCGCTGTCAGACACAATCGTTACTAGCACTCTGTGAAGTCTGATGATGTCATTGATGTAGAGTCGATTGTAGGATTCCATCGTATCATTCATACAGACTGGTAAGAAGTGAGCTAACTTGGTCAATCGGTCAACAATCACCGAGATGGCGATGTGTCCTTGCGGCGACCTAGGCAATCCGGTGATGAAGTCCATAATGATGTGCTCCCATTTCCATCCCTAAATTGGTAGAGGCTGAAGGGTACCTCTTTGTCTCTAGTGCTCGACTTTCACTTGCTGACAAGTCAAGCATGTAGACACGAACTTGGCCACATCCTTCTTCATTCTTTCCCACCAGTACTGTCAGCGGAGATCCTGATACATCTTGTTGCTACCTGGATGAACTACAAAGGTCGAATGGTGGAACTCCTTTAAAACTGCCTCCCAAAGCATGTTCAAATTCGACACAAAGATTCGGTCTTTGAATCTAAGGCTCCCGTCCCCATGGATTGTCCATCCTGGAATTGCTTTCCCTGTTGACAAATGGTCCCTAAGAAATTCCTGATCCAAAGTTTGAACCAACAGAATCTCTCTGTGTAGCGTTGGTGTGGGTACCAATACGAATAAGCATGCTTCCTCTATGTTGGTGGTCGCCTGAAGTCTGAATTCTTTGATTGCCTCCATCATCTTCCATTACCACATGGCCAGACTAGCCGTTAATCTACGGTTCTTTCTGCTTAAGGCGTTAGCCACAACATTGGCCTTGCCCGGAAGATATGACAGGGTGAAATGAAAGTCTTCCATGTACTCCATCCATCTCCTCTGCCTCATGTTTAGCTCCTTCTAAATGAACAGATACTTCAAACTCTTGTGGTCGGTGAACACCTCGAACTGCTCCCCAAACAAATAATGGCGCCAGGTTTTCAAAGCATAAACCACGACAGCTAACTCTAAGTCATGAGTGGGGTAGTTCATCTCGTATGGTTTTAGCTGTTGTGATCCAAAAGCAATTACCTTTCCTTTCTGCATCAACATGCAACCCAATCCGTCCTTAGATGCGTCACAGTAGACTGTGTACCCCACATTCCTCTCTGGGATAACTAGTATTGGTGCGCTGGTTAGTCTTCTTTTGAGTTCTTGAAATGATTTTTCACAAGCCTCATTCCACTCAAATTAGACTCCTTTCTGGGTCAATAGTGTCATCGATTTTCCCAGCATGGAGAAATCTGGGATGAATCTCCTGTAGTACCCTGCCAGTCCCAAGAAGTTTCTAATCTCAAAGACTGTAGTTGGCCGTTTTCAATCCATCACGACTTCCACCTTGCTATTGTCCACGGAGATTCCTTTATCTGACACCACATGTCCTAAGAATTTCACCTCCTTCAGCCAGAGCTCGCATTTGCTGGCTTTAGATAAAACTAGTTGTCGCGGAGTGTCTGTAGTACAATTCTCAAATGTTGCTCGTGCTCTTGCTCGCTGGGAGAGTACACTAAGATATTGTCGATGAATACAACAATGAATCTATCGAGGTATGGCGTGAAAATCTTGTTCATAAGGCACATGAACACGGCTGAAGCATTGGTCAAACCGAATGGCATAACCACAAACTCGTAGTGGCCGTATCGAGTTCGAAATGCGGTTATCAGAATATCGCTATCCTTGATCTGCAACTGATGGTATCCAGACCGGAGATCAATCTTGGAAAAATAGGTCGCTCCCCTCAACTAGTTGAATAAGTCATCGATCCTCGGCAACAGGTAACGGTTTTTGATAGTTGCACGGTTGAGCTGGCAGTAGTCTATACATAGCCTTAGGGTGCCTTCTTTCTTCTTGACAAACAAGGCTGGCGCTCCCCACGGCAAAGTGCTTGGTTGGATATATCCTTTGTCTAGCAGTTCCTGCAACTGAATCTTCAATTCCTTAAGCTCGACCGATGAGATCTGATAGGGTGCCATAATGATCAGTGCAGTTTCGGGCTGTAATTCGATTGTGAAGTCCAACTCCCTCTGTGGTGGCAGTCCGGGCAGCTCCTCGGGAAATACGTCCTCGTACTCGCACATGATGTGCGGTAATCCCAACTCCATTCGGTCCGTCTCTTCTAGCGTCAAGCTTGCTAACCAACCAGACAACTTGTTATGCCATTTGGACCATCTTGCCATCATAGTAGGGGCGCCTTATCTATCCCCCTTAAATTTGAAGCACGTTCCATCCTTCGAGTAAGCCGTCACCATCTTTCGATGGCAGTCTATGACAGCTTTGTGCGTAGACAGCCAATCCATTCCCAAAATTACGTCGAACTCGGTCATATCGATGACTCGCAGATCACAAGTCAACCTTAGTCTAGAAACTTCTAATTTGCACGCCCTACAAACTAGTCCTACAAAGATATTTCCCCCTAACGGCGAAGTTACACGAATTGTTTATCCTAGGGGTTTTGTTTCTAGTCCAAGGGACTTCATGCATACAATTGATATAAATGAGTGCGATGCTCCAGAATCAAATAGTGCTTATACACAGGTACTGAATAGTATGAGTGTACCTCTGATTATTGTCGGGTCTTGCTCCTCGTCACCCTGTAAAGCAAAGATCCTGCTTCCCTGATTTTGATTCGCGCCCTAATTCCCCTGGTTCTGATACGGACGGTTCTATTGCTGATACCAATTTGTCCTCTACAGATTCTGCCCTCCTTGATTCTGATTCTGGTTTGGGTTCTTATTCCTATAGCCTATCTATCTGGGCTACTGATAACCCTCATAATTATTGTTCTGTCTCAGCGGCTTGGGGCAATGGCTTTTAAAATGGTCCAATTCTTGACAATTGAAGAAGTAGACCATCTCATTGTTGCGACCTTGCGCTTGCTTTTGCCCCTGCCCCTGGCTTGGACGCCATGGCTGGTTTTGTAGTTGGGGCGCTGGTTGTTCTGGTACTAGGGTTTCGCCATGTATGCTCGGTTGTTACTCTGGTTATTGTTGGTACGGACTGGTCCTCCAACTGTGGAACCTCCGACTTTCCCCTTTCCTTTTCCATCATGAGACTCTCTCTCAATCAGCAACACACACTTTAATACTTGTGCATAGGTATGGAAGTCATGGGACATCACTATCCCCCTTCTTGTCATGGGGTTTAGTCCCCAGTCGAACCTCCTAGCCTTAGCCTCGCCTGTCTTCACAAGGTCTCCCGCATGTCAGGCCAATTCCTCGAAGCGTGCCGCGTATTGCGTCACGGTGCGGTTTCCCTATTTGAGTTCTAGGAACTCCTGAAGCATGGTCTGCTTAACTAGGGCCGAAAAGTACTTCTCGTTGAAGACGTCCTCAAAATTCCTCCATGTCATCATCTCTACGTTCTTAGTGGTCTTGAGCAGATCCCACCAATGATCCACTTCTCTCTGCAGCTGGAAGGAGGCTAGTGCTATGCAGTCAGGCGCATAGCACTAGTGATCTATTTTAGCCATGCCTCAGCAGTGGATGGATCTGGCTCTCTATAGAAGATTGGAGGTCGACATTTACAAAAGGTGTCGAGCATCTGGCTCCTATTCATCTGATGGCGCAGGGGAACTCGCTGATTAGTTTGCGGGACCAGATTGGCGGCGACAACTGCGATTGCCTAAAGTAATTGGGTAAGGTCTGGGACTCCATTGCCGATACCGTTAGTTTGGTCATTGGTGTGGCCACTAGTTTGGCCGTTGTTAATATTTCTTGCCTTCTGAGCCCCTCCCTTATTGGTGTTCGTTTGGGTGTCGTTCCTTAATTCAACCATCTACGGGGTTTGAATGTTAAGAGGGGATTTTAGTTTTTATGCAATAGCCAAGGTACAAACCAAAAGAAAATAATAAGAACTTGCAAAAAGATAAATAGGAATATGATCTCATAAATATAACAAGTAGTGGGTCAAAGGTACATCAATATGTTAGAAAGTAACACTAATACAAGCTAACTAGCCACTAAGGCTACAAAAAGATCACATACAACCTACTATGGATCAATTAGAATAACTACATCATAAAAGTACTAAGCTACTGTCATTTGGCATGTGCTCACAAAACAACCTCTATCCTAACCATCCTACTAGCGGCTACTGGTAGGACAAGTGTGGGAAGTCCCTCTGCAACATATTCTCCAGCTCCAAGGTCACCTCCTCGACTCCCATGCATCTCCAAGTGGTGCACCAGTACCTGCCTACTGGGTGGAAGTCATCGTCCCACCTCGGTGCGCCCACGTGTATAGCCACCTCCTAATAAAATTGAGCATTGTTGAAGTCGTTGCCCATCGGGATGATGCAGTGCTCGACTGCTGGTAGGCGGTGTGACATCTGGCTGAATTCAAAACTATTCGTCACAAAGTGAGTGAAACCAAGTGGTACTGCTGTGAGAAACATCACCGGTCCCAAGTAGAACGGCCCACCCCGCTGTTTCCAAGCACGAGGGTAAAGATTGGGCATCTAAAGGTACACCCGTGCGTTTGCTAGATAAAATGGGTGGTGTCCGTGCCAAGTGGGCCATGCTGGTTCGTTGTAATGCACAACTGTTGGTGGTGGCGATGGTGGCGGAGATCCATACTCTACCTCGCTCTCTGGGTCCTCTTCAACTACTGGCAGCGATGACGAAAGTGGAACAAAAGGCTCTGGGTGCATCGCGTTCCACGCGTTCTCCACATCCCAGTTTATTGAGGCATCCACTAGGTCCAGCGGAAAATGATCGGCTTCCTTGTCGCTTAAGTACTCGTTCAAATCCACCTCTGGTGGCATGTCCATTGTTGCATCGTCATCGTCGTCATTGCTGTCGATGCCATGGTCAACCTTGTCATCCTCAGGATTCTCGGTGTCATAATCCTCCATTGGATCTTCCTCGTTGTTTTCTGGCGCAGTCGGGTTTTCCAAATTGTACTCTAGCTCGTTTGGATCCTCTAAATCATACTCCAGTGGGTTTTCTAGCTGGGCTTGCAACTCTGCCTAAATAATCGGGTACATGTCGAGAAAATATGGGTCAATTGCCATGTTGAAATCGGGTCCCATCAACTCCCTATGTTCGTTGATCCTCCTAATCTCCTCAGCTTTAGCAATAGGATGGTTGGCAGACATCTGCAAAATAAAGGTAACTAGGCTTAGTATACGCGCATAACAATACTTATAATTAATGGTAATGAATTAACTACCCTGATTATACTCTCGGTTGGTGATCTACCCATTCTACCCAAGGTCTGAGGGTTTGAACCTAAGGCTTTGATACCAAGTTGTAACGTCCCGATTTTCAAAAGCATTAATTAAGACAACTAAAAAAAGTTTCCATTAGAGTACACGTTGGAAAATGTGAAGTGTAGCCCATTACAAAATACTTAGTACGGTTTGAGAAATTAACATTACAGATCTAACATTTAAAAAAAAGGGTGGGTTCTGTAATTAAGGTTCAAATCTGAATTCCATGGCTCCTCCTGAGCTAGGTCTACCGAAAAACCCTCGGCTATGAAATCACCGTCTCCTTCGACACCAACAGTACCTGCTTGATCACAATATGGCATAACACGTCCGAATTGTGAAGCAACATCATAATATTATGCCAGGGTCACACGAAGTGTAACACTGTGAGCGATAAATCACTCAATAGCTACTCTAACCCTCCCAACCCTTACTAAACATACAAGTACAACATATATGATTGAAAAACAGTAATTAAAGGAATAAGTAGGAAATAAATCGTAAAACAAAAATTAAACACATAGCTGATTTCATTACTAGCCATTAACTTACATATTCATCTAAGTTCTCAACCTAGAGAACTTTCCTCCCGGTTAACCACTAAGGAATATGACCAAACTATGATTTACTCCCTCCTTGCTTGCCCTTCACTCGGGGGCCCCAACGAAAGGTAAATGTATAAGTTATGTACTTAATCCAGCCGCCAGCCGCCTCGCAAGGAGGAATTTCCTAGGGACGAAACTATACCACTGGGCTACATATGGCAACTGCCAGGTCTTATAGGTACATAGCCAAAACTGGTCAATAATACTTCCACCTTTACAATGCCTCACAATTCAAATGAAACAAATCACAGAGTGTCATATCCTAGGGTTTCAAAATCATAGCATACAGCCAAATAATCCTCTGAAACTATCACTTGGTGGGACTGCCATTCAACAATAATCTCAGGGTAACTCCCCATCAATCAAATCCAATTCACTTTTCCATTAACCTCATCGTCTATGCGATATCCGTGTACGATCACCTAACCCGGAAACCTAATTGTCCATTCTAACATTCAACATGTTTATTGGAAAGTGCACTTAACAGTAGAAGCAAAGTGATAACGATATTCTAAGGTTCACAAACGAATATCTCGATTCACAAGTTCACGAAATTCAAGTAATCAAAAACTAGGGGACTATATGTAATAAATTCAAACAAACTACAAGGGCCGAAATGTAATTTACTAAACTATTGGGGCTAAAATGTAATTTAAAGAAAGTAAGGTTCAACAATGTCATTTTAAGTAAGTACAAGGGTGTCCAACATAATTTCATGACTCTAGGGTCCTTTTTGTAAATAAATATAATACAAGGGCAAAAAGGTAATTTTTCCACTGACAAGGGTAAATACATAGAAATACTTTATTTTAGTTAATAAACTCCTAACTTGTCATAAAACGCAATTCCTTGGTTTTTTTTACTAAGCACAAAACTACACATTATGTAATTTACACACACAAGGGCAAAATGGTCATTTTACAGCCGAAGAGCATTCTGGTCATTTTGTTACACTCCTAAATTTTCATCAATGACATTTAGTTGATAAAAATAGGTTTCGTAAATATTACACAAGTACACACTCCAAATTTCACAAAATTACACTTTAAACCCCTAACTTTAACACAACGATCAAGAACAAGGTTAAGCACAATAAATTCATGGAGAAAATCATAAAAACAATTATGAAAGTATTAAACATGCTTGGAATAGTTAAAAATATGAACCACAATGAATCTAAGGTTTACTAAGCACGAAAACACGGTTTTGGATAAAAAGGGTCATTTCGTATTTTGGCTCGGGTTTCGTGAAACCCTTGACTTGGGGCTTTTACCCATTAACTATAAATTACTCCTAGACTATTATAAATCATTCAAAATGTTGGAATAGGTTGGGTACAAGTTTCTACCTTGTTTTGCAAAGATTTGGCGAAAAATGGGTTTTTGTGAAAAACTGGTGGGGGAAGCTTTTTGGCTGGCCTTGTGTGACTTTGATGGTGAAATTTGGGTACCTTGGAGTGTGTTGGATGATCTTGAAGTGGAAGATGAGAGGTGTGAGCTTGTGGTTGATGTTTTGAAGTGAACATCTAATTTTCTTGACTTTTCTCACTCTAGAACTTGAAGGATGTTAATGGGCTTTGTGTTCTTGATTTGGGAGTTATTGGGAGAGTTTGGAGGAGGAAGAGAGTGAATGAGAGAGACAGTAGCTATTTTGGACGAAATTTGGGCTTTGGGAGAATATAAAATGAGTTTTGGGTGGAGTTGGTGTGTAAGATTGGTGAAAGAAGTACTATAGTGAGTTTAGAAGTGATAGGGAAGGGTGGTGGAGTGTATGATAGTCAAGGGGACTGATTTTGGCTGATGGAAGGAGGTAGAGTGTGGTATTGGTGATGGTTGGTGGTGGTTGGGTAGTGTAGGATGATGTATATAGTATATGTATACGCATATGTGTGTATGTGTATAAAAGGGTATAATTATGTATGAAATGAATTTATAAAAATGTAATGCTCGTGATTAAAATGTAAACGTGCCTTAGGGTCGAATTTATAGCAATTTGGAAGTATTAAGGTATAAACCGTAGTAATTACCAATTAAGGGCCCTAAGTGCAATTAGAAAGTAAATAATGGAATTAAAGTAATTAAAAAGAAATTAAATAATCCGAAATTTTATTTAAAAATTCGGATTATTACACAAGACACGTCATTTTCTTACAATACATTACATGAAGAACCTTGAAAAGCTACTTTATTTTAAAAAAAATGCCTTAGTGGACCACCCCTCAAAGTTCTTCCATTAGGGTAATTAACCATTTGCAAAATAAGAGCACGCTACCACAACCCATATTCACATTTGTTTTTTCTTGCATTGTCAAGTTTTTTCTTTTCTTTTCTTTTTTTTATTTTTGGGTAAATTAACTTGAAATTAAAAGAGGTTAACCGAATATAGAGCTTACAAGAGAGATGTCTCAGGAAGGACGAGATGAAAAAAAAAAAGAACAAAAAAGTGCATACTCCCCAGGACAACCCGTCGAGGTGGGATAATATAATTTCTAACACAACCCGCTGGGATAGGTATAAGTATGCATAAAGTAGTAAGAGTAGCTAAAATAACAACAATGTGAGTTAGCTCGTGCGGGCTCAAAGTTTCTTGGGCCCAAAGTGAAACTTTAACTTGGGCAATTCATATATGTTTCTACAGAAAAGAAATGGAATGTGACCTGTCTTCTTGCATTTCACTTGTTTGGGTAGTCTATGATTCTATTTTGATTGGTCCATAAAGATAATGCAAAAATCCGGAGGGGGAGATATAAAGGGGGCGAAAAAAAAGTCAATTTCACTCCATCCTTTGCTACCATGTTTTATTTCTGTTCTTTTATAAGTATCTAATGGGCAATTAGGTGAATTAATTGAGTTATTCCATTAATTTGATTCTAGATTCATAATATTCAATTTAAATTACCATGACCAATTTCTGATGGCATGGGAGAGGAAGGCAATTGAATCCTTGCTTGATAATAATGCATTGCTGCTGTCCCTTCCAGGTAGCTATCAGTCACACTCACACATCGTAAGACAATGGGAAAGCGAAAGCCATTAATACACAATAAAGTCTTAAATGAGATCAAAAGCAAGTCCAAAGTCAATCCCCACGAATTACGATACCTCCCGGTACAAACAGTTCACTGTTTTACAATGTGGAGGGTAAATTATTCATGACATCTTTGATAAAGCGTCCAATTGAATTATATGACGACCCTCCTCTTTTAACGGCAATTTTGCTCTTTTCACTCATTTCCTTCACCTTTTGCTTTATTCCTTTGCTACCCTCATCCTCCATCAATTTTCTTATTCCATTCTCTATCTCACTTGCCGTCACTAACTCAACTTTTCTGCTATCAAACTTAAAATCTTTCTTGTAGTCCAACTTTATCTCGACTGCCAACCCCAATTCCCTCACCAATTGAAATGCATTCATTTGTTGTTCGCCATAAATCGGCCACGTGGCCACCGGCACTCCACACCACAAGCTCTCCAATATTGAGTTCCACCCGCAGTGTGACACAAACCCTCCCACTGCCTCGTGGGATAACACAGCCACCTGCGGGGCCCACCCAATCACTTTGCCAATCTTTGTTGTACGTTCTAGGAACCCTTCCGGTAGCACTTGGTTCAAGTCTTGGAACTCTCTTGGCATCTCTACTTTGCCTTTTGGCATAGGTTGCCGGAGGGACCACAAAAATCGGTGGCCACTTTGCTCTAGAGCTTGCGCTATCTCCATCACCTGTAATGAACCGGAGTTTTTCTAATTGAGGTTAAGAAGGTAATTAAATTCTTTGGAACTCAAAATTTTTAGCTATAAAAGTGAAGCGTGGGAGTAACTTTAAAGCTAGTGGAATGTAACTCTCAAATGAAACTGATCCTGGACTTTCATAGATACTTTGTCCTAAGAAAAAAGGAAGAATTGGATTTGTAAGTGTTTAAAGTTAATATTGCTATGGTTTACCATACTACACTTTTCATAGAATTTTGGGGCTTCAAATCATCCAAAATAACTTGAAGAAAATATCACATATTTCCATCAATGTTTAAAATTTGAGATTACTTCTTTCTGGCTTAGGCGCCGGCCACCCCCCTTTTGGGCCTCACTGTACATTCGTCCCGGTAATTTGAACCGTTCATTTTGTAAGACTACCAAAAAAATTAACTTGTCGAGACATCCATTGATATAACAAAAATTGGCCTTTTGGTTTACAAAATGGATGGTCTAATTCTGTTAACAAAAATGCTACTTGTACAACCATTTCGGCTCCAAACATTTACTATCCCCTCAAATATACGTGGAGCCTCCACCCATAATTGTGTGTGGGATCTATTTGTATGTGAGTAAAATTGGAGCCGAAATGATAGCATAATTCTTCTGTTAATAGTCTTTTTAGTCAAACCAATATTGACCGTCCATTTTGCAAACAAAAAAAGTCAATTTTCAAAATACCGATTAATGTCCGGACAAATTAATTTGATGCATGCGTGCATTTTTTATTAATTTAATGCATGCGAATATTTTTTTTGAGCCTTGCAAGATGAAGGGCTGAAGCCGCCCGATGAGTCCTCCAGAACAGATCTATTCTTCAATTGGGGCCCTCCCGTCCTCTTGGGCATAACATCTTTGTGGGACCGATGACAACTATATGCGTTTGACGATGATGATTGAAATCACATCTTATTTAATTAAATTTAGATTATTTCTGTCAAATAAATTTCAACCATTTATTACAGATCACAAACAGACGCAATCAGCCCAACAAGGGGCCCAGAATCCAAAATATCAGAATGTTCTATTGAACGATCATTTGATAATTGATGTAGAAAGATATCTATTTTAACTTGACACCCAATATTTTTTAGGTTGTAACAGGAAATTTAACTTGAGAATCAAATAGTTCGATTGGAAAAATTGACCATAAAAGTAAAATCTATCGACTCACCTGTTCCCCTTCGAAACTCCCCATGCCCCCGAAGCACAAGAACACAACTGACGACGGAGGCTGTTCGTCCAACCACCTAACGATCTGGATCTCCTCCTCTTGTTCGTCCTTGGTTTTGTCCTTCTCGAGGCGGAGTACGGGTCCCACGGTGTAGATTGGCGGGACCGAATCGTCGTCAGGGAGGGACCTGACGGCATGGGATTCCAGCTTTTCAAATGTATTGACCATAATGCCCTTGGTTTGTTTCAACCTCTCGGCCATACCCATGCACAAAGGGGACCCCCTTTCCGGGTCTACCGCAATAGAAGGCAACACCTTCGCTGGAACCGGGTTGACAAAAACAGGAATCGCCAACTCAGCGTCCGAGTCCTTGAACTCAGTAACATCCTGGTTATGGTCCCGTTTTAGGGTATCGAGGTGGAACAGGAGGCCGAGGAAAGAACAGGGTGAGGTGAAGAAAACGTAGGTGGGGAGCCCGAACTCGGCCGCCACGTCCATCATTGCGGTGCAGAACATGTCGACCACGAACCCGGCGAGTCGACTCGACCCGGTCGAGATTCTCGTCGTCAGGTAGTCCCTCACTCGTTGCTTGTTCATGTTGACGAGGTGGAACACGGAGTGGCCGGGGTACTTGGTTCGGAGCTCAGCCACCGCCGCCTCATCTTCTTGAGGCAGGTAGACGAACTTCAACTGATCCTCCGACGCCGCCGTGAGTAGCAGCGTTTGGGTGGAGGAGCTGGCCTTAGAATTTTCATATGGCATTTTCATTATGAGGACTGTGATTGACAGCCGGCGGTCTCGGCCGATGAGTTTCTTGGCCATCTCCACCGTAGACACCAGGTGGCCCATCCCTGGGACGGGGATAAACACTAGTTCCGCCGCTGCCGCCTCCTCCATTTCTGGGTTTATCATTGTATTTTTATTCTCAAGGAGGGAGTGTCATTGAAACTGAACTGGAGTCCTTTTATTGGGGGTGTGGGTTTTCAGGAAGAGAATACTTGTAGGGGGAATTACAATTGTATCCCTCTCTAAGCGCCGTTCTCTCTCTCTTCTTTATGTCTCTGAACAGGGGCGACTCAACTACTCTCTGGCAACAAGCTCAAGCAACTTCGTTAGATTAAAAAAATGTACTGCAAAAAATAAAATTTAGATATAATTTAAATAAGTTTTAAAATTGTCAGCGCCGAAAATTCGTATTAGTTTAAAATAAATATTTTATGCTAAATTTGAATTAACTTATTATAGTCCTAAAAAAATAGTAAAAGCCTAAATCCCACTGTGTTACATTATACACGATTAAAGCTCAATATATAATGTACACCTTTTTCACCTTGTTTGGATGCCGGAGATGGAATCCGGATTTGCCAAGAAGCTGGATATGTAATCCTGGCCCCACACATATCTGGTGTTTGGTTCGCACAATTGGGAAGCCGGATTTGCCAAAGGTTGGATTACAAAATCAGGGAGAAGTCGAATTTGCTAACACTAGCCTTATCCCTGTCGTTACAAATCCAGGGGCAAATCCGAGGGAAATAGGTCCAAATTGCCCCTACAAATCCACCTTGTTTTCCCCTGTGGAGAGAGAGAGAGAGAAAGTACCTGTTCCATTGTTGATCGGATAGATCTGAGCGGTTGGGTTTTTCGGTCATCAATGGCGGGTCTTTGGCTATCGACGGTGGCCATTGGCGGTGGGTGGGGGGTTTCACAGAACGAGAGAGGGAAAGGGGAGAAGAAGAACCGATGAACAGAGAACAGAGTTTGTAGAGAGAGAGAGAGAGAGAGAGAGAGAGAGAGAGAGAACATAGTTTGGGGAAGATGATTGACCTCATTTACAAGAGAGAACAGAGTTTTTGAGTGTATTTGTTGCCATTTGAGTTCAAATAAAACTCATAGTTTAAGTAATTTAAGTAATTTTCATTTGTAAATAAATTTATTAATTTTAAAACCCGAATTTATTTATGTATGGTTGTGTCCGAAACAACCAATAGTTTAATTAATTTTTATGTAAAATACTAGTTAATGTAAAAAAAAAGAGAAAAGAACAAGTAGTTTAAATATATTAATACAAATTTTTAATATCTAGTAAAAATGTTTAATATCTAATAAATACAACTGTGGTTTGAAATATATTTTTTAATATCTAATAAATTTTTAAATATATTTATGTATTTTTGTGTATTTATTCTATGTATTATGTATTTATTAATAAATTGGGGCAATTTAGTAATTTGTCCTCTTATCATATCAAATTCACCCTTCAAATTCCCTTTTTCAAAATATCATCTAAACATTTAATTAACAAATCAACTCTTCTTATGAGGTGAGGTCACCCTCATTATAAATTCACCTTCTAATCCATCCTTATTACAAATCCATCCAAATCATCACCAGTATCCAAACTAGGTGTTAAGAGGCTAGTGGAGGCTTCACTTTTCTGTCTATCTGCGTCAGTCAAAAGTAGAAGAAATCGAGAAGAAAAGATTCGTTTTGTTTTCCCAAGGTTTTCCTCGCCTTTTTTTCAGGCAACTGTGTAAATTGGGCCCCTATCAAATTAAAAAGATTTGTTTTTGTTCTCTCAAGCAATCTATGATTTGGATCGACCATATTGTGCTCGGAAAAAGGCACTCCCTCCATAATAAAATGTTTGTCATATTTTAAAATTTCAACATTGTATATTTTATGCACATATAAAATGGTAGCCAAAAATTGTAACCAACATTTTATGCACAATATAAAATGGTACTCAAAAGTTTTAACTTTTCAAATTCGTCCTTTATTAGCTAACTCTAATAAAATATTAGTAAATCAAGTTTTAAATTTAAATTATTTTTGGAAAAATAGAAAGGCTTGCGGCTAATGTAATCAGAGATCTTTATCAAAATTTTAGAGCGCACTTTAAACTTTTCAATTATTCTTCTTTTGGTCTCATTGGTTTGATTGTTAAAACCATCTTAAGAGCAAAAATGAAATTTTACAACTTTCCTTTGTTTAAATTTTTAAATTAGCCCTATATTTTGGGATAGATAAAAAAGGAAAATAGGACAATTTTTTTGGGATGGATGGTAAATCTTCATCTATTCAACTGATTTGTTTCTTATACACCTATATTATGCTTGGTAGTCGAGTATTAGGCCTCAATTTGTTCATACTTATTCAATTTGGGATTCCTACGTGATTGAATTTTAGTGGGCAATAAATGTACACACACATGATATTCAAGAATCAAAATCTCTTTGTTAAATCTCAAATAGACTTAGGCCATTAATTAAGGCTGTTTAGTTTGCCTACTTAAAATTTTGGCAATTAACTTACCAATTTTGGCAACTTAAATAATTAATTCTATTTTTTTTGTTTTGTCTTTCTTGGATTAGTTTTAAGTTTCCAATCATGCATGGATACTTCAAACCAAAACCTAATACAACATAAGATTGAACTCCTACGACTACCAAAATGCATAAAAGTGATGATCGTTTGCAAAGAACATTGTAGGCAAAGTGGTGTTGACTTAAAAAAATCTTCCCACGGATCCAGAGCTACGTCCGAAAATATCTTCTTATCTTCCTAACGACCAAGATGAAGTAAGAAGGGCATATATTGAAAAGGGTCCTTGTCCACTTCTTGGCTCAGATTTCCCTGAAAGAGATATGAGTGGAATATCACAGCGAATTAATATTTCATGGTATTATGAACATATATAAGATCAATTGGTTGGAATATAGAAAAGAAGAAGATGCCTCTTTTTTTTTTTTTTTTATGTTGTTACTTATTTAAGCCTAATGTTGGTAAGCAATTAATAGGTGATAATTTTGTGATGAAGGGTTTCACGATTTGGAATAATAAATGTCAGGTATTTGATTTTGCTGATGCTTTGTTAAATTTCTATTGAAAAGATATTGTGGTTAGAATTTGTTAGTAACTAGTCACTTATTAAGTTGGTGGGTGTTGTGATTTTTAAAGTACTCGCAAGTACATGAATCGTATTGAAGTATAGAAATGCAAGTGCGAGGTTGAACTCATAAGGGCTTGTGTTTTTTTTTTTTATAGGAAAACTAAATAAACTTAAATTGATTAAAACCTAACCTAGTTCCAAAAGTTGAGATGGTGTGTTTTAAACTACAAAATTAAGTAAGCAATAAATAAAATTGACAATTGAACAAAAAATCATGTGTATCCGTTTGCAAACAAATCACAAAAGATACCCGGTACTTGAAATCAAAAGCTATATATAACAAGACTGAATAATTAGCTAGAAATATTAAATCATGGAAAAAAAATGATTGAATCCATATCCAAAATTACTAACTTAATTATAATGTGGTAAGAACGATAGTTCAATTAAATCATCTACTCAGAAAATAAATAAAGAATATGTAAATAAATCAACCTCAACCCTAGTCTAAAAATCTAGCTGCTCATAGATAAAAATACATTAATCAAATGACTAGAATCAATAATAATAAAAATCTTACATGTTTTCTTTGCTCTTCTATTTTCCCAAGCCGTGGCCTCAGCCGCAATCACGGTCGAATGCGTGAGCTCCCACCCGAAGTCCTCACCTGCAAAACCCTATTGAGACTAGTTATATAGCAAATTCCCGAAATTGGAAATGGAAGGAAAACTTTAGTTATATAGCAAATACCCGAAATTATTATCTGGTTCTGCAAATTAAATACTCTCGTGTAAATTATCAAAAAGCTAATAATGCTACTTAATTAAATAAATTCAAGAACTAAAAGCACGAGATGTTGGGTTTTTCTAATATCAATATTTTGTGATCATCAGTGGGCTAATATTACGGGAAATTGCAGGCCGCCCCCACTTTTTGTGAGGATTTTCGTCTAAACCCTATTTTGTTTTTCACCCTTAAATAGGCCATGTGCGTGCGTGAGAGGATTTTACCAATACCCAAAGGCATGACCTGTGTCAAATCGCGTGTCAGATATGCCACTTCTCTCTCTCTCTCTCTCTCTCTCTATATATATATATATATACATATACATACACGGCATGTGCACTTTTCCCTTTACTAACACATTCAATTTACTCCGTCCTTTTCTCTCTTCTCTCTCTCTCTCTCTATCTGTCCTCTCTCTTTCTCTCTCTCTCCCCTTCCTTTTTATTTTAGATTTAAAATAAAAGTAACTTTTGTTAAACATATTTATTGTTTATAAAAATTATATATTTGAAATCTACGCGATGAGATCTTTCAAACAATATCCATTGTGAATATGAAATTGTATGCATGTAAAAAAAAACTTTAGACCCACTAATTAAAAATTCATGCCCTTTCTAAATAATTCACATCACCCAAAATAAAGAAACTCATAGACATGAAATGTAGAGTTCACACATCATGATTCATAACTCTCTCTCCAAAGTACACAATTCACACCCCTCAAATGTATAATTCACTATTCCAATTAGAAGAATTCACACCTCTCAAATGCGCAATTCACATATACTCCACACAACTCATTCTCCAAAATACACAATTCACAACTTACTCACAAAAATACATAATTGACACACACAAAAAAAAGATAATTCACATCCCTCAAATGCAGAATTCACACATTACGAAATCAAAGAATTCACAATCTTTCTAAACAATTCACTCTCCAAAAAAAAAAAAAAGAATTCACACCCCTGAAACGCACAATTCACACATCTTCTCCACAATTCACTCCCCAAAATACATAATTCACGCCCAAAATGAAAAGAATTCACACCCATAAAAATGCAAAATTCACACCCTTCAAACTAAAAGAATTCACCACCGTCCAAAAATTTTTTTCGCACATAATTTTATATTCAATATAGGTCTTATTTGATAGATGTCGCTGAGTAGGTTCTAAAAATAGTTTTTTTTTTAAAAAGTCGGATATATAAATTAAAAGTTATAAATATGTAATGTTTTAAGAGAGAGAGAGAGAGAGAGAGAGAGAGTAAAAAGCATTTATGGGAGTAAGAGACGATAGAAAGGGGTTGTCGCTTATGATGCTAGCTAGCATAGGGATTATTATTCAATGGGGTTAAAGCGCCTGACTACACGCCTGGCGCCTACAGGCGCCTACAAGCGTGACACCTACTTGATGTGACAACTGTACTTATTAACTTCTGCGCGTGGAAATGGGTTTAAGGGAAAATGTGTTTGACATGAACTGGGCTTGGAAGAAAAAATCTTGACAAAATAGGGCCGGCCAATAAGAAGCCCCTAATATTATTTACAAGAAGCAGGTATATGGATCAAAGTTGGGCCTTTATTTATAGAACACAGGTGGATAAAAAGTTGGGCCTTGATTTATTGCTTGGATCTATCTTTGGGCTTTTATTACACAGTTTGGCACCCAGTTGGACTTTTTATTTTTAGTTCTGGACTACCCCTAGCTGATAAAGGTAGAGAAAATAAAGATGTGCTCAGGCAGGAGCCTAGGATGAAATAAGAGAAGCAGAGCTCTCTATTTTTCCCTCCTTACTCTATTTCTCTCTCTCTCTCTCTCTCTCTCTAGATTTCTAACTTGGGACCAAACTTATTGTTAACAATTTTTTTTGCTTTAAAAAATTTAGAACTCTTTCTTACACTTGTATTTATTATTTCCCCAACTCAATTTTGTATTTGCAGTCACTATTGTAAATAGCTAAATTCAACCAATTTGATATTTGAAAAAAAAAGAGGAGATTCTCAATTAATGAGAATACATTTGTAGTTGTAGTTTTAGATTTGAACGTGTATGCCTCCAATTACTTTGTGTATCAGATTTTCTAAAGCATATCGGAAAAGGAGATACTTAATTAATGCAATGAAACTGTACGGGGATAAAATCCACGTAGGGTCTTGATCACTTGCTTCCTATGTCTCGACCCTAAATCAGTCAGACATAGAAAGGGTTAGAGCACCTTTGCCTCTCGTTGACAAAGGCCCTCTGATGCCTAAGTTAGTATCTCGTACTTGGAAACTCTCAAATCACAATGTGTATGAAAGTAATTCATAACATACCTTTCTTCATGAGCGTATTGCTTTATTTATAAATGTAGATGATTGAATGATTTAGGCATCCTGTGCCCTAAGATTTCTTTTAGCTTTACGAATCCTTTTCCTAATAGGAGTTTCCTATTAGTCTTTCTTTGCATATAGGATTCTTCCCGTACGTGGTACAGTCCCAATCATATTGGGATTGCCCATATCAATCCCTCATTTAACTGGATTTCTCTTTATCTCATAAGGAACCGCCATAGAGTATTCTGGAATGTCTCACTGCCTTACACGTAGCGGTGTCGTACTTCCACGTAGCTCGGAATAACCCGTACATAGCTCAGATCATCACGCCGAACTGAGTTATGTATTCCAGAATGCTGTTTAAGCTATACACGTAGCCTACCTAGCTCGACTATTGCTTGACCGATCGGGTGACTAGAAATAAAGACGCATTCCAAGCGTAGGACTCTTGACCAGTGCAGCACAATATCCAGAAGTACTGGAGTCGAACCACAGAGACGACTAACGGTGTTTGACTCAAAAGCGTTGAATGGCAGTTTAACCTGGCTCTTAGATAGCCACCCCTTGTTTGATGGGATTAATTAACTAATTTACTGAACTGATTCGCTAAATGCAGATTAGAAATGAGAGTACAGCTGAGGGAACCCAGCGTCTGCGACTTGTCTATCCGATGTTTACTCGGGCCAGAATTACTTTTTTTTTATTGATTTTAGAATATGAAAAAGGATCCCTAACAAATGTGCACCATCTGTCACCAAATTCAGTGCGCATTCGAATTTCGGCGATGCCTGGGTTTTGTTTGTTAGAAGAGTTTTCGTTTTCTAAAATTGCTCAAAAATCAAGTTAATTCGGTCTCGAGGTAGAACATTAATTAGCCTAGTGGCAAAGTGCTTTCGCCCGCAGCCGCACTCTGTACGACTACTCACTCATGATTATAATAATTGCGGACAGTATAAGAAACCTAGATCTAGACATGCTTTGAGAATTAAAACAGAAATAGAAAACAGTACTGCAGATTGCAAGGGAAAGCAAACTTGATTATCAATACTTAAACGCCAATCCAAAGTTGGAAATCTGAAAGTCTGAACTGAACTTGAATTTGAAAAATAAAACTAAGAACAACAGCCAAAGTTAATGAAAAATAAATCTAAGTTATGAATGTCCAACCATAATTCTAACTAAAAAAAGAAGTATTTATACTAATCCCCGTAATCCTAATAAAAAATGACAAAACTCTGATGCGAAGGCTGAAACGCTGTCGTTTGATGGCCGTTGAAAAAACCTCGGTAACGCTACTGGACTTTAAGTGTAACGCTACCTGGTAGGTCGTTTTTCACACCAAAAATAATTAATTAAACTGAACAATTGCTACTACTCAAGTGAATAGTGGTAAGTATTCCGAGTATCGTCCTCAGGGATTATAAGGCTAAGCTGCAACTATTTCAATTGATTTCTAAATTAATTCAAGAAAAAGTGAATTGAGTTTGATTTCTAAAATTATCTAAATAATTAAAAGTAGGAAAGATGATGAGTTAAATAACTTGAAAAAGGTCTTAGGGTTTCGAATCCACCCTAACTTTGCAACCGAGTAATTATATTAATTTAGGAAACCAATTACCAAAACGATAATGACCTGCAAAGAGCTAAAAGCCCTAGCGAAATTGCCAAGAAAATAACATGTAATTGAGTACCGGGCATAACCTATCTTTGGTTGGCACGAATCGTCTTCGATTCTATAACTAATTAATCTAGGCACGACTCGTCTTCCGTAGGCATAGGCTATCCTAATTCACAATTCCATGCAGAAAGAATAATATTGCATAACTATGTATTTGCAAACAAATAAATCGAAAGCATGTATATGAGATTGGAATAAATAATAGCGCTCTATAAAAAGATGTCCATAGTTGTGCAATTATCTTTTTGGATAATCAAAATCAAAGCAACATAAAAACATGGTTACTCGGTTAGGGTTTCATCTACACCCTAAGAAAAAGAATTAGTTACTCATGGGAAGGAAAGAATCAAACAACGTTGAAGTGATCTCCATGTTTCAAGAATCAGCAAATTCTTCCCCTATAATATATTTTCACCGTGTGCCGCTACTGGATTTTGTACACCGGTCACTACTTCTCCAATTCAAGTCCACAGCCGAAGCTAATTCCACGTTTACAATTCACAGCCGAAATTCCTTCCCACGGTCAAAAACTGATTTGTTTAGTAGGCATAATATGACTTATATGCTAGGGCTTGTTGCATTAATTACACTCCAGGTCCATTGGACTTTATGCATTAACAAATCAACATTCCAACTTTAAAACAGTTCGCACTCGAACCCCAAACTTCTTTAACTCTTGTATGCTGCCCAAAATCTCAGACATTGAGGATAATAGACCTGAAAGCACAAAAGAGACTAAACAAGCATCATATGTCCAATTAATTTCACTAACAAGTATAGTTTAGAGGGTCTAAATATACATATTTCGGCTTTTATCACACCCCCCCAACTTACATTTTGCTAGTCCCTAGCAAAGTAAAACAAAACAAAACAAACTAAAGATAAATGGATAGATCTTTTACACCTCCAGGCGGCCCCAGTAGAGCGAGTGAAGTCTCGTGAGGGTTTTCAGCAATGATCACCCACAAAACACACAATGAATTGGACACTCAAATGCAACTCAAACCCAACCGACAACCTCTCAAAGTACCGCAGCAACTGCCATACAAGTCAAGGACAAGGTACTTTATTCATGCAAAGATTTAAACAAGTGAATTCTTGTATCCAACCTAGCACAAAAATTAACCTTCTCATCTACCAGCGGATAGAGAATTATCACATAGCATGCGTGTAAGTGAGAACCACACATAGAGAACCACCACAGAGCATCATGCTTTTTCCGATTTAGTCAATAAGGCCTCCTCCAGCTTTGAGCGACGTAGCTATTTGCAGTGAACATGAGAGAGAGAGTGCGAGAGTGCCTGTTAAGTGATTAGGTCAACTGGTCAAGAGTGGAAGTTGAGGGAGGGATTTGGGGATTTTGGAGGGATTTTTTAACTTTTGACGATGAAAAATTTTGGGATTGGAGGGAGTTCAGTGAGGGCTATTTGGAATTTGCAATTCCTTTGGCAAAAAAACTAAAAACAGTTTTTTGGTTTTTTAATTTTGTTCTTATTCAACTTTTTTTTTTTGTGCATTTGTTAGTTTGGTATCAAGATTTTGTGGTTTCTGGATTCCACTCGACGAGACGAATCTAACAAATATAAAATTATGTTCAAAGCTCAATTTTTTTTAAATAAAGCGAAAATTGTACCAATAATCCAAGTATTTCGGTTTTATTAAAAAAAATATTTGGTTTTAACCATAAATTTATTTTTGTTAGATTCTTCTCATTGAGAGGAATCCAGAAATTACAAAATCTTGACGTAAAACTAACAAATGCAAAAAAAAATAATAATAATAAGGACAAAATGAAAAAACCAAAAAAACCGTTTTTGGTTTTTTTTTTTTGGCCAAACCGTTCTCATGTTATTATGTTCAAAGTACTAAATTGTAAGCTAATTACACGTTTCACAAGTTCTGTAAGTCACCAAAATCGGAGATCATTGAATATCACCAACTACATGATCAGATCACATGCATTTCAATTTTAGAGGAATTGAATTATTATGAAGTACTCACTGGCCCCACCCGTTGTATTTTTTGCGATCGGAATAATCTATCTTTTACATTATATGCATTAGATTATTCGTATCGAGAATGAAGTCAATCACATCTCACTACACAACTTGGTCAAGCATAAAAAACTCGTTTATATAATGAAATTGCGTCATGTTCAAGGACTTTTGTAAATCTGTTCCTTCCAGATTTGTACGATAATGATTTAATCAATAAGTACAATAATATCAATGGTCTCGATCATCTTAATTGTGTTGTAGTCAGGTGGCTATAGTACATTCAATTACAACACACTACTTAGTTTGTTATCAGCAACATTCAACATATAAATTTTAAAGGTCACTACCAAGTCAAATTTTACAATGGTTGATCTAAACCATTAGAAATTCAAGACTTTTTTATTTCATCAATGTCACCAAATTAGGATATCATCGGATTTTGGCGACCGTAATCCTTGCCGTGCCATGTTGTGCCTAACTAAAATTGTGCTCGTGTCGTGCCACATTTAAACGTGCCATGCCGTGTCCATGTCAGCTTGGCCTGTTTGACACCTCTAAATCTAAATTTTAAGCAAGCCCTAGCTAGATAGAAAGAGGAAGAGGGCTCACAAGAGCTCAGTGCTGAAGGTGCCGTCGCACGATGAAACAAGATCGAGGAGATGTAGTCGTACGTCATTACTCACTAGTGGGAGAACTAGAGAAGGATCCGTCACAAGCCAGAGGATGGAAAATTGTTACTACAGTTGAGAGTGAGAGAGTTGGAGAATGGAGGAAGGGAATTCGGTAAGTCGCAAAAAAATTGGGGTGAAATTGACGAAGGTTTTTGGGGAAGTGGTAATCACAAGGAACAATTTGATTTTTTCATCTCAATCCTTGGTATGCTTACAATCACAAGTTTTTCAGAATGAGATCTTTAACAGGTACTTTGGATCGTGAGAGAAGAAAGGAGAGGAAAGGGGGCTCCTCCCCTTTACTGATGAGAAAAGAAAGGAAAGGGAAAGAGTTTCCCTTGTCTCAACCAAACAATAGTGAGAAACCACTTTCTCTCCCTCCCGTTCTGATCATCATTTTCGTATCCGGCGACCTTGAAACTGAGACTTGACCACAGATCCCGCTTCTCCTCGACGAGACAAAGACAACGGTGGAAGTTTGACGATGATCCGATGATGGGGTAGCCCTCACATGCCGCCGGAGCTCCATTTCTCACCAAATCTCGCCACTTTTGGTGAGAAATGGGAAGGGGGGAAAAGAAGGGGGTAAGGGGTTCTGAATTCCAACGTTCTCTCCTCCTCTCCCACCCTTTTGGCCATCCAAACGTCGGAGAGAAACGAGTTTCCTTTCTTCTCCTTTATTTTCTCACCTTCCCCCTCAATGCAAAGGAGCTCTAAGTATCAATCACAGTTTAGCCAAATAAGATAAAAAAACATCTTTAAGTAATCATCTCAATTTTTATGAAATGAGATATATTCTTTCATATACAATCTCAATTTTTTTAAAATGAGATCTATTCTTTAAGTAACAATCTAAGTTTTTTAGATTACTGGGATTAAACAATCTTTTTCACCTCATTTTTTAGTATAACTGAGATTAAAACTATGGTCTATGTTCTTTTATCACGGTTATTAGATCATTTTTGTCTTTATTTGCAAAACTTTTAGCTTGGTAAATAATTTTTAATTTTTAAATTTATATCATCTAGATGAATCAATAATCCAAAAAGATCGATGTAAAACTAACAAATGCTAAAAAAATCGATGTAAAATTTTTTATTTTGCCAAAAGAATACATAATTACTGCATATAAGTAAAAATAATAACTTGTGGCATAGTAATTTATATATAATATGTTGGGATTATGTCTTTTTCAAAAGAAATTTTTCAAAGAACACTTGTCCCACATTGCCTAACTAGAGAACATTTATGTTCTTTATAAGTGTGGGGGCTCCATGAACTATTGATGAGCTAGGCCCAAGAGAGGTCTCACGTGCGCACGGGTTAGGCCAAGGTTCAAGCCAATTTGTGAAAACCGATCTGATAGGCTTTCATCCATATTTTGTGTTTGTTTAGGTTTAGGTTTAGGGTCTGATGGGCAAATTCAGTCTTGTTAGTTTAGATGGGTAGCAAGAATGAAGAGTAGTTCTGGAATGGTGGTGTGTAAAGTGAATAGGCAAAGTAAAATATGCACTTTTTTTTTTTAGTACTTTCAGCTATTTTGCCTATGAACTTGTACTTTTTTGTTGACATCGACTATGTTTTCTAGACCTTTTTGTTTGCTTTTCGTAAGAGTAGCTTTTAGTTGTCTTTCAATTTTCTCCACAACAGGAATCCGCATGTGCGTCATGTAAATTAAGCATCAGATTTTTAGAAAATGAGTTTTCTTTTATGTAAGAAATTCTGCATGCTACTCATTTTATGCATTCTTGTCACTTTTTTTTTCGATTTTATTCACTTTAGCCGGAGAATATTGAATTTTAGTTGTATCTCAAGGGTTAATACTCTAGGTCTAGGCCAACTGATATTCAATTAACTATTTCATAGAAGATTCATGTAATCTTTATTAGATTGTTGCAGTCTATTCAAAATTATAAATTCATTTTTGAGTGGCTATGTTTTTGTGTTAGACGATTTCACTAAGAATGATTAACTCTTATTTATGGAACAAGAAAAAGTTAGAGATCCGTTAAAAATTGTATAAAACTTTAGATGTGTGCAGGTACTGTCACATGGCATTGACTACCATTTACTATCATACACATATCAGATAGGGAAAAATGGATCGGAGTTGGATACAACTAAAAAATAGACTGCATATCGATTATCGTGAAGGTGTAAAACAATTTCTCAAGTTTGCATATGCCGACATTGAACCAGGAAGCAAGATTCTTTGCCCATGCCTTAAATGCAACAATTGCTATCAAAAAAGCCGAGAAGAGGTGGATGCTCACTTGTTAGTATTTGGGATAGTCAGGAGTTATACTAGATGGGTGCACCATGGGGAGGAGTTTGAATATGGTAGTGATAACGATGATGACTATGATAATGACAATGGCATTGAAGGCCAGCAAGGTGAGGAAGATGTTGAAGATGATGACATGCAAGAAATGATAAATGACATTGCAACAAGCATGTATGGAGACTCGTGGCAAGGGTTTGATTCCACTAGCGAAGGTCCTGGTGGGGTCCATGAGAGAGAAGAGACATTTGTTGGATTGCTAAGAGAAGCAAGGCGGCAACTCTATCCGGGTTGTGAGAAATTCTCTCAGCTCTCTTTCATAGTGAAGTTGCTTCACATAAAAATAATGAACAATTGGACTAACAAATCCTTCAACATGTTGCTTGAATTGCTTAAGGAAGCTCTTCCCAATGGTGAGATACTTCCAAGGTCATATGCGGAGGCTAAAAATTTAATTCATGAGTTGGGCCTCGGCTACATCAAAATACATGTTTGTGAATTCGACTGTGCACTCTTTTGGAATGAACACAAGGATTTGGATAATTGCCCTAAATGCCAAACATCTCGTTGGAACTTTAAAGGTTCGAAGAAGATTCCCAAAAAGGTCTTGCGTTACTTCCCATTGAAACCCATGTTACAAAGGTTGTTTGTGAACAACAACATTGCTAAAGATATGTGTTGGCACAAAGAGAAGCGTGTGGATGAGATAAATGTGTTGAGGCATCCAGCTGACTCTCCATTGTGGAAAGATTTTGATGAGAAGCACAAGTCATTTGCGGAGGAGCCTCGTAATGTTAGGCTTGGGCTAGCATCCAATGGATTTAATCCTTTCGGGAATATGAGTAATGCTTACAACATATGGCCAGTGATTGTCACTCCATACAACTTGCCTCCATGGAGATGTATAAAGGATCCATTTTTGTTTTTGTCCATGCTTATCCCTAGACCAAAGAGTCCTTCGAGCAATATTCATGTATATCTATAACCGTTAATTGATGAGCTAAACGAATTGGGGGAAGTAGGTATCAAGACATATGATGCATCCAGCAAACAAAATTTCCAGTTGCATGCAGCGTTGATAGGGACTATCAATGATTTTCCTACTTTAGGCATGTTGTCAGGATGGAGCACGAAAGGAAAATTTGCTTGCCCTGTTTGTATGGGGGAAACAACTTCACGTTGGTTGGCAAATGGAAAAAAACATTGTTACATGGGTCATCGGCGTTTCCTACCAATGGATCACAAATGGAGAGGTATGGAAGACAAATTTGATGGTCAAAAAGATTTTAGGGATACGGTTAAGGTGCTATCTGGGGAGGAGATTTTCGATCAACTCGCAAGCATTCAACCTGTGGAATATAGAAATCACCCTGGAAGAAAAAGAGAAAATGTGATGCCAAGGATTTGAATTGGACAAATAAGAGTGTATTTTTTGACTTGCCTTATTGGAAAACTCTCAAAATACACCATATGTTGGATGTCATGCACATACAAAAAAATGTGTGTAATAATATACTTGGGACATTGATGAACATTGAAGGAAAGACAAAAGATAATTGGAAGTCTTGTAGAGATTTAGAAATACTTGATATCAGGCCGGAGTTGCATATGCACAGTGATGGTGATTCATTTGTTTTGCCCCCTGCATGCTACAACTTGTCACGAGATGAAAAGAGGAGAATATGTGAATTCTTAACTTCAGTGAAGTTTCCAGACAATTTTGCCTCTAATATCTCGCGTTGTATGAACAAAAATGAATGCCGAATCTCGGGAATGAAAAGCCATGATTGTCATGTGTTCCTACATCGTTTACTTCCACTCGCAATACGTGGTGTTGTGCACAAGGATTTGTGTCAAGCATTAATTGAGCTCAGCAATTTTTTCCAAGAGTTGTGTTCTAAATCTTTGCACTTGGATGAGTTAGAGCGTCTTGACCGTCAAATCCCAATGACGCTGTGTAAACTTGAACAAATCTTCCCACCTTCATTTTTTGACGTGATGGTACACTTACCAATTCACTTAGTGAATGAAGCGAAAGTTGCCGGACCTGTGCAATATCGATGGATGTTTCCTATAGAGAGGTATATTATCAATTTACTTTACCGAACAAATAAAATATTGTAGAATATGAATTGATGATAGTGCCATAATTTTTAAACTTTAGTTGTAAACTTTTTTCTGCGATAGGTTTTTGCGGAAGCTAAAACGCTTTGTACGAAATAAGGCTCGTCCGAAATGTTCAATAGCTGAAGGTTACATTGACTATCAATGTTTGACGTTCTGCTCCTTGTAGTTGAACGATATTGAGACAAGTTTCAATCGTGTTGAAAGAAATTATGATGGGGGCAGTGAGAGGCAAAACGAAGTACTTTCCGTATTTGCTTCTAATGGTTACTTATTTAGTCGGCAGAAAGAAGATGAGTTGAATTTGGAAGATTGGCAAAGAGCTCACATGTATGTGTTGAATAATTGTGAGGAGGTGACTGACTATATAATGTGAGCATCTACTCCATAAAATGTTTTGTTACATTCATCTTTGTTCTTTTGTTATTTGGTACCAATATATGTTTGATTTACTTGTAGTGAGCACAAAGAAGAAATTTCACGAGAGAGTGAGAGGAATGTAAACAAAAGGCATGAATCAACATTCCCAAGATGGTTTGAAGGACGAGTTAAGTGAAAGTTTGGATAAATGTCAATAATTTGTACCTTTGATGATGGTTACTTATGTTTGATTATTGACGCATGATCAGGTTTCCAAACTTTATTATCAAGGCATAGATTCTGTTAGTGATCAGCTACTCTCTTTAGCCCGAGGCCCTGGCAAACGAGTTTTCCACTACAAAGGTTGCAATATTAATGGTCTTAGGTCCCATCGTAAAGATTGTGAAATGGAGCGCAAAACTCAAAATAGTGGAGTAGTTGTGCAGGGTGAACATGAGGGAAAGAATATTGACTTCTACGGGGTATTGAAAGATATCATTGAACTAAGATACATCAGTGGTTATCATGTGACATTATTCATGTGATTGGTGGGATGTTTTTGGAAAAAGGTCTGGAGTATATGTTGATAAAGACTTCAACGTCACTAGCATTAACATGAGGAAAACGTGGTATGATAACCAACCATATGTGCTAGCTTCCCAAGTAGGACAAGTGTTTTATGTTCCTGACATGAAGTTAGGGAATGATTGACACATTGTTCAGAGGAGTCAACCTAGAAGCTCTAATGATGTTCCTCACAAGGAAGATGAAGAATCTAACATTGAGGATGAGCCATATCAACAGAATGAGTCCCACGGCGTTCTTGAGTTATTGCAAATTGATGATGAAAGAGTGCCACTCGAAAGGGATGACATTTTTCCAGAAGTATGTGTTGACACTGTTGCTATGTCAAGTGAGAAGATGGAAGACTTGGGAGGAAGACAGCTTTAGTGTTGACTTTGAAGTGGAGGGGGATCATGTTAGTAGTGATGATGAAGTCGAGGAAGATGACATGAATATGGCTAATGATGGTGATTGTGATAGTGATTAGCAAAGTAAGTTCAATAGATTTTAGGTAGTAAGTTTTTTTAATTCGCATGCCATGTTTTTATAAAATAGTGCAATGCAAAGTAGTTTACTGATTACATACAAGGTTCTTTGAGTAGTGAGTTTTAATATGTTGTGATCATTCAATTTTATTGTAGATTTACGAATGTTCAAAATTGTATCCAATATGCTAGTGTATATTTGTTGTTTCCTTTGGTTCTTTGAAGATTTGAGGAGCTTTCACTTCCGTAGTGTGGTTGTTTCTTAGCGTGGCCTTGGTGGTGTTTTCTTATGATATTTCATATTGTAGATGCTGAAGTGTTTACCCTTGCTTCATTTTACTTAATGTATCCACCCATTCTCTTTGTGTTTTTTCGCTCTTTTTTTTTTGATATCTTGTCTTTATTGTTGTAAATATATTCTCTTTGCCAATAAAATAAACCTGTATATCTTTTTGTCATTTGCTGTTTTGTAGTGGGACATAATGGGTAAAGACGGAAAAAAATATATAAGGCCTAGGCTTTTGGAGCTCATAGAGTATGAGATGGACAAATACAGGAACATACATGAAAAGAATGAGATATTGAGAGCTCATGGATTTAAACCTCTCACAGTTTCTTTGATGGGTTCAAATGGAAAAAGAAAGAGAATTATGGTTGATGCAGATGATCCAGACTATAGACCTTCATTTGATGACAATGTTGATGATGAGGGTGATGATGAAGATGATGTTGAAGATGATGAAGTGGATGAACATTAGGTATTTATGTCAAAATTAGTGCATTTGACTGTTAAGAATCATATTACATAGAACTTGATTTACTTAGGTATTGAAGATATCTAAAATAAAATATTATTCTCTCTCTGCAACTTGTTATCTATATGCACCTTAGTCTATCAGCTATTATCATCCTACTGGTCTTATCATTTTAGTTCATATGTCATCTCTCTCTCTCTCTCTCTCTCCCCTTTAGTTTTATTTATTTTCATGAACTCCAAAGCTAGTGAATTTCGATGGTTTGTGCTTAGATATTACTCAAAAAGCCATTTAAGTCGTGTGCTAGTTTGTGTACGTGGAAAGATATTAGGAGTGCAAGTGTGCAATAAATATATATATATATATATATATATATATATATATATATATATATATATATATATATATATATATATACATACATACATGAAGTTTCATGTGAGGGCTCCCTCACAAAAAAAGTACTGAAAACAGTTGTGAGCCGTTGGATCCTTTGCCCTTCACTCGAACTAACGATTCACAATTGTTTTCCTGCACTTTTTTATGTGAGGGAGCTCTCATAGGAAACATCGTGTGTGTGTGTATATATATATAAGCTCAAGGAAGGGGGGAAAAAAACAAGCAACAAAACATTAAGGGGAGAGAGAGAGAGAGAGAGAGAGAGAGAGAGAGAGAGAGAGAGAGAGAGAGAGAGAGAGAGAGAGAGAGAGAACGGGAAATAGAGTTAGAACTTCAATCTTTGTAAGGAACTCTTGATTTTATACTTGTGGTTGTTGATCTACTAACACCCACTTGTTCATGAATTGGATTGATTTTGGGGTTTTGAATAAAATCAGTTGGGTGTAAGAACCCTAACAATGAAAAAGAGTAGCAGAAACTGAAATGCGTGTTTAGAAGCTAAATATGTAGAGTTGGGACTGAGCCTTCTCTTTTATTTGACATCTAGTTGTTGTAATTTTATTTCAAGTGCTAAATCTGCCATTTTTAGAGCTGGAAACCATATTTTTAGTGCAACATTGATTTTTTTTTTTAATATGTTGAAATTATGTCATTGGAAGTTGAAACTGCAATTTTAGTTGCCAAAACTGCACTGCTAGGTGCTGAAACTGAATTGTATGATGCTGAATTTGTGCAATTGGAAGCTAAAACTGCATTTTTTAGTGCTAACAATGGGACATGGTTGCTGAAACTCTGTGATTAGATGCAGAACACTGTTTTTAGTTGCTGAAAATGACATTTTAAGGCTGAAAATTAAATCACTTTCTTAAGGGTTGAAAACTGCGTTGTTTAGTGCAGAAAATAACAAATAGTTGCAGGAAATGTGTTTCTAGAGCTGAAACTGCACCTACGGATGCTAAGAGTGTGTTTTAATTGTTGGGAACATTGCTTGAAGGCAGAAATCATACCGAATATGGGTTCATGGCTGTTGGGAATAAAAGATAGAAGTTGAAATTTGTTAAGGATAGTCGGGCTTTTGTTTTTCTATGTGTACTTGGTACTCGAATGTGTGGATTGATGTGCTCTATGACAGGAATGGAACCTACGAGTACCTTGACTCCATGTAGGGCGTGACTGTGTTGATACTTTTTTGCTGGACCTTTTTGGGCGATCCTAATTATATTTTGTTGGACTGGGCTGAAGGGTTATTGGGGTGTCGAGATTGTGTCTCATTGGGGGTTAGAATTCAAGTATTCGGTTCTTGGGGTGTCGAGATTGTGTCCCACTAAGGTCCATTAACTTACATTGTCATCTTTTTCTTTGTATTAATGAATTTTTTTAGATTGGAGGGCCAGGTCGGAAAAATATTCGCAAAGGTGCACCAGCATCTCGATCAAACACACCAATCTCAACGAGTGCTTCTTATCAGCTGCAAGTTGATGCATCTAACATTAATGGGGATAGTGAGAAAAGTCATACTATGGCCGAGGGACTTGTAAAGGATATTGCTAGTATGTTATCTTACTTCTTTTTTGGGGGGGATATGCATAATTGTTTTTTATAGTTCAAATCATGCAATTATCTATATGGGTGCAGGTTCACCTATAAAACAAAAGAAACGAGGAATTACACGTGGAATTGCTCATGGGAAAAAGTTGAAGCCCGGGGAGAAGTTTATTGTTACTGTCCCAGAGGAGCTATTACGATTAGTAGGCAATGATGCTCAAGCTTTTATCACTGAGGCAGGAATCATTGTTCGTAACTATGCGCCACTACAAGTTAAAAGTTGGAAGAGCATTGAAAAACATGATAAAGAAAAGTTATGGTGCTGGTTGCAGGTCGATCTTGAATCTCATTATCTTTTTTTGATTACTGCATGCATTGCTTTTTCTTTTTGGTGTTGCTCTTTGTTTGATATGTTCGTGTTGTTTGACATCACTTTTAGGAGAAATTTCAACTTGAGAATGTTCCTTACGTTCAAAAAGCAGTATTTCAGTAGCTTAATAGAATGTATAGGGCATGGCATCATAGAATTTACAAAGTCTACTTTTTGCCTCACAAGACTATGGAGAACGCGTTGCCACACCCACCTGCTCATTTAAAACCTGAAGATTAGGAGTACTTGTGTCGTTATTTTGACTCGAAAGAGTATAAGGTTTGTGTTTGAGTAAGAAAGATTATGGTTTATTGTTCTTGAGAATTAGGCGTTGAATTAAAAACAATGAAATCAATTGAATTTCTAGTTTTTATTACCATTCATATTTTTCTTTATTACAGGTTAAAAGCACTCGAAATCAGGCAAGTCGGAAAAGTCAAAAAGTCTCCCACTCTACTGGCACGGTGTCATACTTAGTTATAATACCGTAAGATATATATCATTCTTTATTAACCATCTTTACATAGAATGTACATATGACTTTCGCTGTACTTATCAATTTTTGTAGGCTTCTGGAAAGATGATGGACCAAATTGACTTGTGGCGTGAAACTCATTTCAGTGGAAAAAAGAAAGATTGGGTTGATGAGTGCTCTAAAGAACTTTATGTAAGTTTGCTTGGTTTTCATTGTTCTCCATAATCCTTTTGTAGGAAATGGGAGTCGTGAGGAAAAAAATGAAATGACTTTATAAATTGCATATAGGACCAAATGTTAGAGCTTCGTAGGAAATCCAAAGAAGAGGGCGCCACCCGCATGACTGATAAAGAGATTTGCTTGGAGGTTTTAAAGAAAAGATCAGGGTATGTGCGTGGTTTAGGGCTAGGTCCTAAACCCTCATCATTCTCATCCAAACAACCTTCTAGTGTTGAGCTTGAAGAGGCTTGGAGGAGGGCTAATGAGGCTGAAAGTCAAGCTTGTAAGCTAAGTAAAGAGGTGGCTATGCTCAAGCCTAACCAATCAAAGATGGTTGCCAAGCAAGAAGAGACTCAAGCACTAGTTTGGTTGATGATCGAAGAGCTGCGCTCTAGGGGAATCACTCGCTACTCCAATAGTGGTAAGTTATCATGGCCCATCTCTCTAATTATTTTTCCAGCTTATCTAAACCTCATTCATTCCCTCTAAGGATTAGTTATTGTCATGGTCTGCTAGTAGTTTATGGAGTTGAGAGTGCTATATATGTTTTTGTGGCCTCTATTTTGAGGAAGACATGACCTTTGTGAATGTCGGTCTGCTGGTAGTTTTGTGGAGCTCTGATTTTGATCATAGCTTGTTCTATAATTAACTTGTTTCACTTGGAGTTAAATTAGTTGCAATGTGCACCCGAATCTACTTGAAAGGGGAATTATTTTAAATTACTCGTATTGAAATGGGCAAAAAATTAGTGGAAAATTGAAGCATATACTGGATGTAGCTATGAATTAACATCAAATTGTTCCGAGTCTTATCACTAAGGACACTAGAACATACTCTAAACTAATGCTTAGTTTTTCTAAGGTAATGGCGTAAGTAAGATGAACTTATGTGAAATACAGAAGATTTATGAATTGTCAAATCATCAATGTAGTTAACAGACACAATTAGTGAGTGCTTGGCTTGTTTCCTACTGTTAAGTGTCTGCTATGGGTTAAAGAATAAGAATGTACTAGAGGTCAAAACTACACAAGCAATCATACAGAAATGTCATGTTGCTTGCTGGAGCATTGGCATTGAAGCCATGTGTTAGTCCTCTCCTTCCACCGATGTGTTGAGCTATGGCTCAACCCCTCCAGGGCGACGGCCTCTCTCCCAGATCCGATTGGCCCCATTCGTGTATGTCAAACAGCGTAATACCTTCCCTATCACTCGTTGAGAGGCTTCCTGGGAATGGGGGTTCTACTTGTTCATCTGTAAGATACATGTTCTTAAATTGCTACAGAGAAATCTTTCTACCCTTGCCAAATCATCAGTAACTTGAAAATGCCCCCTTATTGGTTCTACTGACCAAGGGCGAGTAGCTTCCCGTCCCAAACTTTTACCAAATGAAACTGGAGTATAAATGGGCTGGATCCTCTACTATAGGAACCAAACTGTCCGAACTTTTAGCTAGAGGAACGCTAGCTATATGCTTAACCCATCATTAAGCAAAAAGGACCAAGGACAATGAAGGAGGAGTAGGAAGAGGCCTTTATAAAGAGGCAAAAGTGAAAGAGATAAAAAGACACATATGGCAAAACCTCTCAAAAAAGTGTCTAGCGTCTCACAAGTATCTCACCAAGAGAACCAATCCCCAAAGAAAACTCTAATCTCAGAGAGTTCGTTCTAATTACGTTGACACATATGGAGAATGAGTGTAACAGAGGAGATCATACTCCAAAGAATCAAGGATCACTTCGCATATAGGTCAATAGTCATCGCAAAGGAAAACCACAAGTACAAGTGATTTTCCTACTGTTATAAGGTTAGCTCTGATCTAATGCCAAGTGAGAGGAGCTCCTGCTTCTCAATCAAGTATAGCTCCCTCTGCTGGTGCATTCTCATCTTCTAAGTCATCTAATTCAAGGAGATACGTCGGGCCTCCTCCTTTTCTACTACGTAAAGGATATACTAGTCACAACCATCCGTATAGGATAGTTATTTCAAGGCTAATGGCAGCTAGTTGTCTCAATTTGTTGAGTGAAGGGGGGAAGTATCTAAGTTGTTAAATCCGTAGTTCCCCCTCAGTCCAGAATTTCACGCTCTGAGTCTCCTCGCTGTCATGTATGTTCTTACTAGGTCTCCGGAGTTATCCCTTGAGTTGGAGTGTGACCCTTATTTTTGAGTTCTATCTAGTTTTTCTGCTTCCTCGCAGTTATTTCATGGTCTTTCTCATCCACATTGTAAAGTAAAGCAGAACCTCGAACCCAACCTAGGACTTAAAATAGTTCGATGGGTCAATTGACCCTCATAACCGCAAGTCAAGGCGCTACCCATGCTACTAAACCTTATCTTTCTTTAGCTAGATCAGGATCAGGTCTTTCTTTAGTTGGATCAGGGTCAGGTGGTCTAGACTTCTTTCAAAAGTTCTAACTCTTGTTTTCTATTGCTCCTTTCCTCTATGTGTTTCAGTTAGAAACTATATCTAAAGCCGAAAAAGCAAGGAGTTCATGAAAGCTGAACTGGTTAATAATAATTTATCAACGTTAGTTTGTGATCTCCTCACTCGTAAGATAGTCAAAGGTATCTTTATGCCAATTATCTATGGAAAAACATTAATGAGCACTGCCAGCCATCTAAAAGAACATTTCTCTCACTATATCACTCATAAGGAATGCTTCGATGTAGCCTCTGTTTGCTTTAAGTTCTAGAGGACTCAATATCCGAGCATGGAATGCCTGATCCGGTTGATCTACCATATAGGCTGGATCGCGTCTGCTAGGGATTGCTTTAACACTGGTGGATTTTTAGAGGGCTGACCATTAGATAAACCATATTTATTGAACTAATTCCTTAACACTATCCCTCCTGCATTTCTTTTGGCTATTCTTGGAAGTTCATTTGCTGCTATTACTTTTGCTACAAACCTCTGCAAATAATCAGAAACAGAACCTGTCATGTTCAATCAAAAGTATTTATTTGCCTGAGATTGCATGTTCTTGAATGTGGGCCTTTCTAGGACTATGTAAAGTATCTATTCTATTCAATATCCTGTTTATTTTGTTAATGACACTATCTCCACCCCTTGTTTTAATGCCTCCTATAATTTTTGGAAGTTATGTAGTCAAATCTTCTTGAATTGAACCAGATGATACAAATGTGTTACTGTATTATAAGTTGTGCTACCCATGCATGTAAAACATCTTGAAATTCCTAAGTTACAATTGCTTTATCTTTAAAATGGAGATAGCAGGGTGTGGTGAAAAAACAATCATGAGATAAAGACGACTAAGATCAATGATTTGCGGAGCAGGATCTCGTCCCCATTGAACCCATTATAACTTTACTTGTTTTGGCATCATTTAATGCAAATGAGATTTGCACAATAGACTTTATTTAAATGGATAAAACCTAGAATTTGGAGGGTTTTGTTATTGTTTGGAGCAAGCTTGTACCAGTATGATATCCTGGGTATACAAAGTTTGGAAGACTTGACTGATGAGACAACATGGTCTTGCAACTGACCATATATTTTACCCTCCTAAGTGGTCAGTATACTTTTTATTTTCAGAAATCTAAGTTGAACCCGCTCTTAAATTTGCAAGATATCTTCGTCTTGTTTCTTCCGCTTGGGGTTTGGAATAAAACCTATTGGCAATTTTTCGTATGGTGGAAAGAAGAACTCTAATTAGCATACCAAGTTGTTGGAATCCCGTTACAAGGCACATTTAATGAAAGTAACGAGAATCCAGCTATCCATTTTTTAGCAAAAGATTAATAGTTTAAAGTTCCATTAACCCCTTAAACCACACCAAAACTTTGCACATGTTCTTCAGTCCTATCTAGTCTAGCCCAAGCATTTTTTTATTTATTTGAGGAGATGCATGTAAGCTGTACACTCAAACATTTTGCTTGCATCCATGTGCAGGAGTGTCCAACACTATGTAATTTCTACTAGAAAGTGGAGCAAGTCAACTTAGCTAGGAAGAGGAATTTGATTCTATGTTCTGTCTCTAACCTTTATATTCAAGAACAGTAGCAATATCAATGGTTGGCAAACGATGACAATCTATAGTTTTTTGTTTCTTTGCTTGTAAACTTTCCTACTTGTATAGTTTCATCTTTGCTAAAGTTTGGATGATCATATTTTCCTCTTTTAGTCAAATAGATGGTTGTTCCTCAAGTTTCAAATTGATAATTGTTCCTCTACTTAATTTTGACTAAGTATTAACAGTAAATTCCTTTCCTTTGTGTATTGTACAGGTGATGAATAGCCTTGAAATGCTTAGAGAAGAAACTTTTGGTCAGACCTACTTCGACAACTTCAGATGGCAAATGAGTACTTCTATTTTTGGTGTGTCGCCGCTCATATTTTGCAGTAGTATGTAGGTCGAGAACATCTTTTTGGGGGATCTAATGTAGGATCCTAGAACTTTCTTCAATCGAAGATACTCTTGAATTATTGTAATTAACAGATGTTTGGATGTTGCTTTGAACTCTTTTTCTATGTTGAATGTATGAAGCTAGTTTAGTGTAGATCTTGACTACATTATGCGCACCATATTTTAGGGGAAAATAGGTGAATTGTTTGTGACACGTAAAGGAGTGTCACTGATATAATGTGGTTTGACTTCTAATTAGTGGCAATAAAAAGTTGTCACAAGAAATTCTATTAGTATTTTCCATGAAATAAATTTAAGATTAGTGACATTGAAATTTGTCACTATTGTTTCGAAGTTTAGTGACACAAGGTTTGCTGTCACAAAATGTAATTTTCTTTTATTCTGGAAATTTAGTTTAGTGACAACTTTTATATGTAGTGACGATTTTTTCCCCATTTAGTGACATTCCGTGTTATCACAAAAGCTACACATATAATGACAACATTTAATATGCCACTAAAGGTGATTGGATTTTGTGACAGCCTTCCACTTATCGTCACCGTAGATCTTTAGCAACACACTTTAAGTGACATCGCTGCGACACCTTTTTTTCTGTCACTGAATCCAATAGTGACAGCTTTTTAAGAATCAATGACAATTTGTTGCCGCCACTATACATCAATTTTTTTTTTTTGTAGTGAATGTGCCTCAGGTCAACTAAGGGCTTTATCGGCTTATAATGTCCGTGGTTATCAAGGGAAAAGAAGAACATGCAAAGGGTGACAACCTATAGAAGCGCATGGACAGTCTATCTTGACTGGCCACCACCTCGACTCCGGCACCACACTGGTGCTCAACACATAACATCAGTCACAAACATAACAAAAGTACAAGTTACTCCCTCTATTCCTTTTTATTTGTCCTCTACGAAAAGTCATGCCACTTTTCAAATGAAAAAATAAAGCGTTTTCGTGTATCATTTTTGAAATTTTTTTACACCAAATTAAAGTACTCATCGTGTACTTTAATTCGGTGCCAAAAAATTTGAAAAATGATACATGGAAGTACTTAATTTTTTGATTTGAGAAAAGGCAAGAGAGAGAGTGAGGGACAAATAAAAAGGAACGGAGGGAGTATTACACAACACATTGAATGACAAGACTCAAACCACCGACTCACATCAAACTCCCAGTATATGAACAGCGTCACACCACCAAATGAAATAACAAATAAAATGACAGGACTATGATAAAAACACATGAAATAACACCACCCCCAGTCCAGCTCAATACTCAACACTCCTTCGTGATCACATCCTCAAAATCATAGCTCAATTCCAGCTTAGTTTGCCTCTTAGGGTTCCCTAACTTTGGTGAGTTTAGGTCTGGAAGGTTTAGAGGTTAAGGTTTGAATGGAAAAGAAGGAAGAGGGAAAATGAGAATGATGGGTTAGAGAGAGAGAGAGAGAGAGAGAGAGAGAGAGAATGGAGAAAAATCGGATGGTCCCCCTCAACTTAACTGCGTTTTTCTTTCCTTTTTTTTTTCTCTTTTTTTTCCTTTTTTTTCTTTTGTTTTTGTTTTTGTTTTTTTTTTTTTTTGGTTTTTTTTGCTGGAAAACTTAAAAATTCATAGCAACAGGTCAAAGGGTCAATTGACCGTCTTTCCACCTCTCTCTTATCATTAAAATGGATTAGGGTTTAGGGGTTCTTTTTTTCTTTTTTTTTAAACCAAAGACATGGCACCCAAAAGCAACATTTTAATTTTTTCCAAAAGGACAATGCTCCTTTATTCCAATGATTCGAGGCCTTTAAAACGTGCACAGAGCTGGACCAGCAAATTAATTCCACCCTATAACTGGTTTCCTAGGTTTGACACAGGAACTGACATGGACTGTTTGAACATGGGGTCAATAGGACACGTTTAGTGGTTTAATCATGCAAAGATGGCCTTGTTTCATCCCCTAAGCACGCCACCAACTCTCACAACATGCATGCAAAATATTCAAACTATAATATGTGGTACAAACGCCTACTATTTTTTGCAATTGCGAAAAGTGAAGAACAAAGAAAACATGGGATGCTTTAAGGACATGTTGTGCACAAAGTGGGACACCTACTCAATATTGCTCGTGAAGTGAAACTACTCAAAGAGGGATGCCAGATATATGCATGTGAACAAGTTAAACAAGCAGACATTAAGACAAAAAAATCTAGCATGCTCACCTAACTCATACAAACAAGCATAACAATCGTATCCTTTTAAAATTTAACCCATTAACATCGCTCAAACTAAGAATAAATGTGTACACCCCTTCCCCCATCTTGAAAGTTGCTCTGTCCTCAAAGCATGAAGACAAACATAGAAATGGAAAAACAAGGGAAAGAGATGGACCGTTGGATGGCAACCAACCATCATGACCCCAGCCGATGTATGGGGAATTTGCTGTCACCGTTGCGTTTCGTCATCAGAACTGCTTCTAGGATCCGCTCCTTCGGACCTAAAGAGGTCCACAACTAGTCACACAGAGCCGCGCCGAAGCTTTATTGGACTGACAACAGCCACATTTCGTGGCACCCCTACTCGAGGCTCCTGAATGCCTCACTCACTCCGGTAGAGAGGCCCAAACTACCAAGGCTGGTGTGGTAGCATGCTCGTCCTGTAAAAGACTTAAGAACCAACTACCTACTAGGCAACATATGACATCAGTACCGCCCGCTAGTGGAAGCTGGGCCACAACAAGAAAGAAAGCAAATAAAGCACGCCACCAAACCTTCACACAGTCTCACATGTCATACTTTTCTCCCCATCTCCCAATTTGAATGGAAGAGTGGGTGGCTATACAAAACCATCAGTTTTTTTTTTTACCAAACACGACCATACATAAATTGCCCTTACTAACCGGAGCTGGGCACACGATCCTTCTTTTAATAGCGGTGTGCGAAACTATAAAAACCCAAGTCAATGATGGGTACCCCTAATGCTAGGGGTCGGGTCCATACTCAATGAAGAGCATGGTACGCGTGATCTACCCATCACAGCTACAGTCCAGCCAAGCGCAGCTATATGCTCTCTCAGCAGATCGAGCAATTTCCTCTCTTGATCCTCCTCACGAGATGAGGAGGTCACAACTGGATAAGTATCATCATCCTTCAATAAGGCGTACTTGAGCATGTCCGGCAGAGGTTTTAATTCTGGTTTTGGTGGCTGGACCGATGACGGAAAAACCTTGGGTGGAGGGTCACCCAGAGGCTCGAACATTGGGTCATAAAAGACCCCACAAACTTCCTCTACCAAATCCTCGACATTTAACATCTCTAGCAGACTTCCTACCTTTGGAGAATCTAGAGATGACGCCTTCTCGGCGATAAGAGCAATCTCCAGAGGATCCTTATACAAGACTAGATCGATGTGCTCTTGAACGAGCACGTCGATCAAACTCACCTCTTCTACCTCTTCAACCTCTTCATCATCCTCACCCGAAGTACTAACACTATAGACATCCACCTCCATTTTTCCCTCACCAACAGATAACTGGACCTTGACAGTTTTTCAATTCATAACAGCATTGGAGGTGGCTAAGAAAGGACGACCTAGAATGATGGGAGTCTTCTCTAAAACCTTAGGATTTAAGCAGGTGTCTAGGACAATAAAATCTGCAGGGAATTGGAACTCACCTACCTGAATCATCACATCTTCTACCACACCCTTGGGCACCCTAACACTCCGGTCTGCCAACTGCAGTGTAACAGGAGTAGCTCTCAGATAGCCTAGGCCTAGCCTCAAGTATGCGGAAAATTGGAGCAAATTACCACTCGCCCCCAAGTCCAACAACGCTTTATCGAATGTCTGATCTGCGATAGCTATGGGGATGATTGGACACCCAGGATCCTTGCACTTGTCAGGAGTCTCAGTCTGAAGAATGGAGCTCACTTGCTCTTCAGAACCACATTGTTGCGCTTTGTCGTGCAAAGGTCCTTCAGAACCATCGCACGCTGGAGAAAAGACTCAATCGCCTCCATCAAAGTGATAGGGAATTGCACCCTCTTAAACAGTTCTAACATCTTAAGATTCATACTCTGCTTAGGCTTCACCGCTAGCCTTTGGGGAAATGGAGCTACTGGCACTGCTGGCGGCGTTGGAGTCGAGGGAGCCGCAACTGCAGGCACCACCTGTCACGCCCTCAAATTTGGTAAAACAAATACAAATAAAACTCACGTAGAATAAGTCAAAAGTCATACATTTATCCTTGGTATAGTCAAAGTCATAATAGATACATTCTCACCATAAATAGTCAAAAGATTAATAAATAGAAGTTACAAAACCATCCTTCAAAAAAATATAACAAAGATGGGAAAATAACTTCATGCTCGATGAATCCAAAGCTATGCATCCACACCCCATGCATCCATCTCATGATCCTTGCTGAGTACCTGAAAATTTATAGGTTGAGCTCACTAGCCCAGTAGGAAAACCATTCTACTAGCGCTAGGTGTATAAACATGATACATACATAAATGATGAATATGGAGTGAGCATGACCAATGTACAAGCTAGAATGGACGGAAGGTTATGATTCGACCACAAGGTAATCAAAGGGTGTCCAAGTGTCCTAAACGTATCCAAGTGTCCCAAAAACCTTGCAAATATCTAACCAAGTCCAAGTAGTTTTCCCAAAATTCTCATTTCGCAAACCGAAAGTCAATTTTATCAAAAATGCCAATTTTATCCAAATTCACCACAACCGATATTTCATAAGAAAACCATCTTCAATTTTATTAGGGAAGTATCCCTCACTGGGATTTCATGGGCTCCGTGCACCCTCCCGATTTCGTGGGCTCCGTACACCCCTGCCGGATTTCATGGGCTCCGTGCACCCCTGCCGGATTTCGCGGGCTCCGTGCACCCATGGCCAGGGACACCAAACGGGTGATCCCTGGAGTTCATTTTATCCAACAATTTCATATTAAAAATCTTTGTCTTTCATCAAGTCCCAAAAATCCCATTTCTTTCAAAGGTTCACCATTTTCGCCAAAATGCGTCAACCAGCGCGTGTCCGATACGTCAAACATAAATTTTGTTAATTCATATGTCGAAGGGTCAATTTTATGAGTTCGATGTGGCTTCGGTGTTCAAAATGATGTTGTAGGGCCAATGTACGGAGATATGGACGATTGGGGACCAAACGGGCATCGAAGGGTGGCCCGAAAACACCCCAAAACAGGGGACAGAATCTGGAAAACAGGGGCAGCAGCTTGCTGTCCAGAAACAATCAGATTTTCACCCCTTGTGGGTGTGGAATTTCAACCCAAATGCAATTGTGTAGGGTTAGGCCAAAAATTGAGTATGTAGAGTGATTAATAAACATCAAAGGAGTGCTAAACAACCAACAATAGCATCAATCAAGGGCTCAATCCATAGATCACAAAATCAAGTTCAAATAAACTCACTATGGAAGAAATTCAAGAAATAGATGGAATTTGAGAACAAGGAGCAAGTATATGCTATACATCATCTAAATACAACTAGAGGGAGAAGAATTTGTCTTCCTACCTCAAGGTTTTGCTGAAAATGGTGGAAAAATGGAACCCTAGGTTGAGAAACCTTCAAATCCCGAAATCCAAGTGAGCTTGATGTTTCCAAGGTGAAGATCTTGAAGTTTTGAGGTGGATTTAGGTTAGAAGCATAAGGTTTGAGGTAGAGATGAAGAGAGAAGGTGGAGGGGTGATTTTAGGGCTTATTTCGTGGCTATGGAGTGAAGAAATGGGTATAGGACCCTATTTATAGAAGACAATGTCGGGCTCAAAATTCGCAGAAAATGAGGCTGGATATCGTATAAAAAAAAAAGCCATACCGGTATCTAGGATTTCTGACAACTCAATTGAAGCTAGATACCGGTATCAAGAAATAGCCATACCGGTATGTAGACTCTCTGACCCGCTGGATACCAGTATCAAAAAAATGCCATACCGGTATCCAGAAATTTTTTTTTTTTTTTTTAAACCACATTTACCCATCTCAACTCCAATCATTTCCAACACAATTTATAACATTAATCCACTCATTCGAATTATTTAAAAATGAGTAAAATACATAAAGAATTTCATAGAAATTTCCGGGTCTTTACACCACCACCTCAGGTGGCTCCTCATTATCTTTTACCTCCTTCCTAGGGACATTGACAATGTCGAAAGTTGCTCTCGATGCATCCATTGGCTCCGGGGGTGGAACTTGTTTTTGCTTTGTCTTAATGGTCTTACCAATCAATTTCCCACTCCGGAGAATGGTGATCGACTTAGCCTCCTCCTGATTCTGACACTGAGTATTAGGACCTGTAGGATTTCTTAAGGAATGAGCACCCGCTGAATTACCCTGAGCTAGAAATCTACCCCTCTCCTGCTGTAGTTGACTAACAACCGTAGTGAGTTGTGACATTTGGGTCGTAAGGGCCCCAATTTGTTGTCTTGTTTCAGTCTAAAATGTCATCTGTGACTGCATCAGGTAATTGACATTGTCCTCTAACTTATGATTACTCGCGGTCATCTGCGAATAACTTGGGGGAGGACCACTAGTGGATGGACCTGCCCCCCTACCAGGCTGTGGCTAGTAGTTATATGGGATGACTTGGCCCTAAAGGGGCTTGGATGATTAGGACTGTAGAAATTACTGCGGCGGAGGTAGCACAAGGCATTGAGCTTGACCTCCACCTACGGGTCTAGGATCTGACCACCCAAAATTAGGGTGATCCCTCCATCCTGGATTGTATTTGTTTGAATAAGGATCCCAAGTCCTGACTGCATTGACCTCTTCTTGATTAAACTGACTTGCCCCTTTGGCATCTATAAACCCAGGGCAAGCGGTCGCGATGTGCCCTTTACATTCACACCACACACAAACTTCCTCAATACCTACCTTATTGACTGGACGTGTCTGTCTCGCCTCTAGGTTCCTCTAATCACTGAGCCATCTTCTCAACCTGAGCCTTAAGTCGCTGGTCACAAATTGTGACAGGGACAATGTTGGACTCAGAAGGTCCAGATCGCTTAAAATCGGATGGTTCTAAAGCCCTCTGCCTATCAGCTAGGTCGTCTAAGAAATCCCGCCCCTCATAAGCTGTTTTGGACAAGAAGTCGTCCCATTTGCAAGAGTACTCGATGTGCTGGATGGTCTCTGCATTGAGACCTAGGTGGAAGAATTCGACTAGCTAAATTCTTTCAAAGCCATGGTGTGGGAGCATGAGGATTAATTCCTTGAAACGCTCTCAGGCCTTGAGAAATGATTCACCTCTCTCTTGTCTAAAGCCTTGGATTTGATGCCTAAAACTCATAGTCTTAGCGTCAGAAAAATACTTTCTATAAAAAGCGTCGCGCACTTGCGCCCAAGTAGTGAAGGATTGAGACTTTTGCATTCTGAACCACAAGAGTGCACCATCTTTCAATGTTGCCTCAAACAGCTTGAGACATGCATTCTCATACTGGGTATTGGACGCAAGGTTGCGCACCAATCCCTCAAATGTCCGCACATGCTTCTATGGATCATCGCACTCCCTACCATAGAAACTAGGGAGGCTGTTAAGGACACCAGGTTTAACAGTAAAGGCATTGCGTGCCTCTTGTGTCTCTTGAGGGAACACAATGGGTCCGAGAGGAGTGGTCCTCTCGGGATGAAGGTGTTGCCTCAAGGACGGCTGTTGAGCTACTCGCTGGTCTGCCATATCACCTATCTCTAACTCTGACTGAAAAAGTGGGTTACTGACACTTACTGACTCAAAAGGTAATTCTATATAAAGGCCACCAATGGGAATAGATTCTGAATGGAGTTTAGCTAAGTGGGTTACTGACGCTTTCGCCCGCAGCCATACTCTATACGACTACTCAATCATGATTATAATAATTCCGGACAATATAAGAAACCTAGATCTAGACATGCTTTGAGAATTAAAACAGAAATAGAAAAAAGTACCGCAGATTGCAAGGGAAAGCAAACTTGATTATATATACTGAAACGCCAATCCAAAGCTGGAAATCTGAAAGTTTGAATTGAACTTGAATCTAAAAAATAAAACTAAGAACAACAGCCAAAGTTAATGAAAAATAAATCTAAATTATGAATGTCTAACCCTAATTCGAGCTAAAAAAAGAAGTATTTATACTAATCCCCGTAATCCTAATAAAAAACGACAAAACTCTGACGCGAAGGCTAAAACACTGCCGTTTGATGGCCGTTGAAAGGACCTCGGTAGCGCTACTGGAGTTTAAGTGTAGCGTTACGGCATGCTTATCTTCCGCTGCTCCATACAACGTCGACCGTTGACCGTTGACCATTGACCATTCGGTAGCGCTACACCACTTTAGGTGTAGCACTCAAGAACCTTCTGTTCATATTCTGACTTCTGTTGTGCCACTTTTGAGCCCTCCAGAGAAATAGGATAGCGCTCCCGATGTGTTACGATCGCTTCCACGCAAAATTCACTTCAACACTTAGATTTATCAGCCTTTCCACTCTTGATTCTCGTGCATGCCCCTCCAACCACTCCAATTAGGGCAAAAACACCTCTTTTTCCTACGAATTAAGCACAAACACCAAATCCAACCACGTGCACACATTAAATGGAAAATGAGGATTAAAAACACGAAAATTGCGCTAACTTTATCCTACTTAGGCGCTTAAATGCATGAAAATCATGCGCCTATCAGCTATGTCAGGGGCATCTCTTTGTGACTCACACCGAGCTAGTGCATTATGACTTATTAGTTTTTTCTTATTATCTTGACATTATTCATGGTAAAACCTAGCTTGGGACAAGGCTTAATGACTTCCTATGTGGTGCCAAGCTATTCACCCTCCTATGTTGATTAAGGCACATGCTCTGCCCTCCCCAAGGGTAATTTGGTTTTCCGAACTCCAGAAACCTTCCAGCCGTAGAAAGGAGACAAAAGCCTCCAAGTGGTGTATATTAAATCGACTATGAGAAATCTTATGAAGTGTGGGGATTTGACTATATATAGAGAAGTCAACTTCATGATAAAAACCAAGTTTTACATAGAGCTATTTACACAAAGCAAGTACGAGCAAATCTTTTGATATTGAGAGAGTTTATTTCATTGCAGTATTCTTTTTACTCTATGTAGTGTTGAGCAACACTTGTAATTTCATAGAATCAAATCATTACGTTTATCCCACCATTTGAGAAAGAGAACCATAGTGACTGTTTTTCAGTTAGTTTGTTATCTCTTTGACTATATAAGCTAACTGGTCTACTTATACCAGTAGATTGAGAGTTTGGGTGTCTAGTCTGAGTGTATCGGAGGATTGAGCTTTGAGAAGCACCTGTATTGTAAAAGAAGTGTTGGCTTTCGTAAAAACCATCAAAAGAGTTTAGTACTGAGCATAGTGGATACCAGTGAGGGTTTAGGGGAACCTCATTGTAGAGTGGACTAATTGATTTGTTGAACCACTATAAAAATCTTCTGTCTTCATTTCCTTATTTTTCAGTTTAATTTGTTTTTTCTAACATATTGGTTATAGTTTGTGGAGATTTTTAAAAAAAAATTAAAAGCTCTGCCTATTCACCGCCCTCTAGGTTGCACTATAAATAAAGTCAAGTCGCAACTTCATGTGAAGCAAAAACAACACATTCAAAATGTTTTCTGTAAACTGTCAGAACAAGCCAAGATTAAGTATAGAATTCACTTGAATGCCATGATCCGTGTCATAAGATTTGTATTGCTCAATGGATTAGCTTTTTTAGGGCATGATGAATCATCAGATCCGGAGTGCAAAGGTATTTTCCTTGACCTTCTCCAATTTATGGTTGAGCATAATGAATCTATCAAACAAGTTATTTTGGGAAAAGCTTCGGGAAATAACAAGTTGACTCATTCTAGTAACCAAAATGAAGTTGTTAGTGCTGATGCAATTGAAACTCCCAATCTTATCATTAAGGATATAGACAATGACTCATTTGCAATATTAGTTGGCGAGTTCTGTGATGTATCATGCGAAGAACAAATGGTCATTGTTGCGTGGTATGTTGTCTAGATGGGAAGTGCTGTAAAATGGTTTGTTGGTATTGTACATGTTCCAGATACCACTTCTTTGTCACTTAAGGTGACAATTGAATATTTATTTGCTAAACATGATCATTTGAGTTTGTCAAGGCTAAGTGGGCAATGTTATGATGGAGCTAGTAATATGCAAGGTGAATTCAATGGCCTCAAAGCTTTAATTCTTAGAGAGAACAAATGTGCATTTTTGATCCATTGCTTTACTCATCAACTTCAATTGACACTCGTAGTTGTTGCCTAGAATCATGTTGATGCAGCTGAATTTTTTTGTCATGCTAGCTAGGTAACAAATACTGTTGGAGGCTATTGTAAAAGGAAAGGTATTCTACTAGAAGCACAAGCTATCAAAAATTGTGAACTTGAAAGTGGGCAAGGTTTGAATGAATAAACTAGTGTCAACTGGCCCGGTGCTACGCATTGGGGGTCATATTACAGGAACATTATGAATTTGATATTGATGTTCTCTTCCATGGTTGAGGTATTGGAGTTTATTACAAAAGATGCGACATTACCTGAGCAAAAGGTTGAAGCACGTTTTCTTATGGACTTGGTCCTATCCTTCGATTACAAGCAACGAGAAAAACATCTTCACGATAAAAAATGATTTGTCATTAGCATTGCAAAAAAAGATCAAGCTACTGTGAATGCCATGGGATTATTCATGGTGTCTAAAAATCGATTACAAGCAATGAGAGATGTTGAATGGGAATCGCTCATGGTTGAAGTATGCTCATTTTATAACAAATTGATATTGCTATTTTAGACATGAATGGTAAATTTGTAGCTTGTGGTAAGTCGAAGCACAAAGTCTGACAAGTAACAAATTTACACCACTACTGTGTTGAGATGTTTTACACCGTTTTTGACATGCAACTTCAAGAGCTTAACAATCAATTTTCAGAGACAAGTACTTTGTTGATTCTTTGTGTGACTTGCTTGAATCCTTGTCATTTATGTTTTTCCTTTGATAAGGAGAAATTGACTTCATCTTGCCGGGTTTTATCCATATGACTTTTATCCGGTAAGCTTATGGCCACAGGACAATCAACTTCAAAACTATATATTTGATGTCCACTCTAACGGTGATTTTGTACTGTTGAAAGGAGTTGGGGAACTTTCAAAGACTACAGTGGAGAAAAAGAAGAATCATGCATATTGGTTAGTCTATCTACTTGTGAGGTTAATTTTTCTTCTTCCAGTTGCCACAACAACAGTTGAAAGAACGTTTTTGTTGATAAAAAAAAAAAAAAAACAATCGCATGGGGGATTTGCCAAACACCGGCCTTTTAACCTAAATCGGGATCGTGTGGTGGGATTTGCCTAATGCCAGCTTGCTAATCAAGTAGTAGTTGGGAGACGTCTAGCTAATAGTAAGGATAGCAAAGAAGAATCATAACCCAAAGTTAAAGAAGAACCAGAAGGCTATCAATCTGGACAACCACAACAATGGATTGATGATTATTGTGTGAACATCGATAGTTGATATTTCGACGTTTAACGGTAATCTACATATTAAAGAATTCTATACTAGATTTCAGAGATTGAATGAAAAAGGGTAAAGATGGTTGCTTACAAACTGAAAAGTGACATTGCAATTTGGTGGGACCAATTGTAGGCAAAAGGACGAGTTTGTAGAAATTGCAGTTTTGTCATGCCCTCGAAATTCAATGAATATAACATTAAGAAATTCCACATGGACGGTCAACAAGTCCACGGGCCCCGTCAAATTTCAAGTTGTCAAATAATCAGAGTCAGCATAAAAAGGGGTACAATAGTCTATGGCAACCCATTCCCCAAGCCAAAATACACAAGTCTTAAAGTATTTACAAATCAAAGTCAAAAGATTTAATATGAATAAGTTACAAAATTGTCTCTTCAAAATTTTAAACCCAAGATAATGAGGTAACTCCTCTTTAAGCTTTCAAAAGATGCATGCAATCACTTCATGCACACCCAAATCATGCTCCGTGCTGGGTACCTGAAAAATGATAGGTTGAGCTCACTAGCCCAGTAGAGAAACGTCTACCAAAAATAAACACAATGAAACGTAGATGCGAGATGAGACATGAGGATGAAAGCTAAACAAGATAACCAAGATTTTACAAGAGTCCAACGAATCACACAAGTTTATAAATCCCTTGTTATCATCCAAGTGTACCCGATGCATACCCGATATGTGTCCTCTCTCATAAGTGTCCAATTCGTCCGTTGTGTCGCGTCAACCATTTTATTTAAATTGGATATTTAGAAATTCCTCGCGACATGTCCATAGGACAGCTCAAGTATCATTCTGGGCTATCTTTCGACCCCGTGTAATCTTCCCCTTGGCCAAGGCATAGTTCCTCGTGACACGCCCATAGAACGGCCCGAGTATCATTCCGGGCTACCTTTCGGCCCTGTATCAAGAGTTTCAAGTTCTTATTTCAATTCACGTTCATTGGTTTCACACAAGTGTCGTCATATCACTCATACCTCGGATCGTCACTCAAGCTCACGCATTTCGTCAAAATCTTCAATTCACATAATAACAAGTGTATGACCACGTAGGTGTCGCGTAAAATCAAACCGAGTCACCAATTATACTAGGATAGGCTAAGGACGAGTTATTCAACGAGTTTTGAGGTATAAGAGATGATTACGCCAAGTAATAGTACGAACAAGCGACCGAAATTGACGAAAACAAGTTTTGGTGAAGCGAATGGGGGGAGTGGATCGATCCACTGTGGGAGTGGATTGATCCAGAATGAGAGTGGATCAATCCACTATGGTCCGGAGCAAAACAAAAGGTTGTGGAGTTACGGACCATAGTGGATCAATCCACTATGGTCCGTAACTCCATCAGAAGGTTTTGGATCGATCCAACCCAAAAGTGGATCGATCCAGAAACCTCATGAGCAGATTTTTGACAGCAACAAGGGGATTTCCATGGCTTCCAAAACCAACCCAACCAAGGCCAAATATCAACTTCAAAGATTTCATGAGAGCATTGCTTCAACTAAATTCCACAGAACATCAACCACAACATACATCAAACTATAATCAACTTAAACTAAGAAATATATGGATTTTCAATGAGTTTTCAAGAAATCATGGAGGATTGATCAAATAATGGGTATCATATACATACCATACACTTCAAAACACTTAGTAATGGTAGAAATCCTCCTACCTCAAAGATTTGCTCCAAGTCAACCCAAAAATGAATTCCTAGATCCCCAATTTGAGCAATCCCGTTTTGGCCCTCTCGGTGTGAAAATATGGTACTTCGAGCTCCCAAACACGCGTAGATGATGAATATGAGGTTGAATCTTGAGTTTGAGAGGCATGGGAGGTGGATTTGCGGTGGAACTTGAAGAGAATATGGGGTGAGAGAAGAGAGGGGCTGCTGCCCTTTTTGAGAGAGGGAGAGTGGTGTATTTTGCCCAAAAAATCTAATCCATATGGTGTATATATACACCCATACACTTGCACTTAAACCCCTCATGTTTCTAATGTGTTATAAAGACACCTCAAAGCATATATGCGTCTCATATTGACCTCGTATTACATTTTAAAATATTCCTCACATTTTCCCAACATTATTTTCAAAAAAAATTATTTAAAAACACGAGTCCTTACAAGTTTGGTGGGAACAATCATCACAACAGTCAACCTATGTGCATGGGTGCTTAACCGTGCGCACAGGTACTCTTCACCCAAAGTTTTCTTCTTTAAATTTCTCGTTTAAAATGTGTTTGAAACATTTATTTCTGTTCTTAATTTTTGGAAATTAACTAGAAGAGATTTTCTGATGACTAACAAATCACCCTTTTAGAAAAAAAAAATGGGGAACTAATATGACTAGAACTAAGGTAAAAACTACAAACTCCTACAAAAACTGACATAAAAGATGATTTTCAAAAAATGGGTTCCACACTAGTACCCTTGCACAAGGGTACTCAACTCATGCACAAGGGTTGTGACTGATGCACAAGGCTACTCAACCTATGCATAAGGGTTGATTTGGAAAGTTGATATTTTGAAGACTTGATTTTTGTCACACACAAATCTGTTCCAAGCCCACCTCCAGTATGAGGAACTGGAATGAACCTTGAGGGTCCCTTCAAAGGGTGAAGATAATGACCCAAAGACCAACTTTTACCCTTTTAAAACTCTTTTCAATACTGCTTGATAGTGGTATGAGCTAGGTTGGATGAGCAGTAGGTTGAAATGATAGACTTATGATTGAGAAGCTGTTTGATAGTGGTATGAGCTAGGTTTGAACTTGATTTTTTTTAAAGGGATTGTTTATGGAATTTTTGACATTATGATGATGGAGGAGTATGGGTTAAACATAGGAATAGCTATAAGCAGATTTTGGAGATTTTTAGAGAGTGGAAATGGCTGGAAATTTTTAATTTAGGCAGAAGAGAAGTCCTCGTTTTTTGGAATTAAGTGGTGGTTAAATAGGCTGGGGATGTAGGAGAAGAAGACAAGAAGGTCAAATGGGTAGGGAAGACATCATGGGTCCTGGAAACAAGTTTGTGGGTTTGGGGGGAAAGGGGACACCTAGACGATCTTATAGATCCAATTGCCATCATGAGTGCTGACTGCCGAGCTATGAAAAGGCCTTGGTGCCTTGGCGTGTGTTAGACAACTAGTGGCGCAGCGGTTGAGACTAGTGTGCATGGGTTCAAATTGGTGTGCAAGAGTTTGTGGACGGCCCATGGAGATTGTACGGTGTCACGCATGAAAAAGATTGTGATTTGTTAGAGTCGCCACCCAGATTTGAGGTCCAAATTCGAGAAATCGATAAAAATATGACTCGTTTGCCTGTTTAATGGAAAAAGATTTTACTGATCACTGCGGAACCAGAAATTTCTCGGATTCGGGGGTTTGGTTACGAGAGGGGAAGGGTTTTACGGCACCCCTCTCGCCTGGTCCGTGAACCGGTCTCTACTCAATACTTCGTGGGATTCTGAAAATGTTTGAAATTCAATTTAATCACGAAAATGGGGAATTGGGGATGGGAACCATGTAAATAATAAAAGCATAATGAACAATGCAAGTTTAATGTGAATGCTCGTGCACATGATTTATGTGGGAATAATAATACTAAAGAATTATTATGACGAATGCTTGCAGAAGAGAAAAATAACAGAAATTAAACAAACAATTCAAGAAATTATAGACTTAATGCTTAACTAACTGATTTATAATCTGGGTTTCAAAACAGGAGTTGAGCGCTCAAGGATGAGGACTTGAGCGCTCAAACCCTTCAGAACTAATCCGGCTTTCAAACCTTATGGATTGGCGCCAAGCCGCCGATTCAACTTCGTGATTTTTTGCACTTTCATCCCTTCTTTACTCTTTATTTACAAGATCAAACATCAGTAAAATGTTTTTAATGAAGATTCAAATGAAAACAAACAGATTGATCTCATAAATAACGATAAAAAGGAGAAAATCATCAAATTTTAACAAAAGAAATGCTTGGGAATGGGAGAAAGAAGTGAATCCAGATCATATACATAGCACCAAAACCCCACACACGCTTGAATTCTAGTAAACCATGATCCATTTTCAAAATATCTAAAAATCAACAATCTGCTCAAGAACAGCTTGAGCGCTCAAGTTGATGGCATTGAGCGCTCAAGCCATTATATGACTTTCTGATTTTTGTTAAGAAAACAAATTCTGAATAATTTTCATGACCATCAAACATGATATGAAGGTTTATGAAACTATAAAGTCACTGATTTACATTCAAATACAAAGTTGTTAAAGGTTTTAAAGCTTGATTATCATAAAAAGGTTAATCTATACTCATGCAAAAGGTTTTAAAGTAAAAACAAGCTATTTTAAAGATTATATGAGCATAGTTTAACTGTTGAATGATAATCAAAACCCCATATGAAACTCAAAACTCAGCAAAATAGAAACTGCCCAGAAATGGACTTGAGCGCTCAAGGCTTGAGGCTTGGCGCCAACCCCCTCGCTAAATCAGCGAATTTCGACAGTGTTTTTAAACAACTTTTAGACCTTTGTGAGTTCAATTCAAGTATAAAGAACTTGATTGAACACACCGGTCACCCTCAGACGAACCAAAACAGCAACAATCACTTGTTTAACTACCTTTTATACTTGATTGGAAGCTTGAACTAGATTGTGGGTTTGGAAATGAAAGATTGTTGAGAATTTGGTCAGTTTATGGACTGAATCGTGTAGAGTATGAGGTTGATTGTTGAACACAGGCTGAATTTGGTGTTTACAGGTGGTTTTACAGGTGATTTTCTGTGGGAGGAGAGTGGGTTTGTAAAGAGAGAGAGAGAGAGGACGACTACTGAGTGAATTAGAAGCTGTAGAGCAGAAAGATGGTGAACCCCTAAATAAGGGGTAGTGGATGGTTTATATAGGCAGTGAGTGGAGGGAAGGGAGGAGAGAGAGGAAATGGGTTGTATAATAGGTGTAGTTTAGGTGTAGTTTTAGGAAAATGTAGGGTGTATTATACGTGTACAGTACGTATAGAAATGGTTAGACGCTCCACTATGCATGAAATCTCATGATGAGATACTCTGCAGATTCCTGACTGGTTCAGAGTTGAGCGCTCAAGGCCGTGGGCTTGAGCGCTCAAGGTGCTCCTCGCAGATTGAGTGCTCAAGGTCTAAGGCTTGAGCGCTCAAGGTGCTTAGTGGCAGATTGCTTGGTTTAACTTGGTTCAACAATGCTTGAGCTAGTTCAGGTTATTTGGTGGTGTTTGGTTGATTTTGACCAGATTCAAGCCATCTTCACAAATTTCGGGTAGCCATGATTGGTCCATTTCATCATTGGGAATACTTGAGCACATCCCGGGTTCAAAATCGGGGTGTCTACAGAGTTGATCTCTAATTCTGGTAGTTTTTTGGTCGGGGCACTATTGCACAAAGGTTGAGATAAATGCTCTCTAATTGATTTTGAAAAGGGTTCTTGATTTTTCAATTCCCTAAGAGCATTGATCCAAGCCTATAGAGGTATGTTTAGGCTTATTTTCATCATCCAGGAGGCCAATGGCCATAGTCCGAGAATTATAGAGGGTTCGAATTAGGGTGTTTACATCGTCCCAACCTGAAGCAAAGAGAAAAAAAAAAAACGCCTCCTTCTTCTTCCTTGCTGATCTTGCTCACTTTCTTCCACCTCTTGGTACATCTCTCTCTCTCTCTCTCTCTGAATCTCTTTTTCATATTCATGCGGCTGAATTGGGGTATGGGTTGGGGTGTTGTTTCTCGTGTGGAATGTAGGAGAGAGAAGGTTGTTAGGTAGTAGACTTTGACTAGGGTTGGGTTAGGACGAAGGGATCATGGTGGGGGTGGGAATGAGGTATGGGTTGGATTGATTTAGGGTTTTTGATTTGGAGTTGGGCTAGTTAGAGTTTGTGGTTAGGGATCGGAGATTTAAGGGGTTTTTTGTTAATTGAACATTTTTAAAATTTTTATTTTTAGATGTTTTTGCTCGAATGTATTTACTATTATTGCCATTTATGATCCCAATTTCAGTCTTTTGATCTAGGTTTTTCTCACAGTCTGTCTCGTGGATTATAATTTCATTACTGTGGACGTCCCACGGAGATCATGCGGCGTTGCGCGTTGTAAAAGATTGTGTTTTGTTAGAGTCGCCACCCAGATTTGAGGTCCGAATCCGAGAAATCGATAAAAATATGACTCGTTTGCCCATTGAAAAAGATTTTACTGATCACAGCGAAACCAGAAATTTCTCTGATTCGGGGGTTTGGTTACGAGAGGGGAAGGGTTTTACGGCACCCCTCTCGCCCGGTTCGTGAGCCGGTCTCTACTCAATATTTCGTGGGATTCTGAAAATGTTTGAAATTCAATTTAATCACGAAAATGGGGAATTGGGGATGTGAACCATGTAAACAATAAAAACGTAATGAAAAAAAATGCAATTTTAACGTGGATGCTTGTGCGTGATGATTTACATGAAAAGGGGAGATTAACAATAAAGAAAAATTACAACAAATATTTACAGAAATTAACCACAACAGAAACTATACCGCTACTCCAGAAATCATGAACATGAGACTTAATCTGACTTACAATCTGGATTTCGAAATAGGAGTTGAGCGCTCAAAGATGAGGACTTGAAGCTCCAAACCCTTCAAACCCGGTTTGGCCAGCCAAACCTTATGGATTGAGCTGAAAACCGATTCAGCTTCTGTGATTTTCTGCACTTTCATCCCTTCTTTACTCTTTATTTACAAGATCTAACATCAATAAAATGTTCTTAATGAGGAATCAAATGAAAATAGACAAATTGATCTCATAAATAATGATGAAAAGAAGAAAATCGTCAAGTTTTAACAAAAGAAATGCTTGGGAATGAAAGAAAGAAGTGAATCTAGATCATATGCATAGCAACAAAATCCCACTCACGCTTGAGTTCTAGTAAACCATGATCCATCATCAAAACATCCAAAAATCAACAATCTGCTCAAGAACAGCTTGAGCGCTCAAGTGGATAGCATTGAGCGCTCAAGCCATTACATGACTTTCTGATTTTTGTTAAGAAAACTGATTCTGGATAATTTTTAGAACCATAATACCTGAGATGAAGGTTTATGAAACTAGAAAATCACTGATTTGCTCTCGAACATTAGATTTTCAAAGGTATTGAAGCTTGATCATCATAAAATAGTTAATATATACTCATGCAAAAGGTTTTAAAGTAAAAACAAGCTGTTTTAAAGATTATATGAGCACAATTTAACTATTAAATGATGATCAAAATCCCAAATAAAGCTTAAAGTTCAAAGAAAACAAAAAGCGCCCCGATTGGACTTGGCTCAAGGCACGAGACTTGAGCTTCAACCCCTCGCTACAAATCGCAAATTTTGACAGTGTTTTAAACAACTTTTTGGACCTTTGTGAGTTCAATTCAAGTATAAGGAACTTGATTGAACACACTGACCACCCTCAGATGAACCAAAAACAATAACAATTACTTGTCTAACTACCTTTCCACTTGATTTGAAGACTTGAACCTGATTTTTGGCTTAGGGATAGATGATTGTGGTTGTTTTGGTTAGTATCTGGATGGATGGTGAAAAGTATCAGGTTAATTGATGATTCAAAGGCTTAATTTTGAACTAGGCAGATGGTTTTCATCCGTGGTTTTGATGGAGGAAAAGTGGTTTTGTAGAGAGAGAGAGAGAAGGCACGATTGCTGGATAGAATATCAACTGGAGTACTGAATTGGTGAACCCTTGAATAAGGGGTAATGGATGGTTTATATAGGCAGTGAGTGGAGGGAAGGGAGGAGAGAGAGGAAGTGGGTTGTATACTAGGTGTAGTTTAGGTGTAGTTTTAGGACAGTGTAGGGTGTATTATACGTGTAAAATACGTATAGAAGTGGTTAGACGCTCCACTCTGCATGAAATCTCATGATGAGATACTTTGCTGCGATTCCCCGATCGGTTGAGTTGGCCAAAGCCGTGGGCTTGGCTTGGCCAAGGTGCTTCAGCGGATTGGCGCTCCAAGGTCTCAAACTTGGCCTTCAAGGCTTTTTGATGGCGCATCACTGGTTTAACTTGGTTCAACAATGCTTGGATTGGTTTAGGTTATTTGGTGATGTTTGGTTGATTTTGATCAGATTCAAGTCATTTTCACAAGTTTCGGGTAGCCATGATTGGTCCACTTCATCATTGGGTGTGCTCGAGCGCATCCCGAGTTCAAAATCGGGGTGTCTACAATTACATGTCATGTGTTATTGTTTTGTTGTTGTTAATTGTTGATTTATTTGGTTCGTTATGGTATTAGTGATGTGTAATTTGTGACTCTTACATGAAATTTCTGGTACATGAGGTACAATGCTGTTTTCTAGTCACTACTTCAAGTCCGGTATAGAAGATATTACTTGCTATGGTTGTAAGGTGCAAATGCAATTGTTAATGAGGACCTATAGTAATTTTTTTTTTTGCATTGATTGTTCCTTGGCATTCGTTACGATGACGGTGCAACTTTTTTTTGTGTGGGCGGCTTTTCTATGGACCAATTTTAGGAATACGGAAGTGTGCAATTGGCAGCAAGATGTCCAATTACAGAAGACTTTTAAGTGTCCCAAATTTAAGGAAAAAAATGCTTTCAATGTAGAGGAGCATATGGTTTCTCACTTTCTCTCTCTCTCTCTCTCTCATGTATTTCACTTATGTGTTTGAGGTGATAATGAAGACACCCCAATTTTAATCCCTGTGCATCCCCGATGATGATGAGAAGAAAGCGCGAAATGTACCTTGGAACGGATACTTGAGTCGGAAGAACTGAAAACCCCAAAACCCTAAACTGTACGGCTTAAAACTTCATTTGCACCGTGCGGTATTTCTATGTGCACCGTACGACACACCTTTGATGCCGTATGACACCTCCCATCAATAGGATTCCCGTGTTCGCTTAGCAGCTCAAAAATGAATGATGATATTCACCTGAGTGATGATATTCGGCCAAAGATGCTAACTCACCTTCGTCTATAAAAAACCGATGCCATCTGGCGGTTTCGAGAGAGAGTTCGATCAGAGAAAGAGCGGAATCAAACCATATCGAAAGAGAAACCTGAATTCCTCCCGCACAAATTAGTTGAAAAATCCCAGTGATACCGCTACCCTTTCTGAGAATTCGTTGTTGTGCTTATATTCATCCACTAATCAAACCTCTCCTTCGCATAAACCCAAAAACCCGGTAGCTATTTCACGCAACCAATCAATCCGATTTAATCCATTCGGTTCTGTTTCAAGGTACCAAAAAAATTTCGTTATCAAATTGCAATCTTCTGAGGGGAATCTCCATTGGGCTTGAGGAGGAGGGCTCCGTAGTTTTTCCTTGAGTTTAAATGGAGACATGTCAATAAGATTCAAGCCTCTCGGGTCAGTATCACGCGAGATTGTCTATTGTCGTGGGATGCCATCTTTAAAAATGAGGTACATCCATTCCAGAAAACCATTGTACAAACTTGTTTTCATCAACAAATAATGTGGTTTTTCCAAAAAAAAAAATAGGGCTTGCTTTCAATTGGGTGAAATCCGGAATTTTTGAAAATTATAACTCATAGAGGCACTGTACGACACCCGTTTTATACCGTGCAGTGTAATTTCGTACACCGCATGGTGTCACTGGAAAAACATTTTCTATGCTCTGTTTCTAAAAACCCGATGCTCTGTTTTTGATAAAAACCAGTGGGTCTAATTGCATTTTACCCCCCTTGTTTCATAATTTTACATTTATACCCCCTCTTAGTTAATTTTTTCGCGTTTATATGCTTGATTGTGTGTTATTTTGATTTATTGTTATTATTTGTCCCTTTTAAGCTCATTATTTCCTGATATATTGTTCATCTGAAATAAATTTTTCAATAAAATATTGTCAAAAAAAATCCCACAAAATTTAGTAAAGACCGGAAAATTTCGAGCACGCAGAGTGCAATTTTTGAACAAAACCTTCCCCGTGGGTAACTTGGATCCCGAACCCAAATCTCCATTTTTCGCAGATCAAGCCTTTTTTCAGCGGCACAAGAGTCATTATTTTTTCTAAATGGTTTCTCAAGTACCTAACATTTTTCAGAAATTAAACCCCGGGAGTCGAGAAATTAAACCCCGGGTGGCGACTCTAAATTTTTCCTTTTTTTCCGGATCGCCCTTTTTCACAAACACAATACCAAAAAGTGTGGGCCCGTTCCGCGAAGTGACATCCACATATAACAATAATTATCTTTTTACTATTGAATAACCTGAATGTTGTGCAGATGATGATTGCCTGTACGATTGGAGCCTGGTCCTATTGATGATCCCATTTTGACACAATAGAAGTGTGTTTTTGAAGCATATCTATTGACGATTCAAAACACGCTTTCAGCATAAATTTCCATATGGGTCAAAACATCACTTCAAAATGTGTTTTTGAACCACTTTTCTTTTGTTTTAAAAAAAAATGTGTTTAGAAAACTTGCTTTTTAGGCGGATTACAATTAACCAATGTCAAAATCGTGTTTAGCAACACGATTTCATGAAAGCATGATTGCTAACCATGTTTTCACGTATTCCAGGAATAAAATTTAAAAAGTTGCATTTTAATTAATAAAGTTACAAAATAAACCAAAGTCAGTTCACCCATAGATACTACCACCCAAATTGTTAGACGATTGTAGTTAGTAAAAATGTGAGTTAAAAATACTTCTTAGGTCCAATACAATAAGTATGTATGCAGTTAGTAATTAAATCAGGAATTAAAACGACTTCTCATGTTGATTCGAAATTAAAACGACTTGTCATGTCCAACATTAGAAGTATGTTTGGACTTGCTGGTCAAACATCCACATTGGATAGCAACACGTCGGATGAAATTCCAAGAAATTTTTCAAGTTAAGAATGAGAAGTAAAGAAAGATCTCTGGTTGAGAATGAGAAGTATAAAATGACGGTAGTTTTACAAATTAATAGTTTGAAAACAATGGCAAATCGATGAATAGTTTAAAAAACAACGTTAGCTTGAATAAAAAAAATCAAGAGAAGAGAGGGAGAGACAAAGAGTGATGTAGAGAGAGAAAGAACCTAACATTTCTGGACCGGTGCACATGTGAGAGGGAGGGGGTAATCTAGTTAGATTTTTCCATTTTTCTTTTGATCGGCAAAATAAATTTATATATAGACAAAATGAGGACAATACGAGTACAAACAAAAAACAGGAGCAAAGAGGGTCGACAATAAAGAATCAACCACACCCAATTTTTTTTTTAGGAGAAATAGGTAGAAATAACCACACCCAAATTTATGTATAGATTTTTCCAGTTATAAGTGCTTTTTTAGATTTGGGCTAGAGCCCAATGGAAAAACTAACAAGTCGGCCACTAGGCCAATAAAGGCCACCATACCTATTCCAAGTGCTCCATTTCTTACAAACACATAGAGAGAGAGAGAGAGAGAGACTATGGCTCCAATAATAATAGCTAAAAAGAAATCCCAGACCCACATCCCATGAACGGTGGAGGTGGAGCCAATAGCTATGCTCAAAATTCTTTTATCAGGCGCGCTCTCTCTCACTTTCTACGGTTTTAAAATTGTTTAAAATTTACTGCTGAACATTGCATTTTTTGATACATTATTCGATTTTGCCTTTCGTATTTTTTGCAATAAATCATAACAATGAAGTCAAAATGAATATTTATTTGAATGTGTATTGGGAAAAATAAAATAAATTAATCAACCGCAATAAATAGAAAAATAAAAGAAATATTTTAAATTTACATATTCGTTTTAGAAAATTTTCCATATATATTGTCAATGCCGAACTTAAATTTTGGTTTAGTTCTTACTTTTTTTTTTCGACATTATTACTGATCACACTTTGGTTTATGCAGAGAGGGGTTTATACAGAGAGGAGTAGTAGAAGGTGCAAAAAACAATGCCTGAGAAGCTTGACATTAAGAACTTACCCAAAACATTTCACATCGCTGACTTCGGATGTTCTACTGGAGAACTGGACCCAAGGCATTCTTTGTCATGCAAAACATTATAGAAGCTGTGATGGTCAAGTACCAATTGAGTACTCCTCGATAAATTCCACGTCTTCTTCAACGATCACGTCGACAGCGATTTTAATACTCTCTTCAAACCTTGACCCTCCAAACCACCATATATACTTTGCTGCCGGCTTGGCCGGTTCATTCTATCGTCAGTTGTTTCCTGAAGCCTCTCGCCAAATCACGCACTCGTCTTAGGCTCTGCAGTGACTCTCCAAGGTTCTGCCAGGAGTCACGAACAGAGGCTCTCCTGTTATAACTTTTATTCACAAATATTATTCTATCACATAAATTATTAGAACATATTAATATAGAAAACAATGAGTATTAGACAAATAGTAAAAAATAAGAAAGATGTTGCCTGTGAGATTGAGAGTCATGTAGTCACTGTCTTAAGGCTAATATTCCTCCCCTCGTGAAGGTTCCACCGGAGTGTACTAGCTCCAAGATTAAATCCAAGCGCTCACAAGCATTCCTCATCCGATGTTCATGACCACCGAGAGGTTTGAACGAGTCACGAACCGAGTTGCCCAATGATATAGAAATTAAGTAATATGGATACATAAAACTCCTCAACCAATTTAGCTCTCTCATTGAGTATAAACTTATTTCACACACACCATTCTCACCTTTATCCAAAAACCCACATATATATAGGTCATTAGAATTAGAACCTCATTAGTATAAATAATGATAGAAATAAATCCCTTTTAATTTTGTAACGGAAAATAGTTTAATATACAATAAACACTATAATGGTAAATGAGGTAAATAACGGTAATTAAACTGAGGTGTTATTATTTTATTTTTTATTAAAATGTTCCAACAATCCCCCACTTTTAATAAAAATAAAATAATCATTATTTGACTTAAAAGAAATCATGATTTTAAAATCCAATATACACAAAGAAAATTTTGGGCAACTATATACTGTGTAATCGGTGAGGGTGTCTTCCGAATTTGAACCCACTCTTAGTGTTAACAGTATTCCTTTGAAGGATCATAGGGGCTTATACCTTGAACTAGATCCTTTGAGCCAAAGTTCAACATGTCACACACACAGTATCGGTATTGGACATCAGTTCGCGGGTTAGTGCTATTAATGGCCATGCATTGAATCTTGATTCTCATGAGGGTTACTAGAGGTCAGCCCGAGCCTCATAGTCGCCGCCTCACGACGGCCCCCACTTAGGTGAATCCTTCAAGGGTACAGTGACGGAATGTACCTTGCAAAAGAATTTTTGCCTTGGATTCATTCAGTGTATAACCCTTCCTTAACCAGTCACTTATTCAGCACAATTGCCTTAGGGATGGCAGGGAGAGTCTAAAAGACAATCTCCTTTCATTAAATGAGTGCTGGAACAAGTCACGCAATGTGGATTGTTTTTATCCATTGAACTTCCTTCATGGGATCTCCAATCATAGAAGATGGGTTACCTCCCTAGGTGACTCCCTGTGGGCTTTAAGCCCATCCCCTCGTCATAATTTGTATTTAGCCTCAACGCTAGTCCAGTCCCAAATAACAATTTTAGTATGGATTTAGCCTCAATGCTAGTCTCGGGACAATGAATTTAATTCTTATATGGATCTAGCCTCATCGCTAGTCCGGGCCCATATATTATCGACCTCGAATTTAGAGGCTTGACTGCTCTTCACTTATCAACTTCGTTATGTGCGGTCCTATGACAACACAATCAACAAACTCCAATACACTATTAGATGATTTCATGCCATATACATTAACTTCGCCCATGTGATTAACATATCATACTACATCTCTTCTCAAGAAATATCTAAGCAATATTCCCATAATATATAACACCACCACTGCTTGACCGTTCGGGTGATTAATAATTAACTAAGATTTCGTCCTAAGCGTAGGACTCTTGACCGGTGTAGCACAATAAATCCAGAAGTACCGGAGTCGAACCACAGAGACGGCTAACGGTGTTTGACTCAAAAGTGTGGAGTTTTAGTTTCAACGGCTCTTAGGTAGCCACCCCTTAGATTTTATGAGATTAATTAACTAATTACTAAGCTAATTTAACTGATAAACTGCCAATTAATGAAAGGAGCGCAGCTGTGGGAACCTAGCGCTCACACCTAGCCTAACCAATATTTACTCGGGCCACAATTAATCATTTTGCTGATTTTAAAACACGAGAAAAGCTTCCTAACAAATGCGTACCACCTGTCACCAAATTCTGTGCGCATTCGAATTCCGGTAATGCCTGGGTTAGTTTGTTAGATAAGTTTCAAGTTCTCAAAATTGCTCGAAAATTGACTTAATTCGACCCCGAGGTGAAATATTGCTTAGCCTAGATGTTGGCGCCTTCGCCCCGCAGTCGCACTCAAACAACTACTCACTCATGCTTATAAAAATAATTGGAATCAAAATAACCCTAGATCTATGCATGCTTGAAGTATAGGATAGGAAAAACAATAGATAACGGTACCGTAAATTGCAAGGGAAAACTCGAACTTGATTCATGATTCGCAATACTCCAATCCATCACTGAGATTCTTGAAGTAAAACTAAACACAGAACGCTGAATGTAGGACTAAAATTTGTAGCCGAAAACTTCAAAATACAAACCCTAGGTAAAAGTGTGGAACCCTAATCTAAGTTAAAACATAAGTATTTATACTAATCTCTAATTTCTAATTAAAATCCGAGACAGAATAGGATTATACTTTGCGGACGACCAAAACGCTGCCATTCACTGGCCAAGATAAGCTATTTGTAGCGCTACACCAAAAATGGTGTAGCACTACCTCTTGCTTATCTCCCCCTTTGACTGGTTGACTCTTCCCGTTGACCATTGACTTATAACAATCCGGTAGCACTACACCTCTTTTGGTGTAGCGCTCCAGAACATTCTGTTCATTTCGGAGCCCCTTTTGTGCCATCTTGAGCGCTCCTTCACTTTGGGGTAGCGCTCCCAAACATCTTTTCTCTAAATCCTGCTCCAACACCTAGTCTCCACAGCGCTCCAATTCTCAACCCACGTACACGAGCCATCCGGACACTTTCCATTACCACTAAATCACCTCAATTCCCTGCAAAATAAGCATAAACACCTAATGCAACCACGTGCACATATTAAATAGAAAATGAGGATTAAATCCATGATAATTAGGCCAATTCTACCCTACTCAGGCGCTCAAATGCAACTATTTCACGCGCCAATCAACCACATTTATTATAAATATGCAGAAGATTGTAAATCAAACCAATCTGTTATTTAACTTGCAAGAACTTGTATATAACCCCACATTTCAGTCGTCCATGGAAAATATACCGACAATGATAATATCAAACAATTAAAAAATAGTAAGTAGCATTTGTGGGCTTTGGTAATTTTGAACTATAATTAAGCATAAAATAGCTTATGATTGTATTAGGCATATACTCACACTCTATCTTATATAAAGTCATTCTCCAATACTGATGACTAAAAAATGCCATTAAGTGTAAAGTAATACAAATTATTTGCAACACCACAACTATGACATTCGCATTTCTCGTGAAGACCTCGTGCATGGTGCTAAGAACAAGAAGACAAAGTCATAATCCACAGCCCCACTATGACTAAATTCGCAAATGTAGAAATACTCATGCAATACTATAATAATGGTTTAATGCTTTCATTTTCGCATAGTGATTGTAGAAGAAATTTTCCTTTCTATAAATAAGATGTATACACTTAACTTTCTGAGCCACAAAATGAGAACTTGATCAGTAATACTAACCTAACATTATTATGAGCTTGTAAACAAGTTTTAGTGTTCAATAATTTCACATTACAAGTTTTGAAACTTACGAAAAATAATTACGCTTCAATATTCCCCCACAAGTTTCAAAACTTAGTAAAATCACAATAATAATAATTTGGGCAACATATACATACACAACACATCATCGATAATGGAGGTATTATACAAAACCACTCAAAACTCTATTTAGGCTTCATTGCTTGCATTTTCATGATGCAAAAACGGTAAGAGGATAAAAGTTCTCATACAAGAAAAGTATTCACATTAATGAATTTGAAGTGTTTGATTTTGCTCAATACTATTCAGAAATGACTCGTCCATTTTTTCCATATTTTCCATAGGAAAAAAAAAACATATTATGCAACAGGACCAATTCATCTAGGAGAAAACACAAATTCTAGTGTAAACAAAACATGTATCATTCAGAAAACAAAAAGAGAATCATACTCAGTTAACCAATAATCAATCAAACTTACTAGTACAAAAATTCAGTAAACACGAGAATTGAAAAAAAAAAAAGAAAAGAAAAAAAAGTGTACTTCAGAGCAAGAGTTCTAAACTATCACTGTGATGATATTTATAGAAGAAAGTTGTAATCCTATATGTTGAAACTTGTCTTCAAGGAAAAAAAAAAAAAAAAACCCAACCTTCAATGGCACACAACTAATTTTCGATATGCTTCTCGAGTAAAAATTTTTAATCAAAAAAAAAATATATATTTCCAAATAAAAATTCTGGGAAAGATACATATAATCTAATGATTGTAGTTTACTAAAAATAAGATTGTGACCAGTAGTCTCGATACCCTTACAGAAGCCAGTTCCTTCAATTACCATTATCAATTGATCTTGCGTTACGTGGCCAGTGGTCTTAGCACCCACTCAAAACTGTTTATCTCTATATACACAAACAGTAGTCTTCTGCACCTACTGGGAGCCGTTATTGATATGTACCGAATAATCGGTAGTCTTCACACCTACTAGGGCTATTTATTAAACACTTAGATTACACTGAAAAACAGCTTCCACGAGTATTGTCCAAGAAAAACTTTTCTGAATCCTCAAATCTAAAATTTTGAAAAAACCTTTTGACTTCTGAGTGATGGAAAACCTTAAATATCTTTCTAGTTTGTTTTAAAAATTCAAAAATAGTTGAGACCTTTATAAAATTATACTCCTACTTAATCAGGAATACAGAAACCTCTTTTATTCACAAGTAACCCCCCACATTCCGATCCTTTTTTTTTTAAAAGGAAAAAAAATATAATAAAGAAGGTTTTCCTGATCATTAATTGTCTGAAGCAAAACCCAAGTAATATTTTGTCAACTGAAGTCAACAGTCATCACATCTCAGTTCATAGGAATTAGGAAAAGCCACAATGATACCCATCAGAAGGATGCTCCTATATAGGAACCGACATATCTACAAGTTGTTGGCCTTCCTAATTTAATCAATTTTATCAGCTCACTAATCAAGACTCATATTGCTCTACGTCTAGATTAATCTTACCAATAGATAGATATTGAAAACATGCAATTTGTGAGGTCTTTGAGCCTAACAGTTCAAGCATCAAAGGCAATAGGAATTCCAAAACTGAAATGTGAGTTGAAGCTGGTGGAATGTGGAAGAGAACCAACCCTCGAGGATTGATTAAAAATAAATTAAATCATGATACCCATAAGCTATATCACCACTCTTCCACCCACAACAGAGTATAAAACAAGTTCATAGCGGAATTATACTTAATGCAATTTAACTGTTTATCTACTTATCTCGATGCCTCAAAAATCAACTTTTACTAGCGACAAGTTTCAACTCAATATATAAAACACATTCAATTGCGTATCAGTTATAAATAAATAACTATCATGCCAGTTACAAAACTTAAATACAGTTTGGATTCTCAATTTTACAAGTTGAAAAATATCTAGTGGAATAACTTCAAACAACACAATCGGGTTTTGGTATCCCGGTATTGTCCTTTATCTATTTTTTTTTTCCGAAAGGAAAAGAACTATGTTTTACAAGTGACATTGTGTCAAGTTTTCTAAGTGTGAGATACATGGCTGCCTTTTATTCTCCTTATGATTATTGAAAAAAAAAAAATTACATATACCTTTTCCCAATTTGTCAAGGGATGTCTATTAGCCTTAAATTGTTATAACTTTTATTCACAAATATTATTCTATCACATAAATTATTAGAACATATTAATATAGAAAACAATGAGTATTAGACAAATAGTAAAAAATAAGAAAGATGTTGCCTGTGAGATTGAGAGTCATGTAGTCACTGTCTTAAGGCTAATATTCCTCCCCTCGTGAAAGTTCCACCGGAGTGTACTAGCCCCAAGATTAAACCCAAGCGCTCACAAGCATTCCTCATCCGATGTTCACGACCACCGAGAGATTTGAACGAGTCACGAACCGAGTTGCCCAATGATATAGAAATTAAGTAATATGGATACATAAAACTCCTCAACCAATTTAGCTCTCTCATTGAGTATAAACTTATTTCACACACACCATTCTCACCTTTATCCAAAAACCCACATATATATAGGTCATTAGAATTAGAACCTCATTAGTATAAATAATGATAGAAATAAATCCCTTTTAATTTTGTAACGGAAAATAGTTTAATATACAATAAACACTATAATGGTAAATGAGGTAAATAACGGTAATTAAACTGAGGTGTTATTATTTTATTTTTTATTAAAATGTTCCAACATCTCCGGCGTGGAACAAGGGTAAGATCTATCGTGCAGGAAATGAGAAAGAGGTTACAAAGGCTTACTTTGCTCGGTTCAAGGTGACGCAGATGCATGCCTTAATGCTAGGGCTCGGGAGTTTGTTATGGGAGGGCTGGTACGTGGTAATTCAAATACCTGGTGTTCCCAAAAGTGAGGTTCTTCCATCCCATATATATTGGTGCTGGTCTAAACAACGAATTCTTGGGAGATAGCTTAGCTCACATGGTGAAGATAGATGGTAACAATATATTGTTCGTATAATGAAATACTAAATTTTATCTTTTCAATGTTGGTGAACCCGTGCCAAATGCAAACATCAATAGTTCAACATATACTAGGAGGATAAGAGGAGTGGGGCGGGGAAAGTTGATTTGTCGTGGATGAGTCGTGGTAAAACGTACGTTTAAGTGCTCTAATATTGACTGCTCAAGAGAAATGAATAGATGATGTCTCAATAACTAACAGCAAGAGCAAATTAATATGGGTAAAAGGAAACCAAGTGTTAACTGCATTTCTGTAAAGGGTTCTTTACGCCCACGCAGCGGGGATATGGGGGTAATCCTATTTTCAGAAAAATAGAGGATGTCAGTGTCCTTGTTAGATACCTCAGGGGAAAGGAGTGTAATTTACCCTATACTGTTAATTTGTGCGGTAAAACCATGTCTAATATGTTGGAGTATTTTAAGTTTTAAAATCTATTTAAATAATTTATTAATTTCAAGAGTTACCAATTAAATTTCTAGGGTTGCGTCCCTTGTGAAAAGGTGTAACATAAGCCTATAAAATGAACTACTTTTATAATGTTAAAAATGCTCTCAACGTAAAAATCTCTCTCTCTCTCTCTCTCTGTGATTATCTTTTTAATTTTTCGGGCAACTTCGATCATAGACGGTTCATCTTACTTCCGGTGGACGCAAACATGAGAAAGGTTTGGCCGTGATTTGAGTTGTATCTTGGAGTTGTCGATTGTTTGTGGATACCCTTGCGTGGGGAGGCAATAGCAACTTTAGGACAGAGACATCATGCCTCTCTAATCACAGGTCAGATTATCTTTTATACTAATTGTTGGGATTGATGCTCTCAGAACCAATTAATTTGTTATTTATTATTTTTGGTTATTAATTAGAGCTTCACTTTATTGTTATAAAATGTTTTATTTCATACGTTGGATATAATTCATGAAATGAATAATTGGTTCATGAGATGATATATAAGTCCTAAATTATATTGAATATGATTTATGTATGTAAATGTGATTTCCATACGTGAGATATAAATCATTATTGCTTGTAATTTAAATTATTCACAGTTGCTAATAGAAAGGACTATCTATTAGGTCAACTGCAACATAATTAACTTCTATAAGATAGAATGATTCATCTCAATCATTGAAGTGAAAGACTTCAAGTTAATATGTTGGTGTATTCGATATACATTGAAGGACCACTCTAAGAGTCACACTATTTTAACGACTGTCAATATTAGTGTGAATTTTATTTGCTAATTGTAATTCGCCCTTAATCCTGAGAAAGTTAATGAACTCACGTTTCTATCGTATGTCATTTTGATTCACCAATGAGTGAGGTCTTACTTGATCAACACCTTGGTGAGTTGGGTGATTTATGTTAGGACTGCGAGAACATTATTTTCAAGATGAAATTCACTCTCTATTTTATAGAGTATAATGTCACCTTGAGTTAGTTCACTGGATTAGCCTTTGGAATCTAGTACTAGTCATTTTAATGAAAAGTTCTTTAGAATGTTTTTCTAGACTAAAAGTGAGTGAACTAGTATTCAACGGACTTAAAATATAAGTATGCTTTGGTTTGACAGTAATTTATTATGACCAATTGCTGCTTATGGACATTGCGTAGTGAAGGAGTTCGATATTATGGTATTAGCATTTAACGGGTTATAATATATTAATTCTTGAGACCTAGAGTTCAGCCATAATTATATAGTGGAATTAATTGTGGTTTAATTGGGCCACCACTCATAGAGATGAGGGAGCGTAAGCCCAATTTTAGCTAGTGCTCAAGAAGCCCATTGGTCCCAACCCTAGCCCTAATATTAGAGATAATATTCAATTTATTTTAAGTTGAATTATTGGCCAAGTTTTCCTACTCTATATATTCGTCTCTTTCTCTCTTGGAAGGGTGACAACAACACAACAAAAGTGCAGTCTACTTTTGTTTAAAAATTTGAGAAACATAAGAGGGAGGAAAAAAAATCTAGGGTTCCCACAAATCCTTTTGGCTATTGTTCTCTTGGGTTATAGGGTTGAAGATCTTTGGTGTGCTTGTAAGGGCCCGTAAAATATTAATATTATTATTTAATTAATAGCGAGTAATGTGAGAAATTTTTCTTTAAAATAAAATGAAATAAAAGATAACTAAGTGTTGAGACATTTTGTGTTAAGTGTTGATTGAGGTTTAATTGGTTTACACATGTGAAGTTTGGACCCGGGGTGTAATTTTGTGAAATGCTTATATGTGTAGGGTGTAAGAGGGAGATAATACTTCTCCCCCTCTTATTTTCCACAGCCATATTCCCCCTCTCTCCTTCCCCCTCCATTTTTCTTCCTCTCCCAAGCAAAACCTCACCCATTCACCAAAAATTCTTCACAACCCTTCACTTAAATCAGTCCCTCTACGCGTTTCCAAGCTTGGTTTGTGCTCGTTTCGCTCCGGGAGGTGAGCTTTTGCTTGGAGCTTGGAGTAGGAGAAGCTAGGGTTTGAAAATCTTCCATTGGGAGCCCAAGCACTCTTGAGGTAGGGGATTTCTATCATTTCTATGTGTATCAAGGTGTTTATTGTGGGTGTTGTAGCACCCTTTGGCCAATTTCTTCTGAACTTGCAAATAAACTCATCTTTCTTATTTCTTGATTGTGGTTGATGTTTGATCCGGGATTATGATGATATTCTATGCAAATTAGCTGTTGATTAGCTTCATTGTGTCTCTTGTTGTCTCAAATTTGGTCTTGGAAGTGTTTGGGTTGAGCCCCATTGTGATTTTTGTGAGAAAACCAGTCGAAAATCTGCTCGTAACGTTCGGGTATCGATACACCCTTCCTTGGTATCGATATCCATAGCTTCTGATCTCAAAGCTGTGTAGCGGTATCGATACCACCTTTCCTTGGTATCGATACCGATGGTCCTAAAACGAAATTTTCCCTTTGACCTTGGGTGTGTCGTCTTGGATTGTAACTCAACGTAATCGCTCTCTCCACTCTAAAACTCATTGATAAACGTGTCTGAAGCATATCGGTGGTTAACTAGTGACCTTGCGTTTCCTCGGAACACGAAACACGCGTTTAATACATCGGTGACATTTGTTTGACACATGAAGCTAGGAATCGAGTATTGGTTGATGGATGTTGGACTATTATGAACGTGAAATACTTAGGAAAGATGAACGGAATGACACGAGGCCCTCACAAGGGGGTATGCCCTAATGACACGGGCTCTCTCAAGGTATGCCCGAATGACACGGGGGCCCTCTTAAAGGGTATGCCCGAATGACACGGGGCCCTCGTAAGGGGTATGCCCTAATGACACGGACTTATAAGGTGTGCCCGTTAATTTTATAAGATGATCAAACTAAACGACACGTGGATCATGTGTTTTGAGTTGAGTACACATGAATTATCGGTGCGATTCGGACACAACGACATAATCAGTAGATCTTGGTTGGATGTTATGGGACTCTAGAGGGTTTGTTCTCATTCTTTGTGGCTTCCTGGGGTATAGTTCCTTTGCAAATCTCTATCTTGCTGCATGCACTCCATTAGCATCTCATTACATTTAGACATGATAGACGTTTTCCTACTGGGCTAGTGAGCTCAAGCTAAAAATTTTCAGGTGATCAGCAAGGACCATGAAGTCCGTTGCATGGAGTGTGAATGCATACATCTCAAGAGCATCAAAGGAGTTACTTCATCATCTTAGGATATATAACGTTTTGTTAAGATGATCCTGTAACTTATTTAAATGTTATCTTTTGACATAAGATTCTGTAATATTTCTAGACTTACTCATGTCATTTGGGGACACCGGGCATCCGTGGGTTGTTGTGACATTAAACTGTGCTTTGACTATGGAGTGTGTTGACTTCCATGTGGAATATATATATATATATATATATATATATATATATATATATATATATATATATATATATATATATATATATAATGTACTTGTGAAATTTTGAGGGTGTGACAACTTGGTATCAGAGCAAGAGTTCGAAAACTTAGGAACCGTGGGGAGACCTATAGTCTTGGGCTGGGCCATTGCATCTAGACTTCATCAAAAGCATTTTCTCATGCATTATGCATTGTGTGACATTCATGTGCATGGAGCATTTCATAATGTTGTGTTAACATCTATCATATATAGAGTGGCGTTGTATACCCGTGTTGGGAGGCGCTAGAGGGTTGGACCTCATTTGAGATATTGTGAGCCTGATAAAATTTCTCCTTCTTATACTCTTATAGCACTATGCCGCCAAGAAGAGGTACTGCACGAGCCGGGGCTAGTAGAAGGGCATGAGGGACTAGGGGTGGTCGTAATGGGAGAGGTAACGATGAGGCTAGTCAATGCAATGAGCGTCGTGAAGAAGAGGTAGAGCAACCGGGACCCCAAAACCCACCAACCCAATTCGCAACCGACCTCGTGGCCGCACTTTTAGCCTCCAACGTTCTAAACCAAACTTCTAAGGGCTCGGAAGCAAGGGAAGCTATGAAAGAATTTCGCCATATGAACCCACCGACCTTCGATGGGGCTAGTAGTGACCCGCTTAAAGCAAACCATTGGCTTGCGGATATACGAAAACTCTTCAACGCGCTAGCAATCACCGAGGATACCATGAGGGTGAACCTAGTAGCTTGTCAATTAACCGGGGAAGCTAATGAGTGGTGGGAATCGACCTTATCGACTAGGAGGGACACGCGAAGAATGGATAGGTTGGCACGGGGAGTTGATGAGCCGGATGTGGAAACGTTAACTTGGGTCGAGTTCGAAACGATTTTTGAGCACCAATATTTTCCGGATTCCTACAAAGAGCAACTTAGAGACCAATTTGAGAACCTAAAGAAAGGGGATGCACCTATTTCGGAGTACTCCATGAGGTTTCAACAGTTATCTCGCTTCGCGCCGGAACTAGTTAGCACTGAGGAAGGGAAATGTAAGAGATTCTTGAAGGGGTTGGAGGATCCATTGAGGAGCCTAGTGATTGCATCACGTTGCAAGACCTATACAGAGATGGTAGAGACGGCTAGGACGCTTGAGGTTTCGAGCGGGATGTCGAGTGGGGCAAGGAGAGAAGTAACTAGACCGACACAAACCACCACTAGTGCACCATCCAGCTTCCATGGAGGGCAAGGGCATAAGAGGTCTCGAGATCAATACCAAGCTTCGCATAGCCAATCGGGTTTTCAGGTGCCTTCATCTTCGGGTTCACGGGGTGGTTCGACTCGACCACCGTTGGTGTGCCACCAATGTAACCGCAGTGGTCATGTTCGCGCTAACTGTCCTTTCCTTGCGGGTCCTCGTTCCCAGGGCGCTCAATTTTCAGGTACTTGCTTTTCTTGTGGGAAAACGGGTCACATAGCGAGAAATTCTACGCGGGGAGGTGGAGCACGTAGTGAGTCCGGGTCCACTCAACTACCGAGGGGTGGTTAGAGTTTCAGTCGAGGTTCACATGGGCAGTCTCAGTTTAGGCAGGGTTCTACTGGGCAGAGTCGGTGGTTTACTGATCGGGGTGCGAGTTCTTCAAAGACCGAGTCGGGTTCCGGCCCGCAGAGGTGGGCAAGCCGCAGGTCGTCGATGGTTCCAGGGAGAGCCTACCATATCACTGCTTCCACACACTTACCACCACCACCACCTACGACTTCCCAGGGTCCAGACATCTTTGTTGTGAGGGGTACGTTCCTCCTTTTCAACTCCTTTGCTAGAGTCCTATTTGATTCGGGCGCATCACATTCGTTCATTGCTTCTTCATTTGCATGTGCATTGGAGTTAGAAACCAATAGTTTGCACCCTCCGTTGTATGTTGACACACCTTTGGGCGGTAGAGCACCACTTGATCGTGTTTGTCGGGGTTGTGAACTAATCATTCTTGATCGCCGGTTTGTATTTGATTTGATCGTGCTAGACATGTCCGGGTTTGACATAATCTTGGGTATGGATTGGTTATCCACGTATCACGCTACCATCGATTGTTATAAGCGTCGAGTTCGCATTTGTACACTGGAGGGAGGTGGTTTTGAATTCTTTGGGGAACGTCGGGAACCGATTGAGCCGTATTTGTGTGGTCCACGAGAGAGGGAATCCATCTCATGCTTATTGGCTAGTCTGAACTTAGATGAGGACATATCTGTGCGCGGGGAGCTGCCAAGGGTAGTTTGTGATTTCCCGGATGTATTTCCGGAGGAGTTACCGGGCTTGCCACCCTATAGGGAGATCGAATTCGCGATAGATTTGGTACCGGGCACCGCACCTATTTCTATGCCTCCATATCGCTTTGCACCGGCCGAGTTGAGAGAACTCAAAGCGCAACTTCAAGAATTGCAAGATCTAGGTTTCATTCGACCAAGTGCGTCACCGTGGGGAGGACCGGCTCTTTTTGCGCAGAAGAAAGATGGGTCGCTTCGCCTGTGCATTGATTACCGTAAGTTGAACCGAGTCACAATTAAGAACAAGTACCCAATGCCTAGGATCGACGATCTGTTTGACCAACTCCGGGGTGCCACGTGTTTTTCCAAGATTGATTTGAGATCCGGGTATCACCAATTGAGGGTTCGTCAGGAGGACATTCCTAAAACCGCTTTTCGCACTCGTTATGGCCATTATGAGTTCGTGGTCATGCCCTTTGGCTTAACCAACGCACTCGCTACTTTCATGGACTTGATGAATCGAATCTTTCGGGCCTATCTTGATCGCTTCGTAGTTGTCTTTGTTGATGATATTCTTGTGTATTCTCCTTCCAAGGAAGATCACCACTCTCACCTCACCATCGTTCTTGAAATCTTGAGAGAGCACCAATTGTATGCCAAACTTAGTAAATGCGAGTTTTGGTTGTCCGAGGTGAAATTCTTGGGTCATGTGGTATCGAAAGACGGGGTGTCTGTAGATCCGAGCAAGATTGAGTCGGTATTGAGTTGGGAGCGTCCGAAGAGTGTTTTCAAGATTCGGAGTTTCTTGGGTTTGGCCGGGTATTACCGTCGTTTCGTATTGGATTTCTCTCGTTTAGCGGCTCCGATGACTAGATTGACTCGCAAAGGGACGAAATTCGTGTGGGATGACAAGTGTGAGGCAGCATTTAATGAATTGAAGAAGCGTTTGACCACCACACCGATTCTAATTGTGCCCGAGCGTGGGGTTGGCTACTCCGTTTATTGTGATGCTTCGCGGGAAGGACTTGGGTGCGTTTTGATGCAAAATGGGAGGGTGGTAGCGTATGGTTCACGGCAATTGAAGGATCATGAGCGCAATTACCCGACTCACGATTTAGAGCTAGCGGCGGTCATATTTGCTTTAAAAAGTTGGAGGTATTACCTCTATGGTGAAAAATTTGAAGTATTTTCGGATCATAAGAGCTTAAAGTACTTATTTTCACAAAAAGAGCTTAATTTGCGTCAACGTCGTTGGATGGAGCACATGGAAGATTATGATTTCGAGTTACAATATCACCCGGGAAAAGCGAATGTCATAGCGGATGCGCTAAGTCGGAAACCAGCACAATTGGCGAGTTTGGCGATTGACGGATGGAAAATGATGAAGAACTTGGGGTTTTGCACGTTGCATTGTGAGGAGGTCTGTGAGGGGGTGACCTTATGTAACTTGACAGTTCAATCGACTTTATCTACTCGCGTTATTGAGATGCAACAAGCGGATGAGGAAGCAGGTAAATTTCGGGTAAGATTTCTTAGCGGAGTAGCACCAAGTGGGTGGATGATCCACGCCGACCAGAGCCTACGCTTTAAAGGCAAGCTATTCGTACCTATTGCGTGTCGGGACGAAATTTTGTGGGAGTTTCACCATTCACCGTTAGCCGTGCATCCGGGTGGGACAAAAATGTATCATGATCTATGTAGACAATTTTGGTGGCCGGGGATGAAACGGGATGTGGCTATTTTTGTGTCACGGTGTCTTATGTGTCAACAAGTAAAAGCAGAGCATCAACGACCGGTGGGAGAATTGCAACCATTACCGGTATCCGAGTGGAAGTGGGAAAATGTGACCATGGATTTCGTGACGGGCTTATCGAGATCACCGAGGGGGCATGACGCCATATGGGTTATTGTTGATCGATTTACCAAGAGTGCTCACTTTTTGCCTATTCAAGTCACCGATTCGGTTGAGACACTTAGCCGCTTGTATATCCGGGAGATTATTTGACTTCACGGGATTCCGGTATCGATTGTGTCCGATAGAGATCCACGATTTACAGCTCGTTTTTGGCAGAGTCTGCAAGCCGCGCTGGGAACAAGCTTGTTGTTTAGCACTGCGTATCATCCGCAAACCGACGGGCAATCCGAGAGGACAATTCAAATTTTGGAAGATATGCTACAAGCCTGCATGTTAGACTTTCGGGGTAGTTGGGAGGATCATTTACCGTTAGTCGAATTCGCTTATAATAATAGTTACCAATCCAGCATTGAGATGGCACCTTTTGAAGCGTTGTACGGTAGGCCATGCAGATCGCCGATATGTTGGACCGAGTTGGGGGAAGCAACGATTGTGGGGCCCGAGTTAGTTAATGAAACCACCGAGAGCATGAGGGCGATTCGTAAGAGGCTTAAAGCCGTGCAAGAGGTGACAACCGAGAAAGTCAAGATGATTCGTCAACGTTTACTAACCGCTCAAAGTGGTCAAAAGAGCTATGCCAACCGTCGTAGACGTCCTCTGTCATTTGAGGTAGGGGATCACATATTTCTTAAGATATCGCCGCATCGGGGTTTGACACGTTTCGGACGAGGGGGTAAATTGTCACCGCGCTACCTTGGGCCGTTTGATATCATTGAGAGGATTGGAGAAGTCGCATATCGCTTGGCATTGCCGCCACAATTATCGGGTATTCACGATGTTTTTCACGTCTCCATGTTAAAGAAATATGAGCCAGATCCGTCACACGTGTTGGAGTGGTTCGAATTAGAGCTTGAGGCTGATGCGTCATACGGGGAGAAACCGATACGGGTTACGGACATGCGGGAGAAAATTTTAAGAGGTAAAACAATTCGACTAGTTCGGGTGTTGTGGAATAACTTCGGGATTGAGGAATCAACGTGGGAAAGAGAGGATGAGATGAAAGAGAAGTATCCGGAGTTGTTCTTGACGTAATTAATGTGAGTATTTAATTTATTCATTGCATTGGGTAGGATACGGTATCCGATACTTGTTGCATGGCATGCATGTTACGTAGGATTCTTTGATAGTTTGCCTGAGCAAATTTTGAGGACAAAATTTTCTAAGGAGGGTAGAATGTAAGGGCCCGTAAAATATTAATATTATTATTTAATTAATAGCGAGTAATGTGAGAAATTTTTCTTTAAAATAAAATGAAATAAAAGATAACTAAGTGTTGAGACATTTTGTGTTAAGTGTTGATTGGGGTTTAATTGGTTTACACATGTGAAGTTTGGACCCGGGGTGTAATTTTGGGAAATGCTTATATGTGTAGGGTGTAAGAGGGAGATAATACTTCTCCCCCTCTTATTTTCCACAGCCATATTCCCCCTCTCTCCTTCCCCCTCCATTTTTCTTCCTCTCCCAAGCAAAACCTCACTCATTCACCAAAAATTCTTCACAACCCTTCACTTAAATCAGTCCCTCTACGCGTTTCCAAGCTTGGTTTGTGCTCGTTTCGCTCCGGGAGGTGAACTTTTGCTTGGAGCTTGGAGTAGGAGAAGCTAGGGTTTGAAAATCTTCCATTGGGAGCCCAAGCACTCTTGAGGTAGGGGATTTCTATCATTTCTATGTGTATTAACGTGTTTATTGTGGCTGTTGTAGCACCCTTTGGCCAATTTCTTCTCAACTTGCAAATAAACTCATCTTTCTTATTTCTTGATTGTGGTTGATGTTTGATCCGGGATTATGATGATATTCTATGCAAATTAGCTGTTGATTAGCTTCATTGTGTCTCTTGTTGTCTCAAATTTGGTCTTGGAAGTGTTTGGGTTGAGCCCCATTGTGATTTTCGTGAGAAAACCAAATGGAAAATCTGCTTTCAGAACGCGTTAGGGTATCGATACACCCTTCCTTGGTATCGATACCCATAGCTTCTGATCTCAAAGCTGTGTAGCGGTATCGATACCACCTTTCCTTGGTATCGATACCGATGGTCCTAAAACGAAATTTTCCCTTTGACCTTGGGTGTGTCGTCTTGGATTGTAACTCAACGTAATCGCTCTCTCCACTCTAAAACTCATTGATAAACGTGTCTGAAGCATATCGGTGGTTAACTAGTGACCTTGCGTTTCATCGGAACACGAAACACGCGTTTAATACATCGGTGACATTTGTTTGACACATGAAGCTAGGAATCGAGTATTGGTTGATGGATGTTGGACTATTATGAACGTGAAATACTTAGGAAAGATGAACGGAATGACACGAGGCCCTCACAAGGGGTATGCCCGGAATGACACGGGGCTCTCACAAGGGGTATGCCCGGAATGACACGGGGCCCTCTTAAGGGGTATGCCTGGAATGACACGGGGCCCTCGTAAGGGGTATGCCCGGAATGACACGGGACTTATAAGGTGTGCCCGGAATTTTATAAGATGATCAAACTAAACAACACGTGGATCATGTAAGCGAGTTGAGTACACATGAATTATCGGGTTCGTATCGGACACAATGGCATAATCAGTAGATCTTGGTTGGATGTTATGGGACTCTAGAGGGTTTGTTCTCATTCTTTGTGGCTTCCTGGGGTATAGTTCCTTTGTAAATCTCTATCTTGCTGCATGCACTCCATTAGCATCTCATTACATTTAGACATGATAGACGTTTTCCTACTGGGCTAGTGAGCTCAAGCTAAAAATTTTCAGGTGATTAGCAAGGAGCATGAAATCCGTTGCATGGAGTGTGAATGCATACATTTCAAGAGCATCAAAGGAGTTACTTCATCATCTTAGGATATATAACGTTTTGTTAAGATGATTCTGTAACTTATTTAAATGTTATCTTTTGACATAAGATTCTGTAATATTTCTAGACTTACTCATGTCATTTGGGGACATGGGGCATCCGTGGGTTGTTGTGACATTAAACTGTGCTTTGACTATGGAGTGTGTTGACTTCCACGTGGAATATATATATATAATGTACTTGTGAAATTTTGAGGGTGTGACAGTGCTGGAGTCTCCAGTTCTTTGAACTACGAAGGTAGAACCCTAATCCTTCTTTATGAAACTTTAAGCGTATGTCAGAAGTAGATCCGAAATAATTTTTGAAACTGTATTTTTCCACAATGGTTTTTTCGAAACCAACACTAATTTCATATTTGCTCATATATAAAATTTATTGTTACTTTTCTTTTTTTTTTTTTTTTTTGGGTCTAAAGTACTAGTATCTGAAAGCCCACTAGACCCCGACTAAATCCGGTTCGAGTCGGGTCGGCCAATGAAAGGGTAAAGTTCTTCTAGTGCAAGTTTCCTCCATTCACAAAATTCGAACTCGAGATCTTGCTTAAGGAGAGCAAGTGTCGAACCACTTGAACCAACCTGCATTGATTTACATTTCCATAACAATCTAAAGTTGCTACTCCCGTTTTAACTGCATTATTAATCACAGTTTCAATTGCATTGTTCGAATTGTTTATTCGAAAAATTCAATTCTGTGTTGTAGTTAGTGGACTTTTTCTCCATTAAGTATTAGTTCGTGATTTACCATTGTTAATTGCTACGTGGGTGTCGGTCGGATTTCCTGGTTATTTACGAGAATCCTTTGTGATAATTGTTGAATCTAGGAAACTGAAAGTCTCTAAATTTATAATTGACAGTTTTCTTTGTTTGTATTTAACAAGAATTAGACGAAGTAATTTTTTGGTCTCAACTTTGAATTCAACTTCTGTAGTTTTTTTTTTTTTTTCGTTTGTTCTTTTATGGAGTAGTTTAATCTCTGTTCTTGTAGTTTACATGCACATAATCTGTTTGGGGATTTGCTCTACAAATTCTAACCTTAAGGAGTCAGTTGGATCATTGAGCTACGAAAACCAAAATTTGTTTGTATTCAAACTTGATTGTTTTTCTTTGTCCTGTTTGGGGAAAATTAAACTTTGTTTTCTGGATTCCATGCAGTACGTTTTTTCTACAAAAGTCTTTGCCCGCATTTCGGTTTTGTGAAATTATTTCTTTGCTTTGTTTGCACTCATTTGATTTGTAGCTTGAAACTAGTAAACACAATCTTCAAGTTTGTTGATTTGGTTAAATTCAAAACTGTGTTTATATATTTCTTGTTCATAACCATACGTTTTTATATTCCGTTGTGTAGTGTTACCTATGTATTTGTAACCTTAGTGGTACTTATCTATTGGTTTCTCTTGCATTTATATAAGAATAGAATACATGACTCATATAGAATCAAAGGCTCAAGGGAATATGGTTGTTGGTCAGAATTATAGTCCCTCTATTAATTTTGCTTATCATGATAAAGATTGGTGGTTTGATTCTGGGGCTAATGTACATGTTTCTTATGATAGTGGTTGTTTCAAAACATACCAAAAGTCAAGTGGAGGTGGTGTAACATTAGGAAATGATATAGTAGCCGAAGTGGTTGGAATTGGAAATGTAGAATTAAAAATGTCGTCTAGGAAGACATTAATACTAAAGGATGTGAGACATGTTCCACAAGTTAGAAGAAATTTAGTTAGTGGTTCATCTTTAGTTCAACAAGGACACAAGATTGTAATGGAGTAAAACACTATGGTGATTTCTAAGAATAGTGTATATGTTGGAAGATGATATGTATGTGAAGGTTTATTTAAGCTGAATGTATGTTTAGAAGATCATGAATTTTCTTCACATGTTATGAATATTGAATCTCAAGTTATGTGGCATAGTAGGCTAGGACACGTGAGTTTTAAGAAGATTAAAAGAAGAATGGATCTTGACCTTATTCCTAAATCTATTGTAAATTATAAACACAAGTGTGAAGTTTGTGTGCAAGCTAAACAAACTAGAAAACCCCACCATCAAGCAGTAGAAAGATCTGATCAACTCTTAGAATTAATACATAGCGATGTGTGTGATTCAAATAGGCCACCTACAAGAGCAGGAAATAAATATTTCGTCACATTTATAGATGATTCCTCTAGATACTATTTTATTTATCTCATTAACAGGCCGTTTCGATGACGTATTAGTTTGAGAGGGATTAAATAGTAAGGGGGGATAAAATAGTAGGGGTGGTTAAATAAGAAGGGTGCGCCCACATTGATGTGACAGTTAAGAAGAAAGGATTAAATAGTCCATGGTTTGGATGAGGGATAAAAAAGGAGAAATGAAGAGGGTAGATGATGTAAAAATCAATCAAATGACTATTTTGTCCATGTGAATGCCCATATTAAAATTTATATTTAAATAATTATATAAATCCAAAAAATAATTATATAATACTTAATTTAATTATTTTATATAAATGAAGAATATTAAATATTACAAGTATATGCATATATATAACTTCCAATAAGGGACCCTTATCTAAGTTAAAATGCGGACCTCACCTTTTCGAGCCAAATTTTGACGATCCGAATATATTGCGTTTTTAAACAAAACTGATCGGATGAATCCCTTCCGCATATATTTTTTGGGAGATTCCTCGCGGAGGCCCTTAAAAATGCATTTTGAAAACGTTGAACGGATTGGATCATCAAAATTTGGTCCGGAAACACAAAAAAAGGCTAGGTCCGCATGATATTTTTATATAAGGGTCCTTTATTGGAAGTTCTTCCTATATACATAGGATCAACTTCTACTGAGGGATCCCTCATTTTATTTAAAATGAGGATCTCATGCTTCTCAACCAAATTTTAACAATCTGAACCGTTAGATGTGTTTAAAATGTGTTTTTAAGGTCCACCGCGAGGTTTTGTCCAAAAAAAATACCCGTAAGGGCTTCATCCGATCTTTTTTTGTTAAAAATGCTATATATAACGTTTTTAAGAAAAATTGATCGGATGAAGCCCTTACGGGTATTTTTTTTGGACGAATCCCCGCCATAGACCTTAAAAACACATTTTAAACACACCTAACGGTTCGGATTGTCAAAATTCAGTTCGGAAAGTGGAAAAATTGCTTGGTCCTCATTTTAAATAAAATGAGGGATCCCTCATTAGAAGTTGATCTATATATATCTCCACTTGAAAATCCAAGGCACTTAATATATATATATATATTATCCGGACTTTTCATTTCTGGACCTCATGATCCAAATATTTTTTTGATGATCCGATCCGTCCAATGTGTTCAGAAGGTGTTTTCAAGGTTTATTTATAATTTTTGCAAAAACTGCTTGGATCAAGCCCTTCCCGGTATTTTTTTTTTTTGAAAATTTTCCGTGTTGACCCTTGAAAACACCTTCTAAATTCATTGGACGGATCGAATTTTCAAAAAATAATTTGCAACACAAGAAAAACCATTTTTTTCTTATTTCTGGGAGGTGTGGATTAGAAGTTTTTCGTATATATATATGTTGTTTCTAATAAATAAAAAAATAATTTCATTATAGCTACTAGTTTTTTTTTTTTTTTAAAAAAAATGATATGGGTCATAGTTTAGGGCTTGAGGGAATTGCCTAATAAAATAAAGGGGTATAAAGTGTAATTTTGGAACTCAAATAAAGCCCCAAGCAGCAGGAGAGAGTGACATGTCCTTTGTTTTCCTGTTTTCTTCTTCCTTTCTTCTCTTTTTCTTCCTTCTTCTTTCTTCTTCAATCTGAAGAACCCAAAACAGTCGACGACAATGGTGGCCACTCTGGCATCCAATTTGATGGCAATGGCGGTCAGCAAATCTAACCCAGATATGTCTTTTTTTTCCCTAATCATTTTTATTTTTCAAAATTCCTATATCTTAAAATTTTGGGAATTTTTTTCTTCAAACTTGCGGAAAATTGTGGCTTGTGCTTGTGCTTGAACCAGAGGGGTATGTGGGTCATTTGGTCTGGGATGAGAGCCCGGATTAAATATAAGCACCCCCCTCCCCTGCTTGTAGTTAGTCGGGGGGAAGGGGGATGAGAGGAGGCCGAATTATTTAGTAGGGGAGGGGTTTTGGTGCTCCTAAACCACAGATGATGAGGGGGACCAGGATGACGGGAGGCCGAATGATTTAATCCGGGGTCGAAACCCTCATCCAAACGACACGTAAGAGTAAGGATGAAGTTTTTAGTAAATTTCAACTTTATAAGAACTTGGTGGAAAATCAATTGGATAAGAGGACTAAAAGGCTTCGGTCTGATAGAGGAGGAGAATATGGTTTAACAGGATTTGAAAGTTTTTGTCAAGCTAATGGTATGATACACGAGGAGACTCCACCCTATTCACCACAATCTAATGGCGTGGTTGAAAGGAAAAATAGAACTTTGTTAGATATGGTGAATTCGATGTTATTAAATTTTGGACTACCCGAAAGTTTGTGGGGGGAAGCTATGCTTACAGCCTGTTACTTGTTAAATAGATTACTGTGAAAGAGAATGTGGAAACCCCTTACGAGATTTTGAAAAATCGGAAGCCCAACTTGAAGTAGTTAAGAGTGTGGGGGTGTCTTGCAAAGATCTTTATACCTGAACCTAAGAGGAAGAAAATTGGTCCCAAAATAGTAGATACCATTTTTATTGGCTATGCCGAGAATAGTACTTCTAATAAGTTTTTGGTGATAGATTCTCAAGTAAGTGAAATTTCGAATGATACAGTAATTGAGTCTAGAGATGCTACATTTTTTGAAGATATCTTTCCCTATAAGAATAAGATTTCTAAACAAGTACTCCCTCTGTTCGGATTTGTTAGCCCATTTTAGGAGTTTGTGACATTTTCAAATGATTATATCTTGTACTTTACAATGTTTTATGTAATTTTAAAAATATTTTCTTATAGAACTAATCAAGATCTATCAAACAAGATCCACATTGGATATATAATTACTTACCAATTTAAAGATATCACTAGTTTTTTATCCGGTTACAATAGAAGGAGGGACAAACAAATCCGGACAGAGGGAGTAGAAAATAGAGAACCTACATCTACTTTTGATCCACCATCTACTAGTTCTAGGATTTCTTTAGAAATGGGATCGGAACAACTAGAAGAACCTTGAAGCAGTAAAATAGCTAGAATAGAGAAGACTTTTGGAGAAGAATTTTACATGTATATAGTAGAGAGCGAGTCAACCACCTATAAGGAAGCTATTTCATCCATAGATGCACCTTTTTGAAAAGAAACAATTAATGATGAAATTCAGTCTATAATGCAAAACAACACTTGGGTCTTGATTGATTTACCACTTGGAAATAAAGCCATAGGCTATAAATGGGTATTTAGAAAGAAACTGAAACCAGATGGGAGTATAGACAAATACAAGGCGAGGTTAGTAGCAAAAGGTTTTACTCAAAAGAAAGGAATAGATTATTTCGATACCTACTCACCTGTGTTGCCAATTACGACTATAAGGATATGGATAGCCTTAGCCTCTATTCATAATTTAGTAATTCACCAAATGGATGTGAAGACTGCATTTTTGAATGGGGATTTGGATGAAGAGATTTATATGGAACAACCAGAGGGGTTTATAGTAAAAAGACAAGAACAAAAGGTATGGAGATTAGTCAAATCCTTACATGGTCTTAAACAAGCTCTGAAGCAATGTCATGAAAAATTTGATACTGTGATACTTGAGTATGGCTTCAACATTAACGAGTTTGATAAATGCTTGTACTACATTGAAAATAGTGGGGGCTGTGATGATATTTTATGCCTGTATGTTGATGATATTTTATTGTTTGGCACTAGTCTTGAGATTGTTCAAGAGGTTAAATCTTATCTATCCAAAAAATTTGATATGAAAGACTTGGGAGAAGTTGATGTTATTTTAGGGATGAAATTAGAAAGAACATCTAGAGGAATAACTCTTAGTCAATCAAGCACAATAGAAAAAATGTTGAAGAAGTTTGATCACTTTGATTGTACACCTGCTTCAACACCTTATGATCCCAGTGTTTCCTTAAAGAAGAATGTCGGGCCCAGAGTGCCCCCATAGATTTGGTTATAAATGCCACTCCCTGCGACCACTCTAAAAACAGACTTGCGGGTGCGATGTCAAATGCCATAAAAGACTTAATTGAAACCCTTTCTAACACCAATTGGTTTTAGGAGAGTTGGTGGAAAAACGGTCCGACAAGTGGTATCAGAGTCAGGAGGTCATGGGTTCGAGTCACGGGAGCGTCATCGTGAGGGAGGGATTGTGGGGCCTAGAGTGCCCCCATGGATTTGGTTACACAATGCCACTCCTTGCGACAGCTCTAAAAACGGACTTGCGAGTGCAATGTCGATTGCCATAAAAGACTTAATTGAAACCCTTCCTAACACCAATTGGTTTTAGGAGAGTTGGTGGAAAAGCGGTCCGACAAAGAATAATGGATAACCTTTTTCACAATTTAGATACTTGCAATTGATTAGTTCTTTACTATACATAGCTAACAAGTCTAGACCAGATATATCTTATGCCGTAGGTAGGCTTAGTAGATATACTACTAATCCTAGTAAAGAACATTCGATTGCTTTAGAAAGAGTATTTAGATATCTTAAAGGGACTTTGGATTATTCCTTATTTTATAAAGGTTTCCCTTATGTTAAGGATTTAGTGATGCAAATTGGATTACTAACAATCTTGATGTTAAGTCCACCACATGCTTCATATTTTTATTAGGTGGGGCTGCTATTTCTTGGGGTTCTAAAAAACAAACTATAATTTCGAGAAGTACTATGGAAATAGAGCTAATAGCTTTGGATACCACTTGCGCTGAGGTAGAGTGGATAAAAAATTTGTTATCTGATATACCTCTTGTGGTTAAACCATTGCCTGCTATTCCTATACGATGTGATAGTCGAGCGGTCATTGATTTCGTTAAACAGGCATATGGCAATAAGAAAATAAACAGACATATTCATGTGAGATTTAAGTCTGTTAAAAGCATGCTGAATAGAGAAATAATATCTCTAAATTTTGTGAAATCTGCGCTCAATATTGCTGATCAGTTGACTAAAGGGTTATCTAGGAATGTAGTCCTAGATTTGTCGAGGGGGATGGGCCTAAGCTCAAAAGAAGTCGCCTAGGGAGGAAACCCAACCTCTGTGATTGGGGACCCCATGAAGGAGGTTCAATGGGTAGAAACAATCCATACTGTGTGACTTGTAATTCCATCACATTTTAATAAAGGAGAAAGAGGACAATTTACTACTGCTCATCTCTAAGGCATTAGTGTTCATGTAAATATGACTGGTGAAGGAAGGCTCTAACCCTAAATGAATCCAAGGCGCTTATTTTATTGCGGGATAGACCTCCGTCACTTCTATCCTTGGAGGATTCACCTAAGTGAGAGCCGTCGTGAGGCCGCGACCGTGGGAATTGGGCTATTCTCTAAAACTCTCATGAGAATCAAGATCAACGCATGGCTTATAATAGCACTACCCCGCGAACCTTGTCTGATATCGCTATTGTGTGTGTGACATGTAGAACTTTGGCTCAAAGAGTCAAGCTCAAGACTTAGTTCACTATGACTCTTCAAAGAAAACTTGTTAATACTAAGTGAGGTTCAAGTCCGAAAGATCGACACCTACACCTATTGCACAATATAATAGTTGCCCATGATTTTTCGTATCTATATATATTTCTTTTAAGTTTTAAAACTTGTGGGGGATTGTTGGAGTATTTTAAGTTTTAAAACTCTATTTAAATATTTTATTAATTCCAAGAGTTACCATTTAAATTTTTAGGGTTGTGTCCCTTGTGAAAATGTGCAACATAAGCCTATAAAATGCACTACTTTTATAACATTAAAAATTCTCTCAAGGTAAAAATCTCTCTCTTTCCTCTCTCTCTTTGACTATCTTCTTAATTCTTCGGGCAACTTCGATCATAGACGGTTCATCTTACTTCTGGTGGACGCAAACATTGAGAAGGGTTGACCGTGATTTGGGTTGTATCTTGGAGTTGTTGATTGTTCGGCGATACCCTTGCGTGGGGAGGTAATAGCAACTTTAGAACAGCGACATTGTGCCTCTCTAATCACAGGCCAAATTATCTTTTATACTAATTTCATATTTGCTTATATATATATATATATATATATATATAATTTATTGTTACTTTTTGTAGGGGAGGTCAGCGCGAGACCCCCTGTTGACCAGAGTCAACGTTGACTAACCAACGAGATTATGACAAGTGTCACCCAGGTGGCGCGGCGTCCACATGACACGTAGCACCCTCCGCGGAATCATCAGCGCTGAAGGGAGGGTCACTAGCGCGGGGACGAACATCCGCGCAGGGGGGCCACCGTAGTGGGACCCTCTCGCGCAAGGCGCCCCAGTGGCGCGCACTACATGCCCATCCAGGGCGTCGCTTGAATGGCTATGGGTCATCCGAATAGGAGAACAACCCGTGGCTCAAGTGATTGGTGCGGCTCAGAACATGAGCAAGTACGCGAAAGGCCATCACCACTTAGCCCAGGTAATGATACCTGCTGCGGTCTAAAGGCAGGACCCCGAGTGCCCCTGAGGCTTGGCTGCGGTATAGGCGCGACCGAACAGGTCACGACCTTGCCCTTACGGGAATAAGGGAGATCTAGTGGCTTGGTGGCTAAAGAACAAGAGGATCGCCGCGCGGGGGAATGGCTCGCCGCCGCGCACGTCAGCTGCGCGGTGGTGACGTCACCCGTACGGTCAGGTTGTACGGAAAGGACACGTGTTGTCATATTATAGGATTACAGCCTGGCACCTTGGGATTGGTCCATGGTGCCTATAAATATGCGACATTCCCTTTCGAACCCAGAGGTTGGTGAAATCTTGGCATAAGCATTTGTCATTCTAGAGAGAGAAAAGGGCAATCACAGAGTGAAGAACATTCCCTCTGATTCCAGCCCCATTTCCTAGATCACCAAGGGTTTTTCTCACGGATTAGACTGAGAGCATTTTCGCTGCCTTAGTTCTTTCTGTGCACACCTGCTCTGTTCTTCACCCTTTCTCTAGACCACTCTATTCTCTTCTTTATGTGTATTTACTGTTAACTATCCATACCTCTCCAGCTCATCACATTAGCAAGAACCATCACCTACACTTTTCCATAACATAATCACCGTGAAGAGAACAGTGCCCAGATATGTTTCTGGCCTAAAAAATTGGTTGCAGTCTTTCGATGCGTGTCATACATCTTGAACACTGGACAATTCATCTGAAAGTCGTTTAGGAAATTAGGAATATTAGCCTCACAAATACTGGTTAAGCCAAAGATTTCTTCGTATTGAAGTTGTTTCTTTTTTTTTTTTTTTTTGCAATTTACATGACATATGCAGTCAACCGTTCATAAAATAGAGATCTGTTCATAAAATTTTCATATTGACCATGTGACAAAACGTGCACTACCAAAAAAAAGGCTTTTTGTGTCCGCAAGGTGCTGTCGCGTTTGGTCATTATGCCATTGCAAAAACTATTTCCGACCGCAAAAACTAGGGACGCGATTGGTTGGGTGACAAAAAGTATTAGCGACTGCATGCTACTATTGCAACATATTAGTGACTGCAAATACATCTTTTAGCATCCGTATTTTGCAGACGCAAAAGAAGTTACCTTTTGCCACTGTGCAAAGTGTAGTCGCTAATATTCTATATTTGCTACTGCAAAAAGTGGGGTCTCTAACATTCTATATTTTGCAACAACATTGTGCAGTCGATACCAATTTTAAAAAAATGTAGCTGTTTATATTATTCCAATTTCTCTAAACAATTTATTTTCACCAATGTACATCAACAACAAAAACGACAATGAAAAATTATTAGCTTCTTCTCATTCACTACAAACATAATAGTACACTCTCCATTTGAAATATTACTTCATAAATTATGAGCCTCTAAAAGTTATCAACATAACATTCCTTCAAAACAAAAAAGAAATTATCAATATAACTCAACTAATCAAATACTCCAGAATCTCCATTAGAAATATTACTAATGACTTGCAAATACACTCTGACTTCTAAACAAGATACTCCTATCTTGGAATTAATAGGAAGTCTTTCATTGTCAATCTTTCAAACCTCTCACAACTACAAATACAAGAACAAACCAAAGAGAGAGAGAGAGAGAGATAAGTGGCAAAAACCCTTTCAATGAACATTGCTTCTCTAATTCGCTTTGTACTCTGCGTCATGAAAAAATACATAATCAATACCCGTCAAGAAGTAGTGTACACATCAATGGTAGAATAAGTTGATGGGGTGTTTTGACCTAAGAAATACCCATAAATTCATAACTAGGTACAGTGCTTCGTGCATAGCACAAGGTTGATGCTCGTGTTTCTGATTCTTGACTTGGATGCAACATATCAAGCAACAACAAGCACAAGAAGTACGTAGTCCCGTCAAATTGAGTGGGACTTGAATCAAAGTATCCTACAACTTGCAGGTGAACTGGTCTTCAGCAAATAGATGCAGAATCCAGTTGATAGCAGTTGCCTCATTACAGATACAAAGATGAGGACTAAACTATGAAACACTAAAATCATGCCTGAGAAAAACTTTAAGAAGTGTATGTGCTTCTTAGGACTTGAGAAAAGAAATGGAAGCATAAAAGAGAAAAGTATGTTGGGATCATACTGGTAACTGTACGGGACCTTTTGTTTTTCTTTTCGGTATAAAAAATCCCCTGCAGTTGAGTTAAAAAGCCAAATTGAGCAATATAATCTCTAGTCAAATGCAAAACCATAAAAAGCTTGCATCAATAAAATATCCATTGACCAATATTCATATTTTGAACAAAAGGCCTCTAAATTCACTTCCGTCCTTGACTAAAACCATGCAGATTGGATTTTAGTCAAACTTTTAACCAAACCAAAGGAGAAGACTCAACTTTTTAATCAAATATTGAGCAATACAAAGAGCATATATGCAAACCAAATGGCATCTTTTGTACCAAAATCAATGCTTCTCAGTTGCATCTTGATTATCAGACTCATCGAGAACCAACCACTCTACATTGACAATAATTAAAATAATGGCATGATTATTCTATTTTCCATTTTACCCACATCAAACAATCATGCTCATGAGGATTAACTGCAACTTGATGATGCTCTTGCCAAACCATCCTAATACCAATTGGTGCCACTCCTAGAGTTAAATTGATTTGATTTATTCACATCTGACATTATCATTTCTCTTATTACACACAACACCCCTCCCAACCTGCTAATACTTTGACGATGTAATATTGTGGGGCTCATGAGCAGCTGAGTTACTAAAAAATATCTAGAAAGTGCAACCAAATAGCCCTCAACTTGAGTAAACAGATAAAATATCAGAAGGCAATAAGCACTAATTGAAACCTATGGAGTTAAATTAAAGACATCAAGTAGACTGAAGCTCAGAGTTTACTTGGCCATTTATGAACCCACCAACTTCCTTAGTAGATGGATTCTTATACCACTTGACCATCCTGGACTTCACATAAGCAGCTTTATTTTGATACTTTACTCTATGAAAATCATAAACAATTTCAAAACTTTCAGTTTGCAGCATTTTTAAGAGTGAAAAATGCACAACAGAAGAACAGGGCACATACCGGCCTCTTTGAAGCAAAATACCAAGAGGTTGTTAACAAATGAAAAAAAAAAAAAAAAAAAAAAAAAGCGTGGGATGACCCAGCACCCACAAAAATTAAGTTTTCCGTTTAAGATTTTGCCAGTTTCTCTGTTTGTCTCTTGAAGATGACCCAGCACCCACAAAATAAGTCCCCAAAAATGAACAGAATCATATTCTTGTCTGACCATTTGAAATAAGCATGGGATTGCACAAAATCATAGTCAATAATAGAATTCTCTTTGGGTTAATGGGTCTGAAGAAGAAATTTGATTTGATAAATGTGGGATTGCACGTGATACTACCAACCAAGACCTGTTAAAAATGCTTGCTTTGGTCAGAATTCGATTTCAAAAGGTGCTTCGTTTCTCTGTTAACCCGAACCATCTTTGAGCTTACCAACGAGAAAATCAGAAAAACGAAGAGAGAGAGAGAGAGAGAGAGAGAGAGAGAGAGAGAGAGAGAGAGAGAGAGAGTACCAGAATAGAAGCCCTAAATTTCTTTGTGCCGTTCCAAACTTGTTGAATGATCCTGCACAGATGCAGAGAAAGACTGAGAAGAAATAGAAGAGAGAGAGATCGTCAGAAACAGAGAGAGAAAGAAGGGCTGTGTTGTTGGAAGATACGTTGTTCTAATTTAATATTTTATATTTATATTTTATGGAGAAAATTCAAGTAAATAATTATATGTTGGAGAGATACAAAGAGTTGGCTTCTAGCTTGACTTGGTCTCCTATTTAATCTCCAACATACAATCTCTTTCCTATTTTCCTTATAGGTGTTGCTACATAATTGGATTAGTTGGTTTAACTAATTAGATTACACTTTTCTATTGCTTATAACGTTAATTAGCTGTTGCTATTTTCCTCGTAAAAAATAGAACTTCCTTAACAAACCAACGGTTGTTTCTATGCTTACAAATTATGACGTTGGTTGTTCCTATTTTAACTCCACTTAATCAGAATTCCTCAACGTAGACGTATTCTATAAATTTATGCCTTGGGTTTTCTTTTTCTACATACCAATAAGAGTGATATAACTCCTCTCTCTCTCTCTCTTTCCTGATATAAACCCATTGGCTTATGATCCACTTTACTGCCATCTCTTTTGCATACCAAACAGAAAGCCTCTCATTCTTTTTCCTTCTTTAATCAATATACAAGAGTACGTATTACATATATTCTGATTGATCAATGTACCTTTAATTGCTATTGATTTTATTTGGATTTTGAATGTTGGAAAATAACTTGGTTTGTGAGTTTACTTTATTGCACAAAAGGAGGCTTGTAGGTCGTTGTATCATGAGGAAGGAGCGTCATTCAACCCCGTGCAGGAGGTGTTGTATCTTTCCTGAGGAGAGCGTTATTCGCGTGCCTCGACCATAACCCCACAGGCTATTCTAACTTCTCTCTTTTAATATTAATTTGCATTTGGTTATTTATTGTTTATTGGCATTTTTATTTTTAACAGTTAATCCTAATCTATAATTTCTCCAACAGATAAAAGATTGAAGCTTACCATAAACCCTAGAAGATGGAACGTGAGAGAAAAAGAGGGGGTCTTCAGTAAACCCGAGGCGCCAGTTCAAAAAAAAGGAAAACCCTTGGCAAAATTTGTAGAGGGAAGGGAAATTTCTAGGGTGGGTGTCCAGTACACTGAGCAGCATGTTTTTTTTTTATATCACAATTACATACAATAATTATTTACCACCGCAAAAACAACCGACTCAATTGTATAACTATTTGCGACTGTACAAAATTGCAGACACAATTGTTTATTTATTTGTGACCACACAAAATTGCAGACACAATTTTTATTTATTTGCAACTACAAAAAATTGCAAACGCAATTGTTTTTTTTTTTTCAACTGCACTTTTTGCGGTCGTAATTAGATACTTTTTGAGACCGCATATAGTGCAGTCGCAAAAAAGATGACGCTAAAAACTGTTTTTCTTGTTGTGATGATCAATAATCAAGAAAGTGTTGGTAAAATTATTCGGCAACTGACATAAATTCCAAAGAAAAATTCTTATTGATATTGAAATTCTAATAATAGATTACAATGAATAGAATTGAGAATATAGTAAATGAATGAAACAGTAGATAATGAGATACAAACAGAATTGATGCCCAAGTCTTGTGAAATATAGTATCATTAAAAAAGATTCACCGCTTACCTTAGGTGTTTTAGGTATCACAGGCGTCTTCGTCCCAAGATAAAACGGCTAGAACAATAGCCGACAGAACACTACCATCGACTGCCTTGGCGAAATGACTTGCGTCTGCCTCACTCTCTTCAAAGACAATTTCTAGAGTGTATCTTGAGGACGAAAATCTAGTGATCAAACTAAGGCCCAAAGTTGCCTTTATATAGGTGGAGGAGCAAACTCATTCATTATGGGAATAATGGGGGAGCCTCCCCAATCAATAGCCAAATTGAATTTTCCAATTCAATTATGAAATTTGTAACTCCTACTGTCAATTTGAACTTGAATAGAGATTTGAATTCTGCCATTACCACCACTTTCATGAGGGGAGTTACCAAGCGTTTATTATGTATAAATAATTGGTGTAAAGTCCATTCACTACTACAATAATAGATAAAGGTCAAACCATAGAGATCACTATGATCACACTTCTAGAAAAAGCGTGATAAAGATTTGTAGGCTAATTTTTTTTTATGTCAGTTTAAGTAAAAAAACTGAGATGGAAAATTGTGCTCAATTTTTTTTATCTTGATTTTTATTAAACTGTGATTGTAATTCCAGGCACTTAAATTTTTTTTTATCTCGGTGTTATTAAATAAAAGATTGTCTTGTGCACGGTCCCGGTTTTGGCGAGATAAAAGAACAAAAATGATACATACACTCCCCCAGAGCCACTCCTAGCCACACCCTCTCTCACATGGGGTGTGGTCTCCACATGTGGGCTCCACACCCCATGTGAGAGAGGGTATGGCTGGGAGTGGCTTTGGGGGAGTGTATGTATCAGGATTCATAAAAGAAGGGCGAGACAAATCTTTTATACCACTTGACTTTTCCGGTTTTCCCTCACGCCTCCACTCCTCCCAAGTCTGTCGCCTCTAACATCGATCAATCAACAACAAAAACCCTAGGCGATCAATTAGCAGCATTTTCCTTAGCTCCGACTTCTCTCTTGCCGCCGGCCTCTCTGTCGCTTCCTCCCACGTACTGCTCCACTCTCGCCTTAGCTCAGCCATCAGGAATTTTTCTTTTTTTTTTGGGTAAATAACCGTGAAAATAAAATAGGATAACAGAATATACAGCCTACAAGGGGCATACCCCCAGGAGGACAAAGCAAAAAGGAAAAGAAAGGAAAAAGAAAGAGCAAAACGAAAATGGGGAAGGCCAAATGGCTACAATTGGAAATATTAAGGATAAAGTGTTTCCACTTCATCTGTAAGATGAGGGGGAAACACCCCATAGCAGGATTACAAAAGAGGGACCACCCCCCAACAGGCTATACAACTAAAAGTTAACTACCTACAGTAGTAGCATCTTAACACAGCGTTGGATACAAAATCTAGAAGGTCCAGTGAATGGACACCTCAGCAGCATATAGAACACATGAAACTGGTACTCCAAGAACTACAATCGTAGCGATATAGTAGTAGTGACGTGTAACAGTAGAAAAGGAACTCAAATCTGAGATTCCATGCATTCAGCATCCTAGAAGCTGCAGATTCAAGAGGCAACTTGTTTGGAATAGGCCATTGTTGTTGGATTTCTCGTGGATTAAGACTTGAGATTCACCCCTAATCTTTTGGTAGAGTTTCGTTTGTTTCCTTATAAGTCCAGGAAATAGCACGGGTAACAGAACTGCAGCAGTAGTAGAAACAACAAAGGTATCCAACTATCCGTAGCTGGGCCAAAACCTGTGGTACACTGGGACAACCCCCCAGCGATAGGTCAATGAAAATGGGAGGAAGCCCCCTCCCAGAAGGGGATCAAACAATGCTAGGGACATCCCCCGTGGCTAGGAACCCGTTGCATGGGTAAGGCTCCACAAGTTCTACTGGAAATAGAGTTGATGACTGTGGTTTAAATAACAGGCCAGACCAATATGTAAGTCAAGCATGGCTAAACTCACTGTTGGGTATGTGGAGGTACAAAATATGTGCAATATAGTAGAATTTAAGTCATTGAGTACCATGTTGATCTGGTTCCAAGACCAAAACCAAAAGGAGCAGTCACAACCACAACACATCATGCTTATGCATATGCAAATGGCTAAAAGTTCCATACAACACAACATTGCCCAATGCAAGTACTGCGCGCAGCAGCAGTAACAAGCCATGAATCAAAATGCAGCAAAAGGCCAACTAAATCCTTGCACATGGGGATCTAATCACAGCTGGAAACTATGAACGGCAACCCAAGTACAGCAAACAATCAACAAGAAAAGCAACAGGTTGCAATAATAGAGGTTTGCAACAGCCCTTGCAACCCTTATAAAAACAATAGAGCATAATGCAATCTAGGCGTAAAGCAATAAACTAAGAGTACCAACAGGTTGCAATAAGTGGATTGCAACAGCCCTTGCAACCCTAATAACATCAATAAAGCTAAACACATTCTAGCATGCACAGAGTAACAACAGATGGCAATAATGGTGGATTGCAACAGCCCTTGCAACCCATATGACTACGATAGAGTACAATGCAAGAATGATGGAAAACCCAGTCAAAGAATGCTGTACCAAGTCAAAGAATGCTGTACCAACAGGCTCCATATGGCTGCCCCCTCCACCATATATTTACAAGTGTTGTTGAAGCATCCATATCTTCCAAATCTTTCTAATGCTCCATATGGCTGCCCCCTCCATCTCCAATTTCCTTAGTGAGAAATTTACTAAATATTTTGTTTGCTGACTCCTGTGACAGATGTGTCCTCCATACAGAGCTGCATACTGTCACAACCTTGTGGAATCCTATCCGCCTCATGGATGCCTAAGTTACCCCTTTCGCTCAAAGCTGACTGACCTGCACAAAGCTATATTTACCATCTACATTCAAACCAATCCCCACTTATTTAACAACCACTGAGATTGAGGTCCCTTAGGCAGATTCCTTAAGGACATCAATCTGTACCTCGCCATAGAATGGATTTTGCTGATCCCATTAGGTCCAGAGTAAGATGCATTTTGGAATTTGCAAACATTTCTTTCAAGCCAAATTTGATAGACTGTAACAGTGAATATAAGCTTGATGATCAAGTTTTTAAGTGATTTACCCTTGAGATTTGAGACATGATTGATCCGATTGACCCAAGACCTAGAGGGCCATTTTACATTGATGTGTGTAAGTATGTCAATCCAGACTTGTGAAGTGAATGGGCAGTTGAAAAATAGATGGTCATGTGACTCTACACCACGGCAGAAACTACAACAAGAAACAGGAATGGTGCCAAACGAAACCAACCTGTCACCAGTATATAGTCTGTTTTGAATTGCAAGCCACATAATCATGCTACATTTTGGGATATGGCCTGGGAACCAAATGCTAGTATGCCAAGGTACCTTGGGATAGTGTATTTTTAGCTCATCCCAAAGGGAGGAAATGGTGAATTCCCCATTAGAATTAAGGAGCCATTTGTGGTGGTCCTCAAGGTCTTGATTGGGGCTTGGTAGAGAGCTCAGAGCATCCCTGATCTCCCTGAGTTCAAGAATCTGGGTAAAGGGAATACGCCATCTAGAATTTCTAATAACTGCTTTCACTGTGGCATCTTTGGCGAGTCCAGAGTTATAAATGACTCTAGGACCAAACTTAAAGGCAAGGGGCCCTATAGGATGCCAATTGTCATACAACAATTAGGTGGATCTGCCATTACCAATGGTAACTTTAATGTGGGATTGAACAATAGGCCTTAAGTTGAGAAGTTTTCTCCATACCCAAGAGGGAGAACTAGGCATCTTGGCATCCCAAAAGTTCTTCCCCTTGAGTAAATATGATTTGACCCATTGGCACCACATAGATTGTTCCCCACCAGAGATGAGAAACCAAATATGTTTGGCAATGACAGCCTTATTCCAGACAAGAATGGATTTGAAACCTAAGCCACCCTCCTGCTTGGGGCAGCATAGGTATTCCCACGAAACCTTAGCCCCAGTCTTTTTAAGGTCAGGGCCTGACCATAGGAAAGACCTAAGAATGGCTTCAACTTCCTTGATGACTTTTTTGGGTAGTATAAAAAGGGAAGACCAGTAGGTCTGCATTGAGAAAAGGACATTCTTAATCAACTGGATCCTACCAGCATAAGTTAAGTCCTTATTTGTCCAAATTTTAGTTCTAGCGGTGATTTTATCAATCATGATTTTGCAATCAATGTACTTGAGTTTGGTGGACAACAAAGGAACTCCCAAGTATCTCACAGGCAAGGTGCCTTCCTTGAAACCCAACAGTTGTAGGATCTCATTTCTGATGGAATATTGAACACCAGAAAAGAAAACACTGCTCTTCTCGGGACTAGGAGACAATCCAGATAGGGATTCAAATTCACTAAGGGAGTCCTGAATATATTTGACTAATTTTACATCTCCTCTGCAAAAGAGCATGAGGTCATCTGCAAAAGATAGATTAATCATTTTGGGTTGATTGCATCTCCAATGGAATTTGAAGTCTGGTTCATTAGACTTCTCTTTTAATATGCAAGTGAGCACCTCCATTACAATTACAAACAAGTAGGAAGAAAGAGGATCACTTGCCTGAGCCCTCTTTCACCTTTAATGTTGCCAGTTGGTTCACCATTAATATTAGTGCATAGTTGGCAGTGGTGACACAAGCCTTTAACCATGTGATCATTTTGGGATGGAAATTCATGCATGTCAGTGTATCCCAAAGAAAATCCCATCTGACATTATCATATGCTTTCATAATGTCCACTTTCATGGCACACTTAGGAGAGGAAGTGGACCTATGATACCCTTGCATGATCTCCTGAGTGAGCAAAATATTATCAGCTATTCTCCTAACCTTGACAAACCCAGACTGAACTGGATCAATGAGATCAGGGAGGGCACTCTGAAGTCTCCTAGCAAGAATCTTGGCGATGCATTTATATACAACATTGCAACAAGATATAGGTCTATAGTCACCAACCGTGGAAGGATTAGGAACTTTGGGCACAAGAGCCACAATGGTGGCATTAGCTCTATTTAAGAGTTTCCCAGATTTGAAGAAGTTTCTGATTGCTGCAGTAACCTCATGACCAACTATATGCCAAGTCTTTTGAAAAAACTTAGCATTATAGCCATCTAGGCCAGGGGCCTTATGTGGATTAAGTCCCATGATCACATCCTTAATATCAGTATTGGAGACTTCTTGAACCATAGACATACTTTGCTTATTAGTGAGTCTCTTGGTAATGAGTTGGTTGATCCTATCATAGCCAGCATAAGAGGTACTGTGAGGCTTACCAAGTAAGCCAGTGTAGAAGTTGACAAAGGTGTCTTTGATTACATTCAAATCATGGGTAATAGTGGAATCACCCAAGACCAGATTAGTAATCTTACTCCTGTTTCTATTATTGTTGATTGATTTGAAGTAGAAGGAAGTACATTGATCACCAAGCTTAAGCCATTGAATCCTAGACTTTTTCTTGGCTAAGCTCTCCTCGGCTCTAGAAAGAGTGAGAAATTGCTTATAGACCAATTTTTCTTCCATCTGATTAACAATGTTTGTAGGGTCAGCTCCCAATTTAGTTTGAAGAGTATCAAGCTGGAACTTAGAAGCGGAAGCTCTCTCAGAAATAGCACTAAATTCTTTGTGGTTCAGTTCCTTAAGGTCCACTTGTAACCTTTTGAGCTTCTCAGTAATAATGAACATAGGGTTCCCAATAATAATTTGCCTCCAAACCTTTTGAACTGTGGAGAGGAAGGAGGGATGATCAGCCAGGAAATCAAAGAACCTAAAGGGTCTTTTAGGAGGCTTAGGAGGTGGAGTAATGTGTATGACAGCAGGTGAGTGGTCAGAGATCCCTGGTGTAGGGAAGAAAGCTGATGAGGAAGTGTGGGTCCTAATCCAAGTATCATTGACCAAAACTCTGTCAAGTTTAGAAGAGATATGGTGAGGAGGGTCTTGCCTGTTAGACCAAGTAATAGGCAACCAGAGTTAATGGTCTTCAGTTTGGTCATCGACCTCACAAGAGAAGAGGCAATTGTTGAGATCATCCATATGGGGAGGTCAATGAGTTAACCCACCAACTTTTTCCATGGGCTTCCTAATTGCATTAAAGTCACCTAGAACAACCCATGAGTTAATGGTCTTCAGTTTGGTCAGATCCTTCCAAAGATTAAGTCTCTCAATATGATTATTGGCACCATAAACAAAGGTAGCAACAAAAATATACCCATCATGAATGGATTGCACCTCACAATGCATAAGTTGGTTAGTCATGTGAAGAACCTTCACATCAAGGATGTGAGGGTCCCAACAGACAAGAATTCTCCCAATGGGGGCATGGGTAGAGTTATGGGCATACTTCCAGTGAGGGCATATGACTCTCATGATCCTATGGATGTTAGGCTCCATAATCTTATGTTCAATTAGACCAATCAAAGATAGTTCATTCTTTTTCAAAAAGAGTTTGGCAGCCTTTTGTTTGAGAGGGTCATTTAAGCCTCTCAAGTTCCAAAAACCAAAATGCATCTGAGTTTGTGAACTAAGCATAGAGATATAGGTACTGGCAGAATGTAATTATTGAAATACCTAGCAAAGTAAACAAAATGGCAGAGGATAGAAAGTAGTAAAGCTGCCCAAAAAGGATACGATATCAGCATCAATGTCCCTTGAAGGAGCCAAATTTGCCCCCCTTATTTCTGTTCTTGTTCTTCTTAGTGTTGCTTCTTGCTGACTGGGGGCAAGAAGGTGGATGAGAGTTAGCTGCGTTTGAGGGTAAGACAATAAGATTACTCAACTGATTGGTAGCACCAACAAGTTTCCCTTCAGAGGTCATCGCAGTGGTGCCTTTATGAGGAGGACAAGTATCAGCGACAATTTCTTCAATCTCCTCAGAGGAGCCATCAGCCTCTCCAATTTCTGCTCCTTCTATTAGCTCTACTCCTTCCATTCCTTTTAGAGGAACAATGGGGGTTAGGGCTTCACAAGATTGGGGAATAGAAGACCCCTCTGGATTAGAGGAACTGGCTGCCCCAACTTCATTGGCATGAGCTTCTGGTTGAGAGTTGAAGTCCCCTACACTTTTCTCAGTTGAGGTTAATTTACCCTTGCCCACCGCTACCCATTCTTCCTTGGAAGGTTTGGGAATCACTTTAGGGCCACATGTATGACCAAATACTCTGCAAGTTTCACACTTAGGGGGAAGCCACTGGTATGACCATCACTAATTCTTCACCAACTGAAATAACTCATCCTCTGCATTAATCTCCACAAAAATACGTGCATAATCCAAACGCTTCTTGCTATTTGTTGCTTCATCTATATGGATGGGTTTCCCAATAGCACTTGCAATCTTGCTGAATCCAACATGGGTCCAAAATTCTAGCGGAAGCCTATGCAATTTAACCCATACAGGTATAGTGGTAAGGTGATTCTTGCCTGGCACTAACATACGCTTCCACTCCTTTAACACCAGATACCTGCGAGAGAAGAAATACGGGCCACCTTCAAGAACTCCTATCTTAGAGGCTTTATCTTCGAATTCAAATAGATAGCATGAACCTAACTGCTTGACGGAGAATTTGCCATGGTCCTTCCAAACTGCACGGGCAGTAGCAGTGAGAAGGGGAAGCGGCATCCTCCCATCTAAGAAATGCCCAACCAAACAGTGATTACCCATTCCAACATCAATTTGTGATTCATCAAAACTTACATGGGCTTCTTTCCCCTTTTGAAACTCGGGATGGTGAACCAATTTCATCATTTTGGTAGGAGCCTGGGCTTTAAAAAGTGAGTTGCAATTCCTAGCTTGAGCTCCTTGTGCTGGAAATAATTTGGGTTCTGGGGGATGAATTGGAGCTTGCTTATCTTTACTAGTAACGTACTCCCCTTCAATATCAAAGTTCTTCACCATGTCTGGACCTGCTTCCTGAAGCTGAATGAGGTTGTCTTTAAACTTTGAAAAGTTTACATTTATTCCAGACTTCTGCATTACTTCCTCCATGGAATTAACCAGAGAGGCCAGATGAGCCGCTTTGTCCAATCGATTTCCTTCTTCCTGAAATACCTCTTGTAGCTTATGAGAGGGACTAGACTTAGCTTTAGTAGGGCTATGGGGACCAAACTTTGGAGTGGTTGATTTGGGAATTAGTGGGTGATTTGAACTTGAAGGGCTATTGCTAGGTGAGAGGTGATTGATAAGAAGGTTTGAAGTAGATTTAGATCGCTGTGGGTACACCTTTGACTGAACAAAGGAGGTATTTGGTGTGTATTGAAAGGTACCTGCACCTAGAGGGGTGTCACGGACGTCTGAACCCAGATCGGCAAAAGCTTGAGGCGTGGCTATGGAAGTTGTCACGCCCTTCTGTGGAGTTTGAATCGAAGGATTGGAATGGAGATAAGGGACACTCCCTTGTTTTTTTCGTACCTCATGTGAATTTGTAGCTCTTAACCCTAAACCTTCAGCCATCGTGGTGTCGTCGGCCATGGCTTCAGTGGAGATCGTCCCGTCAGCCATCATCTAGGGTTTAGATTGTGAGAATCGCCTCAAATCGCCAGCGCCAAACATTTCTTGATCTAGCCATCAGGAATTTTGCTTGCTCTGACTTCTCTCTCGCGCCAGCCCCTTCTCCATTGCCCCTTCTCCTCTCTCTTCCTCTCTCTGTGCGAACTGTATTTCGTGTAGAAGTTAGGGTTTTGTGCTTCGGCTTTGTTGAGCTGTATAGTCTTGAGGATTTTAGGGAATTGCTAAGGAATCATCAAAGGGAATTGCTAAGGAATCTATGTTTGCTATTGATTTTACGGAATTAATAATCAATTGCAAAATCAAACTCGTTCAAGACTCTACAGTTAGCTTTGACCTCTTTTTTTTTGGGCCCAATGACTTGTTTTCTTTGGAAGTTAATGCTGCTGTGACTTTGATGTGAAAACAGCTTGCTAGATCTGGATTTACCTTTAGTTTGACTTGTAAAGAGCAGGATTTTCATACTCTGTCTTAGGGGCACATGTAAACATGTTTTGAGTAGTTTTTGGCTTAGATAAGATGTTTTAGTGTTCTATCTTTACAGCAAAGACTTGTCTGTAGCATGGTAAAAGCGCGCAAGGATTTGATTGCTATGCATTGTTCAACTATAGCTCTACCGAGTGAGAGTTAGGGTGAGTTTTTGAATGGATTTTATCTAGATTTTATCAAGATTTGATTTTATCAAAGGCTTGATTTTATTAGATTTTGATAAAATCCATTCAAAAACTCACCCTTAGGTTAAACACGTTGTCGGAAAAATTTGCTGTTCAGTACCTCCTTGTCAATACCTCTTGCAGTTTAATGGAGAATCCACTTACATGGAAGCCGAGCTCGACAAAGTGAGACTTGGGTGGAACAATGTTGTTTGAAACTTATATGACTATCTTCTACCTTTTTTAGCATGTACTCCGTCATAGCTCTATTCTATTCTTTACTAAGTTAAATTGGATCACGCAGTTTGATTTATTTGTTCTATGCTTTCATGTTACATGGTTTGGTGAAAATGTTCATGTCCTACATGTATTTTTTCCCCTCAATATTATGGTGTACCAACTATGACAAGGTTTTCACTATTTTTTTCCCTTTCTATTCTTTCATGCCATGTTATGGTTTCTGGTTGGGATTTACATGTTTAAAACTTGGCTTTTGTCCTTTTCGGGGGGTGACCTTGGAATCTGTAGAACTCTTTCTAATTAGTTCTTTATTTGGTTACTTCAGTACTCATAATGCAAAGGGAGCAGTGAAATTTGTTTCGGACAGAAGTTAGCTCTAAGGATCAATCAGAGCATTCTCTCATAAATTCTTGATGATGGATTAAAATGGAGAGCCGATTAGGTTGGTCATGCTTCCAATTGGGTTTGATAATGAATTCTTCAGGGTTTTACTCTCTTATTCTGCTCTTTGATTCCATGATTTAAGCAGCTATTGTGGATTACCTTATTTAGGCTCTGCCTTGGTTGATCAGTTATTTGAAAAGCCTGAATACGTGGTCATGGGTTATCTTTGTTTGATGGATTTTTAGCTCCTGTTGATGACATTGTCACACTGCAAGCTGGCTTGATCAGATGAAAGGATCGCTAAAGTGTTCGGGGTTTATTTTGTTTGGTAGTTTTGTAGTTCTCTTTTGAACGCTACAGCACATTATGCATTGATGTTACTGAATGCGAGCTAGTAAATATCAATTTGTTTATGATTTCTTTATTTACATAAAACCACGATTTTTTTTTTCTTTTTTTCTTTTTTTTATGAAAGTGAGATAAAAAAGCCTAGAAAAGAACGCGGGGAAGTAGTTTTCATCTCGCTTTTACTGGAAACGATCACATTTTTTTGCCGTGATTGATCTTCTCTTTCATAAAGCGTGATAAAAAACGCTGACTTACAATCATACCTGGAGTCATCACGCTTTTGTTGGTGTGATTGAAAGTGAAACATCTCACTTAAAAAGTGTGATGTTTATGGTTTTTTGTAGTAACCATATTTAGAATAACAAGAGGTGGTTATCTTGATTCATAAGGTATAGTTATTTGCACTCACAAGTTGTGTACAATATCTTTTTCTTTTCATTTTTTTTTAAAGCCTATTTGGGATCAGACGTGGTTATTTGAAGGGAAAATTTCAAAAAGACCCCCGAACTTTCTGACAATTAGCGATTTAACACCCGGACTTTAATTACTAATAAAACCACACCCGAACTTTATATTCCGTCAACAATAAAGCCCTGCCATCAAATTCCGTCACGTAACAATTGTTTTGTTCATTAAGTGCCCCAAAATGACGTCGTTTTGCACATAAATCAAAAAAAAGAAAAAGTTTAGGAACTTTTTTGCTGACGAACACTTACAAGATTAAGATCCTATAATCTTAATGAAACCTTAAATGATTGGATCGGACACTTACATATATCATATTGAGTTGAATTTTTCAGGACTAACTCAAAAAAGTATTTTCAAAATAATCCACAGTTTAGATCATTCGTGTGGGATCCCAGAATAGGACCCACACATGCTACGGCCATATCAGTATTGGATGCGAAATTATATGAGTTTTTTTTTTTTTAAGTGTCCATAGTCCAACTTTTCTAAAACTTTACCATGATCACACGTATTAATTAGTAAAAAGAATTCAGTAAAAACAAAATAATACCTCAATAAAATTAAATAGTCTAAGTATCAAGTCAAAGTTGGAAAATTTTTAAATATTTAAAAAAAATTCTACAATTTGCCAAGTTTTGATTTTCAAGTGTGTCTACAGTAGATGTATCCAGAAAAATTAGTAAAGTTTTTCAAAAAAGTTGGATTATAGACACAAAAAAAAAACATAATTCAATATATATATGTGTGTGTGTGTGTGTGTGTGGGTCCCATTCCGGGATCCCACACGAATGATCCAAACCGTTGCTTATTTTGAAAATACTTTTTTGAGTTAACCCTGAAAAATTCAACTCAATAGGATATATGTAAGTGCCTAATCCAATTGTTTAAGGTTTCATTAAGATTATAGAATCTTAATCTTGTAACTGTCTATTAGCAAAAAAGCCCTTGAACTTTTTTTTTTTTTTTTTTTGAGTTATGCCCAAAACAACGTTGTTTTGGGCACTTAATGGGAAGAACAGCTGTTAAGTCCATCTGTTAGGCCTCCTCAGTTAAAAACAAGACAGATTTGGATAGCAAGGGCCTTTTTTGTTGACGGAATATAAAGTTCGGGTGTGGTTTTGTTAGTAGTTAAAGTCCAGGTGTTAAATCGCTAATTGTAAGAAAGTTCAGGAGTCTTTTTGAAATTTTCCCTTATTTGAACTCAAAAAATGTGATTATCTGGACTCATAATATGTGGTTATCTGGTTTTTTTTTTTTTCTCTTTTTATCTAGGAGTCGTGGGTGTTTGTCATTTGCCTAAAAGAATCCCCAATAACTGGCAACACTTCTTATTTATATGGCATTACCTTGAAGTAGAAAACAAAATATTTGGGAAGCCAAACTATTGGGAGTCTAATCCTCTTAAGGTTGTGCCCTTGTGCATGTAGACCCAATTCGTTGGGGAGTATCCACGGAGTCCACCGCAACACATAGGCCTAATATACTTGAATGACCCATATCCACTTAAAAGGCTAAGCCTTGTAAATGGTTAGTCATCCAATTGTATATTAAGGTCCAACTCTTTTTCTATTTATCCGATGTGGGACTCATTTTTCACACATGTTTCCAACAAATCTCCCCCTCATGTGTGAACCATGATTGGGCCTAGCTCTCCTCGATCTGATTGACTTAACTCCCCTTTAATTCTTGATCTATATTTCCAACATCATGTTCGAACCCAGGCTTAGATACCGCACCTACTCCATCAAGAGCCACCATACTCCACGACAGCCATCTTGCTTGCTACACTACAAGAAAAAACACATTTGGCGACCAAATTTGGCGACCAAATTTTTTTGGTCGCCGTATGGCACCCCTTTGGCGACCAAATTTTTTTGGTCGCCGTAAGGCTCCCCTTTGGCGACCAGATTTTTTTTGTCGCCTATGCGATGGCTTTGGCGACCAACTTCTTTTTTGGTCGCCGTATGGCACCCCTTTGGCGACCAAATTTTTTTGGTCGCCATAAGGCTCCCCTTTGGCGACCAGATTTTTTTTGTCGCCTATGCGATGGCTTTGGCGACCAACTTCTTTTTTTGGTCGCCGTATGGGCACCCCTTTGGCGACCAAATTTTTTTGTCGCCTATGCGATGGCTTTGGCGACCAACTTCTTTTTTCGGTCGCCGTATGGGCTCCCCTTTGGCGACCAAATTTTTTTGTCGCCTATGCGATGGCTTTGGCGACCAACTTCTTTTTTTGGTCGCCGTATGGGCTCCCCTTTGGCGACCAAATTTTTTTGTCGCCTATGCGATAGCTTTGGCAACCAAACATCGGCTTTGGTCGTGGAATGTTTAGTACCAAAAACTATACAACGTGAAAAGATAATATATATAATAAAATATAGTGCAATACATAATTTATGATAAATAATGTTATACATTTGTCAATGTAAAAAGGAATATACGAAAAGATAATACATATAAATTGTTTCTAACAAATGGAACATAAGTGCAAAGGTAGTCCAGTGGTTAGGTGTTGGGTGTTCAATTCTTGGCAGAGGCGCATGTGGTACGTTGAATGCAAAGGTAGTCCAGTGGTTAGTGCCAAAAATATATATAATAAAATATATTATAATAATATATATAATAAAATATAGTGCAATATATAATTTATGATAAATAATGTTATACATTTGTTAATGTAAAAAGGAATATACAAAAAGATAATACATATAAATTGTTTCTAACAAATGGAACAGAAATGCATAGGTAGCGCAGTGGTTAGGTGTTGGGTTAAGAAGTGGGAGGTCGTGGGTTCAATTCTTGCGCCGCGCATGGGCGATTTTTTTCGTATGAACCTTCGGCGACAAAATTGTTTGGTAGCCGCCCCGCTTAGCGACAAAATTGTTTGTCGCCGTCCCTCAAGTATGCGACAAAATTGTTTGGTCGCCGTCCTCTTTGGCGACAAAATTGTTTCGTCGCCGTCCTCTTTGGCGACAAAATTGTTTGGTCGCCGTATGGCTCCCCTTTGGCGACAAAATATTTTGGTCGCCGTATGGCACCCCTTTGGCGACCAACCAAATTTTTAGTCGGCGTATACTTTCCCAGACGACGTTTCGGCGACAAAATTGGGCGACTAAAATATTGGTCGCCAAAGTATTAGGGCGACTAAAAACAACCCTTTGACGACAAATTTTTTGGTCGCCAAATGTGTTTTCTCTTGTAGTGCTAGCTAGGTGTCGTACGCATCAAAAAAAATTTCTACTCCATCAAGAGTACCCACCCCATTGAGGGCCACCTTGCTGCCGGCCATCTATCCCGCATGCACCAAAAAATTCATTGCTCCATCGAGAGTTCCAATGGATTTTTTTGCTCCTCCGAGAGTCTCCTTGCAACCCACAACCACCGATGCTTCCAGGACAGTCTGCCCAAAGATCGTCAATCATTGGCTCTGATACCACTTGTTAGGAGTTTGATCTGTCTGACGTTGTGCTGTCACGCCCTCAAATTTAACAATCCAAATATAAATAAAATCCATGTGGAACATGTCAAAGTCTCACAACTTCCCTTTGAATAGTCAAAATCAAATATTACATTCTCACCGAAAATAATCAATAAGTTCTAACCAATGAAAAGCCAAATCCCAAAGCATAAGTACGGAGTTCAAGAGTTATTACATTGCCAAATTGTCAAAAGGATAAACTATGGAAGTTACAAAATCATCTTTCAAAAAATATAATACAAAGATGAGAAAATAACTTCATGCATGATAATGCTCCATGTGTGTATCACTCAACAAGCATCCAACTTCATGCTTCATACCCTGTACCTGAAAATTGATAGGTTGAGCTTACTAGCCCAGTAGGAAAACTATTCTACTAACCTAGGTGTATAAACATGATACATGCATAATGAGTGGGTATGATGATGGATACGACCAATGTATAAGGTTAGAATGCACACAAAAAGGCTATAATTCGACCATGAAGTTACCAAAGTGTATTCGAGTATCCAAAGTGTGTCCAAGTGTCCCAAGACAATTTTAAATGTCCAACCAAAGTCCAAGTAGTTACCAAAATCCTCATTTTTGGTTATCGAAAGTCAATTTTCACCAATTACGCCAAATTAATGCAAATACATCATAATCAACATTTCATAAGAAAACATTCCTCAATTTTAATAGGGAAGTATTCCTCTGCCGGATTTCACGGGCTCCGTGCACCCTTGCCGGATTTCACGGGCTCCGTGCTCCCATGGCTAGGGACACCAAACGGGTGAACCCTAGAGTTCATTTTATCCAATAATATTAATTCAAAACCATTTGTCTTTCAAAAGTTCCAAAAACTACTATTTATTCCAAAAGTTTACCAATTTCGTCAAAAATGTGTCAACCGACGCGTGTCCGATTCATAAACCATGGAATTTCGTTAATTCACGTGCCCAAGGTGGATTCGGTGTTCAAAATGGTAGTATGGGTCAAGAACACGAGGATATGGACGATTGGGGACCAAATGGGCATCAAAGAGTGGCCTAAAACCACCCCCAAAATAGGGGATAGGCTTGTAGACACCTCGATTTTTTTGAACCCGAGATGTGCTCGAGCACGCCCAATGATGAAACGAACCAATCACAACTACCCGAAACTTGTGAAAATGACTTGAATTTGATCAAAATCAATCAAATAACCTGAACCAGCCCAAGCATTGTTGAACCAAGTTAAGCAAAGCAGTTTGCCACAGAGCACCTTAAGCGCTCAAGCCTTAGACCTTGAGCGCTCAATCTGTAAGGAGCACTTTGAGTGCTCAAGCCCACGGCTTTGAGCGCTCAACTCTGAACCAGTCAGGAATCTGCAGAGTATCTCATCATGAGATTTCATGCAGAGTGGAGCGTCTAACCACCTCTATACACGTATAATACCCTCCACTACACCTAAACTACACCTAAGCTACACCTAGACTACAAACCCACTTCCTCTCTCTCTCCTGCCTTCCCTCCACTCACTCTATATATACCCTCCACTATCTCCTGATGAGGGGTTCACCAATTCAGTTCCACAGCCTTCCCCAATTCATCCTAGCTCTCTCTCTCTACAAACCCATTCTTCTCCCATAGGAAATCACTTGAAAAATCACCTGTAAACACCAAATTCAGCCTGTGTTCAACAATCAGCCACATAATCTATACAATCCAGTCCATAAACTAACCGAAATCTCAACAATCTTTCACTTCCAAACCCACAATCCAGTTCAAGCTTCCAATCAAGTGTAAAAAGGTAGTTAAACAAGTAATTGTTGTTGTTTTGGTTCATCTGAGGGTGACCAGTGAGTTCAATCAAGTTCTTCATACTTGAATTGAACTCACAAAGGTCTAAAAGTTGTTTTAAAACACTGTCAAAATTTGCAGTTGTAGCAGGAATTGAGCGCTCAAGGCCTTACAAGGCTATGTAAAACAGGGGCAGCAGCCCTAAAATAGGGGGTAGCAAGCAGTTTTTCACCCTAGTGGTGTGGAATTTCAACCCAAACACAATTCTGAGGTTTTTGGCTAAAAATGGGATATGTAGATCAACAAATGACATCATGGAGGGTAATCCAACCAACAATTACATCAAACACTTAATCAATTCATAGATCACAAAATCAAAGTCAAGCAAACCCACTATGAAAGCAAAACATGAATTCAATGGATTTGAGGAGCAAGAACAAACTATATGCTACATATCACATTAATACAACTAGACGGAGTAGAATTTGTCTTCCTACGTCAAGAAATTTACTTAAAATGAGTGGGAAATGGAAAACCCTAGCCTCTAATGAGCTCCAAGCCGAATTGTGAGCTTTTGGTGCGAAACGAACAAAATACGAGCTTCAAAACGCGTAGAAAATGTGATTTTAGGTGGGGTTCTTGAAGGAGACTTGAAGTTTTAGTGAATTTTGGAGCTTTGAAGCAAGAAAAATGGAAGAGAGGAGAGAGAGAGGGCTGTCAGCAGAGAGAGAGAGAGAGAGGGATGTTTTTTTGTTCAAAATGCAAGCACATCATGTGCTTAAATACTCTCATCCTCTTACACTTTCACCCTTAGACTTTCTAATGTATATTAAACACACTCAAATGCATTATACCACTATCACATTGACCCCTCTTAATTAAAATTTAATTCCTCACATTTACCCAACGTTATTCCGGAAAAATTATGTAAAAATACGGGTCCTTACATAAGCCTTTGTGCACGTAGGCCCAATCCGTTGGGGAGTGTCTATGGAGTACACCACATCTCATGGACCTAATATACATTGAATGACCCATATCCACTTAAAAGGCTAAGCCTTGTAAGTGGTTAGACATCCAATTTTATATTAAGGTCCAACTCTGATTATATTTATCAGATGTGTGACTCATATTTCACACATGTTCCCAACACAAACTCCCACTCCCACTACACATAGCTCTCTCTAAATCACTTTTTTTCTTTTGTTTTCATTCTTTCTCCTTGCAATGTTTGGTGACTATAGCTAACTCACCACCGCTGGCGACTCTACGAAGAAACTAGGGAGGTCAAGCAACCTTGTTGGGTTTAAAAAATGCGCTGAAAAAAATTCAGATATAAATTAAATTTTCTTCAGTATTGTTAGCATTGGTTTACTAATGTGTGGTTAAAATAAATATTTCTAACTAAATTGTTATAGCCCTAACAAAACAAAGCAAGCCTAAAGCCCAATATATAATACTCATTTAAGGATAGTGGAGTATTACACATTTAAAAATAGTTCATTGAACCTTGGTTAACTTATATATGTTGGGAAGGAAAATAGGAAATGCATTTGGTTAAACTACAAGGGGGTGTTTGGGAGCCTATTTTTGGCTTTTCATTTTCTCCTTTTGAAGTTTTGTATGTTTGACCACCCCATCTCAAAACACATTTTGTGAGACTAAGTTTTCTATTTTAGCATTTAGAGAGAATAAGCCAAAACAGGTCCTGAGGTCTTTTTTGCATTCTCCAAAATATGACAACTCGTTGTGGGATGTTATAATATAATGAATTTTTTTGTCAAATGATGTAATGTATGTGCATTTATCTCTTTTGCTTAATCCGGGTTTTTTTTTTCATACAAATTCTCATCATAGACACTGTATGTATTTTTGTCAACGGTGGATGAAAATCCTGGAGTTACCCATGCTCACCACTTCCCATAGACACATGCCACCCTAACCAAACTTATCTCATTGCCATGCACAATCCCATTAACACGTGTGTACCTACCAGGCTTCCACAAGCTCATACCAATATCACCACAATAATTACTACTTTCTATAATTAAAAAATAAAAGGTAGCGCTACATTTAACACAAACTTTGATACAAAGTCTCAGCCATTGAAATGAATGGCTGAGATTAAAAAATAAAAGGTGCACTCTCTCAAACTCTTCTCCCCATCTCACCCAATTTGGTTCCCTTCCCCACGTCAATTTCGTCACTCTCTCTCCCTGCTTCGTCACACTAGTCCAGCAAGCCCTAGCGAGTCCCCATCGCTAGTTCGACGAGCCCATCTCTCTCTCTCTCTCTCTCTCTCTCTCTCTCTCTCTTATTGCGTTCCCTATTTTGAAGAATGGCAGATTCAACGGCTTTGACGAAGATTGCAGATGGATCCAGTGATAAAGTATCCCTCAATCTCATCCCTCTCTCCAAGCAAAAGGTCTGTAATCTTCTGTACCTCTTCCTTAGTGTTATTTTCATACCATATGTTAGGAATTTTAATCGAAATCTGGGGTTTTTGGGTTTTCTACAAAACCATTGGCATCGTGAATTTTCGTCCAATAAAATAATTGATTATTACTTCTCATGTGTAGTTGATAACTTACTTCTTTACATGTATTATGCTTTCATTTAGTTATTCAGGGCCCTTAGATCAACATGAATTAAGTGTTCATGTATTAACTGTTAGATCAAACATCCTTGACTTCATTGTTTGATCTCAGGAACCAACCATCCAAAACATGGTTGTCGATCAAAAAAATAATAATAATTTAACGTTGATTAAAAAAAAAAACCATCCAAAACATGGTTATGTTGACATGTTCCTAACTTATTAATAGATTGTGGGCCTTCATTTTTCAATTGTTAACTACGTGGTTCTTTATTTTTTCGATGCTATTGATTTTCTAATTTTTATTCCGTATTGATTTATATAGTAAAATCAAAATGATTCTTGGGTCTGCCCTCTTTGATGCCTTTTGGCTTTGATTTGAGAGCATGATTCCGCAACAAACGCGACAGTTTAGGGGGACCACTGTTTCAGTGGTATTCTGTGAGCAGCCACTTTGTGCATTTATTGCCAAAGGTTAGGTTTGTCTCCAATCCATCTCACTACAAGAGAAAACACAATTGGCGACCAAAAAATTTGTCGTCAAAGGGTTGTTTTTAGTCACCCTAATACTTTGGCAACCAATATTTTAGTCGCCCAGTTTGTCGCCGAAACGTCGTCTGGGAAAGTATACGCCGACTAAAAATTTGGTTGGTCGCCAAAGGGGAGCCATACGGCGACCAAAAAATTTTGTCGCCAAAGGGGAGCCATACGGCAACCAAAAAATTTTGTCGCCAAAGGGGACGGCAACCAAACCATTTGTCGCCAAAGGGGAGCCATATGGCGACCAAAATTTTGTCGCCGAAAGTTCATACGAAAAAAAAAAATTTGCCCATGCACCTCTGCCAAGAATTGAACCCACGACCTCCCACTTCTTAACCCAACACCTAACCACTGGGCTACCTATGCATTTATGTTCCATTTGTTAGAAACAATTTATATGTATTATCTTTTTGTATATTCCTTTTTACATTAACAAATGTATAACATTATTTATCATAAATTATGTAATGCACTATATTTTATTATATATTTTTTGGCACTAACCATTGGACTACCTTTGCATTCAACGTACCACATGCGCCTCTGCCAAGAATTGAACACCCAACACCTAACCACTGGACTACCTTTGCATTTATGTTCCATTTGTTAGAAACAATTTATATGCATTATCTTTTCGTATATTCCTTTTTACATTGACAAATGTATAAACATTATTTATCATAAATTATGTATTGCACTATATTTTATTATATATATATATATATATTATCTTTTCGCGTTGTATATTTTTGGCACTAAACATTCCACGACCAAAGCCGATGTTTGGTCGCCAAAGCCATCGCATAGGCGACAAAACAAAATTTGGTCGCCAAAGGGGAGCCATACGCAAGGCCGGCCCTGAGATTATAGAGGCCTAAAGTGAATTTTAATAAATGGGCCCTAGTTTTTTTTTCCCCAAGACATTTAATAGAGGTGACTAATATATTTAAAAAATAGTAAACATCGTATTTTAACTTCATAAATTAACTAAAACAAACTTTTAAATTTTTTTATTCCATTCTAACAAAAGGAATCCAACATAACAAGTCCCACCATTTTCAAACAAATCACATTGTTAACTTTAACTGTAAGATAGTAACATTCATAACAAGAAGGGAATTCTTTATCATTTTTAATCTAATAGAAAAATAAGAAAAAAGAATATAAAAGACTAATAGATTTTCTGCTAAAAAGAGCTCATAGAAAAAAGAATATAAAAGACAAATAGAAAAATAAGAAAAAGAATTTTCTACCGGAGGAGCCGACCAAAGGATTGAACCCTAGTCTTCTTGGTTCTTAGGAACACACGGTAACAACTGAGGCGGAAGACAACTTTTGCTGTGTTTTGGGAAAACATATATACATAATATAAATATTTTATATTGGAGTGGGCCCTTAATTTTCGCTTAATTTTTTGGGCCTAAAAGCAGCAAGATTCTCCCGCTTTTAGGCCGTGGCGGTCTTTGCCATACCATACGCTGACAAAAAAAAGTTAGTTGCCAAAGCTATCGCATAGGCGACAAAACAAAATTTGGTCGCCAAAGGGGAGCCATACGGCGACCAAAAAAAAAGTTGGTCGCCAAAGCCATCGCATAGGCGACAAAAAAAATGTGGTCGCCAAAGGGGAGTCATACGGCGACCAAAAAAAAAGTTGGTCGCCAAAGCCATCGCATAGGCAACAAAAAAAATGTGGTCGCCAAAGGGGAGCCATACGGCGACCAAAAAAATTTGGTCGCCAAATGTGTTTTTTCTTGTAGTGTCTGTTTCAATGGTATTCTGGGAGCAGCCACTTTGTGCATTTATTGCCAAAGGTTAGGTCTGTCTCCTATCCATCCCCCGCCCATACCCCCAATTATTGGGGACTAAATGGGTTATGTTATTGTTGTTGTTGTTGTTGTATTGATTTATATAGTAAAATCTTGATGTTGGTGCATGCTACACTTTTGAAGGGTGAGTAATGGAAGAACATCTTGAATTGGATGATTTTGAGATACATGAAGTAGATGATTTTCAGACTCCAAATAACGATTTGGAACAATTCAAAGCACCCTCAAATAATGATTTGGAACACTTAGAAACACCATCGATCAAATAATGATTTGGAATAGTTAGAAGCATCGTCAAGCGACAAGGCTTTTGAGACAATTGAAAAAGCACGAAAGTACTATGCAGAGTATGGTCAACAAAATGGTTTTTGGATATGTACTCGAACTTCATCCAAAGGATGAAATCGGTCAAATGAAGTGACTAATATGCTATTTGTTTGCGAAAAGGAAGAAAAGTATATGCTGCGAAGACCAAAAAATGATGTTGTAGGGAGGAATGGTGAGAGAGAGCAAGATGAGAAAGTGATATCGAAGAAAAGAGTTAGAAGTTGTTCCACTGCTAGATGTGGATGCAATGCTCATTTGCGGATAAACCATGACAAATGGAGTGGCAAATGAAAGCTAATATAGTTTTCAACGATACCCACAATCACCAATTAGTGACTCCATCTAAGAGGATGAAAATGAAGTCAAATCGATACATGCCCAAAGTAGTTAAGGATTTGACCGAAGCATTAAATAAAGAAAATTTGGGAGTATGTAAAGTTGCTTCAATTTTTTGCTGCGAACACATGGGCTTTGATAATAGAGACTATTATGATCACTTGAGGAATATTGTGAGTCATAGAGAGCTAGATAGCGGGGATGCACAGTCAATCCCCACATACTTTAAGAAAAAACAAGCACAAAACCAACAATTTTTTTTTATGCAATTCAATGTGATGAAAGTGGGAGGGCAATGAATTTTTTTTGGGTGAACTCTTGATCTCGCATGACATATCATTATTTAGGGGATGTGGTCACAATCGACACAACATATCGAATAAACAAGTATGATATGTCTTTCACATCATTTACAGGAGTCAACCACCACACGCACTCAATACAGTTTGGATGTGCACTTTTACAAGATGAGACCAAGTTGACATTTATATGATTGCTTGAGACAAGCTTGAAGCTATGGGAGCTCGTCCTCCAACTTCTATCATGAAGACCAAGATTGGCAATATAGGGAGCAATTGCTATATTCTTTCCCAACACCCAATATTGTCTATGCCTTTGGCATATTAAAAAGAAATTTGTTGAAAAGCTGTCGCAAATGTACTATAAGAAATCAAAATTCAAGAAAGATGTGAAAAAATGTATTTGGTTGACATATAAGAAAGATGATTTTGAAAAGAGATGGATGGTATAGATGAAGGAAAATGGGTTAGAAAGCAACAAATGACTTCAACAATTGTATGATATTCGTGATTTATGTTGTGAATTCCAGGTCACGCACGCAGTTAAACACACACAAGAAATCTGAGGAAAAACTTTGTCCATCCGTATATATTCTCAAATATACAAAGACATGAAAAAACCTCTCCGGGGAGCAATAACTAGCTCCCACTCCGGCTGGAGAGGCCACAACCGGCTCCCCTCTCATACTCTCAGCCTATCCCGCTCACATTGTGCTACCACACTCAAAAAGGAGAGACAAACAAGAGTATTTATGGAGATACAAATCCTAAACCCAATAGGAAAACCAAAACCTAAACCCAATATGAAATCCTAAACCCAATAGAAAATCCTAAACGCAATAGGAAATCACTCCCATCCGGCCTAAGCCCATCCGGCCCACACGGGGTGGAATCCCAACAAATCACCCCCTCCACACTGAGTGGGCAAAGTTGACTGCAACACCCCCATGTTGCCACTTCCAATCAGCTACTTTTAGCAAGTGCCTATGTCACTAACCAATCGAGCATCCATGCACCACCAAACAAAGTACAAAAACCCAAAAGAGTGTATCCTTGCAAAACTAGAATCCGCAGCTAAATAGAAAATTTGAGTACTGCACCCCTTCAATTGGAATGCCTCCACTTGCACACCTCTTACCAAGGTGTATGCGCTCCATAACTGAGCCCCCGCACCCCTTCATCAAGTGCTCGTAGCTTCATCGCCGCACTCTGCCACTCTAGCATCCTGTTCTGTCCAGAGAATGCAGCTACCCTCTATCCACACTAAAGCCTCACTTCTCCAAATGATCTCACACACCATCTATGAAGAGCCTGGCTCATTCTCTGACACCGCATCCCCCACCGAGAACCTCCGCATCCGCAAAACTGGGATACACCTCTCGTGAATTCGGGATGTGAACAAATTCTGCTAGATCTCCGTGGCTTCGATTGAACCAGACTGCCTCCGATCATCGCTAACTAACTCTGATCTATCACTCTAGTAAGCGCCTGTGTCATTAACCAATCGAGTGTATCTGCACCCACCAAACAGAGATGCAACACTCGAAAGAATGTATCCTTGCTCACTAGCTTCTCCGACTGATCACAACGGCTCAATCGCCTCAAATCCGCAATCACCCGATTGCTCCGGTCAACCTCCAATCTCTGAAAATTCTATCCAATACTCTTGGTATGTAGCTCTTCCAACTATGCTCGCCTTTTTTGTCACCTATTTGCCACTCCTTGTTCATCCATATTCCATTCCTGGCTTTCCTAGCACCACCTGGACTACCATCGAATCTCCCATGGTTTGACTCTGACTCAACAACATCCCATTTGATTGACCTGACCGTGTTGGATCCTCCTCAATCTCTCCGGATGTGTCCAGGACTGCAAAATTCAGCTCGAATCACCCAAATCCAAGCCCACCAATGAATCCAGAACCATCCAATTAGCTAGGAATCAATGACCAAAACTGACCACGAGCACTCTGTTTGACTTATCTCATCGAGACGAACAAAACCCTACGAGCAAAATCTTCAACTAACTTCGTTTCTTTTTCCATTCTTGAATCCGTGAGTTTCAAGCGCGAATTCGGGACCTCTTGCTCCACCAGAGCTCTGATGCCAGTTTGTTGTGAATTTCGGGTCATGCACGCACTCAAACACACATAAGAAATTTGAAGAAAAACTCCGTTCATCCGTATATATTCTCAAATATACAAAGACATGAAAAACGTCTTCGAGGAACAATAACCGGCTCCCACTCCGGCCGGGGGAGGCCACAACCGGCTCCCTCTCTCACACTCTCAACCTGTCCCGTTCACATTGTGCTACCACACTCCAAAAAGAGACAAACATGAGTATTTATAGAGATACAAATCCTAATCGCAATACAAAATCCTAAACCCAATAGGAATTCCTGAACGCAATAAGAAATCACTCCCATCCAAGCCTAAGCTCATCTGGCCCACACGGGGTGGAATCCCAACAATTCATGGTACATGTGTTGCTGGTATGAATACTAGAGGACGTAGTAAGGGCGTGAATTCATTTTTTGATGGTTTTACTACTCTGACAACAAATCTTAAAGAATTTGTTGTCAAGTATGACCAAGTGTTGAAGGAGACTGTGAAAAGAGAAAGTGATGAGAATTTTGAGTCCGAGCATAAGTTTCGGATTGTGAATGACAATGAATTTTTGTTGAAGCATGCGGCAAAATTTTATACTAGAAATGTCTTCAACAAGTTTAAGAATGAAATGAGTGAGGTCTTTTCTTACAAAGTTGAAGATGTTGGAAATGCCGATAGTTTTCTGCTGAATTTAAAAAGTTTGTCATGACATATATTGGATTTGCAAACCTATGAAGGTATGTATGAATGCCAAAACTTTCAGTTTGTTGGAATATTGTGTAGTCACATTTTGAAAGTGTTTATCCGACTAGACATTGATGCAATACTGGACCACTTTATTCTTCCACGATGGAGATAAAAAGGCCAACAAATTTAGGGTAATTGATTTTGAAGGATTGGTACATGACGATGACAAAGAAGAATCTGAGGCATTGAGACTTGGCCATATGTGCCAAAGAATCTACCAAATTGGCTTGTTTGGTTGCCCCATCATTTGAGGCATACACAATTTACATCAAATCTATGAAGAATCCATCTGGGATGCTCCAAAAAGTTTTTATGTGCCTTCAATCAATGTTTGTCATGAAAAAGATGATTTACAATCTATCGAGACATCTCAGATATTACTTTCGGATCCTAACATCTCACAAACCAAGGGTAGGAAAAAAGATGTGAAGGGGAAAGATGCTAGTATACACTCCAAAAGATTGAAAAGCGGTATTGAGTTGACATTAAACAGGAAGAAAAGGAAGTGTCACTTATGCCAAAACTTAGGACATGATAGGAGAACTTGCCCTTTGAATCCGATGAGTAAAACTAACAAAGGTGAGTTGCCATTTTTCTCGACATACATATTCTTGTTTACAGGACATAAACATACTTATTTTTTTGGTAATTGTCAATTTTCTTCAACAACCTTCTAGGTGGAGGCACAATTTTCTGAGAGTGACCAAGAGGTGACCTAATAAGAAAATGGTAATTCAAAATTTGCATATCTTTCCTGATGCTTTAGTTAGATATGTTAATATTTGCATATCTTGTTATTAAAGTTTTTTGTTTTGTACAGGCCAAAATTCTTTAATGCCAAGGCTAGGATTGTTTTGAATGGTCATGTAGTCATTTTGGATGTTAACTCATGGAGTTATGAAACTTTTAGGAATTTTTTTTGGTCTTGACTCAATTGGTACAAACGTGTTATGGATATTTTTTTTATATATAAATCGGAAATATTAGATAAAACTAAAGGATAGAGTTGATCTGCATCAAAGGTGCAGTAGTGTTAATTACATAGCCAAGAATCCTACTAGAAAACATGAAGTAAACTATCTAATCAAGTATTTCTCGAATGTTAAGTGCATCCCTTAACATATACACCTTAATGGATTTGGGAGGAGTCATGGTAACAACGAGCTCTTCTTCCTATTCAGCTCCAAGATGCTCAAGATGGTCCGTGCATTGATTCGCATCACGGTAGGTATGTGAGAGGGTGCTTCCAATGCGGCTGATGAGGTACTTTCCATCATTAATGATGTTGCTTTGTGGGTGATTAGCATTGGCTCCTTCATTGAAGAGTATAACCGCTGTTCAAGAATACTAGGATCACCAGGTAGATTGGTTGTTGTTTTTGAAAGTGAATTATGTGATTTTTTTATGAAGCCGAAGGTTTATTAAAATTCCAGGGGATTATGGCTATTTACGATTGAGATCATGTCATCTTGGACAATTTGTTGTACGCTCTTTTATTTTCATATTTTTGATAGCTATTAATTGATGGTTTCGGCATTTGCTTTGTTTTTTTCCCACCATTAAATGAAAATTTTAATGGGGATGATTTTGTAGAAAAAGAAAATGAAATTTCTGTAATTTGTTTTAACCCAACATTGTAGCATTGAATGGGAGAATCCTGTCAAAAAATGAAATTTCAAATTTTATCTCCTAACATTGTAATAATGAAGGGTGCTTTTGTTAAAAAAGAATAATGAAATTTAGAGGTTTCTTGTAAAAAGAATGAGATGTGCAATTTTGTTTTCCCATTTTTTCTCTAGATATATAGATTACTGGGGGAGAGAGAGTGTGTCTGTGTGTAACAAACAGAGGCATGTGTTTGACGAAATTGACGTGGGGAAAGGAACCAGATTGGGTGAGATGGGGAGAGGAGTTTGAGTGAGTGCACCTTTTATTTTTTAATCTCAACAATTCATTTCAACAGCTAAGATTTTGTGTCAAAGTTTGTGTTAAATGTAGTGTTGGCGGAACCGGCCCCTTACATAATTGGTAAATCTGGACAAAACACCATTAAAATTGCTTAATTTGTAGATAGACCATATACAAAAAAAAATGCGATTATTACTAAACTAGTCACCGCCGTCGGCATAAACTATGGCGAGATAAACAACCTCCTGCCACCAGAACAAGTCATACCGCTCGTCCGATCAATCGGCACCGCTCAAGCTCTATGACCCAAATCCACGTGTCCTCAAGGCATTCACCAACACGTCCTTTGAGTTCATCGTCCGCCTAAGCAACGAGTACCTAAATCTCGACAAAAACGTCACCATCACGATGGCTCACTCGTTCGCTGTGTTAAAAACATCGTATCTGCTGTCAACCGGAGCTTTCCGATGAGATCTGAAGGCTTTCATCACTCCGATCCTGGATTTCCATGTGAAAATTGGTTGGAATAGCCCCAATTTCGACATCCGTAACTCTATCAGTTAATTTATCAAACACCTGATGTGGACCGGTACCTCTCGTTCATGTTATGATATGTTGGAATCTGCGATAAAGGGATCGGCGTCGAGGGTGTGGACTTGTACCTTCGTTCATAAACAATTGCAGAGGGAGAGAGAGAGAAGGAGAGAAAAAGAGAGACGCTGTTCGGTTGCAAGAATGGAGTTGAGATTTTTTGTGCCTCTTTAATAATGAGGGTAAGCTAGTAATTGTGTCTTACGAGTGGACTGGGAATGTTATGAATAGTCAGGTTGGACTCGAGACGTAAGAAATGTGCCTCGGGAGACCCTCCAAGCACCCTTTTTTCTATTTACAACCTCAATAATGATACAGCCACATAGTCCCAGCCACACCCAACCACACACTGCACACTGTTCACGTGGGTCCCACCCACTTGACCACAACGTAAAAAAAGAAATTGAAAATTCCCAAATTGGGGTTTATTTTGGCGGGCGTCTGAGAGAGAGAGAGGCTGCCATTTTCACAGGCATCTGAGAGAGAGGGGGGAAGCCATCAACAAGAAGAAGAAAGAAGAAAATCAAACATCTAAGCCAAGAAAACGACATCTGAGATCCATTATTTGAAGCTGAGTACGGGAGAAGAACATCAAACATCTGAGCTCCATTGTTGCTGCTACAGGAGCACGAAGAAGAAGAAAGAGGTCCATTATTGCTGCCACAGGAGCACGAAGAAGAAGAAAGAGGTCCATTGTTGCTACATTGAAGCTGCTAAAGGAGCACGAAGAAGAAGACAGAGGTCCATTGTTGCTGCATTGAAGCTGCTACAGGAGCACGAAAAAGAAGACAGAGGTCCATTGTTGCTGCCACAGGAGCACGAAGAAGACAGAGGTCCATTGTTGCCGATTGAAGCCGCTAAAAGGAGCACGGGCAAGAAGAAAAAGGTCCATTGTTGCTGCCACAGGAGTACGAAGAAGAAGAAAAAGGTCCACTGTTGCAATCTCAAGCATTTGAGCATTATTTACGTTGTTCATTGTTTGCTTTCTTGGAAAAACATCTGAGTTATGCTTTTTTGGGATTATAAACTACATTGGAAAACCTTAATTTCTACCAAGTAACTCCTATCGATAGGAGAATTAGTCCACGAATCAAACGAGGCCTTAGGGTATATTCATTAATTGTGACTACAAGTTATTGTGTTAATTTTCTTCTTATAAATTAACTGATTTGATAATTTATTCTCTAAAAGTTCTCATAATAAAGCTTTGCTAGGATGAGCAATGAGACTTTTTACTTTGGGTGTTTTCTGTTAATAAGTAAGATCACGTTTAGTCACTTGTTCTTGTTTATTTTTAATTTGCAGATTATGTTTCAGTTACCCTCCCCAGAGTCTATTCCATCGGTGATGTGTCCTTTATCTTCCCAAATTGAAAGGGACGAAGAAGTGGAAGAGGTATGGATTGGAGACAACGTAGAAGAAGAAGAGGTTACGAATAATTCTCCAACAAAGGAGGGTGTTGATGGTAAAGCGGCAATTGAGAATTTAGAAGACGGAGTTGAGGATCCAAAGATGGGAATGGAATTCGACAGCCCCAACGATGCTTATTTGTATTACTCAAAATTTGCAAAAGAAAAGGGGTTTTCAGTGGCTAAAAGATCTTCGACAAAGGGAAAAGACGGAGTCTTGAGGCATGTAATTTTTGAATGCAGCAAAGGTGGAAAGGCAAGGCTTAGAGGAAGCAACCTTGCCAAGCCACGTCCACAGTCAAAAACAGAATGTCCGGCTCACCTTAATTGTTGTTTAACTCAGGAGGGAAAGTGGAGGGTAAGTCGGGTTATCTTGGAGCACAATCATGAACAAAGTCCAGGAAAATCTAAATTTTTTAAGAGCAATAGGGTACTTGATTCAAGTGTGAAAAGGATTCTTGTGATGAATGACAAAGCTGGAATCAGGTTGAATAAGACTATTGACTCGCTTCAAATTGAAGCTGGTGGACCTGATAAGGTTCCATATTTGCCGAGGGATTGCCGGAATTATTTGGATAAGGTTCGACGTTTACAACTTACGGAAGGAGATGCTGAGGCAATGAATCAATATTTCCATAGAATGAAAGCTGACAATGGAGACTTCTTTCATGCAATGGATTTGAACGAAGAGGGTCGGTTAAGGAATGTATTCTGGGCTGACGCAAGGAGTAGGGCAGCTTTTAAGGAGTTTGGTGACGTTGTGACATTTGACACAACATACCTCGTCAACAAGTATGACATGCCTTTTGCTCCTTTCGTAGGCGTCAATCATCATGGTAGCTCGGTATTATTGGGATGTGGACTTATCTCCCATGAAGATACGGAGTCATTTTCGTGGCTTTTCAAGAATTGGTTGACATGCATGTCCGGTTGTGCTCCCAATGCAATTATAACCGATCAATGTGCAGCCATGAAGAATGCTATAGAGAATATATTCCCCAATACCCGACATCGATGGTGCATATGGCATATAATGAAGAAGGTGCCGGAAAAGTTGAAAGGGTACGAAGCTTATGAAAAAATTAGTTACCGATTTCGCTCCGCAGTTTATGATTCACTGACAGTAGAAGATTTTGAGACTGCTTGGGATGCGCTCATCAAAAAGTACGAGCTTCAGAGTAACACGTGGTTACATGGGTTGTATTTGGAGAAGGAGAGGTGGGTGCCGGCTTTTGTGAAAGATGTGTTTTGGGCGGGCATGTCATCTACACAACGAAGCGAGAGTATGAACGCATATTTTGATGGTTACATTAGTTCAACGACGACCTTGAAACAATTCGTTGAGCAATATGAAAATGCATTGACGAAGAAGGTGGAAAATGAAAAATACGAAGATCACACTAGTTGGCACTCTTTCATTCCTTGTATAACTAACGATGGGTTGGAGAAGCAATTTCAAAGTGCCTACACTCATACCAAGGTTAGAGAGTTTCATGAGCAATATTGTGGAAAAATGGTATGCTCTTTAGGTCAAACAAAAGTGGGTGATGTTCTTACGTTATATGAGGTGAAAGAGTTGATTACAGTTGGAGATGGAGAAGACCAATTTCAAAAGAGTGTGCCATTTATAGTTCATTTTAATGCCGAAACAAATGAAACTCATTGTAATTGCCGGTTGTTTGAGTCTAAAGGAATGGTGTGTAAGCATCAACTATTTGTGTACCAACTTAGGGGAATTCACAAAGTGCCTGAAAAGTATGTGTTGAGAAGATGGTGCAAAAATGTGAAAAGGGCCCACACTAAAGTTCGGATAACTTACGATAAATCGCCAAAATGCATTGAAGCTCGCCGGAATGACAATGTTTGCAATCTCTATAAGGAGATTGCCGACTTGGTGGAAGACAATGAGGAGAACTATAATATAGTGATGGCACAAGGGCAAGAGTTCAAACGGCGTTTCATTGAAACCCAGGTGATTGAAACCCAGGTTGTTTGTGCAAGCAATATGGTTGATGATACGGTTCATTCTTTGTCATTTGGAGATGGAGTTATACCTTCCAAGCAAAGCACAAACATACTTGACCCTAAAAGTGTTACTCGAAAAGGGAGACCGCCATGTAAAAGGAAGCAAAGTACCGTGGAACAAGCCGTTAACAAGAAAAGGGAAGCAATTAAGAAGAAAAACTTGACTGCTGGGAAGGCTGTTGTGTCCAAAGAAAAAGCAAAGGTATAAACTTTGTATTGATTTTTTTTGTTTCTAGTTAATATGGCCATATAGATATATTGAATGAGTGATTCGTAGTAATATCATTTCTAAATTTCAGGAGATCCAAGATATTGCGGTTCTCAATGTGGGTACAACATAAGAGAGTGTTGTAAATCTCAATGTAAGTAACTAATTATCTTGGTATTTTCCTATTACACTCTTAATTTATTGGTCTTGATTTGTGTTAAATTTTTTTCATATGGCAGAATAATGCAAGCGACGTAGGAGCATTAATGTGGCCAAACATGGGACAATTAATGTGGCAAAACATGGGACCATTAATGTGGCCAAACATGATGAGCCATCAAAATCCACCAAACTTGATGCCGACCATGCAAAGTGTAATAAGAGGGGGCCCACAAGGTTGGGGAAGACCACAATCAACTTTAATGGGAAGTCAATTGCAAGAATGGCAAGGTGTTCAACCAAGTTTTTTAGGAAATGATGAAAATAATTAATAACGAGAAAGAGTAGAACACTTGGTTGGTTAATGGAATGTATTTTACTCTTATTTTTATCGTATTGTGTCTTGTTTGTATCGTGCCCGTATTGTATCGTCTTGTGAATGAACATGGAATGTATTTTACTCTTATTTTACCGTATCGTGTCTTGTTTATATCGTGTCCGTATTGTATCGTCTTGTGTTTTACTCATATTTTTTACCGTGATCGTGGTCCGTATCGTGATTATGGGACCATTAAGGTTGCTGAAAACTGGTACAAAAGTTCAGAAACTGCACTTTAGGTTGCTGAAAACTGGCTGGGAAGTGCAGAAACTGGTATAAAACTGCAGAAACTGCAGTTTAGATTGCTGAAAACTGGCTGGGAAGTGCAGAAACTGGTATAAAAGTGCAGAAACTGCATTTTAGGTTGCTGAAAACTGGCTGGGAAGTGCAGAAATTGGTATAGAAGTGCAGAAACTACACTTTATGTGGCTGAAACTGCACTTTAGGTGGCTGAAATTAGTATAAAAGTGCAGAAAGATGGAGTTATACTCGCTAAAACTGGTTTAGAAGTGCAGAAAATGACTTTATATTGCTGAAATTGGTATAAAAGTGCATAAAACTGAGTTTAGATTGCTACTTTTGCAAAAATTTGGGCAGCATTTCCCCTATTTTGTTGCATACCCGACGTCTTAGCGTCTCATCAAACAATCAACTAATAAGGCACAACACAAAACTAGGCACAACATAATATAATCCAATAACCAAAGCACTAATCCAATTTGGACTTTGTCAAATCTATTGTTATCATGTTGGTACATCCATTGACAACCTGGTCCAGAAGTACGATAGCGGATGTTGAAGCTATGAATAATTGAATTGTAGATGAACAAGATTACATTATAAGTTTAATGAAATCAAATACATTGCTTGTCTCTTAGATGAATGAATACACACAAATCCATTGTATATCCCAACTATTACAAAGTTTAGGAGAAGCTCATCAAAATGGCACAACGACAACAAATGGCACAAGTCTAAACAACTTTTGTAGTGCAACTCTTAGGTACATGGACACTCTGAAAGTGTCACTTTGATGGGTTGGCTCTCCTGCTTCCTCGGATCTTGAGGGTGTTGAAGATGTCTCCTTTACGACTGTGAGTTGTCTAACAATAGCGGTCAGAGATGCAGGAACATGTGCTTCATATTGCCCAAATGTTCAATGTGTCCTCTTTCGACCTGCACAACCATGGACAGTGTCACTGTTTATGATTAAGTTTAATTAAGAATACTGGAATAATAGATGAAGACATAACTAGAAATCAAAATATAAATTTTATTCAGTAAACTGACAAGTCTGTAGAAAATGGACTTTCGGTTGATGGCTTAACGCAACCTCCTCTTAAAACTTGTGCAAAACTTTACTTCTTGATCACTATCAAACCACACCAGAATGGATATTGAAGCTTGGCAGAGGAATATTTTGCATGATATACAACTTGTTTGATCTTCTTCATCACATGATGCTTAGCACGAACGTCGTAAAACTAATCACTACTTTCTATTTTTCAGTTTAATGATTGTTGTACATGTATACTAAACCGAAACAAATTAACTGCAAGAGTATAAGGCTACCAACATGTTCCAACATGTTCTTCTGTCTTGATTTCTTAATTTGCTTGTGAATCAAGCTTCGTGTTAGAGTCATCATCTCTGTGTCAATTTCCGTGTTTGTATTACTTAGTACCATGTTATGCTTTATAAGCATCTCCATGGTGAAAAAACAAAAGGCACAAACATAATTCAAGCAATTATAAAAATTTTGGTCAAGGTAACCCTGGGATGCATATACTAGTTTTTAAGACTACTGTTTTCATATTCATGAAGTTTGTTGTTGCTTTCCACATGGAACTTTCTCATCTGTTGATCTTTTGTATAATTTGATTCTTCTAAAACTTCTTTTCTACATTGGCAGTGTAAAAAACATATTATTGAGACATTAGTCGTGTGACTGTTGTTACGGATAATTGAAACCGAGTCGAATCAGTGGGAGAATGAGACCTAAGCCATGGGATTGTTCCCCCAAATGGACAAATTTGACACTTGAGCATCAATATCTTGTTTGTTCAGGATCATTTTGCTCCCAATGGACTAATTGAAATTAAGTACAACACTTCTTTTATTGCTGGATGTGGAAATCAACAAATTATAGTGTGTCAATTTTTCTTCTTATCTTACCTACGGCAATCATATCAACAAAAAGTCATACCAACAATGTATGGTGGATTTTACCTTTTATTGATATCAAGAACATACTTACCTTGGTTGATTTTTTCTCTTCCTATTCTTCTTTTTATTCTTAATAGCTCTAACACCTTTTGAATCTGCAAAGCAGAAACTCCAATTAACTTGCGAAAAGAATAAAGCAAATAATCTAAGGTCTATTTTTAAAAAGAAAGAAATCTAGTGCTTTCAATTTTTCAACAAGTGGATGAAGCAACGGGTAATACTTCATGATGAATCACAATAAATACTGAAAATATGCAAGTAATATCATGCTTTGTGATCCTTCCATAACCAACCACGACCAAATTCTTAGGCACAACAATTGAGTTACAATTTGAGCCAACACAAATTGGAAACAAAGAAAATTTTGAGTTTTAGTCATAGTTACAAAGGACCAAACTGGATGTGACACAAAAACACCCACGAAAAAGAACGCTAGCTTCGGCATGGAGGAATCAGGATTTGCCCACTTCTATACCATCAAAATCAACAAATCTGAAACGTTGCGTACGAATTTGGAATTCAAAAAAAATAGGGTTTTTGAATTTGGAGCCCGAAATTTTGGGAAATAATCCCTAATCTCCATAGATCTACAAATCGAGAGAGAGAGAGAGAGAGAGAGAGAGAGAGAGTCATACGTCTGTCGAATGGTTCAGTTGTTGGTCTTCTTCGATTGCCCGTCATGGTGGTGGAGTCGCTGGTAGTGGACGGCGCTTCAATTGGCCGTCGTGGTGGTGGAGTCACTGGTAGTGGACGGCGTTGGGTCGCTGGTGGTGGTGGACGAGTTGGGTGATTCGTCTTCCTCCCTTCTCTCTCTCTTTCTCTCTCACGCTTTTCTCATCTGGAATAGGAGAGATTGGAGCAAAAATATGAACCCCAGACGATATTTAGGGATTTCAAAAATTTTCGGTTTTTTTTTTTTTTTTTTGCGGGGTAAAGTGGTTGGGCCCACGTGAACAGTGCACAGTGTGTGACTGAGTGTGGTTTGGGGTGTGTGGCCGTATCATTATTGTTACAACCTCGACGCCGGTCCCTGTACTATTCTATTCACAACATCACCAAAAATAGTACTCCCTCCGTCCCATAAAGTTGTATCACAACGAAACTACGTGTAATTTTCAAACTAAAAAATAATGTATTTACCAAAATAATTTTTGAATTTTTTTGCATTGTATAAAAGTTCTCGATGAGATCTATCAAACAAGATCCATATTGACTAAAAAATTATTTTCGTAAGCACATTATTTTTTAGCTTAAAAATTGCACATAGTTTCATAGTGATACAACTTTATGGGACAGAGGGAGTAAGTGGTACCATAAAAATGCATAACTAGAAAAAAACGGAAATACTACACCGTCATGTACAACATCCCAAGACAAAATGGAACACAACAGTTGACATGGCCCATGTAGACACCCTACTTTCTTTGTCCGTAACAATTAGGCTTTTTGGTTGGCATCGATTTTTGCATCGATTATGGTTGTGGTGGTTGGAAGTGATTGTGGCTGGCAACCTTCTCTCCCTATATATCTCTCTCTTTGTATTGATGAAAACTCATTTTTGAGTTTTGAGTTTACGCTAAGTCAGCCATTGTATTCCATGTTGTTGGGATGTTGTGCATGTCAGAAAAATAAAGTTAATTGTAGGGGTCCGAATATACCTAGCAATAGCAGTAACTTGATTTAAATGAAGAGTATACTCAAATGAACGAATGAGACACCTCTAGGGAAATTAAAATGCCAAAAGGTTACCTAAGAGGGACTCATCGGAAAAAAAGGTTCATTATGAACCAGCTTACTTGTCAAGAGTAAATGGGGCTTCGGCCCATTGTTTCAGAGATTCGCCGAAAACATATGGAGCCAGTTTCATTGGTAACTCTATGATAGAAGTAATATTGGAGTTCGGCCGATGGCCGAAGGGTTGGCTAGCTTAATCATCTTAGAGGTACTGTAGAGATACCGAAGGGCCATAGTATGGGGCTGACTCAGCAAAGGCATTAATGTTGTATGTGCATGTAACCAACCATGATCATGATGAGTGACGTCAGCCGAACGGCTTGTAACACGTGTCGTCACCTTACTGGAGGCATGCGTTAGTTATTTATTCTCTTGAGCTCGTCATGATGATGTCAGCCAAGCGGTTAAATCACGTGACTAGCACTGTGGTACTTGGAGGGCAAGCCGAGGATCACCTATAAAAGGTAACCTTCAACAGATAAGCAAGGACACACACTCTTTCACTCAAACCCTAGATCTGAGCTTATCCTTCTCTTACCTGTGATACTTGACCATCGGGGGACCATTCTGGACTCTGTGGTCCAGTACAGTGCTGACACGACCAGTACATGTGTAGGGCTTAGAGCTCAGGCGAGAGGGAAGATAATCTTCTTGTTCCATCACTGGTGAGAGAAACTGATCAAGGAATTGTAGCCCCACATTAATATAAATACTGTTAACACCGAAGAAACCAAAAACATCTGATGTGGTTTGTGAGCTGGGCGTGCCAGGATTGTACGTCAATGTCCACATATGATAGAGGCCTTTGAGACATTTTCTAACTTCGTTCGTGCGATTGCGTGTGACCATCAAAGGGTAGAGTTGCAAATGGTTCATGGTTTGTCTTACGTGCGAGAACTTATAATTTCCCAACCCAAACCAAACCAAACCAAGCCTTATGTCCCAATTAATTGGGGTCAGCTACATGAATCATTTTTCTCCATTGTGCTTTGTCAAATGCTACTTCATCGCTTAAACCCAGTATACGTAGATCTTTGCGTACTACCGCATTTAAAGTCAATTTGGGTCTTCCTCTCCCTTGTGTGTTTCTACCCAAAGCTATCCTATCCACTCTCTTAACTACTGCATTTGCTGGCCTACGATAGACATGCCCAAACCACCTTAACCTATTTTCCCTTAACTTCTCCTATATAGGTGCTACACCCACCATCTCACGAATTGTTTCATTTCTAATCCTATCACGTCTAGTCTTACCACACATCCACCTCAACATTCTTATTTCCGCTACACTTATCTTATTCATTTGTTGCTTCTTAATAGGCCAACACTCTGTCCCGTAAAGCATCGCTGGTCTTATGACAGTTCTATAAAATTTTCCTTTCAATTTTATTGGTACCCTCTTGTCACACAGTACACCAGTAGCGCTTCTCCACTTAAGCCACCTCACTTGGATCCTATGCGTCACATCATCCGCAATCTCTCCATCTTGGCTAATAATAGAGCCTAAATACCTAAAATGGTCCCTCTTTGGTATCTCCTGATCTTGGATCATCACTCTTTCCTCATACTCACTTCTGGTATTACTAAATTTGTAGACCATATATTCAGTTTTACTCCTACTTATCCAAAAGCCCTTAGACTCTAATGCTTCCCGCAAATTTCAAATTTAGTATTAACACCACTAGCTGTTTCATCTACAAGGACAATATCATCTACAAACAACATACACCATGGGATATCCTCCTGAATATGCCTAGTCAATTCATCCATAACTAATGTGAAAAGGTACGGGCTCAAGGCTGACCCTTGGTGCAATCCTACTGTGATGGGAAATTCACTCGTTTCTCCTGCTAATGATCTAATGGCAGTGACTGCACCTTCATACATGTCTCTGACCACGTCAATATAGCCTCTGGTCACTCCCTTCCTCTCCAGAACCCACCATATAATGTCTCTAGGCACCCTATTATAAGCCTTTTCCAGGTCTATAAAAATCATATGGAGATCCTTCTTCGTTGATCTGTGTCTTTCTACCAATCTCCTTAGTAGATAAATAGCTTCCATAGTTGATCTTCCAGGGATGAACCCAAACTGTTTCTCCGACACCGTAGTCACCATCCGCAATCGATGCTCAATAATTCTTTCCCACAACTTCATCGTATGACTCATCAACTTAATGACAATTAACAAAAGTAGGGTACAATGTAGTCAATAACAAAGGCTAAACTCGGGTTAGGCTTGTTGAATGACTAAAAAGTAAATGACTCAATTGTGTTGGAGGCTTCAATGGGGTTGAATGGCTGCAACAGGTTGGGGACTTTGAGTGTAAGTCAAGTGACTTGAGTTTGATTTAACCGTGAGGTTGATGGCTGTTGAACCCTTTTTTAGCCTTCAAAACTAGTATTTATAGACCCATGGTGCTAACTTCCATTTTGTCAAGATGATGCCAAGTGTCCCAAGCATTTTCCCGCTTTAATTTAATGCTGCCATATGTTCTAGGCCGCCAATTTTCCTTCCATCAACATAGTTATTGGCGGTTATCAAAGGTCATGGCCCTATTTTCATGGTAAAAGGCCTGAGGACCCATCAACGAGCCTCCTATTTTCTAGGTTAGTGGGTTCATGGAGCTTCAAGTGAGGTTACGGCTTTGTGCCATGTGGCATAACCGTTCTCCTCACTTCCCACCAACTCTTATTTCTTTTACAATTATCTCCCTCTTTTGTAGGAGGTGATATTGACAAACGGTTATCACTCCTTTCTTGATTTCCCTCACATGGGAATTCATCTATAGACGTTTTCTCTGGAACATTTTGAACCATGGTCTTCAGAATGTATGCGCAAGGCCCAAGCCCGTAAAAAGTCTTGTTCACTGTTGGGCTAAAATGGGCCTCATGGATGGTGAGTGTCATAAGCCTTCTCCAATTTTTGGCCTAACGAATACAAATAAGGCCTCCTCGGCCCTTCTCAGGGCCGGCCCAGGCCCAAGGCCCACAAGGCCTGGGCCTAGGGCACCACAAAAAAGGCCAATTTTTGGGGCACCCCACCATTTTATACCTATGGGCTTGACTAGAACACTTTTTGGACCAAAAAAAGAAAAAATCCATTAGGAGTGACAAAAGAGCCCAACATTGTGGCCCAATGTTTAAAAAAGACCCAAAAATTGTTGCGGCCCAAAATTTTAAAAAAGGCCCAAAACTAAAATTGATTTAAAAAAAATTACAATATAAAAAGGCCCAAGTATAATTGATACTTTTACTTCTAAAATTACAACATTCGTAATATTCAAGTGATACTCATGCGTTATATGTATCTAGAGACTTCGTGTTTTAATTTTTCCGTTATTATGTGGTGCTTGTAGAACTTTATATTGTTTTGGTTTTCTCGTATAGTGATTGTTACTCCAAAAATTATTTAGGCGTTGTACTTGAAGGGCACAATTTTTGGGCTAGGTCTAGGGCACCTCAAAGCCTTGGGCCGGCCCTGGCCCTTCTATGCTCTTGTGCCAAACTTGCGTGTAAACAAATACCATCCATGAAAATATATGCATCTCAATATCATCATAAAAAAACATTGCGCCATATACCACATATGTACAGTACCCCTGGATAGCCAACAAAAAATGCATAATAAATTAAAAGATGCATAGCAAACACCAAACAAATAGTACTTGAAAATATCTATATCCATATACACGTAGGTGTACTGTACATCTCTCTTAATGCACTGACCAAATCCTTTTGACTTCCAATGAATATTCATTCCCAGAATCCCATTATCCATCATCGTTACCCGGTCGTAAAGGGCGGCTTTGCAGGGCACACTTGAGCCGTTGATCTCGGCAATCAAAATAAAATTAAGATCAGTGAAAATATATCCGACGACTCGAAGACCGTCCTACAGGGAGCAGTCCCTCAGGGAGATCCTTTCCCGGTATATCCGTGTTTAATCATCAAACAATTGGAGAAACAGAAGACAAATCATAACCTTAAAGAACCAAATTTTAGAAACTTGTATATTTTACATCATAATTAAGCTACTCACCACTACCACTCTGATTACCTTTTCAAGGCTGCAGGAGATTAGATTCACACCAGTGCGCTAATTAATTCAATACCAAACTGCTGATTACTTTAACACAAGGCATGCAAATTCTTTTTTTATTACGAGTACATCTAGCACAAGAGGCTAAGCCCAGACTTATTAAATAGGTCATTAGGATAGGTCTGATCCGGTGGGTGCAGGAACTTGCAATTCGGGCACGCCGGTGAAGACTTGCACATCATCACCAACATGTGACACTTCTTACACGCCGCTGTTATCATCTCTCTCTCGTCTCCTTCGAAAGCCTTGTCTTTGCTCGTCACTGCAAATGGATCACCGGTACCGGCATAGGGGTAAAGGGTTTTTGTTGTGGTGGTGGTAGTTGAGCCACATGGAAGGTTGAGCTCAAGCTCTAGGCTCATGTGAGTAGGAAGAGGAGGAGGAGTTGGTGGTGGTGGTGGTGGTGGGTCTGGGTCTGAGGTGGTGGTTCTTGGATCCTTCGATGTTCTGGTTTGAGTCCTCATGTTGTAGTAGTGTATCTGGCCAGACTGCATGTACAATGGAGCAAATAAAAGAATGAGATCTCAGTCAAACTAGACAGGTTTTGCAACTTATTTTTATAATTTTTTAACTTGATTAATAGTATTTCTTTTCTAGAAAAGTAAAAAATGTGAAATATTTATAGCAGCACTAATTAACACAAAAAATAACCATGCTTGGTTAAAATCCCGAATTGAATTTGTATCGTTATTATATCACACAAAATGTTAAATCAATCACATCCATGAAGCTAAGCGGTACCGGTATTTTCGAAATCGAATAGACAAATCAAGTCCTTATGATATCAAGATGAATTGATTTTTCACGATACACCTTAAAATAACATTAATATTGTGAGACCGACAAGAGTCCTGTGGTTATATAGTTATACCCATAGTTGGGCTTGTTAGTGAGAGTTTTAGGGTTCTTTCTTTTTATGTTCTTTTAAGAACGACTGTGTTTTAGGTTGAAGCGACTGACCTCAAAAGGGGTACACAAATTTTGTTTCATGTTGCTTTTGCTCTCTTCGTTTTACTTGATTTTCAGTATATTTTGAAAACAAAGGCAATGGAAAGTTCAAGAAAACACTCCATCGGGTTTCACGTTATGTTAAATTTCAACCGAATATAATTTTCAAACCTAATGAAAATTTCAGAAAATAAAAGGTGTCCGGACTGAATTGATTATACTTTTCATAGTGATAGTGGGGATTGAGAAAACATTATTTATAATGGCGGTATAAACTAAAGTTTTCTCCAAATCGATTGTATTGTATTACTTCATGTGTCCACATTTTATCTTTTAGAACCACTGTTTAAACACATGGCACAATATAATAGAGTTGGAATAAACTTTTATTTACACTGCTGGTGTAAAAAATATTCTACCGGACATTTGTCATGATTATACTTTTCGTCTCACTTTTTCAAAATGCAATAAAACTATAAAAATATGGAACAAAATAAAATAGTGTACAAAATAAAAAATTAAAAAATAAACAGAAATAGAAAAAGGAAAATAAAAAGTCATAGACTAATAATCCTCCGTCAGGAAAACGATTAGTTTTTAAAAATATAACCCGAATCTAATAAAAATAAAAATAAAAGGAAAACAAACAAACAATTGTCATACAGAGTAACAAGTTTTGAAATATTGAATGTGTAAGTTTATGAATGTCGTATTTTTTTACGATCATCAATAGTATCAATAGTTTAATAAGATATGTAGTACTAGGTTAACAACGTGTTTTTAATGACCAGGTATCTAGCCAGCTTAAACGTGTCTCGACGAGATAGTAAAGCTAGGGTGCTAATATACAGAAGAAGGTTTTACCTTGATATCGAGACAACGCTGCCACTCCAAAGGCAATGGAATCTCGAGGGGTAAAAGCTCCATATCAAGCATTGATTTCGGGCTTTTGGCTTTTGGCCTGTTATAATTATTATCAATAAGAAGAAGTGGTTTCTCCAAAACCTCTCCCACTGCTTCCTCTTCCCATTTCCTCTTCTTTGTTGAATTCTCCAACTCCCTTATTTTCTGCAGAGGTGTATCAAATGAAACCATGCTTCTTCTATTATCACTTATTCAAAAGACTTCTCTCTCGATCGATCGATCGATGGGTGTGATCAAAATGGTGAAAACGTTTGAGGCGGTTATAAAGGGTGAGAAAGTGAGTGAGCTATGTGGGGTTAGAGAGGCACACAACTGCAAAAATTAAGGAATTCAATAGGGGCAAACTTTTTAGCCCCAAAAAAAAAAAAAAAAAAAAAAAGAGGCTTTGAATTATGTGGGTCCCACCTCTATCTCCCATGACGTGATCTTTAAGTGAAGTTGGCTTTTCATTTACTCCATAGCTCCCAAACTCCCATTTAAAGCTAGGATAGTAAGTTCTAACAACCTCTGCTTGGTTTTATATATGTGCATATTGATGGTGCTGATGGAGGATCGCCACCTTAGAATTTAAAGGACAATGCTAGGCGTACAGATGCCTATGTATAGAAAATGTACAGAGCCATTGGGGGACCCACTTTTGGGTCCCACACAAAAGATTCGAACCGTTCATTCATCTTAGAATAATTTTTTAAGAGGTCCCATAAGAAATCATCTTGATCTGACATTTGTAAGTGGTTGATCCAAAATCCCCCTCATTTCCTTCACAAATTTTGAATGAAACGAGGAGATTTCGGATCAACCACTTGCAAATGTCGGATCAAGATGATTTCTCGTGGGGCCCCTTGAAAAATTATTCTAAGTTGAATGAACGGTTCGGATCTTTTGTGTGGGACCCAAAAGTGGGTCTCCCAAAGGCTCTGTACATTTTCTATACAAAATGCTTCTGTACCCTTAGGTTTTTCGGAATTTAAGTTCCATAAAACTGTATCCCCATTTCATTTAATTCATAAAATTAATTGTTATGAATTTTAAAATGGTTTACAATCCAGAAAATAGGGGAAATTGCGGTAAAATTATAGAAGGGACAAATATTTGTCATTTCATGAAACACTTTTTAGAAATTGCTCAAAACATGAAGCACACTATTTTAATTGCATATACATGGTACCCATGATAACATTGACCGAAATACCCCCTTCTTGAATTTGGACAATGTGGGTGCAATAAATTTGTTGAAAAGTGCAACTGTTGTCAATGTAGGGTGCAACAAAAGTGGATGAAGGGTGCAATAATTAGAGAATCTTTCCAGTGTGACTTGAACACACACCTGAATTGTTGAATTTGTATCAACATGCGTGCAATGAATTTGTTGAACTTTTATTTCACTTTTGTTGAACTCTTAATGGAGAATTGTTGCACTCTTCAAAAACTGTTTTACACTCATATTGCAAGTTTTTTTTACTCAATTCAAACTTTTTAGAAATATTTTTATTAACTATTGCACTCTTCTTTCATTTTTGTTGAACACTTAATGGAAGACTGTTGCACTCATCAACAACTGTTTGGCAACCATGTTGCACGTTTTTTACTCAAGTGAAAATCACATCTCCTTTATCCAAATTCAAGAAGGGTGTCTGCTCAAGTCACACTAAGAAGATTTTCTGACCACTGCACCCTTCATCCACTTTTGTTGCACTCTATATTGACGACGGTTGCACTCCTCAACAAATTCATTGCACTTGAAATCACAGATCAAGGGGTATTTCAATCAACATTATTATGGGTACCATATATATGCAATTAAAATAGGGTGTTTCATGTTTTGAGCAATTTCTAAAAAGTATTCCATAAAATGGAAAATATTTGCGCTACCACCATTTTTAACAGCAATTTTCCCTAGAAAATATAGAGAGCTGATTTTGGGGCTCCATTTTTTTACGGAAGCACTCTAAAATGTAATGAAATTAAAAAACTATCCTTTTGAAAATATAAAAATTACTTGAGGTACTCCATTCCTAAATTATCTCCTTATTTACTTAAGGCACTCCAAACAGAAAATCAACCACAACCAAACGAAAAAAGACAGAAACAATTAACATTAGTAGTCCAAATTGTAAAGACAGAAGCAATCATAATCCATAACTATAAAAATTTGTTATTGCATGTTAGATCGGAGCAAGAGAAATCAACGATTGGTGTGGCAGCTGGATTCATTGGGGAGGGAGATTGTAAGGACCCATGTTTTTATATAATTTTCCAGAAATATCATTGGGGAAATGTGAGAAAATGAAAATAGTGTAATATGGGGTCAATATGAGTTGGTGATTGAATTTGGGGTGTCTTTGGAATACATTGGAATGTTAGGGGTGCTAGTGCAATTAGTGATGTGTATATATAAGTGTGTGGCTGATTTTTTTGAGCCAAAAATCACTCTCTTCTTCTCCCAAAAATCAGCCCCTCCTCCTCTCTCCTCCATTAACACCACTTCAAGCTTACAAATCTCCCTCTCCATCAAACCTCTTCACAAATGGACCTTGGAATATTGTTCTACGCGTGATTTGAAGTCTGGAACTTACTCTTCTTGGACCTTGAAGCTCAAAAATAGGATTTTTCAATTTGGGGATCTAAGAATTCAATTTTCTCAAGTTTGAAGCTCAACCTTTGAGGTAGGGAACAATCTTCTACCTCCTCTAAGTGTATATTTGTTGAATGATTGCATTGTTAGAGTTCTTATTCCCAATTTCTTGTTTAACTTGATTATCTCCATGGAATTGAGTTTGGATCATGAATGAGTTTGGATTTTGTGTATTGGGTTGATAAATTCATGAATTAGTTATTGATATATCTCTCTTCTATGGTTATTTGTTGTTTGAAATCTCATTTTTGGCTTGGGTTGAAACCCCCACAATTTTGGAAAAATCTGCAAATTTTGCTCGTAACGGTTTTTGTATCGATACTACCTTTCTTTAGTATCGATACACATTCATTCTGTTCAGTTTTAGATGGTTTTGTATCGATACTACCTTTCTTTAGTATCGATACCCGTCTGTTTATAAGGCAAATTTTGACCTAAGTTCGCGGGCACGCCCCGGCTTTGTCCAAACTCCGATTGAGGTGATTCTTGAACTGTTGGAAAGCTCTATGAGTCTACTTTCAAACCCAATTTGTCTCATATTCATAGCCTTTGTATTTTGAGAGAAATGTGCTTTTTCCTATTAAGGTGTTAGGTTTCCTCGAGGTTCATAACTCCAATTTTGTGTTCCTATGCTCCGGGTCTTCATTGGTCTTTTCTAAGCTTCTCAACTTGAATTTTAAGCTTTGGTAATCTATTGTGGTATGAATGATATTTTGTCACGATTTCACACGTTCTTGGACACATATTAACTTTGCCATAATCGACACACTACGAGCTTTCGAACTAAATGAATTACATGGATGTTTTTGGACACTTGATTGTTTGAAAAACTTTTGAAAGGGATAATTTGCTTATTCTAAGGCCACCATTTGGTGCATCCCTAGCCATGGGTGTTCGGAGCCCACAAAATTCGGCAGCGGTGTACGGAGCCCATGAAATCTGGCAGCGGTGTACGGAGCCCACGAAATCCGTCAGGGGTGTTCGGAGCCCACGAAATCTGGCAGAGCGTGTTCGGAGCCCACGAAATCCGGCAGAGAGATTCATTCCCTATTTAAATAAATGGTTATTTGTGAAGATTTGAAAAATGAAATGTCTTACAAAAATGATGAGGTTTTGAAATGATTGAACCTACGACATGAAATGTGACGTTTCTGAGAAAATCCGTGAACAATTGAGTTTGATTCAATCTTTGGGGCACCCATTGGGTACTTTATCATCAAGTTAATCTTTTTGGTCTATGTTAGCCTATTCATTCATGTGTATCACATCTTCATGTGCATGTTTCATCTTTTATACACTTAGCGTTGGTAGAAAAGTTTTCCTACTGGGCTAGTGAGCTCAACCTATCATTTTTCAGGTACTCGACAAGGCACGTGATTGGAGTGCTTGGTGTGTGGACACATATCATGAAGCTCATTTGACATGAAGTTATTCTATCCTTTCTATCGTTAATATATTTTGGGGAGATGATCTTGTAACTTTAATTCCTTCAATGTTTTGACTAAACTTGGTTATGTAATAACTCGTAACTCTTAAATACTTTTCATGGGTACGGGTACCTCAACTAGGAACTCATTGTACTTTGACTTGACTTTTTTATGGGAAGATGTTTGACTTGGGTTGATCCTACGTGGATTTTATTTGTATTTGGTTTGTTAAATTTGAGGGCGTGACAGAGATTAATCAAAATGCTTAGAAAATTGAAAAAACAAGGGGAGGGGAGGGGAGGGGAGTCAGTGTTCAAGAGACTGGCATGAGGTGTCTGGCCACCCCCTAAGCGGTGGCGGCTGGCTGAGAGGTGGCTGAAAAAACAGGCTTACAAGTGAAGTTAGGTTAGAAAAACTTCAAAAATATACACAACAAAATTAACAGCTAGAACATGGAAACCTTAAAAAATTTACAGCTAGAACAAGGAAATATCATAATACCAAGGTAAGTTTTGACGTGGAGAATGTACTAAAAATACAAATAAAAATAATCAAGAGCTTGAACCAGCTTTTAGATTCGAAAATTTTCAACATTTTTGCTTGCAGTGGTAGTGGTGGTGATGTATTGAAGCGCATCGATGCTTTTTTCCACTGTTTGGTTCCTCTCTCATCGGGATTTGTAAAGCGATGATGTCGAAACTTTTTAGCTAAACCACGCCCTTCTTAAAATACACAAAACCCCCCAAATCATAAATTAATCCCGACAAAATCATATGAAAAGAACTAAAATACTACCTTCCTTACTTGAATCCTTGATCTAAAGTTCCCAATTCACAATAGATTTTTTGTTACAGGTTATGGTTTGGGTGGGTGTCCATTTTTTCTTCTTCCGTTAACAAAGGAGGCAAAGGAGAAGAGTAAAAAAATTTAGGAGCGCCTGAAGTAAAATTAAGAGTAAAAAACTTTAGGAGCACCTGAAATAAAATTGGAACTTACAAAAGGGTGGTTTTGAAAAATCATTGTAGCTTGGAGTGCCTGTTTCATTTTTGGAGTGCGATTATCAATTCCCAAAATATAATATCTATAATTTTCAATTTGGGTCCTTTTTTTTTCTTTTCACGATCAACTTAATGCCTGGTTTATTGTGTATCTATCTATATTAAGTCCTGCATATTTCCACCGTTCTGAAATTTTGATTCCAGAAGAAATATCTGTACAATTTTTGTATAAATTTTAGTAAAACTTTTGGAGATATTTTTATTTTTACATCAATTAAAAATATCAATTAGTTCTTCAAAAGAAAATTCTCCATGTTTTAAGAAATTTTAACCGTAAAATACCAAAGTACTTATCACTGTAAGTTCGGGTTAGAAGAATTTGAGCTACAATTATCCTTGGGCGGGTTAAGAATAGACTTTAATACGACTAGAATTTCTTGTGACTTGTCCAACTACGATTCAAATTTCAAACTATCTGGGAACGTGTTTTTTTAGTTCACGTAATCAAGTTAAATCGTGATGATATCAAGTTGTATGCTTATTTGTTTATTTATTTTTACTTTTTGGAGTGACTATTTTAGGTGTGGAAGTGAATCGTTTTAATATGTATTTTCGTTTGAGTGCGGTAGATCTTACTCAAGAAAGGTTTTACCTCATTAAAGAAGGAGTTGAATGCTTCAAGCTGGGCTCAAGCATTTTCAGCAGTTGGATTAGCTCGAACATTTTAGATTCCATCTGTCAACTGTACATTCTGTTCATTTTTGCCTAAATTTTGGCTTGACCTCGAGCAAACTACCCATCAAAAGTGCCTTATTTTAGCAGTTATAAATAAACAACGATTAGGTCATTTTGTTCATCAACAACAGCCACTCGTTCCCTGCACTCTCTCTCATTGACAAAACACCATTGAGTGCTAGGGTTCATGAATCTTGAAGATTCGTGAAGGTTTTTTAATGTCTTGAGTTTCAAGATCATCTTCTAGGGGTTTGATTCATCTTCAAATCAAAGTTTCCGGTGGTCTTTTCGTGGAGTTCGAAAGGCGATTCATTTGGAAAGCTTGAAGATTGAAGAGTTGGTGATCATGCAGAAGTGTGATTAACATGGATTCAGCAAGTGGGACTTAGGCTTCATGGTAAAAATACAAGAACATTGAGTAAGATTACTTATATTCTCACAATGATTCTAGTGCATGTGATGTAGAATAAATGGCAGCTCAATTCTATGATTAGTTGAACCGATCGAAGCCCCAGAGGCCCAAACAACATTTAACTGAAAATAGCCAAATTTGGAAATTTGGTAATTTATCGACGAGTCCGGAATCGGCCCAAACTTGGGGGGCTGAAGCAGAATCGCGGTGCAGTCAAGTCTCACCACCCCAAAGTCATGACTAATGGTGGATTTCAACCAAATTCCTGATTAAGGCCTTCAATTTAGATTACGAATTGAATTACTCTTAGCGTGTAACTCCATTTTTATTGATTCCAGTAGTGAAATTCTTGGATTTGTTAGTAGTTTTAAATTATGGGAGTTTGTCTAATTTCCGATATATTTTATTTTTTAGTAGTATTTGCTAGGGTTTGTTATAAAAGGACTTATAATATCTATTATTCAAGAGCTTTTAATCAAATATAATTCAGAGTTAATGTCTTTTTTCTTATGGATTCATTAACCCTCATGGATTTGAGACCTATCTTTGTTTGGAATCGATAACTATTTTCTCGTGAATTCCGCTGCGCGAGCATAATTTCTTTCTGTGGTTTTTTTTTAATTATTATCCCATTTAGGGTTTTTCACTTAAATCTTTGTGTTTTGTGTCATTGCTTTATTTAGTTTGTGCGATTGAATTTCTATTGTTCAAAGTTAATTTAATTTCGTGAATTGACCCCAATTTTTTAAAAGATTTTAGTACCTATGTGCTAAAATCATAATATTTCAAATTAAAAAATGAAGTGGTTCCATTTATCGTTTTTCAAATTTTTTGCACAATATTAAAGAACACAAGGAGTACTTTAATTTGAAGGGGAAAAAAAATAGAAAAATGATATACGGAACTACTTCATTTTTTAATTTAAAATATGATTATTTTAGCAACTGGGTGCTAAAATCTTTTGAAAAACTACGCCCATAGAATTTCATCTACTCAAATTTATAGACATTCAAAGATGTCTTCCACATTATAAGGGAAGGATTCCATTTATTAATTTATTGGACACCTGAGCTTCGATAAATGCAAGGTTTGCATGGATCCAACATCTTCTTGCCTATGTGCCTCGACACGGTTTTAATTTGGCTCGTAAACTTCCTAGAGAAAGCAGCCAAGCTCATGCTAAGAATGACGCTAAGAGACACAGAGAGAGAGAGAGAGAGAGAGATGTTAGTAGTAGGAGTATTAAAGAGAGGAGTCTGTATACAGTTGAAGATCGAAGGTTCTTGAATGAATGCCTATCGTCGAAATATTTAATGAAAATATAAATAACGTCCAACGCCCTCAATTGGGGTCACTCACTCACTCATCAAAACAAGTGTATAGAGTACTACTCCCCCGTCTCATTTTGTTTGCTCAATATGAAATTACGTATAATTTTTAAATTAAAAAATAATGTACTTACAAAAATAATTTTCTAATCAATATGGATTTTGTTTAATGGATCTCATTAAAAACTTTAATATGGTGCAAAAAAAATTAAAAATTATTTTGATAAATACATTATTTTTTAGTTTGAAAATTACACGTAATTTTGTAATCAACAAACAGATTGGGACAAAGGCATAGAAGAGGGGTTTTAAAAGCTCCCAACACCACTTCGGCTATTAAAAACAACCCCACGTCTCATGACCTAATCAATTTTGGTCATCTTTCGACCTACTACAAATCTTTTAAAGCTCACAACAGCCCTGACCTATTTGAAAACCAACCACATTTTTCCGAGGGAGAGCTATTACTCCTATATTTAAGGATTTAATTTTGTTCATCCTATTTTTTTTTTCACCCTCTTATTAGCCTATTTTCTAGTTGTTGAAGTAGTGTGGATCTCACAAAAAGTGATGTTATCATTACCAAAAAGGATATACAGGTGTGAGATAAGAATAAGAGGAAAACTAAAAGTTAGTTTGTTCCTCTAGCTTTAGAAAATACTTATATTTATTTGTAGGGAAAATTTTTCTTTAGGCGTCTTTTTGAAAAAGATAAATTTTTTTAGAACTATAATCATAAAAATATTAGGTAAAACTACTTATATGTAAAATTGTTTCGAGGAGAGGTAACATCAACCAAAATCTTATCCGTCCCCAACTAGAATTTTTTAATTTCCCTCGAATCCACCCCACCCGGTACCTGAAAGTTTGACCAAACCTGCCCCGAGGGAGGCAAAGCAACGTGACGCCATTTGTGCTCCACATACATCTGAGATCCTCTATGCCCAAAAAATGGTGTACCTTTGTGGCTCTGTGCTGAATTGTTTCGAGTCGTTGGATGGTATGTTTTTTTAATTTTGTTTTAAAATTCTCATTGATCCAGTGGCCGATTGAATGTGCACCGAAACAGAGAAACAAAGAATTTTCAGAGCAGAGGATTTGATTCCCTCCCCGTAATGCTATGTTCCTGTATTCATGTGAAATTCAGAGAGACGCAAAGCAAGGTAAGTTGATAAATCAATGGTTTTGTGCATGTCCTGTGTAATTAAGGTTCTTAGTAGATTGCGGAAATATCTAACTCATTTATGTAAAGACAATAACAGAAATAAAGCATGTGGTTAGATTACTAGAGTAGTACATATCCTGTGGGGCCACATTCATGACGTTTTGATACAAAAAACTCATACATGAGTTAAAAATAAGGATAAACCTGGGTACGGAAGGTGAGGTACAGAAATGGTACAGAGCGCGTTTGGGAATTCACTTTTGGATCCCACACAAGTGATCCGAATCATTCATTGTTCTTAAAACATTTTTTCGAGGGGGGTTCACAAAAAATTAGTTCAATCGGACGGTTAGAAGTGCTTGATCCAAAGTCCCACCGTTTCAAATCAAAACTTTGGCGGTGGCACGGTGGGACTTTGGTTCATGCACTTCTAACCGTCTGATTGAGCTGATTTTTGTGGGACCCCTCGAAAAAATGTTTTAAAAACAATGAACGGTTTGGATCACTCGTGTAAGACCCAAAAATGGGTCCCCAAACACGCTCTGTACCATTTTTGTACCTCACCTTTCTATACCTCCAGCAGCGTCCTAAAAATAATGGAAAATGCTACTGCTACAATACACTCCTACCTATCTATTCTATGGCCTGTTATTTCAAGGGTTTCTTTTTAATCTGGACTTTTGATTTCTGGACTTTTATACAAAATTCTTTTTGACGATCTGATCCATCCAATGTGTTCAGAAGCTGTTTTCAAGGGTTCTTGCAGAAAATCTTCAAAAAAAAAAACCTGGAAGGGCTTGATCCAAGTAGTTTTCGCAAAAATATATAAATAAAGTTTTTGCGAAAACTGCTTGGATGAAGCCTTTCTCGGTATTTTTTTTTGAAGATTTTTTGCGCAGACCCTTGAAAACACCTTCTAAACACATTGGACGAATTGGATTTTCCAAAAAAAATTTGCAACACAAAAAAAAAAACCCATTTTTTTCTTATTTCCGGGAGTGTGGATAAGAAAATTTCCCGTTATTTCAAATATATATATATATGGGGTGGTTTCATAAACACAACGAATAACACAATATTTGACAACAACAAAAAATTAAACCCCACGTTAATGATCGAAGCTGTTCAATTTATTTATAACATGTTTTTAAGATCACCTGTAAAAATTCAACTCATTTGGATATCGATAAGGACTTGATCAAATCATTTAGTCGATTACATAGGTCATGTTGCGGGATTTTTTGTTCGGAATCAAATTTCAACAATCTTAAAATGTATTTTTAAGGTCCAACGCGAGGGTTTGTCAAAAAAAAAAACGGAGGGTTTGATCCAAGCAGTTTTCAATAAAAATGTACATATACATATTTTATCGAAAATTGCTCAGATCAAGTCTTTCTGGGTATTTTTTCTTTTTACAAATCCTTGCATTCAATAGTAAAAATATATTGTAAATAAATCTAACAGTTTGGATCATCAAAATTCAATTTTGAACAAAAAATCTCGCACCATAGAGTTTAAGGGAGCCCTTATTGGATATTTGTTGTGTGTATATATATTCAGTCCACCTCCTATTAAGGATCCGACAAGCTTTTAAAATCTAGACCTCCACTTTCTAGACTAAATCTCGACAATCCAAACTGTTCAATGCGTTTAAAACGCATTTTTAAGGACTCCTGCAAGAAATCAACAAAAAAAATACTGGGAAGGGCTTGATTTGGTATTTTTGTTTTTGCTGATTTCTCATGGGGACCCTTAAAAATTCATTTTAAACACATTTGACGATTCGGATTGTCGAAATTCGATCGGGATCTATGAGGTGTGGACAAAGTTTAGATTTTAAGGGTTTGGATAGGAAGTTTAGGGTATATATATTTGTAAATACGTATATACACAATAAGTTTTCTATGAGGGCTCTCTCACAAAAAAAAAATGCGGGAAAACAGTTGTGAGCCGTTGGATCGCGTGAATGGCATAGGATCTAACAACATACAACTGTTTTCCAGTACTTTTTTTGTGAGAGAGCCCTCACAAGAAACTTCTTGTGTATATACATATGTGTGTGTATATATATATATATATATATATAAATGTTAATGCTAAAATTGTTTTTTTATTGTGCCAAAATTCCAATACATAAAATACTTGTACTTATGTTCAATGTACATGTCTTTCATGAATTGGAGATTCGACAAAATAATTGAAAAGTATGTTGATTTAATTTGCTTATCTATTATGTTAATTATTAAAAAGAAACTTATTAGATAGAAAATTAAATTAACATACTTTTCAATCATTTTTAGTCAATTGACGAAAGCCCAAACTAGTCGAATTATAAAACTTCAATAAGCTGTAATTCAATTTCAATAAGCTAATAATCCATGATTAATTCTTTTATCAAAACAGGCCTATATATAAGGCATATAGTATTGCAGGGATTCTTTCAGGGAGAAGAACTACCAGAGAGAAAGTATCATTATGCTTACATTTTGGGGAAAAAAAATTGATTTTTAATCATTTCGTAATTGAATTGATCTAAACAATAAGATATCTCTTTGAGTATATAATACTAATGAAAACTTTAGATTGAGCAAAAAAACCAATTAACAATGAAGGGAGAAGTCTCAACATATATTAAGTAATTACATGCATTCAATTCACAAGCAATGTGGGACTACAATACTGAACATTCCCCCACAAGTGCAGCTATATCTGAAATCTGTCTTGTGTAGCCTTTTTTGAAGTCTATTATTGTGCAGTCTTTTTGCTGGTCTATATCGTGGGGACATGAATTGTGAAATTTTATAAGGTGTGGGGTGGAATAGATCTCGCTTTGATAACATTTGAAAACTTTATATCCAACTCAAATTAATTGTTAATGATTGGAGAGGTCCCAACATATATTCATTTCACAAACTAAAATAATTAACAAATCATATCTAATAACTAGTGAATTTTATTAATTTTAACTTGTTTAAACAAAAATACGTCCTTCTAAATTCTAATATTGTGTACTCGACACTTTTCCTTTTGGGACAGAGGGAGTACGATCACCGATAGTCCGATAACATTGATCAATCGCCCTATACGATCACCAATAGTCCGATAACATTGATCAATCGCCCTATAAATAAGCTTCTTTTCTTTTTTTCAGAGTAGCAATCTGGTCGACCAAACATGGCATTAGGGTAGCTGCAGTTAATTGCCAACTAAATAAATTGGTGAGACCTCAACTTCAATTAATTAATTACTCTCTACGGAGCTGAACGCCACAACTACCCGCTCATATTCAATATGGTGCCATAAAGAGTAGGCTTCATGAACATTTCTGCCAAATCCAAAGAGTATTCCACAAATGTATCTGCTTCTAATTCTGAAATTCGAATATGGAGGAAATAGCAAAATAAAAATAAACAAAGAAAATGAGGGGCCAAATTAAAGCCATTAAAAGCATTTGGAGAGAGGATAGTGGAGAGAGCGATTTAATTCCACCTGCCTTCATTTAAATCATCTTGAATTCAATTGAATGTAGAATTCAAGGATGAGCATTGAAGCACCTCGCTTTCTACAAACATCAATTTTTTTCGTCACTCTCACCACTGGTTTTTGATAAATGTCCCCCAACCCACCTCTCCTCCCTTCATTTAAGCCCCCCTACTCCTACGTGAAACTAAAACCGGGCAAGACAATAAAATGGAAATAACGTGACCGAAAAATTAGTTTGGTTCAGTTTTTTTCCAACTATTGGTTTGGTTCGGCTTGTAATTTTGCAAAAATTTGAAACAGTTCGGTTTCGATTTTATTGAAGTACAAACCGTTAAAATCTATTCGAACATTAAATTAATATATATGAATATTATAGACTAATTCACGTAAACAACCCTTAAACTATACCTCCTTTCGTGGGACACCTCCTAAACAAATTTCGCCAATAACTAGACCCCCTCATCTATTACAAAGGCAATCAGCCCTAACTCCATTAAAAAAATTGAATGATATGCCCTTAATTATATATCGATTACTCTCACACCCTAACACTTCAGGCATCCAACTCTCACATTTCACTCACACAAGATAAAACTTCCGAGGCGCAAATGCCCGTAATTTAGTACGCCATCAACGACTTTTACATTCATGTTCCCATGAAAACATGGATGTGGGGGTCTTGAGCATCACAACACCGTGTTGTGCAGTTCCATGGAGAAGTTGTGACGGCATCTTTTCGACTATCGGAGACGATCATCGCGTAGAGCTCGTCGAGTACTACAACGGTGCCAAAAATCAACTCGATAGGATATCTTTAAATGCCTAATCAAAACACAAATAACTTCTATAGACACCCCGATTTTGACTCGAGAAACCTCTCGAGTATTCCCAATGATGAAATAGGCTAATCATGCATGCCTTGAGGCTCAGAACAAGGCTTGAATTTGCCAAACCACCCAACACCACCACAAACCCTTTTCAAACAACCCCAACAACCTAAATGAACAAAAAATCTTTCAAACTACCAAAATAAGCTAAATCAACCAATTGTACTCAAAGCCCTTTGAGCGCTCATGACATCACCATTTGAGCGCTCAAAGCCACCCTTAGAGTGCTCAAACCTTGTCTAGTCAGCTTTTTCGGAGTATCTAATCATGAGATTCTGCTGATTTGGGGGGCATATAGCCGTCGTATAACTTCTTATACACGTATAATGGCCCCTGAAATGATCCCTATTAAGCCTAATTTTGATTTAAAATCAAAAACTCAATTTTCCCTCTCACTCTCTCTCTATAAAAACACTCGTCCACCTCTTATACAGAGGTTACCAACGAATCATCCACTCACTCTCACTCTAGAAAGCCATTTCCAGTCCATACCCTCCATCATCTTCATCCAATTCAACAACGATCAACCAACCCACCTAACCATGACCTAAATCATCATCTAGCCTCACATACACTCCCATCCATCCAAGCAACCACTCAATTAGCATTACATTCACATTCCTCTGTCCAAAATGTCTCATTTCAAGCCTATAATCTAAGTCATTGCTCAATCATCCATCAAAACCAAAAGTTCAAGCCTTAATCATAACTAAAAGGGTAGAAAAACATGTGATAAGCTATGGGTTGGTCAATCTGAGGGTGACCAGTAAGTTCATGGAGGTTCTATGTACCTTTTATGAGCTTATTTTTGTGGTTTTTGATCCATTATCATGTTTTGATCATCATTTGATGGCTTTTTGTTGGTTTAAATATTTCCAAATTAGTTTACTTCTCTCTTGTTCATTGATAAACAAGCCAAAAAGCCATGGAAATGATGTACATAAAAGTACCAAAGGAAAGCTAGAAAACCACAAGAGCTCACAACCCCAAAATTGGGTTTGAGCGCTCAAAGCCTACTATTTGAGCGCTTAAACACTATTCTGTCCTATCTTTGCTTCTTGCTTATTTCAGCTCCAAGTTATGGTTTCAAGCTTATATGTGGGGGGTTGTAGTTATTGTTTTATATCAGTTTGATTTAACCATGCTCATGCTTGGTTTAAAGTACATCACTCACTCATACAAGTTTATTTAATTGATCTTTCTAGAATATTAAAGGCATTTGCATCATTACATATTGATTTGAGGACGTTGATGATCCAAACTAAGGTAGAAGGGCATAAGAGCATATAAGTCAAGAAGAGGGTTTGAGCGCTCAAAGCCTCCCCTTTGAGCGCTCAAACTGTCTTCTGGTATTTCACATCTTTTCACTCTTTTGGTCTATTAATCTTGTTCTATGTGCTCTTTAGTCTTTTGTGCTCACATCCTTCATCCATTAGTATTGGTCATCTCATTTGAATCACTAACAAGCCTTGAATCCAACGTTGAGTGATTATTCTGTCTTATATGAGCTGCAAAAATCCAATTTCAGAAGGTTAAGCAAGCTTAGGTCATATTTTCAACCAACCAAAATCAAGAGAAGCATGCATGGTTAAGGAGGGTTTGAGGGTTCAAATCCTCCCTTTTAGCGCTCAAACCCCAGACAGGGGATCAATTTGGTTTAGTTCAGTAATAGTTTGTAGTGTTGTTTTTGGTCATTTTGTTTTTATTCTGTACATTCTAACATTGCTATTCACTACTTGATGATCTTGTTAGTTCATAATCACATGTCATCTTCATCCATGTAGCTCACAAAGCACAAGCCTACACTGTAATCCTATGTTGTGTTTATCATAGGTAAACTGGCTTCCATTCCTTGTTCCCCTTTTATTTGCTCAAAGTTGGATCACAAACATTTTATATAATCCCACTAAATGCTTAATAGAGACCACTCTTTGAACCAGTTGAGGGGGGTGCCGCAAAACCCTTCCTCCTCGTAATTGAGCTCCCAAACCTAAGATAGTACAATGTTGACAAATCGGTATTTAACATTATCCTGAAAATGAGGCATGAGTCAATCGAGTTCGGTTCCTTGGGGACAATCCGTTAAAACCCGGTGGCAACTCCGAATCGAAGTTCCTCGAAGGGGGGTCCATAACTTGAAAAAGTGGTTTTGATCTAGTGTCTGTGTCCATTTATGTTCCATTTCTTTTCAAGGTATTTGTGTTCCAGTGACGCACTTGAAGATATTTGATGGAGTTGATTTTTGGTACACTTGTAGGACTCGACAAGCTCTATGCAGTGAATGTCTCTGATCGTCGGAACGAGACATGCACAGCTGCGCCATTGATGGACAACATGGTGTTGCCATTGATGGACAACATGGTGTTGCCATTGATGCACAACATTGGTACAAAAACATGAGATCCTAAGAACCAGAGGAATCCCATTTATGGGTTCACACCCTATTTTAGATTTACCCACCATCATCCCCTCAAAATCAATCAAAAACAACGATGTCGATTGAAAATTGCCCAGTCCCCTAAATCTAATTCATGCCATATTGCCATACTACGAAGGCCTCATGTTCGCTGCCGTAGTATCCTTGCTCTTCGTAATCCTCTTCATCACCTTCCTCCAAATTTACGCCAAGTTATTTCTCACCTAATCTCCTTATCCTCATAGGATCATCCGACTAAAGGTATTCTCCTCTGCGTCTCACATCTTTGGTCCCACCTGTTTTTGTCAATTCTTTGACGACATCATTAATTGTCCGCCGGCTACCAAGGGGTTGGATTTATTGGTAATTGCTAAGATTCCCCTGTTCGTGGTTGGGTTCTCACTCAAATTGTCTCGGGTGCCAGCGGGGGTGGAACTTAGGAATGCAAAGGTTAAGCAGTTTGGAGGGAAACATGTGTATAAGTATATATATAAATAATCAAGGAAAATATGTAGGAGAGGGAAATATTGGAAAATATATATTCATTTAACCAATTGGAGAGAATTTATCAACGAAAATGGATGGAATGCTAACAGAATGGGTGTAGGGGTAAATTCAAATAGATGAGAGTATTTTTATAGATGAAGTTCGTTTAGGGAGTGTCCCACTAAAAGAGGTACAGTTCATGGGGTGTTTAGGTGAATTATATATATATATATATATATATATATATATATATATATATATATATGCGATTGATTTTTGGGGTACAATTGTCGTTGGGTTTAACACGTCTTCTTTAGTTGGCAAAGCTGGAATTGCCCCTCTCTCCTTCAGGGTCAATGCCCTAAGTGAACCCAATGACAATTGGGTACCACACTTGTAAGGGGTAATGTTTCGGCCTTCCATTCTTGTTTTGGACAATCTAAATTTTAAATAAATTGTTCACACAAAGAGTTAATTCTCTTAGTTTGTTATAGATAGATAGATAGATAGATAGATAGATAGATAGATAGATAGATAGACTTATCTCATTGTACCCAAATTCAATTGGCTACAAGTATACGCGAGTGCTGGTCAAGCTTGTATATATATAGATACAGATAGATAGACTCCATCCTAATTGAATCACTTTATGTGATTGGTTTTTGGATAGATGGATTTTTGGGCAACAATTGTCATTGGGTTTAACTATTTGAGCTACGATTATTGTTGGACTTGACCCTTATTGTACTATAATTGTTGTTTAGGAAATTTTATATGCTTATAATGGAAATTTAATCCAAGTTTTTGAATTTTAGGGCCCAATAATAGGATTTTCGACCAGAACCGAAAAAATTGTAAAATATTGTCACGCCCTCGATTTTTAACTTAACATTTCATCTATAAATAGTAACTAAGTCCATACATACATACCCTTACGTGGCATGCCAAGTCATTTCAAACTTCATACATACAAGTGACATGAAACACACTAATGTTTATCTGTACATTCTTCTCAAGTCATAGACGATTAAGTTAAGTTACATTTTCATCTTCAAAATATAACTAAAGGGTTATTTACATACACACCCTCCACAAACTTGTTTGTCTCGCTCACCCCCTAGAAGAAATTTGCCTATGGGGACACCCCTTCATGAAAGTTTTTTTTTCCCGTACACCCCTTCCGTCATGGTTTCGTCTAGTTCAGTTTAAATTTTGACCTAAATTATTTGAAAAGTGATCAAACACTCCAAGCTTGCCCTTCCCATATCTCTACTTACTCTTTCCCCCTAAAAAAATGTGAACCTTAATTCCCATGTACCTCCCTCCTTCCTCATTTCTATTCTCTGTGGGTGTGTGCGTGTCAAGAAAACCCAAAAACACTAAATTTCCACCACTTCCTATTCGTCCTCACTTTCTTTCCTCTCTGTTTCCTAAAAAAGTGAACCCATTTCCTCACCATTGTCTCAATGTCTTCTGGTTCAAGTTCAAGTAACCCACTATGAGCTGTTAAGTGTGGCTATGGAGAAAGGGCTCCACTAAGAACAACCCTTAACTAAACCGAATGTGGGTAGGAGATTCCTAGGATGTATCAACTACAAGGTTAGTAATTCTATTATTTTGAATTTTTTTTAAATTTTTGAAATTTTTTTTGTTCTCCTTTTTCTCCCTTACCGGCTAACCCTTGATGATTTATTTCTCCCTAGCTCACGATGATTTCTCCCTAACCCATGATTGATGTGTAAACTTGGGCTTGGACAAAAAATTTTGATCTTTTTGGTTATAGGCTGGCAATGCTTGCACGGTTTTTGCATGGGTTGACATGAAAACATGTCCAAGAGGGAAGGAATTTGGGAATTGGATGGTGAAGATGAAAATGGATTTGGAGAAACAAAATGTTGAATTGAAGGCCAAAATTACAGAGTTCAAAGAGAGGGAGGAATGGTTCTTTGTGAAGATGAATTGCATGAAAAGAAGTTTGAAAGAGATGGAAGATGAGCATGGATTAAAAATGGAAGAGTGGAAGAACATCTATGATTTGAGTGAATTGGAGATGTAGGAATTGAGAGTGTAAATCTATCGTGCCCTGAATTTCGACCAAGCATTTGGAGAAGGGCTTCATAGTCGATTGATCCAAGTGATATTCAAAGCGACCTAATTTTATGAAACGTTTTATAGCTGTGACCAAGCCAAACAAATTTGATATAAAATAACTCAAAGTTGCCACTTGACATGATTTTTAGGTGTGAAGCCACCATATGAACAAATATTTTGGAAAATGAGAAATAAATATCTCAAGATGAAAGACCTGATTTTGTTTGATATAAATGACTCAGTTTTGTTTGTTCTGTGATTTTAGAGAAGAAAATGTTTGGTAATTCACTATTACGTGTAGGGAAGCTAGAGCATCCTACCCTGCACTTTTGGGGCTTGGAAAAAACTTTTCCAAAACAAAATAAGTGATTGAAGACTTGTGAGGAGAGTGAATGCTATCGTATATACAATGAGAAGAAGAAAGTTAATATTCTGGCTGAAAATGTAATTTATTGCAGCAAACATTTGAGATAAAAGCGGCATATATACAAAAGAAGGATTTGGACTGTGTCCGGTCTCCAGGTTGCCTACGTATCTCCAGTCTCAGGAGAATCAAGTCATCACGTAGTTCAAGATGACAAATTTTTTTCAAAAATGGGACCGAGCCCGGCTTATCTTTGGTCTCAAGAGAATCAGGTCTCGCGTAGTTTGGGACATAGACTGAAGTTTAAGTGAAGTTAATGTCGCTGGAGAATTTAGCCAACGAGGCCTTTTTTATCATAACAGAGGACAATGTCTAAACTTTGGCGGGGACAATGCTAAGGATTCAAAATATACAAGAAACTCCGGGACATTTTCGAAAGGTTTTGAGACAAAAGATAGATCTAAATAGACTGCACGATTCAGTGGGGGAAATATTGACAAATAGCCGTCTAGGGCCATCGATAGCTGACAGGAGGTCTCGAGATGTTTATTGGGTGGCCATAGTGCAAAAAATGGGTTTAAAATGTTGTCGGCAAGTCTGTATAAAAAATTGTGAAAACCTCGTCTGTTGCCAATACTTGCTACAGGCAAGCCTCATGATATAAATGGTAAAAATTTGAAGCGTAAATGTGAATTTAAAAAACATATAGGATAATATGGTAATAAGTTGAAAAATCATGACCGAAGCCAAAATAAGGGAGCTCGTGGTTCCGGTAAATATCCAGTAGAATATTAGACCGTACAAATGAGTATAGTTGACTTAGTTGACTTTTTAGTAAAAAGTTGAACTGAAAATAAGTTTTTGAAGTTTGAGGGCTATTTTGATAAAAGCTTGTAAAATTTGGTTTTGGGACTCTGAACAATTGGCGGCGCGGCCCGGGAAGCTTGTAGATCATATTTGTAGGTTGAAATGACTCTAGACATGACAGAGGGGTATTTTGATAATTTTGGCATAGAGCTGACTTCAAGACCAGAGAAAACTCGAAACGAGCCATAAGACACTTCCTAATTGACTCCATTAAGGGAGCTATTTGAAGGGAATAAAAAGGGCATTTTGGTGATTTTGGGGAAAAGCTAATTTTGGGACTAAAAAATGTCAAGATGGGTCCTATGACTCCTAAATATGTATGACACAATCTGAAAAATGCACACATAATGGAGTATAAGCGATATCGTAGATATAATAAAAAATGGTGTCCGGATCCTACGCTAGAACTCAGACAGCATAACATGGGGCCCCGAAGGTTGTTCTGAAAAGTATTTGAAGACTCGATGATAATATAATAATATCATGTTAGGAGAAAATATCTTGATTTTGTTGTGACCGAACCCTCATCAGGTTGCTTACACATCCTTGCATATAAGGTGAATTAGGTCACTCCGTGGTAGAGTCACAATGGACCTGTAAGATGGACCAACTCCCTTTCAGCGCGTACACTATTTGATAGTCTTTTGCTATTCCTTGCCTCAAACCTCAACAAGACTGACATGGTGCACTGCGATAGTATACATTTATATTATTGTGAATTTTACTGACTCACAAACCGGTTGAATATAATTATAAAATATTACAACCCAGGCGTAGTAACCGAGCTGATAGAATTTTACATAATTCTACTACATGCTAAAAATAAGTAGGCATTGGTATGTGAAATTGAATTACTTACAGACTCCAGTTTCAAACCTTGAGAAGAGAATCAGACAGAGCTTCCACTAGATTATTAATCATGATATTATATTTTTGTTTTATTTATGAATTTCTATATGTGATTGGTTGATTAACTGTTAGATCAGACATAGGTCTTGGTGGATCTTGTGTTTGGAAAATGAATCAGATGTTAATAGGATAACTAGTTAAGAAAGTGATGGAATGGTTAAGGGTAGATTGCCAACGCTCTTCGGATAAAAGTAGCCTAATGGGAAACCAAATCGATGTGGGCAACCTATTACGACTTCTACGAATTGAGCAGCCTAAGGGGAACCCACATGTGTTGTCTTGGAGAAGCCTAGCAGAACCCTTAGCTAAGGACGACCAATGGGACTTTAAAACATTGTATGATCAAAATTCTAGTACGACACGAAACGGTCGACATCTGTGGCTACCTATACCCTTTGTTATGGTCATAAATAAAACATGTTAGGTACATAACTTAAGTGGATTCATTTAGGGGCCTTGTTTGATTCGGGTATTAGGTAGCTGGGATTGGACTATTTGTACCTAATCATGCATAGTCCCTCGTTTGGTTACTAGAAAATCGTATGGGATTAACAATTCCAGGACAGTTTTAGTCCAATACGTGTGGGACTGTGTAATACCTGGGGGTGTGGGACTAATTACTCTGGGATAAAAGACACGCTTGCTCTCTCTCTCTCTCTCTCTCTCTCTCTCTCTCTCTCTCTCTCTCTCTCTCTCTCTCTCTCTCTCTCTCTCCAGCAATGGCTTCCCCTGTAACTTTCGCTCTCTTCATCCTCATCTCCACCACATTTCTTCAACCAACGATTGCTTTCTACTATGAATACCCTCAAGAACTCATCAATGGCATTGTACCAAACTTTATAGATAACTTCACTGATCTCACAAGTCCAACAATTTCCCCCTCTAAATCAGTAAACCCCCCAATTTCTCATACCCTAGATTCTCCCCCCTCATGTTCTTGCCCTATTTGTCATCACCGACCAACAATTTCCTATTTCTTGATTTTACTGTTTGGTTTGTGAGGAAATAAAAGAAAAAGAAACAAAACCTGGATTTGGGCAAATCACAGGGTCTTCAATTTTTTAATTTTTTTTATGATCAAGAAATTTTGTGAATGAAGAATCAAGCAATGAACAATTGATAAATGGTTTCAAGAACTTATTTGTAAGGAACTTTGTTTTCAATTAATTTGTTGGAGAGTGAGAGAGAGTCATGAAACTAATCCCAAAATGTAGTTTAGGGAACCAAACATGGGATTGACCGAAACATGGGATATCCCAATGTTAATCTGGCATGAATCAAACAAGGGATTGTGCAAGATTCAGTACTAAATTAGTCTCAGAACAAATAGTTCAGGACTATCAATCCCACCTGTTGTAGTCCGCGAATCAAACGAGGCCTTGATGCACTAATGATTTTTGTGCTGAGTTTAACGGGTGGGGTCCAAAGTGGACATGGCATGCCACATCAGCCATTGTACAAGTAGTATTTTCGTTCAAATTTTTAGATGAAAATATGTTGAAGAGAGAGAGAGAGAGAGTCTTGAAACTAATCCCGAAATGTAGTTTAGGGAACCAAAACATGGGATATCCCAATGTTAATCCTGCATGAATCAAACAGGGGATTGTGTGAGATTCAGTACTAAATTAGTCCCAGAATAAATAGTCCAGGACTATCAATACCACTTGTTTTAGTCCGCGAATCAAACGAGGCCTTAGGACCCTGATCCAAGACAAACAAGAGGGTTGTTACACCATGAGACGGTCATAGTTAGAGTCTATGGAAGGAATGATGTCACAAATGAGGAGAACCTTAGAATTCATCTAGGGTGAACTAATAAAACAAAATTAAGAGACTTGATTGATTACTCATTGTCATCCATATAATTGACTGCCATATCTGTTAAGTGTATTGTATGGATTAAAAGGATTGGAATTATCTATTGAGAGTCATTCTCTCGTGGTGCTATTCTTGCCCCTGCAATTTTATGTCAGGTGTAGAGACAGAGGGTGGTGAGCTGTACCACCAGACGAAAGCGTTAGTTGTTGAGAAATATTAAGAGGAAGCCTTGAACTCATAGCCCAATTAGAGCTCTGTTCTTTAAATGTGATTTTATTTGAAATATTGTAATGATCAAACTTAACTACTTGTTAATTAATTAATTAATTAAGAAGTTAATATTTTAATGCCTTTAATTAACTTAATCATTTTTTAATACTTGATTAATTAATGCATCTGAAATTGTGGTGTTATGCGGTGATTATGGGTCTATGCCTTGTAGGAAGTAATCGAGAGACAATAGTAACAGTTTAAGAAACATCAACAATAGTTGGATGAGATTCGTGATCAACATTTTAGGTTGAATCTCAATGCTAACAACAGGCCATTCGATGGTTGTCGGAATCGCGCCGGAGGACTCACTCTAGACCAGTCTTTTAACCAGGATTGTTTGCATGCCGGAGGATTGGCCTGAGGCCAAACAAGTATCAAAAATGTTGTGAGACACCATCCGTATTATTCTTTTGACATCAAAGAGGAGCATGCAATGTATCCATGACAATGACAACAATAGTGATTGACAATTTTTATTGAAGTAAATCTTTTCGCATTTTGCGGAAATCTACATATTGAAATGTTTATTGATTGGATCTTGGAGGTAAAGCATTACTTTGGAATGATGGAAGTACCTGAACCAAAGACGGTAAAGATGATTGCTTACAAGCTATGAAGTACTAAAACTCCTAGTGGTCACTGTGTCTGCGTATTGAACACGAGGGTATGCGGGCACACGTCACGATAGGCCACATGGCATGTCCTTTAAATATACACTCACGAATTCTCTATCTCTCTCTCTCTCTCAATGTATATATATGTGTGTGTGTGTGTGTGTGTGTGTGTGTGTGTGTTCAATATGTATATCTCCATCACTGGGTGTGTATGTCTTACATATCTACGTGTGTGTGAATGTACTAGTAGATATGTCAATGCATGACATTGTTCATATTTTACTTATTAAAAGAAAAGTGTATATCTATGTATATAAACTGTTACTACATACATAAGCTTATTTGCAAGACCACCCCCTAAGCTATCACTTTGTTGCAACATCACCCCCTAAACTACCAAACTTGCAACCATGACCCCTCAAACTATCAAAATCAAGCAGAAACACCCCTTACGTCCAAGTCCATTAAGAAAAGAGAAGATTTGACGGAAAATGAAAAAAGTTGACAAAAAAATTATTTGTAAGGCCCAAAATGCCCTTTGGGTAGGCAAGATTAAGTATCCCACAATCCCATTGCCCCCTTATTTGGAGTTCCGGAATCATCGAAAAAATTCAAGGTTCTCTCTCTCTCTTTGTGTGCTTGAAACCCCGCCCGATTTGTTAAACCCAAACTTCTTTTGTATGAGCCCAGATTTTGTATGAACCAAAACCCAGGTTTTTTTAATGTTCCAACCCAGATTTGAAACCTTAAAAACCAAAACCCAGATTTTCGAAATCTAACTAAAACCCAGATTTTTGAAATGTAACACCAGATTTCGAACACAATTAATGAAAACCCAGGTTTTTCCAAACCCAGAATTCGAACAAACTGCAGTTTGTGGTCAAGGGCAAAATCCAAACCCAAACTGCACATTTTCTGTTCAAACTCAGAATGCACTTTCTATTGAAATGCAAAACCCAAACCCAGAATCTGTTCAAATGCAAAAAAATTCATATTTCAAACAGAAAAATCGAAAATGCAGCCATTTTGTGGGCTGAAAAACCAAAACCCATATTTGAAATCTGTCTTTATGTCACATGCAGCAAACACCAAATTAAGGCTCAATCTGTCTCTATACCCAGAATAGAATGAAATAAAACTCACATTCTGTGTGAACCATGATGCAATCTAGGTTTTATTCTATTTCAGCTATACACTGTGGAAAAGCCATAAAGCCATGAGTAGCAGATCCAGTCACGTCACAAATCCACAGGCGAATGAGGGATTACCAATATGTATATGCCGACAAAGGGTTGTGATAAGAAGGTCACTAACTGTAAAAAACCCAGGAAGAAGGTTCCTTGGCTATGTGAATTTCAAGATAAAAGTCTACATTGTACATTACATTCATTAGACATTACATTACTAACAACAGTTGTAATTTGCAGAAAACAAATGGATGCAATTTCTTTCAGTGGGTAGATGAAGAAACTTGCCCTAGTGGATTGGAGTATGCGAAGATAATGCAAGCAAAAAAGGAAGCACTTGACAGAGAAATTGAAGAGTTGAAAATAGCAAAACAAATGGTGGAACAAGAAAATGAGGCCTTGATTTATAAACTGGCAGAGTTGACTGAGACAAATGCGCACCTAGTAGCTACAAATGAAGCTCTAAATGCGCAGATTGGAGCTACCAAGAGTGGACAAAATGGACCAAAATCTGTTTCGAAGATCATAGAGTGCTAGGCCTATTGGTACTCACTATATTTGTGATTCATATGCTTGTGTCAACTGTGAAGCACACCTCTAGGAACAAACCATTGTATTTGTTGCCTTAACTATGAATGAAATGCAGCAACTTTCTGTGCTTTTCTACACTTGATGAACATGAATCAAAATGCAGCCATGAAATGCATCATAGCATATCCAACAGGCATGGTGCAGCCACGAATGTACAAAACTAGCCATGACACTAGTACCAACATTAAACAAGGCACAAATAACCATTCAAGTGCGAAAGCATAACTCAGAAATATAATTAGTACCATGAAAGTTCCAAGTACCACTGCCAAGGGATAAGAAAATAGTAACAATTGGGCCTTGTTCCAAAATACTACTACTCCCAAGGTATCCCACAAACAAGCCACTAGTTTGAAGTCATAACATACAAAAAGGAAATTACTAGAGCCAAGGACTAATGTGCACATTCAAGTCACAAAATAACAAAAAATAAAAATAAAAAAACACAAGGCATGGTGGCTGCCCCTCTCATATTCAAGTGGTAGATTTTTGGGTACTGGGTGTTGAAGTTGCTCTTTGGGAGTACTGATTTAGTTCAGTATTAGTGCCTGGCATTATGGCACTGCCAGTGGCACGACCACTGCCACTTGAGGCAGCAGATGACCTTGCTGGCTGGGTCATAAAGATGGCATTCCCTATCCTTGTTGAAAAATTCCATGCCTACAATTGATACCATGTAAAAATATGAGAAACTTGGTCATTGGTTCTCAAATGAAGATCAATCTGTTGTAGTACTGACTAAACTAACGTATGGATAAGAGGAATACCTTTGGCATGGGCAGACCAACCCTTGGGGCAATTGCCTTTGTCATTGGTTCTTTGCCCTTGTTTGGAACTCTCCCTCCACCTCTGTACCCAATCTGCAGACCTCTGCCCTTGTATCCAAGGTTTTCACCTCTTCCTCCAACCTCTATGGTAGTTTGTCCACTTCTTCCTCTACCTCTTTCTCCACTTCTACCTCTGCCCCCTTTCTCCACCTCTGCCTCGTTCTCCACTTCTTCCTCTGCCTCGTTCTCCACTTCTTCCTCTGCCTCGTTTCCACTTCTTCCTCTTCCTCTTCCTCTTGCTCCACCTCTTCCGCTTCCACGCGACACAGATTGTATGATGATAAATTATGACAAATAATGCCAAAACAAAGTGATGAATCTAGGAAAATAAAGTTCAGAACTAAGGTATAAAGTCCATATTGGTCACCATTATTGTTTGCACCTGTTTCACTTTCTCTTGCTGCCATTCCATCCTCCAATGCATGGCCCTGAGACAGAAGAGCAAGCATTAATTACATTCCAAGTGTTAGAAAACTATTAACGAAATGAAGTACATCAATTTCAAGGTAAAAATAGATGTGCATGTCCATACTTGATCACCAATAGTTGTTGATTTTTTAGAACAAGTTCTTGCATTGTGCCCTGGCTGTTTGCATAGTCTACACTTCAAGGTTGTGTAATGCTTCCTAACTCCTCCCTTGGGATTTTGTGGTTCATCAGGGCATTTTCTCCTATTCTTTTTACGTCTACCACTCTTCTTTCTAATAGGAGGAGGACTTATGGGATCAAATTCTGTATGCACCCACATAGTTTGGTCGGGAATAGGCTTGATGATGTAGTTGTATGACTTTGCAAATGTACTAGAATGGAAGCACTTGTCAATATATTCTTGAGGATCACCTTTGTGAGTAATAATTGCAGCCATACCATGAGCACAAGGCATCCCACAAACTTCCCACTTCCTACAAGTGCATGTTCTCTCTCTTATGTCCACAGCAAAGCTTCTAAGCACAGTTATTACTTCAAATATTGTGCCACCACTATAAATCACCTCACACTCCCCCATTAACTTCTTGGTTTTTTCCATTCTACTCCAAATCCTAGGACATATGCTACTCTGCCACCCCATGCACATTTGAAGTCTTGTTTGTAACCTTGTCATTAGGTACCTTCTGATGGTTTCCACCATGGATAGAATTGGTTGGTCTTGTGCATCTTTGATGGCTTCATTAAATGCTTCACTTGTGTTATTATCCATCCTATTACACTTAGATGTTGTACCATACATGCACCTAGTCCATGTCTTTGGATCCTCCCTCATTAACCACTCATATGCCGTAGGATCAATATGTGCAATTTCCTTCATTTTCACCTCAAACTCCTAAACTGTATACACTGATGCAGCCCCCCACATGAGATCTTTCCACTCTTTACCCTTGTACACTTTATTGAAGTTTGAGTACATGTGCCTAATGCAATACCTATGTTCTACATTAGGAAAAATTGAGGCAAATGTCTATGTCAACCCCTACAAACAAGGAATAGATATCAGTTTAGTACATTTACAATAGTTAAACAAGTAAACAACAACAAGGAGTATATATAAGTAATGAAATGCATGAAATATACCTTTTGCCTATCAGACATGAAGCAAATCCTCTATCCTCCTGGATTGCCAATCACACTTACCAGATTCTCCATGAACCAAGTCCAGCTTTCTTTTATTTCAGCCTCCACAACAACAAATGCTAAAGGAAACATCTGATTGTTGGCATCTTTTGCAACAGCATGCATTAATTGACCTCCGAAAGGGCCCTTTAAAAAACAAGCATCTAACCCAATTAAGGGCTTGCAACATGCTAAGAAGCCTTTGGCACATGCATCATAACATATAAACATCCTCCGAAATATTGGCCCATGTCCATCCTAAGGTCTTTCCACATTTAGTTTAGCCACACTACCTTGATTTTGCCTTCTAACTATCTCACAATAGTCCCACAACCTCAAATACTGTTCAGTATGGTCTCCCTCAATCATTTGAAGTGCCTTTCTCATTGCCCTATACACTTTGTGCTTTGAAACATTTATCAGCCACTCCCTCCCCACTATCTTCTTCATTGACTTAACCTTAGTCTCAGGTGCATCACTAAGTTTGGTTAAGTACTTTTCAGAAAGCCATGACGATGTTGCATTGTTATTTGTGTACTCCCTAGTACATGAATGTTGTTGGTTAATCTTTTTTATTTGAAATGACCTTTCATCATACATGGGAGAGGCATGAAGTCTAAAGCCACATTTTTAGCACAAACTACAAGTGAACCTCTTAGACTCATTCTTGACAAAGTGAAACAAGTACCCTTCCTTTATGTGGTATTCCCTTAATAATTTCCTAAACACCCGCACCTTAGGAAACTTCATCCCTTCAATTAATTGTGGGTTCTTCATGAAACTGTCTTTAAACTCAGGGAAATTAGGTATCCCACCATCATCACTTCCTTCAACCAAGTTATTATTATCACTGTCAGAGCTAGGGTCCATTTCTTCATCAACATTACTCCCAAGTTTATAGTTCCCTAAACCTACCAAGGCAATAGGTTGCTCCTGCTCTTCATCAGAAGACTCTTCTACCCCACTAAAAGATGCACAAGAACTTGATTCATCAGAGTATGGGGTCCACTCACAATCTGAGCCAGAGTCTTCATCCATTGGTTCTACTTCTACTTCATCACCATGTCCAACTAAATCTCCATCTTTATGACCACCTAGTTCTGCCTTACCTCCAACTACATCTCCATCTAAATCACCACCTCCCTGTCTTCCTCCTAATTCTAAGTCAGCTCCTAATTCAGTCAAATAACGTTGGCCAAGTGTAACACTTGTCTTTCTACCTATCTCATCCTCCTCACCAGAATCAAATGCATTAGGGCAATGCACATACACATCAATTACCATATACTTGTTACCAGAATACTTTGCAAACATTTGAAGGATATCAGCATGAGAAGTCAATGGAACCAACCCCGTGTTCATGTCAAACATTGGTTTTCTATAAAACAAACTAATGTTATCTTTTTGTCCATGCCATGTCCCATTAATTACTTCCATCAAATCATAATAGGAGAAGGAATTTGGATCTACCTTGCTTTCAGCCCTTACCCCCTTCACGTATTCAACATGCTCGCCTCTTACAATTTGCCCACCAACATGAATATATAAAGTGCACCTCAACTCCACCATGTTTTCTGTGCAACAAACAAAGTTATAAGTCTAAGTACGTATAATATTAATCAAAGAATCAACACTGAATATAATATTCACTCTAACACAGCTCTCAAACATCACTAACAGATATATTATGCTAAACAATCACAAAATCGTCAATTTGAGTATAATATTCACTCTAACACAGCTCTCAAACACCACTAACAGCTATATTATAATAAACAATCACAAAATTCTCAATTTTTTAAGGTCCCTAAACCTAGTAAGTATAATATTCAGTCAAACACCACTAACAGGTATATTAAACTCAATAATAGCAAAATCCCAAAGTTTTAAATGCAACTCAGTTAACCCATGCATGAATGAAACCCACGGCCCCAACAAAGAATTAGGGTTTCACGCATCAATCACGTTAAAAAGGGTGGTTTGTAGAGGAAGAAAAGAAGATTCATATATATCATAACAACATATACATACATATATGATATAGAAATTTGGGGTTTTCAATCAAACAATTTTTGAGTGCTTGCTTACCTCCTCTTTGCCACGCTGTATGATTTTTTCGTTGGCTTTTGCTCTGGGGAGGAGCAACAGAGAGGGGGAAGAGTGAGTGATAGAGATCGATCTTCTGGGATACTTTCAGGGTTTGATTAGGTTACGGTTTGTTTGGTTCGTTTCGGTTTCAGAGGGGAGAGGAGGCAGAGGGGACGAGTGAGAGAGACGAAGAGCTTTGTTCTTCTTCGATCATGGTGGCGGTGGTGGATCAATCATGGTGGTGATGGCTGCAGTGAGAGAGAGAGAGAGAGAGAGAGAGAGAGGGATGAGAGAATACACGCATCTCAACCCTTACAAAACCTAATTTTAAGTAAGGGGCAAAATGGGTTTTTTAACACTGGTTCCATCCATGTTTTAACAAATTTAAGGTGGAGGGGTGTTTTTGCTTGATTTCGATAGTTTGAGGGGTCATGTTGGCAAGTTTGGTAGTTTAGGGGGTGATGTTGCAACAAACTGATAGTTCAGGGGGTGGTTTTGCAAATAACCCACATACGATATATTTATACATACAGTTATTAATTTATTTTTTTTTATTTTTTCCGTGTCCTCCGCCATGTTTGCAATGTCTATGTCCATTTTTAGAATTTCATGTCCCGTGTTTGTATCCGTGTTGGTGTCCGTGCTACATAGCTTACAAGCTAAAGAGTACAGGTTCAGTCTAGTGGGACCAATTGGAAAGGAACAGACAATGATAAAGAAAAGATTGTATCCAAACATGGCAAAGGATGAAACAACTCCTTATGGATAGGTTTCTCACTTGAATATAACTAACATTTATTCCAAACTTATTAGAATTTCTCAGAGGGCTCTAGGTCCATCTATGATTAAATAGCCGAACTTACTCGTCTTGCAGATTGTAATAATCTAGATGAGTCCAAGGGAAAATTGGTAACGATATCTAAACACAGGTTAAACCTGACAATTAGAAAGAGGATTGGGTTGTGTCACACCCTCATTTTTACAAAACGTAAATAAAAGAATCTCAAACAATTAGTAAGTTAAAAGATAAAGATTTCCATAAATTAGAGTACATTTGTCACGCCCTCGAAATTTTAAAAGATAATTCATTAAGAAAATCCACGTGGGCGGTCAACAAATCCACAGGCCACGTGATAGTCAAAGTACAATAATGTAAGTCAACATTGAAACATTCAAATGTTCATGGGTACCTGAATCCCAGATACAGTACATAAGTTTATAAGTGTTGTTACATCCCAATTTCAAAATAGTGAAACTCATTAAGTTACAAAAAATAAAACATCTTGTCAAAAGTATGAGTTCAAAGGTGACAATGTAACTGCTCTGAGTAGCTTTCAAAACAATGTATGCATTCACTCCACGCACTCCATATCATGCTCCGTGATGGGTACCTGAAAATTGATAGGTTGAGCTACACTAGCCCAGTAGAGAAATATCTAAAAATTCTAAGTGAAATGAAGTGTATGTGAGTGATAGACGAAGAAACATAACTCATGAAACAAGAGTTGAGAGAGTTTTAAAGTTAAAGGACTTGAAAACAACACATAGGCTATTAGATTCCATCTACTACCATCTCTTGTGCTCAACTCAAGCTCGACTTGTACCCGACACACCACAAGTGTCCTACACGTTTACCATATGTATCTCATTCCTCTTGATCATTTCATTATTTTCCGGGCTTGCCATATAGGCCCCGTGCCATTATGTATCTCATTTCTCTTGATCATTTCATTATTTTCCGGGCTTGCCATATAGGCCCCGTGCCATTCCGAGCATACCCTTTTTGGGCCCCGTGCCATTCATTTCACATTCACATTATCACATATCAATATATATAATCAAGATATTCCCTATGACTCACATGTCACTCAACCCCTTTCCAAGTGTCACGGACACTCCACTCATCCCTAGTGCGTGCAAAACATCCGTGTGTGAACCATGTCCTCTCTAAATTTCTTTTTACTCACATAACAAGTGTCATCATTCATTACCCATTGTCAATAGGTACCAAGGTGTTAACAAGGTGGAAAATGTCCTAATATAAGTGAAAAACATGTTTAAGGACCAAACAAGTGCATGGGGGTGGACCAAAATAACACAAACCAAAACCGCCCATGAACCTGTCAAAACCGCCCAGGTGGCCAAAAATCCCGCCCGGGCGGGTTTTCCAGAGAGCATGCCGAAAAAGTGCAAAAAATGAGATTTTTTGGGATTTTGCTACACAACTCCAAATTGGATGATTCCAAAGCCAAAAATCAATGGAATTGGATGGAGAATGACAATTTAACACTCAATTTGATCAAGGAAACATCAATCAACAAAAAATCAAGCATTTACTCAAAGACTTTGATGAAAAATGGGTCTCCAAGTGGGTTCCTTCAATTTTCAAACCAATACATGGAATTGGTACAAGATTAGGACCAAGTAACAATCAAATTGAGTAAAGAATCATGTATGAACCAAGGGATAGCAAATAATAGCTCAATTTGGGAAAGAAACAAGAATTTCTCCATGAAATACACAAGACACAAGTCCATGGATCAATAAGTGTCTACCTACACACACACACAACATTTGCACTTAAAATAGTTGGATATTCCCCTACCTCAAGTGAAGACTTGCTCTAGATCAACCCCAAACGAATTTCTAGATCCCCAATTTGAGAAATCCCGTTTTTGGCCCTCCCGGTGTGAAAAGATGGTACTCCGAGCTCCCAAACACGCGTAGATGATGAATCTTTGGCCAATTTGTGAAGAGGTTTGATGATGAGAGAGTAATTTGAGCTCAAAGGAGCAAAAATGGAGGAAAGGAGGGGAATGGGCTGATTTTTGGAAGAAGAGGGAGATAATGTATCTCTCTCTATACACACACATAAATACATAGAAATAATTACACCCAAGCCCAAAAGTGGCTTGTGTAAACCAATTTAACCCCATTCCACTTATATTACACTTCACCTCATCACTTATGCATATATCACATTTCCTCACATTACCCCAACATTATTTTCCGAAAAAGATATAAAAACACGGGTCCTTACAACATCCTTAGCCAGTGGCTATCAATTGTTTGGGCACCCTTGCCTCAAAATCAAATCAAAATAACATCCCTTACGTTATTACAATTCCAAAGTCAAAAGATATAGAAAGATTAGAGTTAAAATATCATCTCCCCAAAAGGAAAGTTAATGCATTGAAGATAAATAAAATAACTCCACGTTAAGTATGCTCATCATCCAAGTCATGCACCTCAAACCATGCATGATCAAAGCTAGGTACCTGAAAAGGGATAGGGTGAGCACACGCGCTTGTAGGAGAACTATTCTACTAACGCTAGGTGTATGAATATCATGCATGCACATGGAGGCTAGATACATAAGATGGATACACAAATGTGAGTGACGATGACCGAATCATGAGTGAAAAAGGGTTTAAAAAAAAAACATCAAAGTACTCCAATGATTTGCCAAGTATTCAAACGCTATCCAAGTATCCATTTCATTATAATCAACCATCTAGGTTTACCACACAAGCCCCAATAATCAAGTTTTAACAAAACACAATGGAGAGTTCAAAAATCTCATTTCCCTTTTCTTTCATTGAAGAAAATCATCATTTCATTAGTACTAGGGATTTAATCCCTCTGTCGTCCATGGGCTCCGCGTGCTTCTGCTGGATTCTATAGGCTCCGCGTGCCTCTGCCGGGTTCTATGGACGCCGCATGCCCCTGCCGGATTCCATAGGTTCCGCATACCTATAAAAAAAAATTTGTCAAATGATGACATTGGTTTGAAACATCTCTTTTCCCCATATTCCATTCAAAATCCATTTTCTCCAAGTTCATTTCACCACTTCACAACTTTCGATAAAATGTACTACGCACACACATCCGCAGCCACTTTCTAAAAACCAACGAATGTTCATGTGAGATAAGATGACATATTTACTTATAAGACCATAGTTGTGGAGTCAAAACATGGTTGAAAGTGATGCCAAAAGTTGATTTTATGAACAAGTGATCGGGGACCAAACGGACATCAAAGGGTAGCCGAAGACCACGCCAAAAACAGGGGCAGTGGCTGGAAATTACAGAGGAAGCAATAGATGAACAGTAACCGTGTAGATTTTCACCATTAGGGTGTGGAATTTCAACCCAATCACAAATGAGATAATTTAGGTTCAAATTAGAGATACTAGGTAACAATTAAACGTGGAGGGAGATCAATTTCACTCCCAATTTCACCAAACAACAAGCAATTTCATAGATCAAAGAATCGAGGTGGGAAAAACCCACACAATTGGGGAAAACATGATTTGCAATGAAATTTAGACCAAGGACAAGATATATGTAATAAATGACAAGAATACAACTAGAGAGAGTAGAAATTGTTCCCCTACCTCAAGATTTTGCTTGAAAATGGAAGATGAGTGGAACCTTAGGTGTAGAAAACCCCAAATCCCGAAAACGACCTCTACCGAAGCTCCACTATGTGATCAAGAGACAAGATCAAGTTAAAAATGAGTTACAAGGGTAAGGTTTCACTCACAATCGAAGGAGAAGAGAGGAAAACGTGAACCAAGGGCAAAGAAGCTCAAGAAGCTTAGCCTTTACCTTAGAGAGAGAGAAAAACGTGATCCAAGTGATAATCTAGCTTAGAAATGTGAGAATCTTCAAGATTGGAAGTGGGTTTGTGTTGAAATCAAATGGTTTTGTGTAATTTCTAGAGAGAAGTGAGAGGGAGGAGCTCTAGGGCTCAAAATTGGGGTGTGGAGGGTGAAAAATGGGTTAAGGGTCTATTTATAGAACCCTCAAATCGCGCACAAAAATCTACAGAAAATTACTCTTGCTACCGACAGCAATACAACATACTACTACTGGTAGCAAAAGCTAAATGGACCCACTGATCAACCAATACTAGCAATATTCATATTGCTACTGGTAGCACCAAGGAAAAGTTTTACACTTCACAGATTTCCATTACCGGTAGCAATATAGCATATTGCTACCAGTAGCAACTGGAAAACTTTCAAATTTTCTACTACTTCAATCAATTGGACCTCTAATCATTTCTAGCATTATCTCAACACCCTAAAACCACATAACAACATCAAAATACACCTCTTAATCATCCACCGAACCCCAGTACACCAAGACATACATCCACAGTATGCATAGGTATCCGCAAATATAAATATATATACAAAGTTCAATCAAGCTTCGTTCACATTAATCCAACAATGAAGGAAATGGGTTTAAAAACATTGGTCATTACAGGTTGCAAGTATTGTGGTCCATAAATGAAGCCCCATGACATGACACTCAAAGTCAAACAATTAGACTGCAAGCCAACATATTTAGGGTACTGCAGGAAAGCTACTGTATCCCAGAATTCAATTAACAACTTCGTCAAACCATTTGAAGGGTGGGACTAACCAAACAAGTTTTGCCAACAGAGATGTGATAAGAAATCAAAATCCTTTACGTCAAACCAACAACTAGCAATTGCTATAGGTGTGGCAAGCAAGGTCGTTGTTCTAACACTTGTCCAAAATGTGAACCTATAGATATAGTAAAAGGTGAGGAAGAGGTGGGTGTTGGTGAAGAAGCCAAGTGCGAGGATAATTTGTATGATGAGGCTAAGTTCGCAAAGCCGGAGAAAAAGTCAACTGTGTAGTGCCAAGAGTGCTCCTCACGCCAAAATAAAGGATCACAGTTAATATCCAATATTGCTTGAATTGCACTTTACCGATATCCAAGCAATATTAGAGGGATATTGTGATACAAACTGGATATCAAATATGAGAGTCTCAAAATTCATGAGTGGATATGTCTTTTACTTAGTGGTGCAGTTGTTTCTTGGAAATCTTATAAGCAAATGTGCATTGCAAGTTCTACGATGGAATCAAAGTTCATTACGTTAGACAAAGCAACTAAAGAGGAAAAATGGCTAAGCCAATTTGTCGAAGATATTCGGAGATGGTTAAGACCTGTGCCAATAATATGCATCCATTGCAATAGTCAATCGGCAATTGGAAATGCATAGAGTAATGTGTATAATGGTAAGTCTAGAAATATCCGTTGTAGACACAATACCATTAGACAATAGCTCTGGAGTGGGATTGTCATTGTTGACTATGTAAAGTCAAAAGAAAACACTACGGATCTAGTAACTAAAGGGTTAAGCAATTACGCTCATGGTTACCGTGGGGTTAGCCAACTTAGCTAAACAGAGATCCCAAGATCTACGTTCAATGAAACTATTTTTTGCAAGTAGCCGAGAGCAATCATTCAGGAGACTAGATCTCCTGCCCCTTCCTATGTTGTGGAACAATGATACCTGTAAAGGATTTCAGGTCAAATGTTGCTTTTGAATGACTTTTAAGTGTCGAGATGCCAAGCGGGGTAGAATAGGATACCTTTTATGAGAAGGTCACATATGTGAGTATGAAGTGAGACCGCTTATTTGAAAATTCTGGCAAAATATATGCTCGAGAAAATACTTGCAAAACCTTGAAGAGTGTTCACAACCATAACGAATACGATAGTGAGAATAGAACTATGTCTGGTGATGTTTCGTGTGATTCTTATTATCTTAGTTTACACAAACGGCAGAATAGTTCAAAGTGGGACCTCACACTGGTCGGCTAGTAAACCCGATAAGTCTTCACAAAGAAAGTTTCAAAGCCAAAAGTGACCTATCCTATGTGGGATTGATCCGTTTTACTCTCTCTCTCTCTCTCTCTCTCTCTCTCTCTTTGAGTCTTCTATGTCAGTTTTTACGTATTTCATTCATACGAGGGATTGTTGGAAAAATAAAGGTATTGTTTGAATGTTTTGGTGAGCCTAAATATGAACAAATTCATTTTTAAGATGAATGAGAATTGTCTCATTGTGGGAATTAAAAAAACCAAAGGGACACACCCCCGCTCGCTGCCATAGAACACCCTGACAAGACCAGGGCCGGGATTTGGGATTCGTGGACCCATGGCTTATGGTCTGATTTCTATGGCCTATGGTTGGTTTATGGTGGTTGGTCCATAAGAATCCGTGAAACTCTTTATATTTCCCAACAATCACTTCTAATATTGAAGCACATATCAGTTTTGTAACTAAAGATATGAGCATTGAATCTAGAATTGATTCTTTGAGTTATGGCCTTATTAAGTTGATAGGGCTAAAAGCCCTCATGTGAATGGCTATAAATTGGCATCCTTTATTTCTAGTTTAGTACACACTAAAGAATCACACAACAACTTCGTACATAAAAGATATTTTCGGTGGGAGAGAGAATAGGCACTTGTTTGTTCCACAAGGTGATCCGGAAGGTGTTACCAATATTGATCGTTTGTCGTTGTATCATGGGAAGTAGACGTGAATCAAAACTTCAAACATCTGTGGTAAGATGACGAATTTGCTTTAATGAAACCATATGAAACATGGGCCCCAACTTGGTTATTTCGATTCTTTACAGCTTTGTTATTGTTTATTTCAAATTTTGTAATTTTGTTTTCTTTTCCAGAAATAAAATTGTCATTACTATTTTTTCCAACTATGTTTCCAAGGAAGTTACCAACTGAGCAACACCCATCTGTGTACACTATTGGTTGGATCCAGAAGGGACCTCTGGTAAAGGTAACCAAAGTTTGCCAAGGACCTAGGAAAGTCTTACAATTAAAGTACAAGTTTTTTTGTGATGTAATCTGATAAGTGCGTAAATGTGTCCATTTGCGCTCCATAATTTACACTTGTTATGTTTATTTATTTTATTGTTTGGAGTGTGATACTCGTTTTTCGCATTTCAGGACTCAATGCCAAATTATTGAATATATGGAGTTAAAGTCAAATGTCGCCGATACAAAAGTGCACATCTTTGTTGATTGATTGATCCATATTACACGTGCATGAGGAAATTCTTGGGAGCTAAGGCAATTAAATTTGGACAAAGGAAATCCTAGTCAGAGTGTAATTTGCCAAGGATTTGATTTCCTTTTTGTTACATTAATTATGTAAGGTAGGTCTTGTTTACCTTATTTAGCTTCCTTGTAATTAGGGTTACCATATCTAGATTGTTAGGGTTGTATATATACCTTGTTAGTGAATGGAATAAATCAATGTCTTCTGAATTTTCATGGTATCAGAGCCACACAAATTATTTTTCCACCATAGTTGCTATTCTTAATAGTCATAATGAGCGAGAAGAAGATTGAATCATCTAGATAAAAAACAGTTCTTGTTTTTATCCAATCTAAATGGCTATTTAATGCTGGAATCATTCTTACCAAATTGAACTATGATGTTTGGTCCCAACTGATGGAGATGCATATTGTCCAAGAGGGAGAAACTCTCCTATATTCGTGGTAAAACCAAGCCAACAACAGAATCTGAAGATGGTTATGAAAAATGGTACGCTGGAAATCAAAAAGTAAAGAGGTGTTTATTGATATCTATGACACCAGACATCATGAAATGTTATTTACGGGTCCCTACTGCCCGTGAAATATGGAGTGCCTTGTTAACGACCTTCTACAATGGAAGCGATGAACGACAAGTATTTTCCTTGAATCAAAAGGCCTTTACGGCCAAACAAGGTGGAAATCCCTCTCTGTATATTATGGAGAGTTGTGCGAAATTTTTTCGTGAATTGGACCATTGTGATAAAGTGGTCATGGAGCACGCTAAAGATATTATAATTTATAAAAAAAATCTATCCAACGGCAAAGGGTACACATATTTCTCGCCGGATTGGAGGGTGAATTTGAACAGGTTTGTGGAGAGGTCCTTCTTAAGGAACTTGTTCCAAATTTGGAAGAATGTTATGCATTGGTTTGACGTGAGGCAATACGTCATGCTACTTTGAATGGGGAATTAGAAAACTTGGAAACGTCTGTCATGCTAGCTCGCAATCACCCAAGTTCAAAACCACAAGATTATTCTCGTATGCAACAGACTCGGCATGATCAATCACAGGAGCAATCTCGTAGTACTAGTAAACCATCTAGTAAGACATCCTACAAATGTACTCACTGTGATCAAGTGGGTCACACCAAAAGTCGTTGGTATGAACTAGTCAAATATGCAGAATAGTGGGATCACAATCGTGATTCAAGGAAGAGAAGTTCTAGTAGGAACTCTAATATGGCACTTGCTACAGGAAAGGTAGATGGAGATGACAAAGTTGCCGAACGAGCCCCTGCGTTGGTAGGAATGGCAGGTAACAATAATGGTAAGGCTTTGAATATTTCTGCACATGTTTTGAATAATAAATGGATAATTGATTCAAAAACCACAGATCATATGACAATTGATTCAAAACAAGTCTCATCCCTAAAACCATCTCCCAAAAAATATGTGTCCATTGCTAATGGTACCCCAGCTCCAGTTATTGGAGAGGGTGTCGTGTCTCTTACTGATGCTTAAAACTTGGCCTCTTTTCTAATTGTCCCTTCCTTGGATTATAATTTATTGTTGGTTGCTCAAATAACCTTGACCTTACATTGCCTTGTTATTTTTTGGCCTGATTTCTGTGTTTTTAAGGACATCCGAATGAGACAAATGATTGGTTGTGGTGTTAGGCACGGAAGGCTGTATTACCTGGACTTGGTGTCGAAGAGGCCTTGGCAATAGACATTTATGAGGGGGAGAAGAAAAATTCTGAAATTTGGTTGTGGCATCATCATCTAGGACATGCCTCGTTCGATTATCTGCAGAAGTTATTTCCTAGTTTATTTTCCAAAGTTGATATTTCTGGATTTTGTTGTGATGTTTGTGAACTTGCAAAAAGCTACCGTGTCTCTTTTCCGTCAAGTTTGAATAAAAGTTCAGTTCCTTTCATGCTTATTCATTTTGATGTTTGGGGTCCATCTCTAGTCACTACCTTGGGTGGATCACATTGGTTTGTCACATTTATTGATGATTGTACTAGGATGACTTGGGTATGCGTAATGAAGTCAAAAGAGAAGTGAATTTATTGTTTCTAAAATTTCATACAATTATTCAGACTCAACACAAAGTGCAGGTTCAAGCCCTTCATAGTGATAATGTTGGAGAATATATGAAGTCTGAACTTCAACACTATTTGACTGCATAGGGCATTGTTGATCAAACCACATGTACTACTACACCCCAACAAAATGGGGTGGTAGAAAGAAAAAATCAGCACTTGCTGGAAATTGTTCGTGCCTCCTTAATTGAAGCTCATATGACTGTATCATATTGGGGTCATGCTCTTACCTCTGTTACATATCTCATTAATTGTGTTCCATCCAACACTATCAAATTTCAAACACCATTTCAAGCTCTACGGGATGCTACCGATGCTCCACTATTCCTAATCTACAACCTCGTGTTTTTGGGTGTGGCATTTGTACATCTTCATAAACATCAATGCAGTAAATTAGATCCTAGAGCTTTACCCTGTGTTTTCTTAGGATATACATCACATCAAAAACGCTATTGATGTTATCATCCTCCCACAAAGGCCATGCATATTACACTGGATGTTTTTTGTATGAGTCTGCACTTCAGGGGGAGTACCATTAAGAGGAATTTCAAACTCAGACTTATGATTATGAAGTTCTGAATTATGATTATGGAGGAATATCTGAACATATGGACTATAATGTACATTTTGATACAGGTCATGATGAAAGCTCATGTAGTTCTGAAAGTGGTTTGGATATAGGGTATGTTGAAAAGTATCAGAATATTGAAATGGAACCATTGTCTGAATCAGTCTCACTACAACATGGCACACATAACCAATTGCTTCTTGAGGATGCTCCTGAGTTTGTACCAAATTCTCCCTGAAGGCACAATCCTCCTCGTAGTAATAGAGGCATTACTAAACCCATGTATTAACCTAAACTTACTAGCAAGGCCAAATACCCTATGAGTAATTATGTGTCCAACCATCACTTGTCTGAAACAAATAAATCATTTGTGAATCAATTATTTATTGTATCTATTCCTAACAGTGTACATGAAGCCTTAGCTGACCCAAGGTGGAAAGTAGCGATGAATGAAGAAATGAAGTCCTTGCAAAAGAATGAAACATGGGAACTTGTTTTTTTTTCATCAGGGAAGAAACCAATTGGGTGTCGATGGATCTATACTGTGAAATACAAAACAGATGGTGCCATTTAACAATTCAAAGCTCAACTAGTGGCGAAGGGGTATTCTCAAACCTACGGGGTTGACTATATGGAAACATTTGAACTTGTGGCTAAAATCAATACTGTTCGAGTTTTGTTATCTCTAGCCGTGAATCTAGATTGGCCATTGCAACAATTTGATGTTAAGAATGCTTTCCTGCATGGTGACTTGACAGAAGAAATCTATATGGATTTCCCACTTGGATGTCATATACCTGGAAAACATTAAAGGAAAGTGTGTAAAGTGAAGAAGTCGTTGTATGGATTAAAACAATCTCTCATAGCTTGGTTTAGAAGATTTTACAAAGTCTAAGAAGGCATTTGGATACATACATAGCAACGCAGATCATACCTTGTTTTTGAAGCAACAACAGGGTAAGATTACTGCACTTATTGTATCTGTGGATGGTATGGTGGTTACAGGGAATGATCATGAAGAAAGAAAGGCACTACAAAGTTACTTGTCCAAAGAATTCAAAATGAAGGATCTATGTCCAATGAAATATTTTTCTTGGGATAGAAGTATCTCGGTTGGCTAAAGGGATATTTATGTCTCAGAGAAAATATGCTCTAGATTTGTTGTAGGAAACTGGAATGTTTGCATGTCAACCAACAAATACTCCAGTGGAGAAAGGGTTGAAGATGTGTATTGACTCGAATCAAGTACCGACCAACAAAGGGAGATACCAAAGACTTGTAGGGAGATTGATGTACCTGCCTCACATAAGACCTGACCTTACCTATGCCCTGAGCATTGTTAGCCAATTCATGTATAATCCTGTAGAATAACACATGAATGCAGTAATGCGAATTTTGAAGTATTTAAAGTCTGCTCCTGGAAAAGGAATCTTGTTTTCCAAGAGTATTGATCATCAAAAGGTTGAAGCGTATACTGATGTTGATTGGGCTAGGTCAATAGATGATAGACAATCTACCTCTAGCTATTTCACCTTTGTAGGAGGTAACCTTGTGACAAAGCAAGAAGCATAATGTGGTTGCACGCTCAAGTGCAGAAGCTGAGTATCGAGGTATGGCTCTTGGGATTTGTGAAGTATTATGGCTGAAACATCTCTTACAAGATTTGGGGTATCCATCGACGCAAACTATTCAACTGTATTGTGACAACAAGGCCACATGTGATATTGCCCACAATCCAGTTCAGCATGATAGAACAAAACATGTGGAGGTTGACAGATTTTTTTATCAAGGAGAAGTTGGAAGCAAAGATTATAGAATTGCCCACGATTCGATCAGAGGATCAGCTGGTGGATGTCCTTACCAAAGCAGTATCAAATAAGTTGTTTTCAAAATTTATTGACAAGTTGGGCATGTGCGATATTTATGCACCAACTTGAGGGGGAGTGTTATGTTACTTATGTAATTAGGAAATAGGTACGTCTTGTTTACCATATTTAGCTTCCTTGTAATTAGCTTGTAATTAGGGTTACCATATCTAGATTGTTAGGGTTGTATATATTCCATGTTAGTGAAAGGAATAAATCAATCTCTTCTGAATTTTCACTTTTTACAAGGAATCTCGGCAGAAACATAGCCTATGGGAGAGCCTTTGGTTTTGGTAATGATCAAGGAGGTCAAGGAAAAAAAAGAAGACACGTGCAGTAATGAAAAATAAAGAGGCGGTGGACTCCATATTCAATTAGGTAAAGGCATTAGGTATTTAGGAAACCAATGCGAATCACATTTCCTTCTTACTAGAGTTACACGGCTGGGAAAATTATATAAGGGAGAATACAATTCTTCTTTTGGGGACACTCCTACACTTCTTAGTTTGTAAGCTTTTTATTTATTTATTTTTAATGGAGTTCTATAATTATATGTTTAGTTTGATTAACTCCATGGCCGGCTAAAACAATTTCTAGGGGAAGATGAAACCCCGATCCAAGTAAATCTGTATATGTATTTTAGGTAATTACTTCGAATCGATTGATTAATCAGAACTCTTTTTCATTGTGATCGAATGAATTATTTTAATGCTTTCAATCTGTTGAGTATTTGTGTACTAGTTTGTAAATACCAAGTTAATCATTTCAATGCTTCTGCTTGGGTGAATGATCGAGATGGGTTATGCTCGTAAGATGGATCGTGCCACTAGACAGCTTGTGACAATGACAGGTTGTGCTAGCAAGACGGTTCGTGCTATGGGATAGTCCATGCCTATTGGCAACACAATTATTTTCTAGATGAATATCGATAAGGTTTGTCAGCCTTGGCGATATTCCTTCATGATTCGAATATTATTCCTAACCTATACATTACTTAGTTACGTGGTCGGGGTGGATTTGGAACCCTAGATCCTCTCTCCATTAATTTCACCCAATTTTATTATTGCTCTTTTTAATTTAGTAATTCACAAAATCAATCACTCAATCTCTTTTTCTTAATTAAATTAGAAAATAATTGAAATTAACGCAATTTAGCCTAATTGTCTCCGCATATCAACCTCGGACTTAACCATTGCTCTTCAGAATAAGGGTTAATTCCTTGCTTTTATAAATATTTTTTTGGTGTGAAAACAACCTACCATGATCGATATTGATGCTAGTCATATATTGTTGGATAGACTGTGGCAATTTGGCGTAGATGTTACCTATAGGGATTGAGACAACACTTATTATTTTACTTGGGGAGTCCAAAAACTACCATAGGAGGTTTGTCAAGAACTTTTTCATACAAAGCTGAGTTTGTGGTAGATGTTAAGAGTTCGCATGAGGTGTTTGTTGCGATGGTCAAGGCATTGCTAGTTGAAGAAAAGAAAAAGGTAGTGGTCTGAGTTCCTAAGAAAATATGATTGCTACTTAGGAGGTCAAGGAGCTTGTTGTTGCTGACTTAGCTAATGAATTACTATTGATGAGGGACTTACAACATCAAATTGATTTCGCGCTAGGGGCAAGTTTGCCTAATTTGCTACGCTATCATATGAGTCCAAAGGAAAATGAGATTTTGAGAGAAACTCAAAGAGTTGTTGCAAAGGGTCAAATTCGTGAAAGCTTGAGTTCATCTGTTGTTTCTGCTTTATTGATGCTAAAAAAGATGGGAGTTGGCACATGCATGTGGTTACTCGAGTGATCAACAAGATAACAATCAAGTATAGATTTCTTATTCTGCATCTCGAAGTTTTGTTGAAGGGGCTAAAGTGATTCTCGAAGATTGAACTATGGAGCGGATGTCATAAAATTCGTATCTAACCGGACAATCAATGGAAGAAATCTTTTATGAGAAAGAATAACCTATATGAGTGGTTGGTTAAGCAATTTAGCTTTTTCCAATGCTCCGAATACCTTCATGAGGATCATGAATCAAGTCTTAAGGCCTTTTATTGAAAAATTTGTAATTGTTTATTTTGATGACATCTTAATACACAACAAGTTAGACAAGGTGTGTGTGTATTATTTGCTTGGTGTGAAGGGCCTTCTTGATCATATTATTTGTTTATCCAAAATGTTAAGGATTCATCTATATAACAAAATAGAGTGGTTTTCAAATTTTCACATCTTGTCTACATAAATCCGGCCCTTCATTTTGTCAATTCCAATCCAACAGTGGTTCACGGTTAGAGAAAGGAGATGGACTCTCAAATCTAAATCCCAACAATGAAAAGGGAAAAATCAAAACGGTGGTTTCAAAATTCAAACTCTCTCTCTCTCTCTCTCTCTCTCTCTCTCTCTCTCTCTCTCTCCCCTAAACCCAGTGGCTCTATCTGCTATTGCCTCTCTGCTCAATCGATCCTCATCCACAAGGACCATAACCACCTCATCTTATAACATGCATCATTCATCTAGTGATTTCCCCTATTTTTTGATTTCAGATTTATGAGATTCTATTGTGGTTTTGATTTTAGTTATTAGTATATATTCCTTTTTACCCGGATGCTCTTGGCCCTCTTCCCTCACAACTTTTGCTTGCGATTCAAACCTAGCTAGCATCTAAGAAGGTATGTTTTTTTATCGTTGTTTTGGTTCCATTTCTACTCCTACTATTACTTTTCTGCTTGGAATTTGTAAGCCATTAGGTTCTTTGACAGATGCCTAGAATGTGTATGTGAAAATGCATGTTTAGGAGATTTAGACAGAGGGGAGTAAATTGACTCTTTATGATCCATTTAGTTACAAACTTAGTCTCATGATTTTGTTTTAATCTGATTAGGAACAAATAATTTAGGTAGTTGTGTATTCTCAGGGTTATAAAAAGAGTTGATTGAAGCACGATAATTAGAAAACCAATTATGCTTTGATTTGTTCTGTGCTACCCTGATTTGAATTGTTGTTTGATTCCAACTTCTAATTAAAATATAGATTTGTTTTTTTTAGGGGGTTAGGTAGGTTGATTAAAGATTGTGGTTCTGAATCATGTTCCTCATTGGATCCACCACCAGGCTTCTAATTCAAGTTGGTAAGATCTTTCTCTTTCCGTTTTCTAATTTGATCAATTGCCATGAGTCAGTTGTAGTGTGTTTTTCATGTGAACCTAGACCTATTTGGACAGATTCTTGAAATGTTGGTGATAGAGCGCGTAGGGATGACATTCTATAATTCTGTTTATGAACAACACAATTTTTTAGTGAGAGATTTTTTCCAGGTTCTTAAGAGTGGAGAACTTAGGGGATTACCACACATTTATACTAAACCATTTAACTTATGGTAAGATTTGATTAATATGACAAGAAACAAATAATTTTGTTTCTCACAATGGTTGATAGTTGATAGCAAATGTTTTTCAGTGGTTGAGAGTTACATTGAATGAATTGGTAACGCAAAATGTTGTCTGATTTCGCATCTGATGCCTTATATATGCAAGCTTCAGTTTTGATGATGTGATTCATGTTCTATGCTCCTCCCCACACACACACACACACACACACACACACATTTATACTAAACCATTTAACTTATGGTAAGATTTGATTAATATGACAAGAAACAAATAATTTTGTTTCTCACAATGGTTGATAGTTGATAGCAAATGTTTTTCAGTGGTTGAGAGTTACATTGAATGAATTGGTAACATAAAATGTTGTGCGATTTAAGATCGATGCCTTATATATGCAAGCTTCAGTTTTGATGATGTGATTCATGTTCTATGCTCCTCCCACCACCACCCCACCCCCCAACCCTTTTTAATACAACTTTAAGTACGGATACTTGAGGCTTTGTGCTTTGATACTGTAAAAAGGTTGTGTGTGTGGTTTCTAGTTGTTATTTTACCTAGCTCAACTTATAATTATGAGAGTCAACTGATAACCATAGGCTACTCCTCCCCCACTTTTTAAGCCTTGACTACATTGAGCAATTTTCTTGGTTGACTTTCATTGTGCAAGAAGTTGTTCCTTTAGAGAAGAGGAATAAGTGATGGAGCCAATAAGGTGTTCTACATTTTGTATAACTTAAACAATGGCTTTTGACCATTGAAACTGCGGTGTTTTTGGTTAAAATTGGATAATCAGTTACTTTCATGAGTTCAAAGACTTAAATTGAGAACAAGGTTGTTGGTCTCACAAAGTCCATACACATGTCTGTCTTTTGTTTGCCCCTTTGTTTTCTTTCTATGCTTAATTTGTTATCATTCAGTAATTAGCTACTGTAATACTCTCTCCGGGCTTCGTCCTAAAATGATAGTCCGGTTCACAAAATAGTAAGTTAAAAATAATGCATTTTTTCAATGAAAATAATTTTTTCATAAAATTGGTTAAGGTAATGATGAGCATTTGCTTAAATGTTATCCCTGGAAACTTTTAACTGTATCCTTTTGTTATAAATCTTTTTTTCCATCTTATTTCTTTATTTGGGATATTTTAAACGAAATTAAAATGTATCACAGTTTTAAGTGAAATGGATCTTTACCCGAATTATTGTTATTTTTCTTTGGTGTGGTTGATGGTGGAAGTAATTGTAATTCTTAAAATCTGTATTTTAAGAATTTTTTAGTGACTGACATTGACCATGCACAATAATGGGATTGGTTGTACTTGCTAATCCAAGTTAATTAGGTCTATGGATATGCTTGGACTATGTTTTTTTCCGCATAGTTGGTATCTATGGATTGGGGTTGAGATATTCCATTAATAGAATTGGTCAATATTAAACTCCTGGCATGTATGTTTGGTTTCACAAAGATGATCAATAGATCGCCCCTAAGGATGGACTTTGTAACAGTACACAAGTGATGGTTGTTAGATGTGGCTAGTTGTCACATAATTGAAGTTTCAGATAATGGTTGTTAGATGTGGCTAGTTGTCGCATAATTAAATTCAAAATCTAACAGGTGTTAGGTTTCAATTCAACCTTCATACCAAATCTTTAACCCCTTGCTCATGGAAATTTTCTTTTCAAATGACAAATGTCTATTTCCCGTTAGATTGGGATATCTTTGACAATTAATAAATTGCAAGGCCATTTAGTGAAATTTGTTGGGATTGATTTACGCACACCAGTTTCATTCACAGACAATGATATGTGGCCTTATCAATTTGTACATATTTTATTCAGATAAGTGTCATTCTACCTAAGAACGAGTCAGATTCAATGGCAAAAATAGTTTATCCTGAAGTTCTTTATAGTGTTACGTGCTATGGAAACTTCTATTATGCGAAAATGTATAGTTTGTTTTTTATGTCATATTTTAAATTGTGAGATGAATTTTTAGAGATACTAATTTGATGATTTAAGAAAACATTTACCTTGCTAGGTTATTGTGATTGGAAACCACCACTCCTTGCGAACTTGGTAAAGCTTCTGTGTGTGTGTGTGTGTGAAAGAATACCGTGTATTTAGAATTTTCTTTATGTGTGTGCTTTGTACTTTGCGGCGTGTTGGGTACCATATTTTAATTGTCTTCGAATCTTCATTTGGTAACTATGCAATAAATTGGTGTTTGGGTGGTTGAGATGTTGGAGGTAAAGATGGTAACAAATCCATAATTATGTTGGTGTTTGGGAGTCTATAACCTGATCTCTTAGATGAGCTCTTACTTTCTTCTCTTAGTACCATTCATACCAAGGGAGTGAAGCCATGAAACAATCAGTTTGAATGGGTATTGGCCATATAATCGCTTTTTTGGTGGAATGTCTCATTTCAGTGTGAAAATAACATCTAATCTATATCATGTTTTAGCCCTTTTCATTGAGGGTAAGATATGGATGTTTGTAGCCTTAATTATTACAGAGTGCCTTCAAGTAAAATGCATTTCGCTATTGCAGAGCGATTTTTCCATTCAATGATATTTTGCATGAGTATCCTCAATGGCGATTGACCCCGAAAGTTTACTTTGTAGTAGATTTTTCCATTAAAAAATATTAGGATTCTTACATTAGCTCTTGATTTAGTTATTGGGCGAAATTAGTTGAGCTCAAATTATGTCATGCTGTGCTTTTAGGCACTAGCATTCCCCAGTGTACTTACATATGATCCTTTCTTTGACTTCTATTTTTACTAGGGTTGTCCAGTGGATCATCTAATCTACTCAATTTGCCAAATCCGTCCAACCTGATCCGTCCGTTGACCCATCCGTGAATGTTCGGTTCGGTTTGGGATCAAGAATTTCTTATCTGGTGCTTCCGGATCGGCTTGGATCCGCTCAATTATCCTTCTTAATTTGTCAAATCCGTTCGATTCGATCTGGTCCATGACTGTTCGGTTCGGTTCAGTTCCGGATCTTAAAAATCATAATCCGCTCTGAGCGGATTGGATTGGATTGCTTAGTCAGAACTAAGGCAACAATGAGACTCAAATCCGTTGGTTACTCCAAAGAAAGGAAGCACTGATTCCCACCAGGGTAACTCCATGATCTCAATTCCTCTGAAAGGTCACACCCAACAAATTATGAGTCGATGTACGCGAGTGCTCCGTCTGTTGATCTGGTTCTGAACCATCACAAACACAAGTGATGAATTATGAGTCGATGTACGAGATTTGCACAAAATTTGATCATCAAGAGAGTAAATTGCCGAATATAGATCATAAAATGAGCAATCATACATAGTTACAATGTTTTGATTCAATAGTCATTAGGCAGAACCACGTACATATACTGAATGGATTTTACTTAGATGTCCATATCCCACGATTTCCTCCAATTCATTCAAGACACTACACTAGAAGATTGAGCCTTAACAAATCTACTCCAGTACCAATGCCCCTCCCAAACTACATACATAGAATTCAGGGGAATCCCTTTCGTCTCTGGTAGAAACAGCAGAATAAAGATGGTCATCACAAAAATCCAGCCGGCGAAGAAGAGAAAAGCACCGAACTTGAAGTGGCAAAGCATAGCCAAGAATGTTTGAGACAATAAGAAGCCGGCGGTGAAGTTGGTCGCGATGCTAATGCTTTGCCCTGTAGTTCGGATTTTCATTGGAAATATTTCACTAGGAACGAGCCAGGAAAGGGGTCCCCATGAGCATCCAAAACCGGCAACGTATAGGCACATTAGGACGAGCACGAGTATGCCATGGCCCTTGGAGATGTGCTTGGTGCTGGAAACACCCACGACTGCCGCCAGCACGCAAGCTACCGCCACCTAGTTCAAAATTTGTAGCCAGAAAAAAGAAACAAGTACAAGGTTAATGCAATAAAAACCAGCTCTATTCTATCATTAGTTAAATCCAATCAACAAATGAAAATTGGGGGGCTTCAAAATATAATTTTGCGAGTTTGTTAATTTTGCATAAACTATTTACATATTAAGCTTAACAACAACAATCTGAAAATTGAAACATTATGACTGAAGTTACCTCAGCATTTGAAGAATACGCATATAATGCATACCTGACAGATGAACATTTGAATTCCACCAACCAAGAACAAAAACCTTCGACCGAACCGATCAACCACGATAGACGACACAAAGATAAAACCAAATTCAACCAAACCCACTATGATTGCCGCTATAAAAGCCGAATCATGTCCAAACCCCACTGATTGAAACAATACAGGGGCATAAACAGCAATTATTTTAATCCCAGTGACCTGTTGGAAAAATGGTAGCGCAATAGCCATGACGAGGTGGGGCCGATACTGCCTCTCAAATATGGTTGCGAACGGCTCCTGATTTGAGGCTTTCGCAATATCGCTCGACGTGATAAGATCATTCAGCTCCGGTTCGATGTTGGTCCCGATTCCCCGAACATGGATTAGAGACTGTTTTGCTTGTTCCAGTTTTCCGCGCTCCACTAGGCTGCTGGGAGTGTCGGAGATAAGTAAGACTCCTATCATCACGATGATGGCGGGGACCCCGGCTAGGCCGAGTGAGAGACGCCAGCCCCAGCTTAGCCGAGTCGCTCCATAGTTGAGGCAGTTAGCTGCGACGATTCCGACACTAATGAAGACAGTGAAGCCGGTGTTAAGTGCGCCACGCCACTTGGATGGTGCTATCTCTGAGATATAAATGGGAGTTGCCTGCAAGCATTGTGACATAGTTTGGAAAAATGTAAAAGAACTGACTACATTAGTTAGGAAAAGTCTAGAGACAATAAATAAATAACGTACGTACTAAACGTATATGTAGCATTCTTTTAGCGGATGAATGCTTAAACTTGCTCCGTGCTTATCTCGTCTGATGTGTTTGCCATCCCTTCAACCCCACCTAATTACGAATCCATTCTCGTCCCACCCGCACTGAAAGATAACATTGATGCTGTTTAAGACGAACATAAAATGTATCCACTAGGTACAGTGGTGTCCAATGTTTCCTTGCCCGTCGGGTTGGATGACGTACATTAGATTCCATGTGCATCGCACGAGACGTACAACAGCTTTTTTTTTTTTTGGGTAAATTTCTTGGATAGAGGTACAACAACTTGCTCCTAATTTGGTTGAGTTTTAGTTGACTTACTAACCCTTAACCTAACTACGTAGCTCAAAAAGTTAATCTCAAGTTATAAAAGTAGCTAATCACATCTCATCATATGTTACTTCTATTTCTCATAGCCCATCGATGTGGAATGTTACAGCTCCACATCCTCCTAAGTCGAGTTTTGCTTAACACGGGAGAGTTTGTACGGACACCATGAGGACCCAAGCCCGATTCTCTCGAGTTTACCTATAACAATGTCGGAAGATAGCCCAACCAGTGCATGTCCTTATGGTTGGATGATGATATATTTGCGGGCTCAACAGGAGATTGTATTAGAATTATTTATTAAGTATTTATCTAGATGAATTGTTATTTAGAGTTGTATCTTGCTAGGACTTTGGCTTGATTATTATGATTGTAAGGTTATCTTTATCTTAGATTGTTGTTATCTCATTGTGTCAGTCTATTTATAGGGATTATACGTCATCATTTGTTTGAATCATTAATTGAATGAATAGACTTATTTTGTTTCACCCTTTGGTACAGAGGGACCTAAGGTTTGTTAAAGGTTCTGCATAAGACATGGTGCCCTAGGCTTTCATTTTAGGTATACTTGTTTACCGTTTTTCAGAAGTCCAAGTCAACCATATTCCCTCTTGAATTGCCTTTTGGGCAAGATACAATTTGTTCATGTATTTTTAAAAACTCTTTTTAGGACTAATAAAAAATATACTACGAATAAGTACTCGAGTTAATTTTCAAACTAATAGCAAAAAATGAGGGTGCACTAGTTATACCTGATTAGTGAAACCAACACCAAATCCAAGCAAGATACGACCCAAAATCAGCATGAAAATATTCTCGGCGGCACCATTAATGGCACTACCGGCGAGGAACAAGCAACCACCCGATAACATGATGTTTCTGCGGCCAAAGGTTGCGGTGAGGCGACTAGCAACTGTGGATGAGACTAACCCGGCTATGTATAGCGACGATGTGAATGCTGTCAATGTCTGGCTATTATATCGACAATATAGGTTTGCTTTGGCCTCCGCCGCCTTCTGTAGTATTGTGGGGAAAAACTTGTCAAGGAATGGTACCATTGTTGTTACACCCCCTGCAACAGAGTTCACGCTTGAAAATATATTTAGTACTCCAATTAAAATTAGTCTTTTGTATTATAATATAACATGAACTTTTTATCCACCTACCCGTGTTGTATCCATCATTGGTATATCAACTTGATATTAGAACTTTTTGTATGGCATCAGTAACATTTTTGGTGAAAAAAATACTCTTTCTCCGTCCCATTATAAGTGCATCCTAGACTCTGTAACTTTTTTAGAAGTCAAAATTATTGTATTAGATTCCCAAAATTAAGTGTGAAGTTAAACGTAATGTATTTATACTTACGTATATCTCTGAACATAGATCTCAAAAAATATATAGATATGGATCTTTAAACATTAATTTTATGATTCGAAGTTTTCCAAATTAGAAATAAATTATAAATTGAAAGATAGTATATCATGGTTTTTATAAATGAGACATTTATTTAAGGACATTTCAAAATAGAAAGAAGGACACTTAAAATTAAAATGGTACATGGGACTATGGGAGTAGCAATTTTGGAGTGGAGTGGTTATTTATAGTATGACGGTAGTACTCTGTGGTACGACAATAAATCATTGACCTCTTAAAACCGTTTAATCCACTGAATAAAATTTATAAGTTTTATAGTACTAACTTTTTTGGGGGGGTACTTTTGTCTTTAACGTACTTCGGACACATTTGTCTTTATGTGAAAAAAAATCATTCTTCCTAATGGTAGTTGATGGAGGTGGGTTGACCCTTACTTTGGGCCTGAAAATTTTAATCTAGAAGCCCCAAAAATTAAAGCTACAAGAACGCAGCCCCTGAGTTCGGATGTGTTGATGCGGTTGGGTCAAATTAGACACCCTTGCTTTTACCTCCATTATAGATTTCACATGAAGTTATAAACAGTGCACAGTTCAAGGATAAGATCCAATAATACAAGTGTCTTGAGGTAATTTGTCACTACTCCGTTGTGTTTTGGCCTAAAAAGTTAACTGGCTTATTTTTTTCATCTTTATTCAATTTTTTTTGTGTTTTTCAATTTTACATCAATTTTTTGTATGTTACTTGTTTATCTCGGCGAGAGGAATCAAAAAAGTAAAAAATTATGATCAAATCATAAACACAAAAATGAGCAAAAAAGTAGCCTTTTACACTTTTTTCTATCTTATTCAAAAAATTAAGAGTTCTACTCATAACCTTTTACCTTTTTGGATTCCTCTCGCCTAGAAGAACCAATAATACTAAAAAAATTGATACAAAACTAACAAACGCAAAAAAAAAAAAATCAAATAAAGAGAAAAAAATAAGTTGAGTTGGCTTTCAGGCCAAATAACTCTCAGATAGGACCCCAACACGGAAATAGAGATAAGCTTTATAACGCACCTGTTTCATAATCATACCAGCTTTTGATCAATTTTGTTTTACTAGTGGTTTTGGAATAGGTTGATACAAGGATAATCATTCCATAAAAGAAAATGTAAGTGCTTCCAGAACATCGCTCCTTGGTTATTTAAGGGGGTGTTCCGCTAATCGTGTTTTTATAAATTGACTTTTCACGATTTTTTATGTAATGTATTGTGAGAGAATGACCTGTCTTGATTTTTAGAAAAAATTGTTTTTTGTTAGTGGAACACCCCTAATTCAGAGACCCAAAATCATCCGCATCTATATAGCAAAGATGAAAGCCAACTACGTTAATTATGATACAGTTTAGTTTTGATGAAAATGATTTATATTAAGCGAGAATGATGTGTTGGGGGAATTCATGTCCATGTTCTATGATATATACAAGGAAGCTATCTACAATAAATTATCTCCTATTTTAATTTTTTTATTCAAAGTTAAATATGTAACTGTAAAGGGCTTGAAGCAAAGGCATAATCGCCTTTACAGCTAGGAATCATAATCTAATTTGGGTTTCCCAAACACTAAACGAGTTTAATTAGTCCGAGCTTTGAAAATTTGAGCTTAAATTCAGCTAGGCTAGCCGATGTCAAGTTCGACTAATAAGGAGTATTTTGCAACCTTTTATTTTATTTTATTTTAACTTTTTGCACTATTCGAGACAACGTCAACCAAAACTTAGGCTTAGTTTTGCATAAGATTTTAGCAACTCATTTGCTAAAACCAACCAAAATTCAGCTAGGGCTAGCCGATGTCAAGTTCAACTAATAAGGAGTATTTTGCAACTTTTTATTTTATTTTATTTTAACTTTTTACACTATTCGAGACAACGTCAACGCTCCCAATTACAAGCGATTCAACGTCAACCAAAACTTAGGCTTAGTTTTGCAAAAGATTTTAGCAACTCATTTGCTAAAATCAATCATGATTTTAGCAAATGAGTTTAGTTGCAAAAATTATGAAAATTTTAAATCACAAAATTAAGTGATTTTCTTTATCGTTTTTTAATTTTTTTTTTGCACAAAATTAAAGTAATCACCCGTACAGTTGAGGGCACCAAATTAAGGTACTTTAGGAATACTTTCATTTGGTGCCCTCAACTGTACGGGTGATTGGACATCTATTTTCGTATTACGAGACACGGAGTAGTCTACTTACTTAGATCCCCGTGAATAAAGAAATAGGAGCTCTTTTCCAGCCCCCCAAAAGATATTCGTAATTGTGTGTACGAGATTGTCTATACCCTGCTTAGTAGTTCCCCATGAATAAATAAAAAGATATTCGTAAGCACATGGTACGTGTTAAAAGCAAAAAAACAAAAAAAGAAATTGTTGGGCTTTGAAGCTAGACTCCGCCTAGACTTTTAATCGATGATAGTTGACGAAGAACAGTACTTTCTTCGTCTCATTTTAAATGTCCACCTTTTTATTTTGAGATGTCCTAAAATAAGTGTTTATTTTCTTTAAATAACCATCAAAACATACCAAATTTTTATTTTTACTCCTAAAAAGTATTCTTACATTCCTAATTGATTTGACAATTTTTTATATTCATATTATTTTTAAATTAACAATATCTTTCAACATATAATATTTTTCATGATTTTGAAAACTTTGTATAAATTAATTAATTGAAATCAATCAAACAAGATTCATATTACATATTTTTTTATATCCATATTGAAGGATATAAACAATTTAAATACATTTAATTGACTTCACAATTTTTAAGGTTACTTTTGAAAATTTAAAGCACAAATTTTAACTTTTTTAAAAGCTCGATTCCTCGTAAAGCACATTTAAATTGGGACGGAGAGAGAAATGATTAGGACAGCATGAAATGAGAAACAACAATATGGAAATTGGTTAATATAGTATCTAAGCAGGCCATAAATTCTATGTTTGAACCTAATCGCGTGCCTACTGATTGAAATTTTGCAAATATTTAGCTATTGTATGAAAGAGAGCATGATTACAAGTGAAGAGACGTGTTCAGAATACAAATAATAATGTTGCATCTCTATCTCACGGCGTAAGCTTTTAAATGAGTTAGTTATTAACAATCTAAATTATACATATAATACCTTATTTACAATTGCAGCCGGTAGTAAATTCATGTATTTTTGAGATTTATGAAAACTCTGTTAATGTATTAAACCCTACTATTTCAGGAGCAAATAGAAGTCCTTGAAATCAAACGTGATGCCCCCACTCAGAGATTATCCCCGTGAATTGATGCTTTTCCGTCCGCTATCCTCTTCTCCCACCGATTGTTAGCCATTGCAGATTTAAGAGTGGCATTTCCTCACTAACACCCCTTTTGAATTGAGTGATTTGAGGAGAAAAGAAAAGGAAAAGATTGACGTTTCCCTTCACGTCACTCATTTGGATTGAACGATTTAAGGAGAAAAGAAAAGTACTAAAACGAAAAAAAAATTATTGGTCTCTTCTCCCTTATCACTATTTTGGTGGGAATTGGTGAGAAAATGTTCCCTTTTCTGTCTCATCATTTCTCAAAATCCAAACAAGTTCCAATTTAGAAAGAACGATTAGGAGAAAGGAAAGAAAAAACACCTGAAATCCCGATGTCATAGCCATATATGAGGCCACAGGAAGCAGCAACTATGCACGTGATCATGACGGACGCCGTTATCCCTCCCCCGACCTGGCCGTCGACGGCAAAAGCCCCTGTAGCCATCTCCGCCTACTTTCTCTTTATCTCACCTTCTCCCAATCCAAAACACTGCAGCCTGCAGGTATAGCGGAACTCCCCAAAATTCCTTTCTCAGCTTGGTCACATGAGGAGAAAGAAAAAACTATTCCCTCTATCCGGACCATTATTCCCCATTTCACCATTTGTAGGTTCCTTTGCGGAGTTTTTTTGGTGGAAAAAAAAAGTGGTAAAATTTCACGGATACCCCCCTCATCTATACTTGTTTTCCATGGAGATCCCATAACATTTAAAACTGCCCTAGCAGACCCATTCATCTATATGAAATTGAAAAAATGGCTAACTCTATCAACGGAATGAAGGGAATAACGATTTCATCCATAAAAAACCGCACACACTCGCCCGTCATCTGAAAAAAAAACTTATTCGGACACACAATGTAGAACGTGGAAAGCTAAACGCATAATATATTTCTTGATCAAAATAAAATTCTTTAATATTATATGTTTAGATGAGAGGAATTAGAAGATTAGAAAATAGAACCCTAAGTTAAAAGTAATAATTCCATAAAATTTGGCCAAAGAATTTTTTTAAAAAAAACTTATTTATCATCTTTAGGAAAAAAATTTATTTTTTTGTCAAAAAATTTCACCTTTTGGATTCTTTTGGATGAACGATCATCAGCGCACTGTTGCTCAACCTCGAATCTCACTGTCTTATGGAACGGGTTGGGCTGCCTTTAATCTCCACAAAGTTCCTTCATTTTCATCCTTTGATCTTCAATGTTTGTGTTGGAGAGAGGTAGTGATTTGGGGGGAAGGGGCTGATCGATTTAGGGATTTGGGAGGAGATGATTGATTTAGGGTTTTGTGTGGGTTTTATTTGGGGGATGTGGAGTCTGACTAGGCTTCGTTAGTCCATGTCACCAATTGCCGTCCATTTGGTGACGGAAAGAGTAACATTGAAATCATTTAATTCATAAAAGGACAAAATTGAAACCTAAATTTTTAAAAGGACGATTTTGAAATAGGAGCCACTTTTCAAGGACCAAAACAACATTTCAACCTTTTTTTTATTTAGGTCCAACAAGAAATCATTCCTCTCTTATTCTTATTCTACAGAATATATAAATGTCCTTCACAGGCTATCCAGAAGGCGAAAATCCCAGTCAATGCTTGAACTACATACTAAGTAAGTCCAACAGTCGGTCGGAGTTGGGTAGTATGCCTTGGTCAAACTCCTCATTCTAGTTTTCTTCCTTTAACAAACTAGAGTTCTAAACTTGTTTACAAATAAAATTAACAAATCCAATAACTAATTGACATGTAACCAAAAATGCCTAATGTTGGCAAATGCTTGTCAATAAAAATACACTGGATTAATGGAATGTATTTGAGTAAAAAAACGATGTTGTATTGTTTCTCAAATTGAAAAACTGTTATTGGCAGTTACGAGTCATCATTGCTATAAAAGATAGACTTCGAAGTCATGATTTCAACTACTAAATGCACAGAGTCCACGTGTAAACTTGTGATACAAGGCAATTGGCAGTTAGAATAAGTGGAGTGCATCTGGAAAGACAGTTATCTCCTTAAAATATCATCATTTGGGTTAGTTAGGGCAATGGTGCAGATTAAATGAGAAGCTTTTTGAAGAAAATTAACAAGAATTCAAATTCAGACATGGAGGAGGGAAGAAACTGCCAATCCAAAGTGAGAAAGGTGGAGTTCGAAGCAAGCCAAATTCAAAATCATTGAGCAGGAAGTTCAACTAGCAAGCAGCGTCTATAAATGGAAGAGATTGAAGAGTGAAAAAAATGGGACAAATATTCAACAAATAGCTATCAAACAAAATGATGTTTGGTTTGTTCATTAGCATAGTAGTTTAGGAGTTTGAACTCAGTTCGAAATAGATTAGGAAGTAGTTAGGATTAATTTCGGTTGTTCTTGTAACAATCATATGTTCGTAGTTCTCATCATCTTGTATTTGAAGTTGAAGGCAATTTCGAAGTAAGTTTACATTTGATTTATCAATCGAAGTATCTTGTTTCTTTGTTGTTCTTTAATTTCCTAAGTATATTGGTTTGCTTTTCTTTACTTTTGAAAGAAAAATCCTCTTAATTGAGGTAATTGAACCATTAAAACACAATTGCATGATCAGATTTGCTTTTTCCAAAGTTAATCTGAGGGAGGAGATTAAAATTCTCTCTAGCACGCTCACACTCAATTATTTTCCATTGCAAAGAAGTAAAAGAACCAAACATATTTTTTGGCATGCCCAGTGGGACCCCTGAAAGTGTTGAATGGCTCCAAAACTTAGGAAGCAAACAGATGATTCTCAGATTGGCCAAACGCCCGAAGATGAGAATAATGTTAACCCTAAAGAGAACGAACATGTTGAAGGACCTCAAACAAGTCTAGAGACCCGTATAGGTCAAGATGCAAATGTTGGAATTGGCCAGAATTCTTGTATGAACACTAGGAATAACAAAACAGTGCAAGTTGATGACCCAAATAATCCAGAAAGTGGAGGAAGTGTGTTATCAAACCAGTTTGCAGAAATGATTTCTACATTTAAGGAATTGACTTAGACCCAGAAACTTATGTTTCAAAAATTGGAAGAACAGTCAAAATCCAAGAATGAACCTTTGTATTCCTTTGAAAAATACAAAGGAGAAGCTAGTTCTAGCAAGCATAAGTCTAGACCTGGAAAAGAGCCTATCAATGTGGATGAAATACTAGAATATTAGGCCATGTTGATTCCTAAGATCCTTTAAAAGAAGTGGAATTGAGGGAAGAATTGTTTCAAACACTGTGCAAATCAACAAGGAACTGGATGCTGTTTGAAAGGCCAAGTTGACTGTAGTGCTCAAAGAGAACAAAAAGTGTTTTGTTTGGAGTTATAAAGAATTAACAAGTTTGAATAAGGATTTGGTTGAACATAGATTGCCTATTAAACCTAATTGCAAACCTTTCAAACAACTTCCAAGAAAAATGTCTCCTGAGACCATATCATTGGTTAAAAAGGAAATTCAAAACATTTTAAATGCTGGCTTTATTAGAACAACAAGATACGTAGAATGGCTATCAAATATTGTTCCTATTAGCAAGAAAAATGGGAAGATTATGGTTTGCATTGATTTCAGAAACTTAAACACTGCAACCCCTAAAGATGAATAGCTGAAGAAACTTAAACACTGCAACCCTAAAGATGAATAGCTGCAACCCTTAAAGAAACTTAAATACTGCAACGCCTAAAGATGTGCAGACCATAAAATCATGTCTATTATGGATGGACATTCAAGGTTTAATCAAATTTGTGTAGCTGAAGAAGATGTTCATAAAACTGCATTTAGAGTCTCTGGTAACCTTGGGACTTTTAAATGGGTCAAAATGCCTTTTGGGCTCAAAAATGCTAGTGTTACTTATTAAAGAGTTATGAACACTATTTTCCATGAAACAATAGGGGGTTTTCTAGAATGTTACATGGATGACATTATTGTCAAATTAGAATCTATTGATGATAATGTAGAACATTTAAAAACAGCCTTTTCAAAGATGAAGAATTATCAACTAAAGTTGAATCCTGCTAAATGTGCTTTTGGAGTAATGACAGGAAACTTTCTAGGGTATCAAGTCCATAACAAAGGTATTCGAGTTGATAAAAATAAAGCTAAAGTTATTATTGAAGCAAAACCTCCTTCAAATAAGAAAGAACTTCAAAAATTTCTTGGCCAATAGAATTTTCTTCGAAGGTTTATATCTAATACTACAGGGAAAACTAAAGTTTTTTCTTCTTTGTTGAAATTAAAGGATGGAGAGGACTTCGAATGGACAAAGGAGAATGATGATGCTTTCAAGGCCATCAAGGAGTATTTGATCAATCCACCAGTTCTAGTTCCACCCAAAAAGGGAGTGCCTGTTAAACTGTATTTAGCAACAAATTATGACTCAAAGTGTTGTTGGCTCAAAATAACAAAGAAGGGAAGGACCAAGTTATTTATTATTTATGTATATTTCTTAATGATTGTGAAAGTAGGTATTCTGCAGTTGAAAAGTTGTGTTTAACTTTGTTCTTTGCTTCGAAGAAACTCAGGTACTTTATGATGCCTAGAGTAACTTATGTAATTTCCTAGATTGATGTTATGAAGTATATGTTATCTCAACCTGTACTTAGTGGTAGAATTGGGAAATGGATTATATCTCTAATTGAGTTTAATCTAGAATATGTTCCTCAAAAATCAGTTAAAGGACGAGCATTGGCTAACTCTTTGGCTGATCCAAATGAAATTGAGACTCCAGAAATAACTGATGTTGATACAATAACAATGAAGCCATGGAATATGTGGTTCGATAGTTTGAAAACATCCTAAATGGCTGGAATTAGAGTTATTTTGGAATCTCTTCATGGTTTGAAAACCAAATTTGGATTTCAAATAAATGAAAGGAATGTACAAATAATCAAGCAGAATATGAAGCCTTAATTATGAGTTTAGAACTTTTGCTTATTTTGAAAGTTGACATAATTGAAGTGTTTGGGGATTCTCAGTTGATTATAAATCAAGTCAATGGAAAATTCAGTTGCCATAGCTCTAGTTTAAGACCTTATTTTCAATATGTGAAATTGTTAAGCAAAAAATTTCATATGACTACTTTTACATATGTACCAAGATTCTTTAATGAATAAGCAGATGCAGTAGCTCAAAAAACCTCAGGATTTAAGTTTATCACTGATGACAGCAGAGAGTTTTGCCAACTGACCTTGAGAAAATCTCTCCCTATGCTCAAAGATAGAAATGTGAACTTCTAAGTATGTGAAATCACTACTTCTTCTAATCAAAATTATTAGAGTCAACCATTGGTTGATTATTTAACAAAACCTAATGCTAAAACAGATAGAGCAACAAGGCTAAGATCTGTTAATTATATTATGTACAACGGATAATTGTTCAAAAGAGGAGTAGATGGAATTTTGCTTAAATGCTTAAACAAAGTTGATGCCTTTAAAATTATGGCAGAAGTCCATGAAGGTATCCGTGGTGCCCATCAAGTAAGAATTAAGATGAGATGGTTGATTCGAAGGTATGAATATTATTGGCTTTCTATTCTTAAGGATTGTATTGATTATGCAAAGAGATGTCAAGCATGTCAAAAGAAAGAACCTCTTAAATGATTGCCTGTTACTGAGTTACAATATATAGTTAAACCTTGGCCATTCAAAGGTTGGACAATGGATATGATTGGCATGATTTATCCTGCTTCTAGGAATGGGGATAAATTCAATTTAGTGACCACTGACTATTTTACCAAATGGGTTGAAGCTCAAGCCTTTGAAAGTATATCTCAAGAACAAGTCATTGAATTCATCAAAAGTATTATTTATAGATTCAGATCTCCAGAAACTATAACTGTAGATAATGGATTCATTTTTTAAGGTAGAGCAATAAAAGCTTTTACAGCTTCTCATGGGGTTTCTCTAATCAACTCTACTCCTTATTATGCTCAGTCAAATGGCCAAGCAGAATCAACCTATAAGATTATTAAAAGAGGTATTCAAAGGATGATTGATAGAAATCCAAAGGAATGGCCAAGTTTACTATTAAATGTATTATGGGCATATCGAACCACTAAAAGGACTAGTATAGGGACTACTTCTTTTGCTCTAGCATATGGGCATGATGCTGTTTTACCAATGGAGATTGTGGTAAGGTTACAAAGGGTTGCTTCTCAAAATGATTTAGCTATTGGAACTTATCACCAAGCAATGTATATAGAGCTTGAGGAAATGGATGAAGATAGAATTAAAACACTTAATCAAATTCTATTACAAAAATCAAGAATAGCCAGAAGTCATAACAAGAAAGTGGTTGTTCAAAGCTTTGATATAGGTGATTTGGTATGGAAAGTAGTGTTACCTATCAAAGGAATGAAGCAATGACTTGGAAAATGGGATCCAAACTGGGAAGGACCTTTCCAAATACATAGAGTTCTTAAAACAGGAACATACCATTTAAAAGATTTAAATGGTTATGTTCATAGAAGAAAAATTAATGGGAGATACTTGAAAGCTTATGTCCCAACTTTTTAGGAATCCTTTAGCAAAAGATAAAGTTAAAAACAATTTGTCTTTTGTTTAGCTTGTGTTGTTCAAGGTTAGTCATAAGAACAAGCAAATTCAGTGATCGAAGGTCAAAGGAAATGAGATCAACATACCAGAGTATTTCAAACAATTAAAGTTCTGAAATTGGAAAAGCACAAGCATTTCATTCAGTGAATTGTACAATTGTATCTTTTAGGTCACTCAGTACATGAGTACCTCTGGTACAAACAAAGTTATAGATTTACTCTTGATCAGTGGTTTGTTGCAATTGATCTTCCAGATCTCTCATATTGGCAACTGCTAAAGAAGCTTTGTTCATAGAAACCTACACTCTGGAAGTTGTTTGACCAATCTCCCTTCAGACCTTAAGCACGGCTTTCTCTAACTGAGCTTCCTCTTCCCTTAACTAAAATAATTTAATAGCATCTTGATAATAAGATGAAATCAAACCTTGTGCTTCATCATCTGTATTTGACAATGCTGCTTTTAAGTTCTGCCTTTGGAGATGTCTCTCTTGAACTTCATGAAGTTAATGGGCTTTCATTTGAAACTTAGAAACCTTAATCAAGGGTTTATGAAGATCTTGATAAGCAAGTTTCAATACCCAGGTGATTGGCGCATAATGTCGTAGATATAAGCGCCTAAGTAGGGCGGATTAGCGCGTTAGAAGCGCGGTTTTATTTCATTTTCCACTTGATGCGGTGTGTTTGTGGTTTTTCTTGTGTTTGGTTATTTTGTAGGGAAACAGGTCGTAAAGTGCACGTGAAGTGGATGCATGGCGGTCGGGCCAGTGGAGAATCAGTGGGGCCCAAGTGGGGACGGCCCAAACAAGCTTGGGAAGCATTTAGACGGCTCGGTATCGATACAGGATTCCTGTATCGATACAAATTGCATCAATTGGGAGCAGAAGCAACGGGTATCGATACAGGACTTCTCCTGTATCGATACCGAGGGTCACTAGCTGGCCGTTTGACTTTGTCTCTGGCGTTGACTATTAGGGTTATAAATACTCTGTTTTGCGAATTAATTAGGGTTCCAAGAAATTAACTTAGGATTTTAGTGTTTTGAGCTTTCGGCTACAGATCTTTGCTCTACATTCAATCTACGCTTACAGTTCAATTTTCAAGCACTGCAGTACTTGGATTGTTTCGCGCATTGGTAATTAAATTAAGTTTTTCCCCTTTGCAATTCATAGTTTTATTACGTTATCGCTCTTATACTTTGTTCATCAAGCATGAATAGTTCTAGGTTTTTACCGATTCGCGCAACTTTAATAACTATGAGTGAGTAGTCGCATCGAGTGCAGCTGCGGGGCGAAGGCGCCCGCATCTAGGCTAGTTGATATTCCACCTCGAGGCCAAATTAAATTATTTTTCAAGCAATTTTGGGAACTGAAAACTTTCTAACGAACAAACCCAAGCATTACCGGAATTCAAATGCGCACGGATTATGGTGACAGGCGGTGCGCATTCGTTAGAAAATCTTTCTCAGATTCTAAAATCAGTAAAAGGATTCATTGTGGCCCGAGTAATTATTGGCTAGGCTAGGTGTGGACGCTGGGTCCCCACAGCTGCGCTCTCTTAATCATAACATATTTAATCAATTAAATTAGTCTAGGTGTTAATTAATCAATCTCACCAATCAAAAGGGTGGCTACCTAAGAGCCGGTTCAAACTATACTCCGCACATCTAAGTCAAGCACTCCATCGTCTCTGTGGTTCGACTCCGGTATTTCCGGGATTATTTTGCTGCATCGGTCAAGAGTCCTGCGCTTGGGACGCGTCTTCATTAGTCTTTTCGTTAGTCACCTGGTCGGTCAAGCACCAGGCAGCTTGATAGCAGATGTCTAAGTGCATTTTCAAATCTCCTTTCAATACCCAGGCAGCTTGATAGAAGATGTCTAAGTGCATTTTCAAATCTCCTTTAGCCAGGGACTCAAAATCTAATCTTAAGGATTGCTGAAGAAGTTCTTTCAACTCTTGAATCTCTTTTGGGGTAAAAGTAGGCTTGACCAACTCAGGATGAGATGAACTATGTTGAGCTCTGAGTTGAACAATTGGAGATTCTGGAGAGTCAGTCGGGGCTTTTGGATTAGTGATTCTTTGACAAAATTCACTCAATCTTAACTTGAATTGCTCCAATGGAGGGAGATCACCAACAATAGTTTCATTCGGAGAACTAGTTTTCTGTTAAGAGAAGTATATATATATATATATATATATATATATATATATATATATATATATATATATATATATATATACCGGTGATCCAGTCCGGGATCCCGGATTTCCCGGACTGGAGCATTTTTCAGTGTTTCGATGCTTTTAAACATTGTTTTTGGGAAATCCGAGCCGTCCATTGTGTTCAAAAGGTGTTTTCCAAGGTCCCCGCAAGAAATCTTTAAAAAAAATACCGGGAAAGGCTTGATCCAAGTAGTTTTTCGCAAAAACTGTAAATATAAAGTTTTTGCGAAAACTGCTTGGATCAAGCCCTTCCCGGTATTTTTTTTTGAAGATTTCTCACGGGGGCCTTGGAAAACACCTTTTGAACACATTGGACGGCTCGGATCGTCAAAAAAATATCGGGAACATGGAGTCCCGGATCCGGGACTCCCGGACTAGAACACTACTCTATATATATATATATATGTTTAGGTTTAATCCATTAAAGGAGGTATATGACCATAAGCTTAAACTATAATGATACACAATACCTCAAGTGGAGGGGTTTGTTCTGATAAAGTTGGTTCTACTGGAATATCAGTTCTTGAAGCTTGACCAAGAGTAGTGTCCTCAATCATCACTTTGGCTTGACCAAAGGATTTGATAGCAGAAGTGCTAGGAGCAATCTCAGGAAACAATCTTCTATCATCTTTTGGGATAGAAACATCAACATGCTGAATAAGGATGTTAGCTTCAGTCGCTTTATCAGTCCTAATATCTGAAAGGTTTTTAGAAGTAGTTTCCTTAGTCTTCATAGAAGGGTGATTGAGCTGATCTTGATCCAACACTTCCTCAGTTAAAGGAACTTGCTCTCGTGGAAGTCCTTTGCCAAGAGGACCTTCAGAGACATGTTCTGGAATCACCATTTCAGGAGTCAAAGATCATGCATCAAGATCAGTAACAATTGGTATTGAATATTGATGCCTTAATATGTCTTTCGTTAATAGTCTTTGAAACTATAGCCCTTGCTATAGTACTGATAACAGGAGAAGACATGCCTTGCACTATGACTTATGGCTGGGATTTGGAAATTTTAATTTTTTCTACAAGCCTCTCTATGGTGGTAGAACTAGTCTCCTGTGTTGCAGCTATATCAGACTTTGAAGCTTCAGTGACATCAATAACACAAGGACCAGCTGGGTTTTGAAGTTCAATAGGTGTGTGTTTGATTGATTCTGAAGGAGCCTTCGAAGCCCTAGCATACCTAGGTTTTGCCTTTCCTTTTGAAATATAGTAATCAGAGATCAAAAGCATGAAAAAAGAATTCAAGGACCAAAGTAAAAATTGAAGCTGTAAAGCTTGCCTTTCACAAATTGGCCTATTAAAACATCTATTGTTTCCTCTTCCTCTGGTTCTTCTATCAATATTTTTCTTCTTCTTTTTGAAGCTTTATAAACTTTGGCAAACTTGGTCCCTTCATGACTGGTTTCTTGTTATGTGACCCCTTTTCTTTTACCAACTGCTCAAATGAAGAAGAAGGTAAAGATGTCTCACATAAAAGGATTCAAAGGTCAATTTAGGCTTTAAAGAATAAAGATTTACCTGACTTCGAAGTTGCAAAAGTAGGAGTTTGAGCAGGTTCCTTCTCTTTTCTTGCTTTCTTTTTTAGTATAGGTTCAGTATATTCAAATCATGAGTAAAGAAATGATATATCAATCACTCAAGCTGCTAAGAGTTACTTGCTGGAGAAGGAGGAGTGGTTCTTTGCTACTGAGATCTAGTTACCATCTGTGGTATAGATTGAAAAGGTTTAACATCCAAAGCAATGGGTACTAGATCTGAAGACAATACTTCTAACATCCCTTCTCATTGGTCTCCTTGAGAGGTATCTCTTGAACTCCTCCCAAAACCATCATTTGGGAGAGGAGGTTTTAGAACCATAGCAAATCTGTATGGCCAAAACTGTGCTCTAAAATCCTAAAAATCTGCATTAAAGCGTGCAATGTGATCCCGATCAACCTTGTTCCTTGCAGAAAGCTTAATGTTGATCTCACCAGGATAAGGACAGGGGATAGCTTGCACCAACCCTAACTGTCTGGCAAATTGTGCAGGACAATAAATCTCAGCATGAGCTTGCCTACAACCGCCAACATATGCCCCTATGATAATTTCTCTTGGGAGGAGAATGCTTACCTCTCTGTTCCATGATTCTTCTTATCCATGATGACCCAATATCCTAGTTATCAAAAGGCTTAAAATCACCTTCTTCTTTGTCTTATTTCATTTGGTGAAAATATTGCAAATATCCAACCAAGGTAAGGGGAGTTGAAGGTAAAATTGTGAACTTGTCTCCATAAATATCTAGAGGAGACCTTTCTGCAACCTTTTGATCTAGGAAATAGGCTAGTAGCCAAAGTTGTAAGAACCAGAGGGGACCTCCCAAGTTATAGGTAAGTGGTTTGGTATGATTATCGGACCCTATCTTATATACATAGCCTAAGAAGTAAGAAGCCAGGTCAATGGCTTTACCTTGTGTGAGAATATAGGCTATAGGTGCAAATTCAAGCATTATCTTCTTGCTTCCATTACAAAATATCATCTTGCATAAATTATACCAAATATATGCAAAATATTCTTTATTAGATACTTCATCTCCAAATCTCCTTTCAACTTCCAGAAAATTGCCATAAGAGGCATGAGATTGGGTGTATCTAATTTCACTTACGAAGGGAATATCAATGGTGGCAGTAATGTCGAAGACAGGTCCATAAGGGGGAAACCCAGTAAGGAAAACTACATTGAGAACTGTAGGGGCCATCATTCCACAATTGAATCGAAAGCAGTTGAAAGATGGGTCCCAGAAAGCTAAAGAGGCATGAATAAGAGTAGGGTTTTGAAGTATACCATGCTGAAGCAAGGAAATGACATGTGATAACCCAACATCTTCTACCTCTTTTCTCTTAGCTTTGAAAATGCGAATAGTCCAATCCTCCCATTTATCATCATAATTCGGCCAACAAACAAAGTTTTTCTTGGTCCATTTGGAAAAGCTCACCGACCTGTCCTTTACAATATTGCTACCTTCGAGAATTGGATAACATGTTGTTAAATCTAAAGGGAGATCAAGAAATGCAACCTAAGGATTTGAGTATTAGGTATAATAGGATGTTCGATGAAGGCACGATTTTGTAACTCGCCAGCATTAGTTTTTGATTTCAAAACTTCTCTGGTTACTAACCTCCTAAGAACAAGAGAAGGGGAGCCTTTGGTGGTTTCAATTTCAGAAGCCACAGTGGATGGAACAAATGGAAGAAAGAGCATGGGAATGTTTGAAAGTTTGAAGTTTTGAACACACAACTGATAATGAAAACATTCCAAGCCCTAGATTTATACGTTGCGTTGAAACAGTATGTCAGGTCGGGTCTATTACTCATCAAAGATAATTGGGCCTATATTACTTTTGGGCCCAAATTTGACCTTTTAATGTGTAGTTTCAATTTTTGGAATATTATATGCTTCGGACCATTTCATTGGTTTAAATCATAAAGTATACTTTATCGTGTTTTGATTATCATGAAGTTCAAACAGGTTTGAAGCATCTTTAAGTGCTTCGAAATGCACTGAAAAGTGCATATTAAGTCATAGAAAGAACTAAGATGGCATTAACATAAAGAAATTACATGCTACAAAAGAAAAATCCCATTACATCAAAGAAAAATCTAAGCATCTACTGATGATGGAACAACTGTTGGAGTAGGAATGACTTGGAAATAATGAGGAAAGCTCCAAGTCACCAAAGCATGAAACCTCGCCCAAGTAAATGAGAAAAATTCTCTTTCCATCATTTTAACCCTATTCTCTTCATTTATTTTGAGCTTCTTTTCAATCAAAGGCCTGATCTTCAAAACCAGAGTCTTAACTTTGATTTCGAGTTTAGTCAACTTAAGAGCATCCTCTTCATACGATTTCTGAACTTCTTTTGAAGCCTTTTTGAAATTCCAGAGGGGATTTTGAAGGAATTTTCTTTCTGGTTTTCTATTTTATTATGGAGCTTAATGACTTGATCATGAGCAATCTCATAATCATGGAGCTCTTGGTTAAACCCATAAACAGCACTGTTGTTCTTCATCTACATTCAAAGAAGAGGGAGCTGACTCAAAAAAGAGTGAAGGAAAGAGCCAGTTTGTTCAGAAATGGAACATTGAAGGGTCTCACAAGCCCATAAGAATGTTTGCAAGGGATGTTTTCTTCAAGAATCCCTATGTCTAAAAAAGCAAAAACAGCCAATAATTCTTTGGTTTTAACGGAGTCAGATTGTGGGTAAAGAGAGTACGAATAATCAACATGAGAAAGGGTAGAATCGAACTTGATATTCTTCAACTCTTGAAACCAATCTGGATTTTCAGAAAGGGTTCAAAGAGAAAGGTTGGCTTTCTACTTAAGTTCACCATAGCCAGAAAAGCTAGATTTTTTATCTTCACAAACTTTGAAAAGTGCAGGAGTGAGACAAGTGGCAATGAGGTTGTTGAGCAACATTATATTGGGATCACTCCTGATGAAAGGATATAAATATCTACTCATAGATAATGAGCGATTCTACTCCAGCCTCTATAGCCAGAAGAATCATACATCTTCACAACCACTATTTTAGATGGTAGACCTCATAAAAAGGGTTTAGGGGTAGGAGAAATTGGAGGGTGCCATAGATCGATAGGCTCAGAATCTTCCACTTGGACCACTAAATAAGAGCAGTCCCTTCGAATTTCTCCAACAATTGGTGTGACGGCATTTCTAGTATCAACAAAAACTTGGTCATTAAGATCCAAGTTTTTGAAAGCATTTTGAGTATTGGAAATGTCAGACATGGTTGTATTGAAAGAAAAGTGAAGTTTAGAATGAAGATTGGTGATTAAATTTTACCAGCAAACTAAGTCTTTTATAGGCAAAACTGTTAAGTTGAAAATGATTCAAATTCTCAAAGATGGAGAACATGTAGTTTAACTTCCCATTATCAATAAATCCCTCATTGGAAACGTAGAGACTTAATTGTAACTTCATCATTGGAAGTGACAAGAACTGCCAATAACTTCCACTTTTAAAGTTCACAGGAATTCGAAGCGGCAAAGGCACATTAACCTTTATTCAAATTCTTTGAACAATGATGTTAATGTGGGGGGTATATTTACATATAAAATTAACAAATCCAATAACTAATTGACACGTAACCAAAAATGCCAAATATTGGCAAATGCTTATCAATAAAAATACATTGGATTAATGGAATGTATTTGAGTAAAGAAATGATGTCGTATTGTTTCTCAAATTGAAAAATAATTATTGGCAGTTATGAGTCATCGCTGCTATAAAAGATAGACTTCGAAGCCATGATTTCAACTGCTAAGTGCATAGAGCCCACGTGTAAACTTGTGATACAAGGCAATTGGCAGTTAGAACACATGGAGAGCATCTGGAAAGGCAGTTATCTCCTTAAAATATAATCATTTAGGTTAGTTAGGGCAATAGTGCAGATTAAATGAGAAGCTTTTTGAAGAAGATTAATAAGAATTCAAATTCAGATGTGGAGGAGGGCAGAAACTGTCCATTCAAAGTGAGAAAGGTGAAGTTCAAAGCAAGCCAAATTCAAAACCATTGAGTGGGAAGTTCAACTAGCAAGCAGCGTCTATAAATAGAAGAGATTGAAGAGTGGAAAAAAAGGGGACAAATCTTCAACAAACAGCCATCAAACAAAATGATGCTTGGTTTGTTCATTAGCAAGTAGTTTAGGAGTTCGAAATTAGTTTGAAGTAGATTAGGAAGTAGTTAGGATTAATTTCGGTTGTTCTTGTAACAATCATCTGTTCCCAGTTCTCATCATCTTGTATTTGAAGTTGAAGACAATTTCGAAGTAAGTTTACATTTGATTTATCAATTGAAGTATATTGTTTCTTTGTTGTTCTTTAATTTCCTAAGTATATTGGTTTGCTTTTCTTTACTTTTGAAAGAAAAATCCTCTTAATTGAGGTAATTGAACCATTAAAACAGAATCGTCTGATCAGATTTGGTTTTTCCAAAGTTAATCTGAGGGAGGAGATTAAAACTCTCTCTGGCACGCTCAGACTCAATTATTTTCCATTGCAAAAAAGTAAAAGGACCAATCAAAACCTTTGTGTCTAAAAAATAGGAGATGATTTTCTCTCGAACACACCCCTTGTGTGTTGAAAGAGAAATTTCTTTGAAACTTGGTTTAGGATCACTCTTAGACAATTTTCTGTATTTGAGGAAAGGTTGAGTCCAATTTTAATAGATCATTAAACTATTTCCATTTGGAGTTCATGGATGATTAAACTAAGAAAATGTGATTTTTTCTTTAAATAAAAAAAAGATGGCTAATACAACACTATATTTTCTGGTAGGTTAGCTGTAGTGCCCTAATTGGGCAATACATCGTTTTGCGATTGTAAGTTTTCGGCTTATTGTATTTTGCACCAAAACAAGAAGAATTTGCTTCAAAAATGTAAGAAAAATGATGTAGCACAGCCTATGGAAATGAAATCGATCGTGCAAGAGAAACACGAACAATAAAATCGACCCGGAGGTACTCCCTCCTTAAACGACTAGAATATGAGTAAAACTCGTTTTCTTCAATTCAACAACAACCGAATTCTGCCACTAGCCTTACAATGATACTTATAGGGCTAAAGCAACCCTATTCCAACTAGGAATCAAATAACAAACCCTAATCCAACTAAGAAACAAATTACGAAAGGATTTGACTTGCTAATCAAGTCGAAATCAAATAAATACTCCCTCCGTCCCTTTTTAAATGTGTTACTTGGGATTCTGTGCCATTTTCAACGGCTTATAAATTTTAATGTGAACCTCAAAACATATGCATTATGGATCTTGTTTGATAGATCTTAATTATTTCTATTATACAAAATTTTCAAAATCATAAAAGCTATTATAAATTAAAAGTTATAAGCCGTTGAAAATGGCACAGAATCCCAAGTAACACATTTAAAAAGGGACGGAGGGAGTAACAAAAATTACCAAAAAAAAAGAAAGGAAAATTCTAATTTGACTGGAAAATCAAATACTAGGAAGAATTATAAGGTTGCCAAAACAGACGGCAAATAAAACGGAATTTCCTACTAAAAGTTATAAGCAAATCAGTGATTTCCTAAAATGGCAAAATTGCCCGTTTCGCTTCCAAACGCGGACTCGGAGCCTTTTCGCCAACGTTGGCCCGTGTGGCTTATTTATTGATGTCATTTGTGCTGCGGACGGGGCCGCAGCCTTTCCAGCCAAGTCTCAGCAACCTGGTCTGCATCAAAAAAGTTATTTTCTTTAAATCAGAAGCACTATAAGTGGAGTTATATTTTGAATTGGATTTTTATATTTTATGTAATTCAAGCTAAAAGCAATGTGACATTGAATTTTTTTTTTTTTTACTATTATGTCTTTTTGTTTTTTTATACGACTTATAAAAGTAAACGGGCAACCAGGCATGGGCCGGGCTTGAGCAACCCAAACCTCGGGGCCGGCACCATCCTCCTTGATGTATTGTTATGATTATCTGATGCACTGAAATTCTAACATTTTGACCAAAAAAAAAAATTCATCTCTGTTACTCTAAAGAGTCATAGTCAACAAATTATGGAGAGAGTACGTAAATTGCAAAATTTAAATCTCACCATTATGACTAATAATAGAGCGTTACAATCATACAGCGTAAAAATTCCACCAATTCCATTTGCATTGAAAGCATACCACTAGAATTAAGACTGAGCCTTAACAAATCTACGCCAGTACCAATGCTCCTCCCAAACAACGTACATGGAATTCAGGGGAATTCCTTTGGTCTCCGGCAAAAAAAACATAACAAAGATAGTCATTACAAAAATCCAACCGGCATAGAACAGAAAAGCACCAAACTTGAAGTGACAAAGCATTGCCAAGAAAGTTTGGGTCAAGACGAAGGTGATGGCAAAGTTGACCGCAATGCTAATGCTCTGTCCTGTAGTTCGAATTTTCATTGGGAATATTTCACTCGGAATGAGCCAAACAAGGGGTCCCCATGACCAGCCAAAACCAGCAACGTAGAGGCACATTAAGGTGAGCATAAGTATGCCATAGCCCTTGGACATATGCTCGGTGCCCGAAACCCCCGTCACCGCCGCTAACACGCAAGCCACTGCCACCTGATTTAGAAATTCGCCGCCATAAAAATAGAGCAAGTACAAGGAATAAAAGTCAGGTTTATCTTTATTTTAACGCAACCAACAAATGCAAAGCAGGCTTATTTCCGAAGCACCAAAAAAAAAAAAAAAAGACAAATGCAAAGCACAAGCCTTTTGTCTTTCATTGGTCATAGTTTTAAATTAAGGATTCGTCTTGACAATAGCAAATCTAAAATTAAAAAAAAAAAACATAATTCAAGGGTAAAATAAATTCAACTAAGACGGAAGTAGTTAAATACTAATGATCCCTTTTTTATCTTACTTTTTGTTATTCCTGAACTTCGATATTTTAGTGCATATCTGATATTTTTTTATTTCCCTTGTTGAGACAAATAATTTGACCCAAATAATTTGACCCAAATAATTTGAAGAAAAGTTAAAACAATTCACTAAGCACAAAAAGCTCATTTTCCCAAGGTTTATTGTTTAGGCCAGACACACCCTCAATATAATCAAAGAAGAAAACTAATTAATGTGAATTGAGGTTAACCTAATTTAGGAATGAATCATTTTGGCTTGGGCATTGCTAGTCCAGTGGCATACGTATTTTATGACGCCTCTGTTGAAAATTTGAAGAGTAGAGGCCAGAGGGAAACTTAAACCTGTGTTTATGAACTGATAAACTTTTCAGCCTAATTGGTTACTAAAACTTTTACTTTACTTGTAACGTGCTATTTGATAACACTGAAAATTGAAAAAAGTAGTACTAAGTATGGATGTCATGCGTTGTGGTCATAGTGGTGGATATGGTGTGATTGCATGTTGTGTGGTGGTGGAGAGATGGGGGTAATGGTTGTGGTGATAGTTGGTGATGTGGCAGTGATGGTAGTAGTGGAGGTGGTGTAGAGGAAGAATGGCGAGGGTGGTAGTGTAGAAAGATGGCGGTGGTAGATACCAGTGCAAATGATGGTAGTAGGAAGCGGTGGTATAGTCGTGGTTGGGAAGATGTGGATTGAATGTAGTGGTAGAATATGATGGGAAGATGGAGAGATAGCGATAGTTGGAACGGTGGTGGTGGTGTTAGAGATAGCAGCAATCATTGCGGTAGTGATAATGATAGTGGTGGCGGCAATGTTATTGGTAATGGCGTTGGAGTGGTGGCGGTGGTTATAGTAACTGTAGCAACCCTTGAGCGGCAGTGGTGGTGATAGAGGCAATGGAGTGGGGATCGTAGCTGTGCCAACGGTGGATAGTGGTGGCATTATAGTGGTTCTGGACGTGTTGGTGGTGGTAATGGTGCCGATGGTGGAATGCTTGTAGTGATGGCGGTGGTCATCGAGGGTGGTGATGGTGAAGGATGGGGTGATATACAAATACTTCCAATTTGAATTAGAATTAATTACGCACCACTCTACAAAGTTTTTATAATTTTTTGAGCCATGTGGTAAAAAAGACTTAAATCTATACTCCTTATAAAAGTCTGAATTGTTTGTCTACTTTTTGTCCCTTTTTTTTTTGATCAGCAAAAACTGCCCGAGGGGCGTCTACTTTTTGTCCCTGAACTACCCTTTTCCTATTTCCCCGTTTCTCCACCCAAGAAAAGGAACAAGCCCGCTACACCTTGCGAGCCCCCAACCGATACAAGGCTACGGGTCTGTCCCTTCTACCATTGAGACGCAGCGGTTAACGAAATTACTTCCTCCGATAATTCTGTCCCCTTCTACCGTTGAAAGCCAGACGCAACGATTACCCAATTACTTCTTTCGCTCATTCTCCACAGAAGAAAGCAGGACAAATCCAAAAGCCGCTGCTCTGCTTGTGGGCGAAGTTGTGTGCACAGACAAGCCACCGACAATATCTTCTTCACTCTATCTGCCGTCCCCGAAAACCGAACTTGGAGCAGGTAACACATTGATACTCTATTTTGCTACATACTCCTCTTGAATAGAATGCCCCCTTCTCCTACGTCGAAATATTAAGAACATTCCTGTCATCGTTAATTCAGTTTCTTCAATAAAACCTTGTGCACGCAAGCTGCTTGGCAAAATGCATCTTTGGAAATTGCATTTTCCGATGTAGTTGTGAGTTCTAGGCTGTAACACGCTTGCGAAACCCCGTTAATTACAAATAAAAAGCCACCCAGGCGATTGTATTTCTATTACCTATAGACATTTCTGGAATTTTGCTCCCTCCATTTTTCAATGTTCTTATTTCCAAGACTCAACCAAAAGTTGCTGAGAACAAACAAGAAAAGAAAGACAAACACCACCCCCCCCCCGAGTCTCATAAATGTTACTGAAAATGGTTTTCTGTTAGTGATTTGGACGCATTGGCATGAAGCACATAATTAACTGGGGCATTCATCACTTCATTCTTCTATATGTTCACTTATCTCCTATAGTAGGGCCGCAATGAAACTCTTAATCACCCAATCTATTTGGGTGTTAAAAGATGATGGATATCTCATGATAGAGGATTGGAATGTGTTAAGTAATAAAATCCCACATTGCTTAGGAGCGGAATGAGTGATCACTTAATATATGCTGAGACCTCTCCCGTCACTGTCAATTGGTTTTGAGATAGATATAAAGTTTCCATATAGTATTAGAGTGGGGCCCATTCCACCCCACATTTAAAAAATAAAAAATAAAAAATCACAATCCACACCCGACGATGACAAACCAGCAAAAATGCTGAAAGATGGCAGGACCCAAAAAGTGGTCACACGTGACAGACCTCAAATGTGGGATGTTAAGTGATACAATCCCAGATTGATTAGGAGTGGAATGAGTGATCACTTAATATTTGTTGGGGCCTCCCCACTCATTGCCAATTGATTTTGAGATGGATATAAAGTTTTCATAGAATGGACATGGATGAAAATTCAGAGAAAAGGGACACTCCTGAAACACTGCCCTCAGGAGTGTTTGTAACATGAGTTAAAACGTTTGATGACGTCTGGTGACATTTTCCAGTAATGCAATGCCTCCAAGATCCCCAATAGACACTGGTGGCTCTTCCCAAAGACAGTTCATAATGCTCAATGTATCAATTTAATTGACTGCTAATAGATAGGAGACACCCTTGTGCTGCTTGTATCAATCTAATGAAGGGCTAATGAATAGGATCCATAGGAGACATACTTATGCTTCTGGTTCTTCCTCATAGGTCACCTCTACATCTTACTGACTATTGGTACACAACCCTTGCAATTTTTTTATTCAAAAGACAATGCTTCAGGTAATACTTTATAGGATTCTGCAATTCATAGTTTTGTACTCTATTACCTAGGATGCTATTAGGATTATCGAATATAATTGTATCAATTAGGAAAAGTAGTGCTTAGGAAAGACTTAAGTGATATTGGTGTTGAAAGTTTGTGTTGAGTTAGATAAGAAGCTTAACTATTAAAATGGCAGAGGAGGTCTCAATGGAAAACAACCCTCTGGGCTCTGTGCAACTGTCTTACACATGGAGATGCGAATATCCATACACAGAGTGCAAAAGGGGAATAAATGGTAATGGAGAGACTCAACCACAACGCCGCCTTGAAATAAGATCTATGATACCAAGTTGAGCTATCAATAGGTCCAAAAGCTTATGTTGTTAGGAAGCGAGCCATTGATGTCTACAATCTACCAACCTATTTAAAAAATAGGAATATTAAACTGCCAGTTAAGAGGAGGCTTGTTATATCAGAAACAATAACCATGAAGGTCGAAGGGGATTAATCTTTTTGTGAAAATTAAATTTGAGGATCCCACTTTTCTGTTTCAAAGAAGAGGATAAATTCAGAAGAACTGCTTGAAGAGCTAATAATGCAGCCCTTATTATTGGTGTTGACAAGCTAGAGTGAAAACTCGATTCAATGAGAATTTTCTCAAAAGGAAGTCTTGATGTACTATAGGTGGGATCAGAGTTACAAGGGGTTCTACTACCCAAATACATTGCTTTTATAAAAATGTTACCCGTCAAAGAGAATATTTTGGGTAGATATTTATGGTGGTACCAATTAGCTAGCCCTGATATTCTACTTAGTAGGTATCTTAGTGGTAGTTTTATCGGAATCAAATTGATCTTATTTTTAAAATTCTTCAATTTTGAAAATCATCAACTTTTATGTGACCCAATATTGTTTCAAATCAACAAACAATGGGAAATTATGTTTTCTCACTAAATTTTTCCTTGTCAATGCATTTGTAGGTAACTTTTGAGATCATTAGTGCATTGGTTTATACTGTGGGGGAATTTATTTGTTATTGTGCATGTCTTACGCAGTTACGCATATTAAGAGTGCAATTTATTTACGGATCACCTTGTTTTTTTCTAGCAATTAAGAGTGTAAGTATTCGCATGATGATGTAGGAAGACATGGGGGCGAAATTGTGGTGGTCTTAGTGGTTTGCTCCTAGCCAACTACCTTTGATGATTTTCGTTTGGGTTGCTTGTCCCAATTTCTTCTCTTGGAACATTTTAGTATAGATTAGTAGAACTATTACGGTACTATTTTTGCCGACAAAAAAGAAGAGCTCTGTTACTCTTTGGTTAGTGGGTTTTGAGCTGCATTTGTAGAATAATTGATTGGCTTATAGCTTTATCCATTTTCATATCAGGAATTTTGTGAAACTATGAGTTAACTTTGCATGGAATAACAAATTAGATCATTACTATTTTTTGGAGACGGTGGAATTGGCTTGAGAGACATAAATGAGTGCTAGGATTGAGACATAGTTAAGGTGAGTTTTTTCTTCCTTTTAAGTTTAGTCTTGTATTATTTTATGCTTTCATTCTTGAATAAAGAGCTGTTTGCATAGTGCGAGAACATTTAGAATGACATGATTTTTTTATGCTTTGGAAAACTAGACTAGGAGAAAGAGAAAGGAACCTCTGTGATCTTCAAGCCCTAACAATAACTTAGAGATGACAAGGCCAGTTGGATCTTTTCCAATTTGAATGTTGTCAATGCAACAAATTGATACACTGGGAGATGACATGCCCTTGCATGCTCTGTTGATGTTTTGCACTGATGGTGCGGGCACACTTTTTTCTCCATCAAATCAAGTGAGCCAACTCTTTATGGTTAATTTTCTTGTTTCATTGGAATACTTTAATTTTGTTATGTAATTTACCAGTTATAGTTGCATCGAAAGTCATTGGCGTTCCATTTTAACATTGGAATGGTTGGTTACCCAAAAAATGAATATGTTTTAGTGATTTCATATTTCTATCATTTGCTTTTGTCATTGGCGTTTCATTTTTAAGTATATTTTCTTTTACAAGACATTATTTTGTCTATATTATAACATGGTGGTTTTAGAATTCAGAGTTTAGATACTCTTACCTAAAGCCACGGACTTTGATTTCTCTGTTACGAGATCATTGATCTTGTTTTTCCTTTTCTTAGTTGAGGTTTCATTTTTCTTTTTCTTTAAAGATAAACATTATACCTTTCACTTTTATTTTACTGTAACCTTTGTCTATTATGGGCTGTTATTGGTAATAAAACCGAGAACCAGGGAAGTTGGGTACTTGCATGAGTTGTTTCAAATAAAACCAGGGAAATTGTCTTGCCTAATTATCTACGACACTTTGCGAACTTTACTGGGACATATATCCTTTCTGCTAAAGGGCATAAAATAACTTAAAGACGCTAGAAATAACTTCAATTTTTCTGCTAATGGGCATAAAATAACTTAAAGACGCTTTTTTGAAGTTAATATTGATGCTTTAAATACTCCATGCAATCATTAACCTAGCTGCAACAAACATCTGCATTTGATGTTCGATGGACCATAGTGGCCTTATGTTACATGCAGAAAATTAGAAAGAGACATAGCATTGAAACGTTCATGATACCATCTTGATGTTGTAAGCTGGAGAATCGTCTTGATTTGTTAAGCTAGAGGATTGCCTGGATTTGGTAAGCTAAAGGATAGATCATATGCTTGAGATGACTGCTCTGGGATACCCAGAAAAAAAAATACTAAATTTAAGAAAAGCTCCATGAAACAACAAGAAAGCGAATTAAAACACCCCAACTTGTTAGCTGACTTCAAAGCAAATAATTGTGGGCATGTTACGGTTCTTCATTTCAAAAAAAATTGGTAGGTATTCATAACAGTATCAATTGTCTTATTACCAGTGATAAAATGGATGAAGTTCTATACTTTGCTTGAGATTGGTGTTTGACAATTTGCTATGCATATACAATCGGAAGGAAGTGTGAGTTTTTCAATCGACGGAATTTTTATTTTTTTTTTATCATGGCAGAATGAAAATTGCTTCTTGAATTTGGTCATTGACTTTGATTTCTGAAGGGCTAACGTGAATGTGACGTAGGTGATTGAGAAGCTGAGGATAATGTAAACTGGAATAAATGGAGGAGAATAAGAAGCTGATTTGGTGCATGTTAATTTATGTATTTGGATTGGAGTTGCTTTTGTGTTTTGATTGGTGTCTTACCAACTTTCTCAGGGATTTCGCTAGCTCTTGATTTGTCCAGTGGTCTGCCATCCAACTGGGTTGGTATTTCTTTCACATTGATATTATTTTTCATCTTCCTATACGATCTTCTAGGGAGTGTTGGTGCATGTTGAAAGAGTACTATAGTTGGAAGAACTCCACGTGCAAAGCATGTGCATTTTTGCTAGTTATTAAAAAAAAGATGAAAAATATACTTTGGTCGACTGCATGGCAAGAGTACTTTGTTTAGATCAAAATCACAGGAAAATAAAGATAAGAGCTTCAAAAAAATAAAATAAACTTATGCTAATTTCTTACATTAATTTTCTCACTTCTGCAATATTTTACTAAACTTGGTAGAAAAAGCAACAATCCATTTCATGTGCATGTTGGTATGTATGTAGATGAATATTATGAGATACCAAAAGATTTGATATTAATTTGAAGCTACAATACGAATATAAATACAGAGTTCAGTTCTCCTAAGGGATCCCGCATACAAAATTTGGTGCGGACCAAGGCATTTTTCAACTTTTCGGATCAAATTTTGACGATCCGAACCGTTCAATGTTTTCAAAATGCATTTTCCAAGGCCTCATGAAAATCTTCAAAAAAAAAAAATGCGGAAGGGCTTGATCGATCAGTTTTTGTAACAAAACTTATAGCGTTTTTAACAAAAACTGATCCGATCAAGCCCTTCCGGGTATTTTTTTTTGAAGATTTCTCGCGTTGACCCTTAAAAATGCATTTTAAAAACATTGAACGGTTCGAATCGTCAAAATTTGATCCGGAAAGGCCAAGTCCGCACCACATTTTGGTGCGGGATCCCTTAGGAGAATATTTTCGTATAAATACATACCTGAAAGATGAACATATGAACTCCACCTTCTAGGAACAAAACCCTTCGACCGAACCGATCAACCACCGCACCCGACACAAGGATAGAAAACAGGTTAACCGAACCCAGTATAATTGCCGCAATCAAAGCCCCATCATGTCCAAACCCTACTGACTGAAATATTACCGGAGCGTAAAATGCAATAATATTAATCCCAGTGAGCTGTTGGAAAAGGGGTATCGCAATAGACATCACGAGGTGAGGCCGATACTGCCTCTCAAATATGGTCGCAAATGGCTCCTGACTCGCTGCTTTCGCTATTTCACTCGACTTGATAAGATCATTCAACTCTGGTTCGATGTCAGTCCCGATTCCTCGGACTTTGATTAGGGCTTGTTTTGCTTGTTCCAACTTTCCACGCTCCACGAGACTGCTAGGGGTGTCGGAGATTAGTAGGGCGCCAATGGTCATGATGGCGGCTGGGACCACAGCGAAGCCAAGAGAGAGGCGCCAGCCCCAGGTGAGCCTACTTGCTCCGTAGTTGAGGCAGCTGGATACAACGACACCGACGCCTAGGAAGAATTGGAAACCCGTGGTTAACCCACCACGCCATTTGGAGGGGGCCATCTCTGAGAGGTAAACTGGAGTAGCCTGCAGCATTGTCACATGTTTTTGGAAAACCGTAAATTATTGACTAAATAATTAGTAATTTATTTCTTAAATAGTGACTCATTTTCTTCATGATTTGTAATTTTATAATACTTTCTTTTTTTTTTTGTTTTTTTGTAAACTGATTGGCTTTTCGAATTCATCTCAATATAATAAATTGAAAAAAGGTTAACAATATGAATCAAAATTTTAGGAAATAAACCAAAAAAAACCAAGAATATGGTTAAAATTAACGGTTTTTTTTGTCTTGAGTGATTTTTAGATTGTTTTCATAATTATTTTTATTGTAGTTTTGCTCCTCGAGATAATAAAAAAAAAAGATTTACAAAAGGTGAACAAAAATTTAGCAACGGGAAATCAAATGAAAACACAATTTAGGCGAAGGGTCTCTAAAAGGTGAGGAGTAAGAGATTTGACATTCAGGTCAACTAGTATTAATTTTGTGGCCTTGTTTGCCACAACTTTTACATCTTTTACAATACAAATCAGAGGAAATCCAAGGTTTTTCTATATTGGAAACTTAACATAATTGTGGTTCTGTAGTAGACTAAACAAAAATGATATTTGTACTACCATTTAGACTCTAACCATTTACACCTCACTCACATACATAAGAGAACTACACCTATAATTGTGTATGAACTTCACATGTATGTCCATAGATTGTAATTGGTTGGAGCCGAAATAGTTATACTTATAGCATCATTCTAGATTAAAACATGTAACTAGTAGACCACGGTTGAGTTGTAGAGAGGGAGGGAGTGACACGTGCCACTCTAGTTTATATAGTAATCATTGCTTGCACATGATTAATTTATTGTTACACCCCGAGATCAAATCTTGGTTCCGTCAACCACGTAACCAATGTTTTTTTTCCTGGATTTGGCTCCTTAATACCTCCATAAATGACGCCCGAGTTCTTCAAATGATTTTAGGAACTCAATTGCTAAAATCAATCTTGATTTTAACAAATGAGTTCACCTACGTAGCACGGACACAAACATGGCAGGGGACACGACAATATATATATATATATATATATATATATATATATATATATATATATATATATTAATTTATATATAAATGTTATAAAAAATTTAAAAAATTAAAAATTTAAAGATTGATAATTACAGTTTGACCCCAAATATTTTTAAAAAATTACAATTTGACCCCCAAAAATTTAAAAATTACAGATTGACCCCAAATATTTTTAAAAAATTACAATTTTCCCCCTGCCGTTTCCCCCAGCCGTGTCCCCCATGTGTCTCCCGCATGTCCCCGCCGTGTCCCCATCAAAAAATTCAAAAAATTTGGGGGACACGCCACGTGGGGTGTCCCATATGTATTTAGCCGTGTCCCCGTGTCCCATACAGCAATACGGCGCCTTCTAGGAGTGTCGGTGCTTCATAAGAGTTTAGCAAGTAGTGAACTCATTTGCTAAAATCAGGGTTAATTTTAACAACCCAGTTCTTAAAATCAAACGGAAAACTTAGCAAGAGTGCTTTTTCTACATCTTAGCAGGGTATGTAAAACTATTCTTTTCCATCCAATGAGTCGGGGAAAGGCCACCCTATGAATTATGTGTTGTAAAAATGGTGAAACTCAATTCACTCATTCACCTGGGTAAGGTAAAATTTGTTTACGTAATTTCAAAAACTGTTTATTGGACAAACTAAACAAAAACGATATGGATAAGTAATTGATATGAGTTAAGCTTCAAACTATATAATAGCAACAAAAAGAATGCAAATATACCTGGTTAGTGAAACCAACACCCAGTCCAAGCAAGATACGACCCAAGATCAGCATGAACATATTCTCAGCCCCACCATTGATGGCAGCACCAGCGAGAAATGTGAAACCACCCAGCACCATGATGTTTCTGCGTCCGAAGGCTGCCGTGAGTCGGCTAGCCACTAGGGATGAGGCTAACCCAGCTATATACAGGGACGATGTGAATGCTGTCAAAGTCTCGCTATTATACATACAATACATGTTTGTTTTGGCGTCCGCTGCCTTCCTCAGAATTGATGGGAAAAACTTCTCAAGAAATGGTACCATTGTTGTTACACCCCCTGTAACAGAATTCATGCATGGAAGTACTTATTTAGCAGTTCCTCTTAAATCTTGTACTCAAATATAATTTTACTCACGGATTGAACTTGGGGGACACAAGTGGCGGCCATCGCCACCACAATGATTTTTTCAAAAAAAAAAAAAAATGCTACTATTATCATATTAAAACAAAAAAATTATTCCCAAATTATATAAGCCTGCCCCACGACTAGAATTTTATAATTACATATTTGTTACTCCCTTTGTACCCTTTTTAAATGACACATTTGGGAAACGTGTATTTTTGTTGCCGTTAAAAAATACACTTTCTTAGCATGTTTGTAATTTTTTTTTTGCACTAAATTAAAGTCTCAATGAGCACTTTAATTTGGTATAAAAAAATTAAAAATTATATAAAGAAATATTTTTTTAGAGGTTTGAAATTGCACATATTCTAATAGTGATCTCTTAAAAAAGGACCGAGGGAGTATTTAGTAGTAGTCGTTTTTGTTGTATTAAAGGAGTCCCCAAAAAATAGTCCAAAGACAACTTTAATAAGCCAATTGAAATATTAAGAAACATGAGGTCAAAATTAAGAAAAATCAAACTTCAAACTTTGTCTTTAATGCAAGCTATGTTGTATTAAGATCAACATAAAAATAGAAGAAACCAAACAACAAACGCAATAAAGGAAGTGACGGCTAGGAGTTATTGTTCACTTCACATTTCCAAAAAAAATTCAAAAAGATTCTCTTCCCATCTTTCATCTCTCCAATCATTAATTACATTTCTCTCTCCACTCATACTCCTCTCTACAATCATTATTCTCATTTCTCTTTCTATCTCTCTCCAATTATTACACATCTATCTAATTATTACTTTTTCCAAAATCCATCCAAACACTATCTCAAAAAATTTTACTTTTTGAGTAATATTCTGGGTAAAAATTCTCAGTACTTAGCATTTTCCTTTGAGGTAAAGAAGAAGATCATATGTTCGAGGTAAGAGATGTACACTATTCTCCTTTCCAAGCAACTGAGCCACTAAATTCTTTTCCATTTCCGTTTGGTCAAGGTTAAGATTAACTCATACATGCCTATACTGTATGAATATCTCAGTTTTACTGGTACACTAGCGCTACTCACCCTTCTTTGGGATACCTTACTCGTCATTCATTCTGGGTTTATGGATTTTCCCCTGGCCTCCATGGACGTGTCATAAGACCCATGACTCATGGGAGATCTGTAGGGGATGTCAGGGCGCGACCCCCTGTTGATCAAAGTCAAAGTTGGCCATCCAACAGAATGATGACAGGTTATGCCTAGGTGGCACCAGTGCCCACGCGACACATGGTCCACCCTGCGCAAGTCTCTGCGCAGGGGCCACTGGTGCAACACTGCCTAATGCTAGGGGCCTCAATAGAGTGCATTCTAAGCCCAACAAGGGCAATGTTTAAATAACCATGGGTCATCCGAACAAGAGAAAAGCCCATAGCCCAAATGGCTAGCGTAGCTCAGAACATGGGCGAGGACACGAGAAGCTAGTCTTGTATAGCTCAGGTAATTATACTTGCTGCAGTCTGAAGGCAGGACCCCAGGTGCCCCCTGAGGATTGGCTAAGATATAGGCGTGACCAAACAGGTCACGACTTTGCCCTCACGGGAATAAGGGGATCCAGTGGCCTGGTGGTTATAAAGAACAAGAGGACCGCTGCGCGGGGGATAGCGCGCCTCCGCACGGGTTAGCTACGCGGTGGATGATGTCACCCATACGGCCAAGTTGTACGGAAAGGACACGTGTCGTTGTATTATGGGTTCGCAACCTAGCACCTAATCATTGGTCAAAGGTGCCTATAAGTATGAGACATTCCCTTCCATGACTAGGAGGTTGGTGAAATCTTGGCAGAGCATATGCCATCCTAGAGGGAGAAAAGGGTAATCACCTACATTCAGAGGGGAACATTCTCTCTGGTGAGATCATCCCCAAATCTCCTAGGTCACTAGGGTATCTGTCTTAATCCTTTCTATGCACACCTGCTCCGTTATTCACCATTCCCTTAGATTATTCTATTCTCTTTCCTACTGTGCTTTACTGTTGGCTATTCTTAACTCTCCAGCTCAACATTTTGGCTAAAGCAAGAACCATCACCTACAAGATCAAATGTCCCATTGGGGTAGCCCAAGAAGATTGTAAGTGTATTCCGGACACCTTCTCTGCAGCTGCCACATATTCACGAGGTAACGTGAGGTCACACCCTATCGCTGGACTACCACGTCATTTGCCCTCAACCATTCGTGGTGTGTCACGCTCTGGTTGGAAGGTCAAACTTCTTGCAGTGCTACATACTCAAAATTCTCAATTTCTGAGTGATATTTTGGGTAAAAGTTCTGGGTACTTAGCATTTTCCTTTGAGGGTAAGGAAGAAGATCATATGTTCGAGGGAAGAGATGTACACGTCGTGCACACTTCGTTTGGTGATAGCCACTTAGGTTTTTCTTATCATCAGGAATTTCAAAGAGAAAGATTGAAATATACATTATTGTTAGGGCATTGTTTGGGTGTTTTTGAATTTTCTTACCCACATTAGATCTTGAAGCATTATTTGAATGCATTTTTATATGGATCTAGTACCAACTCTGCCAAAACAACCTCACGCTATTTCATGAAATCATAGTTTCATATAAAACAGTACTCCATGACATACTCATATAGTAAATCCAAAACTGTATGTCAATAAAAACAACACATGCTTGCAATTAATGAAAGTACTCCAACATAACATACATATATATACTAAAAATTAGTATATTTGTTTGCGGTTACGAGATTGATTAATGTTTTAGTTGGAGATAGATATTTATGTATATAATTGTTAGTGCTGTCTTTGGGCCCATGGGTAGCCTATTTTATTCGGCAATGGGTAGCCACTAGCCAATTCATACTTCATAGTTGACCATGATCCATACACATCTATCTTCCACAAATAAACCCGTGCCAACTCCCCCCCGAGGAAAGTGGACATCGGAGATAGATAACATAGGAAGATACAAATAAGTTAAACTAGCTTTTGTCTTTCCTTTTATTTATTTATTTTAAAAAATACTGGGACCACCTACAAGAAACGCCAAAAATGACATTCAACGGGTACCAAAGAACTGCACGGTCAGCCCCAAGGTTAGCAATGTTACTGGGTGGTGGCTGAGCTAGAATTTTAGTTGAAGGAGCTAATGTAATAGACATGTCTTTGTCTACCCCGGGAGGTTAGATAGAGATGGAAGATGCCCTCCTCACCAGAGGGCGTAGGTAAGGGTACAAGTAGTTTTCTAGTATAATACGTTTGCACATTGAAATTATTGTAGCCTAATGCGGCAAAAGTATGTTAATTATTTTGTTCTATTTCTTTATGTTGCAACAACACTCGCATGCTTATTTGTTTGTGCATGAACAAATTTGAGAAATTAGAATGTAAAATAACTATGATTTTACTAAATCAAACCTATTTTAAACAAGATCTAAGAAGCTGTTATATTAAAAATTGATATAATACTAAAATATCAGATATCATATTTATATATATTTAAAAATTGCGGGGGCACCAACCAGTCCGCCCCATACCTCCACCATTGTTAATGGGATTACTCCCCACACATTTGACTAGGGTTTAATTTTTGGGGTTAGGGCACATGAAAATAATTTATCATGGATCCTCCCTAGCCTCAACATGGATGACATTTATTTGACTGAACCAAAACAAAAATAAGTTGAGATATGCGTAAACTGACTCAGACACCCTATTTGTCGTTCTCCCAAAAAAAAAAAGAAGAAGAAGAAGAAGAATTGCAGTCATGGCGAGTAGTTAAACCAAGCAACTTCAGCTCCTCTCCATATATGAATCTGAACCTATTGTCTCTTAAAAATCACAAGGAAGAATATGTATGCAATTTAAGTTTGATTTTTTCCAAGATCGTTCATGTCCTTGAACACACCAAGGTTGAGTTTATCAAACACTAGGCATCTAGTTGAGTTCAAGCTTTGACCTTTTTGACGTCTAAATTGAGCTCGAGCTTGAGCTCAGTATGTCAAGTTCAACTAATTGTTAGCGATTCCAGCTCAAACGCTCCAAACCTGAACTTGACTCAGGTCATCTATATATAGCCCCCAGTGAAAAATTTGGTGCACTACTAGTATATGTTATTAGGTCTCTGTTTTTCCATTCAAATTAGAGGAGACCTGTTATCTATCGTATTGTTGTATAACAAAGTTCACTTAGTTCCCTTGAATATTAAACCATACCAAACCTTTTCAGTCCCAAAAATGTACTAATGATACATGAAACCAAAAGAAAAAAGAAATCCTTCCCAAATGATAGTGGACTTTGCAGAAATAAATCATGGTAAATACCACGCAAAATGAGAAACCACACAACTTATGAAAGGCTCATACAATCCATCTCATTTGTTTCTTAGCTGTATATAGCACGAATTTTGTGTAAGGATGTATATCTCAGAGGGAGTGTTTTTTTTTTGTCTACGAAAGAACGAGTGAGGTGGAGAAAGAACAGAAACCGCACCTGAAACCCCAATATCATAGCCAAATATGAGGCCACCTGAAGCAGCAACTATGCACGTAATCACGACAGATGCCGTTATCCCGCCATCATAGCTCTTGTCCTGCCCATTGACAGCAAAAGCCCCTGGAGCCATTTCCGTCTAGTACTTCCTCTTTCTCTCACCTTTTCCCTGTCCAAACACTCTCTTCAGTACTCAAGAACAGCAGAAGACCTCGGAGTTGCTTTCTCAGCTTGGTCATAAGAAAAAGCTCTCTTACAAGTGGCTATTTGTAAATACAGGTGACTTATGTATGTTACAATTGCACATGGCTTAACATCCTCTAGGAAATGTTATATTAGTTTTTTTTTTTATTTTTCATTCCTAATCTATTACATAGAGAGAGAGAGAGAGAGAGAGAGAGAGAGAGAGAGAGAGAGAGAGAGAGAATGAATGAGATCTTAGGGATCTGATGTGAAGGTCCCAAAACCATTCTTTGCATGATCTAACCACCACTTGCAATGTTGTATTAGTTAAAATGATAAATTATATGTGGTGAAAGTTTGTGTGCATAGGTCCGACGCACGTGGTTTTCACGAAACAACGAGGGGTGGTGTTCATTGAATTGTTTCATACACTTGTACCTAAATTTGTGCACATAAATCTGTGAATCTAGCATTATTCTAAATATTTAACTACTGATGTGATAATTTATACATTGCATTGACTTTGACAAATGACAAAGTGTTAATTTTGGACAACCTTGTTGCATTTGAATGTGCATCACTTAATGGTGCATGTGCCGTTCACACTTGATCTTTTTTTAACCTCTATAAACAAAATTTTGGCTAAAAAATTTACACATGCTCTTTTCGGGCCGGGCTTCATATATCCCCTTCTTTCTGTAATTTGAAAACGAATGTATTTTCTTTTTATCTTCTCCGAAATATTGTTGTTCTCCCTTACTTTTTTTGATAATATCTTCTTCCTCGAAACACCATTAGTTTTCTCACAAAATGACGAAAGTACAATCTATTTCCTCACAACTTCAACACCATCGTCACAAAAAGAAATAACATGGCGATATCCCTGAACCAACAATCATTTAGCCTTTGGAGAATACCAAACAACAACACATGAAAGAACAACACTAGGCAAGGAAACAATGCTCAACTCCATCATGATCATTTATTTTGGCCTCGTGGTACAAAAAAAAATCTACTTCTTTAAGCTCTTTGTATTTCTATTAATTGAGTTTCGTACAAGCTTAGACACCCTAAGTTATAAAAAGTCAAAACACTTTTTGTCGCCTTTTCTAGCAATTAGAGAGGAATAGTATATTTTTCTCTAATTCTACTTACGGTGCAAGGAAAAGAAAATTGTACTCAAAAGTATGTAAATAAGATTAACATAGAATTTTTTTCTTTCTACACAAACACAAAAAAATTTAACATCTCAGTTTATGAAAAAGTGCAATACCTATTACCGGATTATTTCAAACGATCTAGTTTTGAGGTGCACTAATCTGTCTCCTTTTCTTCTACGTTGGACAAAGTATCAAACAATAAAATTTTGAAAAAAAGAAAACAAAATTCTTATAAAGTTAGTACTTGAATAAAACTTTTTGAAGGAAAAAAAAAGGGTCCTATAAGAGACACTTAAACAGAAAAAGGGTCCAGATAAATGAGTATTTAAGATTTGATGTTTTGAAAGATATTCAACTTTGTAATTGATTTCAGAGTGATTATTTCTATAAAAATTTACTTTTTTGACTAAAAAGTCTACAATAACTGTACAATAACGCCCAAGGTCACAATGAAATTATAAGATATTCTATTATGATGTTCTTTTATTTCAAAGTGCGTTAAACTTCACCTCTCATTATGAAGTCATGCAATAAATTAAAATACTGAAAATCGCAATCATTGATTCTCATTAAATAACGAACTGATTCTGTTGGTATCTCATTGTCACTTAGAAAAAAAAAAAAAAGAAACGTGTACCATTTCGGAAAAAAAAACGTGTACCATTTCGGAAAAAAAAACCCACCTTTAGCATTGGTCGGTGACAGCATCACATCAATGCCACTTGTCATTAATAACGTTAACATCTTATTGAAATATATGTCCCGACTCCGGATTCTGAAATTTTATTTTCATGAGACCAAGTTAGAATAAATATCCCATTTATAAACAATTAACAATAGATTGTCAATTACTGGTTGAGAAAATAATATTTTTCGAAAATTGAATAAAAACTGTTATCACGCACATACGCCCCCTGTATGTTGAAGATATATCTTGAATTTAAGACGTACAAAGAAAGGTACAAAATTCGGTGGGAGAGGTCAATTTCAGCATCTCTAGTCTGAACCAAAGGAAGTTAGTTCCGGTCTAGCGACTCTGGGATGTTTTGGGAGCTTGCAGCATGCTTCGTCCGGATGGGGGTTTTTCTCAGTCCAAACGAAGGGTCCCGATTGGTCTAGTTCTGCTCCAGAATCTCTGGTCTAGCCTAGGTAAACTTGGCCCGAACAAATGGGGCGGCGGCTATGAGTTTTAATGAGTTTTGACCTAATTTTTTGTACTTTCTTATAAATAGGAGCCTTGTGGCCTCCTAGGCTTTGGTCTTCGTGCTTGGGGGGATCATGTAAATCTTTGTGTCTTGTTTTCTTGTTGGTGTTTTTATATTCTGAACTTTGAGTTTCGGTACAACAATGTAGACACTACAAGAAAGTTGGGATATCCCAATGGCCAAAAGCGTGGGTAAAGGTGCCTAAAAATACTGTTATAGACCTATGAGGTCTATATTAGTGGTTGTAAAAGCCGCAAACGTTTACTTGCTGCCATATCCTTTTACCAGCGCTTTTTGGCAAGCATTGGTATAGCATTTATTTTACTAGCACTTTTACAACCACTGGTGTAGACTAAGTATTACTAGTGCTTTAAAAACTTTGGAGTAGACTTACAAGCGATTTTGATCGCTAGTGTAGACTTTGTACAAACTAGACCAAGCTTCAGTAACACTTTACACACTTTTAGCATCGGCTAAAAACGTAATAAAAAAATAATTAATAATTATATTACTCACTTGCCCACACACCGTTCACTATTTTTTTTAGCAAGAACTAAAAAATATGAAAAAACAATAGTGTCACACTCTCATTTTTACTAACCGAAATTCATATAAAATCCACATAGGATAGATCAAAGTCGTCGTTGAAAAGTCAAGTCAATAGTACAACTTCAAATAAAAATTTCTCATTTCTATCTCAAAAGGTTACCCAAACCCAAATACACAAGTACCAAAAAGATTTAAAGTTGTTACATACATTGAATATTGTCCAATGATTTAGAAAACTAAAGTTACATAATCGTCTCCCAATAATATACTAAAGATGGGAAGATAAAAACAACTTCATGATCAAAAAGCTTTATGTTATGCATTCACATTCCAAAGCATCCAACATATGTTCCTTGAGCATGTACCTGAAAATGATAGGTTGAGCTACACTAGCCCAGTAGAGAAACGTCTACCAAAACTAAACACAATTAAATGCAGATGCGAGATGAGACATGAGGATGAAAGCTAAACAAGATAACCAAGATTTTACAAGAGTCCAACGAATCACATATAAGTTTATAAATCCCTTGTTATCACCCAAGTGTACCCGATGTATTCCCGATATGCGTCCTCTCTCATAAGTGTCAAATTCACCCATTGTGTTGCGTCAACCATTGTATTTAAATTGGATCTTTAGAAATTCCTCGCGACACGTCCATAGGACGGCCCAAGTATCATTCCGGGCTATCTTCCCCTTGGTCAAGGCATAATTCCTCGCGACACGCCCCTAGAGCGGCCCGAGTATCATTCCGAGCTACCTTTCGCCCCGTTATCAAGAGTTTCAAGTTTTCATTTCAATTCACGTTCATTGGTTTCGCACAAGTGTCATCATATCACTCATACCTCAGATCGTCACCCAAGTTCACGCATTTCATAAAAAAAAACTCCAATTCATATATAACAAGTGTATAACCACGTAGGTGTTGTGCAAAAATCGAACCGAGTCACCAATTATACTAGGATAGGTTAGGGACGAGTTATTCAATGATTTTTGAGGTATAAGAGATGATTACGCCAAGTAATAACACGAATAAGCGACCGAAATCGACGAAAACAAGTTTTGGTGAAGTGAAGAGGGGAGTGGATTGATCCACTGTGAGAGTGGATCGATCCAGAACAAGAGTGGATCGATCCAGCTTGGTCCGGAGCAAAACAGAAGGTTGTGGATCGATCCGGGTGATGAGTAGATCGATCCACTGTGAGTGGATCGATCCAGAGTGATCCGCAACTCCATCAGAAGGTTCTGGATCGATCCAGGACAAGAGTGGATCGATCCAGAAGCCTTACGGGCAAAATTTTTAGCAAAACAAGGGGGTTTGCAAGGCTTCCAAAACCAACTCAACCAAGGCCAAATATCAACATCAAAGACTTCATGAGAGCATTACTTCAACTAAATTACATAGAACATTAACCACAACATACATCAAACTATAATCAACTTAAAACTAGGAAATATATGGATTTTCAAGAAATCATGGAGGATTGATCAAATAATTTGTATCACCTACACACCACACACTTCAAAACACTTAGTAATGGTAGAAATCCCCCTACCTCAAAGATATGCTCCAAGTCAACCCATAAATGAATTTCTAGATCCCCAATTTGAGCAATCCAGTTTTTGGCCCTCTCGGTGCAAAAAGATGGTACTTCGAGCTCCCAAACACGCATAGATGATGAATATGAGGTTGAATCTTGGGTTTGAGAAGTGTGGGAGGTGGATTTGCGGTGGAATTTGAAGAAAATATGGGGAGGAAAAAAAGAGAGGGGCTGCTGCCCTTTTTAGAGAGAGGTATTTTTTGTTTTTTTTTTGCCCCAAAAATCTGATCCATATGGCATATATATACACCCATACACTTGCACTTAAGCCCCTCATGTTTCTAATGTGTTATAATGACACCTCAAAGCATATATGCATCTCATATTGACCTCGTATTGCATTTTAAAATATTCCTCACATTTTCCTAATATTATTTCCGAAAAATTTATTTAAAAACACGAGTTCTTACAAATAGAATTCACTTTTCATTAGAAAAACTAATAATCCATTACAAAATACCACAAGTAAATCGAAGGCATGTTCTATAACCTTGTCAACATACAAAAGTAGTTCAAATATTCATTATGGTGCAGAAATATCATAGTCTAAAAGTCCATAGGCTAAATTAACTGGAATAAAAAAGCAATTAAAAATTCACTATGTCATCCTCAATAAAATCTTCATGAAAGACCTATCAAAATGACGGGTTGAAATCACGATTTTGGCTAGGCTATCCTATTACCTACAAAGAAAATGACGAATAATAAGAACTGAGTTAATTTATCTTTTACAAGAAAAAACATTCATGGCCTAGATTGACAAAGTAGACTTGAAATGAAATTGTAACAGAGCCTCAATCTGTGCGGGTGTCTTTGCCTTGTCAAAGTATTTATTTTTTAAGGCGCATCTCCAATCTCTCAATCTCCCCCCAATGCCTTCAAGGTATTATACTTGATTCCCTCTCTTACTAGATTGTTTTCAGGAATTACGAACTTGGACTGCAGTAAAGTAACAAAAAAGCATTTTAAAACAACTTCAAAGTGCTGTAAAACGCACGTTACAAATGCGACTAAGTTAGGAGAAAGCAAACAAAACAAGCAATCAGACGAGACAAAAGATTTACGCAGTTCCCCCAAGATTGAGGTACATCCACAGGCGAGGAGAGAGAGAGAGTTCACTATCAATGGTGAAAAAGAGATAAAAAAGAGCCAGCTATGATATGTAACTCTGGAAAGACCACAGTATGAGAGATAGTTAAAGGATTACCCAAAGCCTCTATTTATAAGAAAAATAATCAATAGGAAATCCTAAACGCAATTAGAATTATCCAAAAAAGAAAAATTCAAGGCACGATTCAAACACAAAGAATGAACAAATTAAAGTACTACACCAATATTAAAAACTAAATACCTAAATGATATTCCAACAATCATCTTTGTAGTGATGTGGCACTTCATGCCAACTCTTGTAACTAATTGGGCATAAGTGGGGCTTCCTAGCAATAGTTCCTAGGAATCGACTATACAAGCCACCTTCTTTTCCAATAGGGACGAAAACTTGATTAAATTCTATGACTATTCGCTTTGTAGGTGGGAGATTCCAGATATCTGCCAAATGCATTATTTCTCCTTTCTTACCCTCACTTGATTCATCTAGTTAAAACAATAAAAAAGTTCAATATTCAGTTGGATAGTTCTTTTTTTTCGATCGGCTATAAAGCATCATGAGCAGAATAATGTTCAACTTTCATAATCTTATAGCAAATCCAAAAACAGCGAGCTATCACTTAGCTAGATAGCAATAATTTAGAATGACAAATATCCTTTGTTCTTGTTACTTGAAATACTAGCATATATATAGAGCCTCTATACCAACTTCAACATGAGAGAGAGAGAGAGAGAGAGAGAGAGAGTAACCTGCAATACCAACTTCACACCCTAGAAACTGATCATCATCTAAACATTAGTCTAACTTATGGTTGTCCTCCGTATTTTGAGGCTATGAAGAGTTCTGTGTTATGTTACGACAAGAAGAGGCATTTCATTGCATAAGCTGTACTGATCCATGTAGAAGGTGAACTGTGAAGTGGTGTGTGGTTAGACACCCTGTGCAGCGCCACGTGAAAGAGTAGGATGTGAAATATAATGCAACTGTGGGGGAATATTTGAACCTTTCTCCCTATATCAAGAATGCCATCGTCGCCAGGCCATTTCTACCGAACCAAACAAACAATTCAAATGCAATGTCACAGGTAAACATGAAAAATATCATGAATCAATAAGAGGGAATTATATGTAATTGATCACTATGAAATAAATGCAATGTCGTCATAATGAAAACAGTTATATAATAGTCTATGTAAATATCATGAGGACAAGTCTTTTTCTCAGATTTAAACATAAGCCACTAAACTTAAACAAAAGTTTCAAAATAATAGCCTCAGTCACAATGACGCTACAAGATCCATAAAAAGTAATAAAGAAACAATGAAACAACTTCTACTAAACTAGACATCCCCTTCAAACTCTGAGTCATCGAAACACAAAAGGTATATCATCGGTAATTTCGTTTGCATAATTTCTCAACCAATCAAGGTTCTCGTTCATGTTAGCAGGTATGTCTTCAGCTAACACATTATATGGCTCATTTTCATAATAGGTGTCAGCACTACCCTCTTCACTTTCACCATTACCAACATCATACACATCCCTTGCTTTTGTTCCAACTGCAATGACCCATTCTTTCTCTCTCACATCTTTCACATAATAAATTTGTGAATCTTGAGAAGCCAGAATAAACAATTCATCCTTCAAGTGATCTCCTATATGTATCAAATGTGAACAATTCAAAAGGACAAATCCTTATTTATCATTCTTGCAACCCCGGCCTTTTGGAATTGATGTTGGCCCAATCACATTTGAAAAGGACATATCGCAACTTGTCAAAGTAATTCAACTCACCTATGTTTGTTAAGACACCATAGTACATAGTTCCCCCTTCAGTGGTCACACAAACCCCACTATTTTGAGTTTTCTTGGTTTCCTCACTATTTTTTGTCCCAAACTTGAAACCATTAATGACGTATCTTTTGAATTGTCTAGCTTCAGTGTTGGGATTGAGCTACCATTTAATTTTATCAACAAGATGTTGTTTTCTTATGTCGTCCATGACACCAACCTGTCATTTGTAGGGATAATTAAAACAAGCATAACCAAGCTCAAAAGTCAAATTTCAAGTAATTCTAACAACGAGGATAAAATACTCACATGCGAGCGAAACCAATCACAAAACTTTTCTGAATGAATCCTATTGACAACTTCCTCAGTGAGACGACGAGGACGACTTTGCCTCTTTATATGCTCCTTGTGTTCTCTATGTATAAAAAGAAAACTTGTTTTAACACATTTTGAATTCATGACATTGTACTTATCTATATCAAATTCAGAAATAGTCCTTACACGAGGAATGACATGATTTCACCACTATTGAATAAGACATAACAATGTGCTTGCGTCCATGACTTTTGGTTAATTTCAATTTTCATTATTGCCCTAGTAGAACCTTTAAAATTTCTTGATGACCGATTGAATATTTTCTTGACAGATCCCAAATATCTTGAACATAATGTTAAGCAATCTTCGGTTATGGATCCTTCTACAATGGAGCCTTCCAGACATGCTTTATTATGCATGTAAGGACTCGTTATTTCATATAATTTTCCAGAAAAAATGTTGGGAAAGTGTGAGAAATGTTTTAAAACACTATTTGGGATCAATGTGAGTTGGTGATTGCATTTGGGGTGTCTTTAAAACACATTAGAGACACTAGGGGTGTGAGTCTAATTAGTGGGGTTATACATATATGTGTATGGTTGGGTTTTGGGAGCAAAATTCACACACTCCACCCTCCCAAAAACTAACGACACTTCCTCTCTCTACTCTTCTTCCAAATTTTCTACATCTCTCCACAAATTCACACCTCCACACCTCATTTTCCTCAAGATTTAACCCCAAATTCGTCATCTACGTGTGTCTTGGAGTCCGGGACTCCGTGATTTTGCTTGGAGCAAGCATATTTTGGTTGGGTTTGCAAGGAAAAGCTAGGGCTTTCACTCTCCCATCTATGGAGCTAAACTATTGAGGTAGGGAACCCATTTCTACCTCCTCTAAGTGTATATAGTTTGAATTATTGCATAATGTTCATATCTCTCCTTGATTTTTCTACCTAACTTTTATACCTCCATGGAAATTGGGTTTGAGCTTGTGTAATCTTGATTCTCCATACTTTGTTGGATTGGTCTTTGATTGGATATTTAGACATGCTACAATGATGATTTTTTGTGCTTTGGAACCTAAATTTTGCCTTGGATTGAAGCTCCATTCATTTGGAACAAAGTTGTCAAAATTTCACTCCAAACCCGTTTGGATCGATCCAACATTGATCCAAACATAAGTTGGATCGATCCAAAACTGTCTGATGGTGTTTTGAAACATTATGGATCGATCCAAAGTTGTTCGGATCAATCCAAAACCTTCTGTTTTGCACTTGACATATTTTGGATCGATCCACACCTTTCTTGGATCGATCCAGACTAGTTGGATTGATCCACACCCCTTTTGGATCGATCCATACTCCTCTTGTTCAGGTAGATTATTGACCTAACTTTGCGGGCACACCTTGGCTTCATCCAAACTTTGATTGAGGCGATTCTTGGACCGTTGGAAAGCTCTATGAGTCTACTTTCAAACTCAATTAGTCTCATGTCTATAGCCTTTTTATTTTGAGAGAAATATGCTTTTTTCCTATTGGTATGTCAGATTTTCTCAAGATTCATAGTTCCATTTTCATGTTCCTTTGCTCCGGGCCTTCATTGATCCTTCAAGACCCCTCCAATTGACCTCTAAGCTTCGGTAACATATCGTGGTACATTTTTATGATTTGTCTTGGTTTCTTACGTTCTTGGACACTTGTTAGCTTTGCTACAACCAATACACTACGAGTTTTTGAACTAAGTGAATTACATGGATGTTTTGGGACACTTGATGGTTTAATAAACTTTTGGAAATGATGATTTGCTTATTCTACGGCCACCATTTGGTGCGTCCCAAGCCATGGGTGTTCGGAGCCCACGAAATCCGACAAAGGGATTTATTTCTCTATTTAAATAAATGATTATTTGTGAAGAGGTGAAAAATGAAATATTTTATGAAAATGACTATGTTTTGAAAGGATTGATCCCACGACACAAAATGTAACGTTTATGAGGAAATCTATGGACACTTGGGTTTGATTCAATTTTTGGGGCATCTACTGAACATTCTATCATCTAGTTAATCTATCTTAGTCTATTTTAGCTTGCTCATTCATATGTATCATACCTTCATGTGCATCTTTCATTCTCTATACCCTTAGCGCTAGTAGAAAAGTTTCCTACTGGGCTAGTGAGCTCAACCTATAATTTTCAGGTACTCGGCAAGGCACGTGAGTGGAATGCTTGGCGTGTGGATGCATATCATGAAGCTTCTTTGACATGGAGTTAATTTATCCTCTCCATCAACTATATATATTTTGGGAGATGATCTTGTAACTTTGATTCCTTCAATCTTTTTACAAAACTTGGTTTATGTAATGATCCTTAACTCTTCATTACTTATGCATGGGTACAGGTACCCCTTGTAGAAACTCTGTGTACTTCGACTTTGACCTTTCAACGGTGAAATGTATGACCTTTGACTTATCCTACGTGGATTTTATTTGATTTACTTTATTAAATTTGAGGGCTTTACAATGCACATAAGATTTATGTCGATATATGGATGAGCATATTTCAATAATTAATTAATTAAAGATGATTGAAGGGATACAAATGTATATCAACGAAAGATGACAGACCTTTCATTAGGGTACATCCATCGATATTGGACAGGACTAGCAAGATTGGCCTCGGTAGTCAAATGAATGACTAGATGAACCATAACTGTAAAGAATGAGAGAGGGAAAATTCTTTCCAAATTACATAAAGTCACTGCAATTTGAGACTCAAGTCGCTCAAGCTCCTCCATTTCCAAAACTTTGGAACATATTGCTATTAAATAACAGGGCAATTCAATTAGTGGGGAAATGACTTTTTCCAACAAACACCCTCGCAATGCTATTGGAAGAAGTTGTTGAATCAGTACATGAGCGTCATGACTCTTCATACTGATAATCTTCTGTTATTTAAGTTGAATACAACATGAAATATTAGAAGCATATGTAGGATTTCATAAGAAACCCTAAACCCAATAACTCAAGTCAAACCAATGAAGAAAATAATAGCAGATGCATACCTGTCACCATGAAGGATGAAAATCTTGTATGTGGTTGTTCGTCTTCCACCTCCAAAGCCCTACCCTTGATATTGACCTCAGTCTCACACTCGATGGGACGGTATGAGAAAGAGATTAGGGTTTGGAGTGGGGACTTAATCACATATTTATAGGCCTTTGGTTCCATCATAGCCCATTATAATAGATGGAACCCTAATGATCCTTGAATTGTCTTTACACTTAATAATAACCTACACCACATAACGCACGTGACATAACCCAAATATGTGTTAGCAGAGATTTGTCAATTACCCGGTCATATTTATTAAACGATCACAACTCAATGGATAATACCGACACCACTCAAACCTTATTCAACAATATACAACATCTAATTATATGATCTATGCAGGCCCAACTATAGAAAATTACTAACAATCTCCTACTTGGGCCAAATAGGTCATCCAAATATTAGACATTGTAAACTTTAGGAGCGCTCAAACTTTTATTGTCGAAATTTATGAGTGTCATCTCATACAATCTAGTCCATCAAAAACATAAATATAGGATCATGGCGGCCTTTGCCATATTCATCATGACAGGAACCATCCATGGTCACAAATATCTATGTATTCAACAGCATAGATCAAGTACGGAAGTGTAGCATGGAAATTACGTGCAAATGTGATCCTTTACCATGCCTATTTCCAACTAGTCCAACCTTATAACTCAACAGAGTCCCTTAGTTCTACATATATTCAAACTTCATGTATATACAACAATTTGAAAATATGCATCTTTATTTCAAAATCACCAACAAACCAAAAGTGATCACCACAAGAGTCAAATAATTAATAATATGAGTAGCACAACTCCCACTAATCAAAAACTTCACTAATGTACGAGCTACATGCTCCTTAAACACTTTAGGTGGTAAGCCCTTAGTAAGCAGATTTGCAATCATGAGTTATGTGCTAATGTACTCAATTGACATAAGAAGATTCTGAATTATTTCCTTAACAACAAGAAACTTGATGTCAATATGCTTCGATTTTGACGAACTCTTGTCATTCTTGGAATACAATTCAACAGCTTTATTATCACAATAAATCCTAAGTGGCTTCTCAATATTATCCACAATATGAAGCCCCAAGATAAAATTTTGCAACCATATCGCTTGATTTGATGCCTCATAGCAAGCTATAAATTATGCTTCCATAGTAGATGAAGCTATGAGTGTCTGTTTGACACTTTTCCATGACACAGCTCCTTTCAGCAAATATGAAAACATAAATAGAAGTGGATTTCCTACTATCGAGGCAACCAGCAAAATCAGAGTCTGAATATCCAGTGATTGATCTCCAAATGTTCAAACCTCTTATATGTGAGCATATAATCTTTTGTCCTTTGCAAGTATCGCATAACTTGCTTTGCTATTTTCCAGTGATCCATGCCTGGATTACTTAAATATCTGTCAAGCATTCCAACTACGTACGCAATATCCAAACGCATACAAACTAGAGCATGCATAAGACTCCTTACTACTGACGCATAAGGGATGTCCTCCATTTGTTTCTCTTTCAAGTCGTTCTTTGGGCATTGGAGCAAACTCATTTTATCACCCTTCACAATTGGTGCATCACATGGTGCACAATTTTGCATGCCGAACCTATTAAGCACCTTATCGATATATGTATTTTGTGATAAGCCAATTATATCACGTGATCTATCACGATGAATCTGTTTGTCTATCACAAAAGATGCATCACCAAGATCTTTCATTTCAAAATTCTTAGAAAGAAATTTCTTAGTTTCATGCAGTAACCCTATATCACTGCTTGCCAGCAAGATATCATTGACATATAACACTAGAAAAATAAATTTGCTCCCATTGATCTTAAGATAAACACTTTGATCCATAGCATTTTCCTTAAAACCAAAAGTGGAAATTACTTGGTTAAACTTTCGGTACCATTGATCGACGAGATGCCTACTTTAAGCCATAAATGAATTTCTTCAATTTGCAAACCAAATGTTCTGATCCTTTAGTCTCAAAATCTTTTGGTTGCACCATATATATGGTTTCTTCAACGTCACCATTGAGAAACACAGTCTTTACATCCATTTGGTGAAACTCTAAATCATAATGAGCTACAAGTGCCATAACAATCCTTAGAGAGTATTTCAATGATACCAAAGAGAAAGTCTCTTTATAGTCAATGCCTTACTTTTGAGAAAAGCCTTTAGCAACAAGACGTGTTTTATATCTTTCGATATTGCCTTTTGAATCCCATTTGGTTTTAAATATCCATTTACAACCAATAGGCTTGACACCTTTAGGCAATTCGACAAGATCCCAAACGTCGTTGTCACTCATAGACTTTAACTCATCCAATATGGCATTCATCTATTTTAAGGAGTTAACACCTTATTTGACTTGACTAAAAGATATGGGGTCATCTTCCAATCCTATATCAAACTCATGTTCTTTGAGATAAACCATATAATCATCAAGAATCGCCAATCTCCTCTCCATATTGGATCTCCTAAGTGGCACATCTACTTGAGTTTGTTGTGGTTTTTCTATATTAGTAGGAGGCAACTCATGATTAGGTTGGTGGTTTGCATCCACATCCTGTACAAGTATAGGTGTAACCACCTCAACAGTCTCAATTGGAATCATAAGAATCTCAACTTGTTCCTCTTCAAATAAAAAATTCCTTGTTTGTGCACTCCCATTACTTTCAACATCCTCAATAAATTTGGCATTATCCATCTCAATTACAGAATTTGTGGAAGGACAATAAAATTTAAAACCTCTTGACCTTTCAGAGTATCCAACAAAATATCAGCTAACTATTCTTGAGTCTAATTTTTTTTCATTGGGCCTATAAGGCCTTGCCTCAGTTGGACAACTCCAGACATGGACATGCCTAAGACTAGACTTCTTTCCAGTCCACAACTCGTATGGGGTTTTAAACACTGCTTTACTTGGTACTCAATTAGGGATATAAACTACAGTCTCTAAGCCTTCTCCCCAAATGGAATTAGGTAAAGAGGAACTGCTTATCATGCTTCTAACCATATCCTTAAGGATCCGATTTCCTCTCTCAGATTCACCATTTTGACATGGTGTTCCTGACATGGTCTATTGAGGTACGATCCCACATTCTTCCAAATATCTTGCAAAAGGCGCTGGATGTTGTTCGCCAGATTCGTCATATTGATCATAGTATTCACCACCACGATCGGATCTAATAGCCTTAATTTTCTTATTAAGTTGATTTTCCACTTCTGCTTTATAGGCCTTAAACACGTCCAGTGCCTGTGATTTTTCATGTATCAAGTACAGATACCCATAACGAGAATAGTCATATGTTAAAGTGATAAAACACCAATGAACATTCATAGAAGTCGTAGGGAATGGACCACAAATATCGGTGTGTATCACTTCTAAAATGTCTAAACTCCTTTTGGCACCAGATTTCCTTATATTTGTTTGCTTCCCCTTTATGCATTCAACACAGATTTTAAAGTCTGAAAAATCTAGAGGATCAAGAATTCCACTTGACACAAACCTTTCAATTCTTTCTTTGGAGATATGTCCCAAACGCTTGTGCCACAATACAGAGGAGTTTTCATTGGTTAATTTTTGTTGTGTACCATAGTTGTCAACATGTAAAATTTCATTAAACTTTAAGTGTGAGGCATCCAAATCTAACCTGCATAGACTATCAACTAGAGATCCAGTACCAATAATATTTGAATTTTGGAAAAGACTGAAACCTCAGTTGCCAAATGAACAAGTATAACTAGATTTGTCCAAATAGGAAACAAAAATTAAATTCCGTCTAAATAACAGTACATAAACAGTCTCATCTAGATCCAAATAAAACCAGATTCTAATTTAAGTCTATAGACTCCAATTGCCTCAACATGAACTTTATTGCCATCCCTCATATAAATAAACCTTTCGGCATCACTAGGTGTTCGGCTCCTTAGACAACCATTCATAGACACACTTATGTGAATAATGGCACTCGTATCTATCGACCAAGTGTTGGATGGTGCTTTAGCTAAATTAAATTCACAGCAAACAAAACTAAATTGGTTATCTTTATTTGCGAGCCACTTATGATACTCAGGACAATCTTTCTTCACATGACCATCAGCCCTTTTGCCATAGAAACAAGGAATGATTGTATCTTGATTTTGTTGCACATTTGTCTGTGAAGTCCTAGTAAGTGAAATTCCCTTACCCTTATGATCGAATTTGCTTTTCTTAGTGCCCAAATAACCCAGAGAATATGTTGGAATGTTGTTCAAATTGACAAATATAGAAGATGTATTCATTGTAACAATAGAAAAGAGAAGCTCACGATTAACAAATATCAATAATGTAATGATAAAAATAAAAAACTTGATTATAATTATCATGCAAAAATTGGTCTAATTGTAGGGGCAAACAATTTAGACAAACAAACATAAACTAAAATTCAAAAATATTTATGTCTTTAGTGGTGGTCCATTCGAGAAACCTAACGCATCATCATAACCAAGTCTTTGGACTATAATTACAACATTCAAGTGGTCTTCTCAAAATGAATAAGGCTAGTTAACATGAACAATATAAATAGACCTGGCCAATCAAAAACTTTCCTTTGGGCCGATTTTTGAACGCATAGGTAAATCCTAAAAAAAAATTATATTATTCGAAAAATAACTACCTTATACCGTTTAAATTTGGCCAATAATAACCTTCGTTTGGTCTGATCATTACCCGCATGGATTTAAACGTGACTTTATCTAATCCAAAACTGTTACCTTCAAGTTTAAAAAAATCCCCATAATAGAGCCACTTTGGCGGCTTATTACTTTAATTCTCCTAAACCTTAGGTATGGATTACAAATCAATCTTTATGCCCCAATTGATTTTTTTATTTTTAATGATTACTGAAACAAGTAATTAAAACTAATATAGCTAAAAAACATAATCAGTAATCGTAAAGAATCCGAATCTGTCGATTATCGTACCAAAAAACTAAAATTGCAGTTTGGCAAATAGATCAACCACATAATTATACATGTACGATTACCGAAAAGAACCCATCAACGATGAGCAATCAAAGATTACCCAATGGGTGGATGCAGTAAAATACAAGAAACCATATTGGATAACCTTGTCTACAATTGTGTGGTGTTTTCCAAAAAAGAAAAACAAGTACATGATTACTCTCAAAATAACATAGTTGAATAGGAATCTAAGTATCTCAAACAACTAGAATCCCGAAAAGTATGGCCGATCTGTCACATTCTTATATTGTTCACAAAGATATAATTACTTTCGTAATAGAAAAGAGATATGATGACATCAGCATGTGTAAGTGAACAAATCAATAAAATAAGTGTATACCAAAAGTCAAACGTGAAGTCAGCCATAAATTATTGGTCATCAAGAGTTTACCAAAATTGTTCGTTACCAAGTTTTTTGATACCACTTGTAGGATTTCATAAGATACCCTGAACCTAAGAACTTGTGGATGGCCCACGGAAAACGGTTCAAGTTTCGCATTTCAAAATATTGTGTTTGTTAGAGTCGCCACCCGGATTTGGGGAACCCAAGAAACCAATAAAATATGACTCGCTTGCCCATTTGAAAAAGATTTCACTGATCATGGCGGAACCAAATATTTCTCGAATTCGGGGGTTTGGTTACGAGAGGGGAAGGGTTTTACGGCACCCCTCTTGCCCGGTCCATGAACAGGTCTCTACTCAACATTTTGTGGGATTTTGGAAATGTTTGAAGTTCAACTTTAAACACAAAATGGGGGATACGGGAATGACAAGCATGTAAATGAATATTAAAATACCAACTAAGTGATGGTGGATGCTTTTGTGAAGTGTACAATGCAATGACAGAATGGTATAAACAAAGAAAATGACAATGAAGGAGAAAAATAGAACTTAAAACACCATTTTGAACAAAATTATTTGTCTTTCTGATACTATTTGCATGTTTTGGAGGGTTTTGATATAGAAATGAGAAAAACGTAAAACTACAAAGTTGTAGCCCTTCAAATTATCTACGTTTTGATATATAATTCGCCCAAAACGGTGTTCGGAGTAAAAAGTTATGGCTGAAACACTGTGACTAACTTTCTGTTGGGGTTTGAGCGCTCAAAGTGGATTGAGCACTCAATGGTAAGGCCTTGAGCGCTCAAGCCACTTCCAGGTCGCCAAAATCTTCTATAACATGACATTGGATGATCAAACAACCCCAAATCAATGATTATGGTTTGCTTACCAAAACTGGATAGAAACATGAACTTCGAAAGCTTTTACAGATAAATAATGTTATTGAAATCAACTTGGATGATGTATGAGAGATGAACAGGGGATAAAATACTTTTCTTGATACTTTTCAGACCTTGTAGGCTCATTTCAAGTATGAGGAACTTGAATGAGCCCACTGGTCTCCCTCAGCAAGACCAAAATAGTGATTTTCACATGGTTTTAACTTACCTTTTGGCTTGATCAAGGCTTGTAACTTTGCTTTTGATTAGATGATGGTGTAGGGCAATGAGTTTAGAGTGTGTTTGAGTGCTTGAGAGACCTGATTGGTTCAATATGATGTAGGATGAAAGTGTATTTGTAAGCAAGAAGATGATTTTTTGCTTGATAGAAATGGATTTTGATGGTAGAAAAAGCTTGGATGAGTTTGGTGAGTTGGGACTGAGTTGTGGGTGTGAGAAGTGAGTTGTGATGACTGGAAGAGTATGAAAATCAGCCAAAAGGAGGGTGCACTTGAAGCTAAATGGAAATGTTCTTGATGTAATCAAGTGGGTTTGTTTGAAGGAACTTGAAGGGATGAAATTAATGAGTTGATTGTGGACTAGTGTAGTGTATATGCTCTGGTGGAGGGAGAAAATGGCAGTAGGGGCAGCCAAGAGAGTGAGTGAGGGAGTGGAGGAGGTTTATATAGAGAGAAATGGGAGGGAAATGGGTTTAATTTTTGAATTGGGTTTAGGGTGTGATTGAGGAGATGTTCAAGGGTCTAGGAAGTGTATTTAGGCAGTAGAAAACATAGGTAGACACTCCTCTTGCAGTAGAATATCATGATTAGATGCTCTGCAGAAAATTGATCTGGCTCAGAGTTGAGTGCTCAAATCCATAGGATTGAGCGCTCAAGGTGGTTTTTAGGGCTTGAGCGCTCAAGGTTGGGGCCTTGAGCGCTCAAGGTTGTTGCTCAAAAAGGTAAAATTTTTGTAGGGCCGCCCTGGGTGCTACCGAACTCCGTTTTGCACATGGTTTGAAGCGTTGGAAAGCTTGAAAGGTCTACTTTCTAACCCAAGATGATTTGTACATCAAAATGTGTGACCATTTTACCCTCAGATGGTCGGAAGAATGAATCATTTCGGTAAAATGGGCATATCTCCCTCATTTCAAAATAGATTGGGACATGTTATATATCAATAAAGAGGGTTTTGAATGTACTACAAGATGGTGTAGGATTAGGTCTGGTTTGAAGAGGTTTATGGGTGGTTGGAAGGGTATTTTGGTCATTGTGGTTGGTTAAGGTTGTTCTATGAGGGTTTAGAATGGTTTAGGGTGGATTGGTGAGTTCAAGCCTTGTTCTTAGCCTCAAGGTATGCATGATTGGTCTATTTCATCATCGGGAATGCTTGATAAGTTTCTCGGGTCAAAATCGGGGTGTCTACAGAACTCATGTCAAACTATTGAAGAAAATAATAGCGGATGCATACCTGTCGCCATGGAGATGAAAATCTTGTATGTGGTTGTTCATCTTCCACCTCCAAAGCCTACCCTTGATATTCATCTTAGTCTCACACTCGATGGGACGATATGAGAAAGAGATTAGGGTTTGGAGTGGGGACTTAATCACATAATTGTAGGCGTTGGTTCCATCATAGCTCATCATAATAGATGGAACCCTAATGGGCCTTGAATGGTCTATACACTTAATAATAGCTCGCATCATATAACGCACGTGATATAACCCAAATACATGCTTACAGAGATTTATCAATTACCCGGTCATATTTATTAGACAATCACAACTCAACAAGTAATACCGACACCACTCAAACCTTATTCGACAATATACAACATCTAATTATATGATCTATGTAGGCCCACCTACAGGAAATTGCTAACAACATAACCATATGAAACTTTTACCCTCTTTAAAACTTTCAAGAAATCATCTTTCTCTTTGGGAATCATTGAGAAGCAAGTAGGTGGTAAATATGACTTGTTGGAATCTAACAACTATGGGTGAAGTTTATGTCTTATACCCTGCTTTACTAAGTCAAGGCGTGCCTTTATGTTATCCTTTGTCTTGCCATCCATATTCAACATTGTACCAATCACATAATTCTCTTTGTGCATCAAATCCAAAATGTGTCGCAATATAAGATTTTCCCAATATGGTAGGTCAAAAAATATAGTTCTCTTGTTCCATGGTTCTTTCTCATTGCCATTGGCCTGCTTGTTTGTCAGTTTTTTCACATTATTCTTTGTCTTTCTGAAAATGAATTCAAGGTGTTCTTTGAAAATCATGACCTCTTTTCCAGATAACATGCGAGGAGCTAGTCCCATTTCTTGACTCCCGTCGAATAATATACTATATTTACGAATCTGTGGTTTGTATCAAGAAAGCGCTTGTGACCCATAAAACAATATTTCCCACCATGTTTTAACCAACTAGAATTAGTGTCATAATTGCACAAAGGACACGCAAGAGCAACCATAGCATACCAACCAGACACATCACCATAAGTAGAGAAATCATGTATTGTCCACAATAGTGATGTGCACAGTTGAAAGTTATCTTTAGAGGAGGCATCATACATTTCTACTCCAACTTCCCATAGCTCCTTTAATTCCTCAACTAAAGGCTGCAAATATATATCTATATCCTTTGTTGGTGTGCTTGGTCAAGAATAACCAATGATAAGATGGAATTATTTTGTTCCATGCACATCCATGGAGGCAGATTATATGGTATCAAAATCACATGCCAAATACTGTAACTGATACTCATATTAACATAAGGATTGGATCCATTAGATGCTAATCCCAATCTTACATTGTAAGGTTCAGCAGCGAAATCTTCATATCGAGAATCGAAAGACTTCCATACTAGAGCATCAACAAGATGCCTCATTTTAGGATCCTTTGTCCGACCCTTTGCGTGATATTGCATAGCTTCAATTATTTCTAATGCCATATAGAGCCTTTCCCATTTGGTTTTACAGGCAACCGTTGTAGAACCTTTGTAGCCTTTTTTTTTGGGTAAATTCTTTGCAGCCTTTCTCTTTACTTTTTTGGATGAAGTACTCACATTAGGCTCCGAATCAACATCATTTTTAACCCACCTTAAAGCACCACATTTACTTGGGTAAATTCTTTGCAGCCTTTCTCTTTACCTTTTTGGATGAAGTACTCACATTAGACTCCGAATCAGCATCATTTTTAACCCACCTTCAAGCACCACATTTACAAAAATTGTCACTTGCATGTTCCTTCCAAAATAGCATACAATTCTTAGGACAAGCATGAATCTTATCATAATTGAGACCCAAATCCTTGATAATCTTCTTGGCTTTGTAGCAATCCTTTGGTAATTTGGCATTTGCAAGATGCATAGCTTTCAATAATCGGAGAATCATCATAAAAGTCTCGTTGCTCAACCCCCTAAGACACTTTAGGTGATACCAATAAACAATGGCTCTGACAACTTGCTAACATTGATGCAACTTTCACAAAGAGGTTGCTTTACGTCTTTAAGCAACTTATAGAATCTTTGCGCTTTTAGTAATTTGGTTGCTACCTAGTTATATTCACTGTCTCTATGCTCTGCCTACTCTGTGCTATCCACTTGCTATTGTTGAACGTTAGAACAGATGTTGCTGTGTTTTTTGGGTTGGGATGTGAGTTTGTTCCCAGCCTCTATCCTCTTCTAGGATTGTATTTACTTGTTTTTCACTCTGCCTTTTGGCTTTTCCTTGGTTGATTCCTTATCAACCATTGCTTCAAGTTCCTTAGCGGCATATGATTCTCGGATGGTTAAGTGCCAAACTAGTTGGGATGCTTCCTTTCATTGTGATGCCTTCTCCTTGGTTCCCTTTAATCTTTGCAATTCTCCTTCAAAGATTAATGATATTCCCTTTTGCTTTTCCAAAAAAAAGGGAATTTTTGCTCTTCTTTACTAGGTTCTTGCGCAGGTTTCTTATTGGACCTTGGTAAATGTTCCTAGTTCATTTCTTTCATCTCTAGTTTCATCTATAGATTGAGTATGCATGGAAAACACATCATGCAACATTGCTTCTATATCACCATACTCGAGTGCTATTCTTCAACAAGAGTCTTGTAAGTGTTGCTAAAAGTTGCTGCAGAGAAAGTTTCTCCATGATAAACAAAACAATTATAACCTTAACTAATGCCAAATACGACTAAGTGAACATGGACAACTTTGAGGCGGAACATTATGGATTCATACATTTCACACATGGACATAAAATTCTTCCATCCATAGACTCATTAAGGAAAGCAAAACCCAAAAAGTAAATAACTTCTTGCAAATAGTCTCAACCAAATAATGTCGGAAAGAAAAAAAACATCCAAATAAAAAATAAAACGAATTATCAATAAAAATATCAATTGATCTTGTTGTCCTACTTTTTTTGTGTAATACAGCACTTAAACCATAATGGCTATTTTTGTCTACTGATCAAGGAATAAAAAATTAAAAAAACTTCAATTAGAATTACTCAATCAGATTACCCATCATTACACTAGTACAGAACTAATCCATGTGAAAAGTACCTCAAATTCTAGCCGCAAACTCCTCATCATCTGCATGGTCTTGCACATTCAAATCCTTCTTTGCCTCGTGTGGCTGTGAATAGCCCTGGGACCGAATAGGGTGTGAAGAGCTATGTGACTTGGGAGGCTGTGAAGTTTCAGGCAATTGGTGAGGCACTGAAGCTCCAGCGAAATGGGTTGGCTCCAAAGATGCATGTGGTTGGGTGGATGGTGAAGCACTACGTGATTAGTCTATTTTGCAATTATGATATCGTTTCTTTGTCATTCCTATTCAAACAAATAGTAGAAAATAAACAATAAATGTAAGTAATGCAAAAGACCATAAGCGAACTTCACGTAGCAATTCATACTCAATATGCTAGCCAAACTAATAAGGTCAAGCACACATCATTTAGCAAAAAAATAGGCAACACAGGAAACAACAACAAAGGAAATAGGTAACAAAGGAAACGAGAGCTAAAACCCATCATCAAAATAGCGTAAAATCTACTTAACTAAAAGCAGCAAAACCACTAATAGTTGCTCCACAACCCACAACAATATATAGACCCGAACCAAAGATATTGGAACTAAGCATCAATCAAATCAACTACTGTTAACTTAAACATACTTTCAGCCTTTAATTAGCTCTATGCACAAATAACTTTAAAGCATAGCCATGGAGAATGCCCCATTGCAAGAACCTGTCTTAAGGTAAAAGTTTACTTATTGTTTTATATATCTTCTTTTCTGTTAAAAAAAATTTAGTTACCTTTGTTTTGTTTGCATTTCTAACATCATAGTTAAATTTTTTCAAAAGATTTTTTTTGTTTTGTTTTTGTCACTATCATTAGCAGCTATTGTATCTAGGGCTAATGTATCAATGGCCCATTTCTAGCAACAGCCCTCTAGGCGCTAGTATAGAATTCAACCAAAAACACATATCGTGTTTACAAAAAAAAAAAATTAAACGTGCTCAAACAATCATAGACTACTTGCTCTAACAATCATAGACTACCAAAGTAACTAAAACAAGAGAGAACCATAATAAATTAAATTACAGAGGGGAAAAGATCGAGGTACTTTACAAATTACCAGTATATATTTCGGATAGGTGTTATATGTGTTAAGACGAGGTTGCATGTTTGTATTTGAGCTCTACGAAGGAATTTAAGATGAGGTTGCACATTTGTATTTGAGCTCTACGAAGAAGTTAAAATCGCTCACCTGTCTTCATTTTGAGATGTTTTGAGTGACGAATTCTATTTTGTGGCCTTAATTGAAATTATTGACGAAATATTTCATCGCATGTTTTGCTGAGGTTAGGCAATTAACTTTACTGTGTGGCAAACATGATACAATTGGGACGAATTCTTCAATGAATTGCGATGAAATGATTTGACACTTATTGCGTCATAATAGAAGAAGGAAAAAAAATCGCTTCTTCCGTCATAATGGGCAAGGAAAAGTAATTTTTCCCTTGCTAATACCTTTTGCAACATGGTATAGGCGATGAAAGTTGGCTAAATATCTGATATATCGTGAATACTATGGAGAAAAAATCCAATGCTTTACGGAAAAAATTCCTTCATTGCTAGAGGTGTCAAATGGGTCAGTTGTGCCAAGCCCAGCTCATCTATTAGTCGTGCCACACCAGTCTAGTTTAGAACATGCTCGGCCCGGCCTACCACGGGCATGCCTAACTCCGTTTTGTGCCAATTCTCGTGCCGTGTCTTTGCCCATATTCAATTGGAATTTTTTTCCCGGCAATTTGTAAAGAAGGAAAAAAAAACTTTTAAACCAAAATTTTTCGCAAATAGGTATAATAAAATAAAACAACAAAGTTAATAAAAATACAAACATCTTATTAATAATTGTAATTTCATAATATACTGGATGTAAATAGATCAGAGTTGCATCATTATATTTTATGTACATAACTATCAATCATTTGCATTTCTTAAACCTTATAAGCACAAAATTAAATAGTGGGAGAAGCACTTGAGTGGTCACGTGGTTGAATTTTCCTACTATAAATTAGGTATTATGTATATGGTTTCCCCAAAAAAAAAGAATCCAGTCCAACCTAGCCCACCTATAGCCTATAGGGATTGTGTCGTATCAGGCGCACTGTGCCATGCCGTGCATGACAATTTATATACTGAAATTAGGTGAGAATAGAGAGGGCATACGTGCATGAAAATGTTTTACTTCTCATGCATCATATTATCACCTTCTTTTTGTAGTTTTATTTTTATTTTTTATCCTTCCTTCTTTTGGTAATTTGAAAAAATGTCGACTATAATAGTGATGGCTAATAAGACTAATTTTCTCTCTTTTTTTTTTTTTGTATCTCATAATGAGGCCATCCCATGTATTTTAGTATTTATATTTAACCAAGAATTAGTAATGTCACCGATGCTTGAATCTTCAAAAATCATATGCATTGTCATGTTCTTCTATTAATTCATCCAACCAACTAAAATAATATGCCTCATCATTGCTAGAGTTGTCACAAATGTCTATCACTGATTACCATCTATCTCTCAGAATCTGGTAAAAAAGGACCATATTTATGGTAAATATGACATTGAATCGGAGAAAAAAGTCCATACAGTTTGGTAACAACAATACTGGAACTATCTTCATGTCTAATAGTAGACATTTTCATATGTTATGGTAAGTATGACCTTAACAAATTGCATATGTAATAACTGCATCCTTTCCAAAAAGTAAGTATTAGCTAAAATCATAGTATGTTCACATCAACATATGACTGTCACGTTGGTAAAAATAATAAGATGTTGTGGTATTCGTAGCCTTATTCTATGGTAAATATAGTATTAATGACAGGTATTTATGCAATTATGTAACATAGTTAATGCACCATGATAAGGGTAGTTAAGAACATAACTATCAATATATGTAATGTCTTTTAGTTGTACTTAATTTGTACTATCTTGCATTTGAAACATATTTACCTTTAAAAATTAATGAAACTAAATAATATATTAAATGATGCATTATGGATCAATATTCAATAGTTAGTAATTAGTATTACAGTAGCCAATTGTATCAATCATTCATTGATCGTTGTCAACCAACACTACTGTTAACTACTACATTTAGTAACAACATTGATAATATCAACCTACACTAACCAATTCATTTTAGCAAATTGTATTAATGCTCGCACAATCATCAGTATTTGTCATCTCTTAGTTGTTAGATTTGCAACGTATATTATATTGATCAATATAAAATTGTTTGATCAATCACTTAAGCTCTTAGTTGAATGACTCTAACTACCATCGATAATTGCGATTAATCGTCAATCAAACACTACCCTAATGTCAACTACAGCTATTAATCATTACAATATCATGTCAATCGATTGCAGAAATTAATTTAATTTTCTTATTCTGTATCTAAATCTGATTCAATAATCTAATTGTATTAAATACTTTATCTTAATTCAATGGAATGTCCTACTACATCATTTAATATTTTATTACTTATTGTTTTATATTTTTTTCATTCAACATTATTATTACAGTTATTGTAGTGTGTGTTAAAATAAAGATTAATTTAATTACTTACTCTGGAGCTAAATCTGATTGAATAATCTAAATTGCATTAAATTATTTACCCTAATTCAGTGAAAGGACCTCCTAAATCATTTAATATTTAATACTTATTGATTTAGCATTTTTCATTCAACAGTATTATTACAATTATTGTAGTGTGTTTTAAATAAAAAAATTACTTTTGTAAGTTATCAAAAATAATAGATGAATATCCTTTTTCACATAGGAATCATAATTTAATAGTTATTTAAATATAAGTTATTTAAATATAAGTTATTTAAAATCATTTTAATGTAATTTGGAGATTATTATTATCGTTATATGATTCATATTCTTTATTTTCAAAAAACATATTCTAAGAAACATACATACACAAATTAAAAGATTTAACTAAAGCCTTTTCCACCTCATTTTTTAATGTTGCCCACTAGAAAATAGCTTAGTTAAAGGACAAATTTGGAGTCGGTTAAGTAAAAAATAGTGTGGCGTTATAGAACTCCAAAAGTAAGGATTTTCCTGCTCAAAATGGTGGTCTTATTTTGTGGTAGTTTTTTGCTTATTTGGTGGTATGTATTTTTAGTGTTCGTGGTAAATAAAATACGATTTTTTAGAGGGAAAACCACAAAACTACCTCGTTTTTTGGGTAAAGCCACCCTACTTGTATGATCCAATGGTTCAAATTCATCTATTTTAGATCTAATGACTCAAATTTAGTGAGGGATTGGTGCCCAATATCACATTGGGGCACAACCATATAGAAAAATTCGTAGCAAAAGATAACTTAGAAGAAAAGACTGGAACATTTGGCCACTAAACTCTGCCTCGCTCTTCTTTGAAAACCGTGGGCTTTCGTTTCTAGCTATATTGAGTCCGATTAGCGTAGGCTTCTTGTTCGGTTACGAACTTAACTATCAAAGGATGTTCCAGTAGTTACTCCATTGTGCAAGCGATAAATGAATCAATTCAAAGAAGATTAAGGTGTGTTACTTGGGGTTCGTCAGAGTACAGAAATAAGGCCACAAAAAATATTTATGTTCTCCTTAAGCTCGCAATTTCCACAAGTTTCAAAATCAACACTTGCGGGCTTCCATCTCTTCAAAAGTTTCCTTTTTGATTGAAATGGTGTGACTTTCGTTCGAGCACTTCTAACCGTTCAATTGAGCTAAAATTTTTGAGGGGCCCCTCGAAAAAAATTTCTAAGAATAATGAACGGTTCCAATTACTCGTGTGTGACACAGAAGTCATGCACCCTCTGTACATTTTCGGTGCATTTGGTTATGTACGGGTGGCATTGTCCATATAATAGGAAGGGAAAATAAAAGGCAACAATGAGAATCCTTAGGTTACATTGGCTAAGGTAGCAACTTAATTATCTATCCACTAGGCTAAATCTCCATTAATCTGAAAAGTCATACTCAAACAAATTATTGGCCGAGTTACATACATTCGCGCAAATTTCATATATCAAGAGAGCAAATTGCAGAATTTAGATTCACACAACAAACAAGCATACAAAGTCACAATAGTTTTCTCCTAGTCACTAGTAAAAATAATGTACCCATAGAAAAACAACTTTACCATACACACTAAAATCCCGTAATTTCCACCAACTCAATAAGGCATACTAAGATTGAGCCTTAACAAATCTGCGCCAGTACCAATGCTCCTCCCACACCGCATACATAGAATCTAGGGGAATCCCTTTGGTCTCCGGCACGAAAAGAAGAACAAAAACAGTCATCACAAAAATCCACCCGGCATAGAACAGAAAAGCCCCGAACTTGAAGTGGCAGAGCATTGATAAGAACGTTTGGGACAAAACAAAGGTTGTGGCGAAGTTGATTGCGACGCTAATGCTTTGCCCTGTGTTCCGGATTTTCAATGGGAATATTTCACTTGGAATGAGCCAGCTTAGGGGTCCCCATGACCAGCCGAAACCGGCTGCGTAGAGGCACATAAAGACAAGCACGAGCACGCCATACTCCTTGGTGATGTGCTTGGTGCCGGAAACACCAGTAACCGCCCCTAGAATGCAAGCCACCACCACCTGGTCACAAGAAATTGCCACCATAAAATTGAAATAAGTACAAGGTCAATGCTGTAAAATGGGAAAATCCCAAGTACCCATAAAATGTGCCTAGAAAATAGCTCATAATTTGAAATTATCCGAGCTAGTGATTACGTATTCTGGATACATTTTCTGGGTGTATAGTTTCTGCAGTTAAAATGGCCTGGCTATGTTTGCGAATGAATATAAGATATCTCAATAGGATTTAAAACCACATATAAATCGCATACCTGACAGAGAAACATTTGAATTCCACCTTCCAGGAACAAAAACCTTCGACCGAACCGATCAACCACCACAGTTGATACAAGGATTGAAGCTAGGTTAACCAACCCCAATATGATTGCCGCGATTAAAGCTGAATCACTTCCAAACCCAACAGACTGAAACAGTACAGGAGCGTAGAATGCAATGATATTAATCCCGGTAAGCTGTTGGAAAAATGGTATCGCAATAGCCATCACGAGATGGGGCCGATACTGCCGTTCAAATATGGTCACAAACGGCTCCTGGTCTGCGGCTTTTGCTTTTTCGCTTAACTTGATGAGGTCATTCAACTCTGGTTCAATGTCAGTACCGACTCCTCGAACCTTGATTAGGGAGTGTTTGGCTTGTTCCACTTTTCCACGGACCACGAGGCTGCTAGGGGTGTCAGAGATGAGGAGCGCTCCGATTGTCATGATTATGGCCGGGACCACAGCGAGGCCGAGGGAGAGGCGCCAGCCCCATGTTTTCTTAGACGCAGCGTAGTTGATGCAGTTGGCTGCGACAACGCCGATGCCTATGAAGAATTGGAAGCCAGTGTTTAATGCTCCACGCCATTTGGAGGGTGCCATCTCCGAGAGGTAAACAGGAGTTGCCTGAAATCATTGAGACGTGTTTTCGAAATCAACTAAACGAAAACAAAACAAACAAACAAACAAAAAAGAAAGAAACTTTTTAGTGAACCATCCCGGATGGTACCATTACTGGACTTTTATAAAATCTCAACAATTCAGACCATGTTCATCCATATTTAAACCCCGGTATTTATTGAAATGATCAATTTGCAAACATAATATCCCTACAAAGTTTCTCATATGGCAGTCGCGTTTCTGGAAATGCAATGCTGAATTATATACAAGCATCACCACCCTTACCCGGAATTTTATTCAAATTTGAGTAAAAACTTCATTTAACACAACTCATTCATTCCCCTTGCCAGCAAAACTCTTAGGGCCACTGGGGGTTATGCCCGGTTGTTACCTCCAAGGTCCCTAAATTAGTCAAGGTATACGCAAGTTGACCCGTACATCCGGTTATAAGAAAAATACGAGTCATTCCAATGGGCAAACTCAATTTTCTTTTTTTTGAATTTCAATGTGTTAACTTTTAATTGGAAAGTAGATAGTAGAGATAGCACATTTAGACGGATGATGTAAAGTGTCTAGGTTTGAGTTGGATGGGATTTGAGTAAACACAAAGGGTATTCTTAGATTAGGTATGAGCTTGAGTGAAAGTTCATTTTGGTACGAGGTTGAGTAAATGATTGGAGATCAGTTCAAGTTAATTGTTATTCAAATTTCGGGTTTAAGTCAAGATTAGAGTAAGAGCCGGAGATGCTCCAACCATGGAGAAATGCAGAAATTTATTGAAAATGTTGAACAAAATCCAAATTTGTTAGCCAATCAAAATAAAAATTCCCATTTAGAAGTCCTTAAAAATTGGTGAAATCAAAACTACAACAATTTATTCATGTAATTTTTAAGAACTCTTTTATGGACACTAATCCAGCAAAATGGAATGAGCAAGTACTTGAGCTTAAATTCTAAACTAATAGCAGCAGAGAACAAGAATGCAGTTATACCTGGTTAGTGAAACCAACACCAAATCCAAGCAAGATACGGCCTATGATCAGCATGGCAACATCCTTAGCCCCACCGTTAATTGCACCACCAGCGAAGAATAAGCAACCTCCTAGCACCATGATGTTTCTGCGGCCCAAGGCTGCCGTGAGGCGGCTAGCCAAAAGGGATGATGCTAACCCAGCTATATATAGGGACGATGTGAATGCCGTCAGAGTATTGCTATTATATACGCAATACATGTTTGTTTTGGCCTCCGCCGCCTTCTTCAATATTGACGGGAAAAACTTCTTAAGAAATGGTACCATCGTTGTTACACCCCCTGTAATAGATTTTCATTGAGGAAAATACTTATTAATTTTGACAAAAATTATATTTTTTATTACATTACGCATCAGCACGTCAAATTAAACATCTAACTTGACATTATCTCATCAATGAACCAAGTTTTTTTCATGTAGATATCTCTCGTATGATGTAAATGGGATCCACCTCAGTCTCATTTGGTCATCCAAGCAATTTATTTTGTTGGTCTCGATATGCTTATCAATTTTCTTTTCCTTTTTTTATTCAACAAAAAAACTGTTAAACAATTGTGCGATGGATAACTCATTGATCTTAACCGTAGGTGTTATTAGATAATTTATAATTTTCAAGTGAACAATTGTCTAACATTTCTTGAGGATTCTTTCGAATTATAAGGTCCTGAATTCTAAACAAAAATTGAACGAATTAGATCAATTACACAAAAATATCCGAAGGGCCTAATTTTCTACAAGATGACTTGAATAATTATGTTAAAATTATTTTAACGGTTTAGATCATTTGTGTGAGACTCAAAAGTGAACTCCACAAGACCGCATTTCGCAAACACTTGGCGTGACACCTAAAATGGCACCGTCAGTAGGCCCCCCTTCCCACAATTTCTTACAGTGGACAGTTAAAAGTACTGAAATACTCAAACTTTTCTATTTTTTGTCTTGAAGTGGGTATTTCACACTAGGGGTGCACACCGGCCTGAAATCCCGCCCACCCCGCCCAACCCAGCCTGGCTTTTTTAGGGTTGGGGATAAATATTTAGGCTTTATGGACCGGACAGGGTTGAGATTTTAAGCCTGTTTACTAAATAGGCTGAGTTTTGGAAATTCCTTTAATGAGCAATCCAACCCAGCCTGTCCTGATTTAAATAATATTTTATTTTAATACTCTATATAGAGATTGATGGAGTTGGAAGGTTCTATATTTTTTAGTACTTTAATTGCATTTTAATTTCTAGGTCTATTTTTGATATTTCTATAGTAACTTAGAACTTAAAGTATATTATTATGGTTGCGACTTGTAATTGTGATCATTATGGTTGGTTAATTTATATTTATGATACCATGTTTTAAAAAAAATAAATGGGTTTATTGGATAGGCTTGGAAAATTAAAATTTTATCTGGGTTGGGTTTGTGCATATTAAATGAAACCTGATTATAAATGAGTCGGACTTGGGAATGCACTAATCTCATTATTATCTAGTGTAAGCCTGGCCCGAACCCAGCCCGACCCAGCATATGTGCACCCATATTTCACACTACTACGTTGTTGACTATATCCCTCCGCGTCTATCTCAAATAGGAAAGCCAACCATCACGAAGAAAATGTGGAGAAGACATAGGCTTGGTTTGGATAAATTGAAAAAAGTAGTTTTTTGGTATTTTTGGTTGTCCTTATTCAATTTTTTTTTGGTTTTTGGTCGATTTTTTGTGATTTCTTGTCTTGTCTCGACGAGAGAAATCTAAAAAATATAAAATTATTAGCCAAACTTAAAGTTTTGTGAATAAAGACGAAAAAATTTTGGATATCACCTTCGTCTTTATTTACAAAATTTTAAGTTTAGCTAATAATTTCATATTTTTTAAATTCCTTTCGTCAAGACAAGCTAAGAAACCACAAAAAAATGACCGAAAACTAAGGAATACAAATTTTTTTTTGAATAAGAACAAAATAAAAAAACCAAAAAACTAATTTTTTCAATTTACCCAAACCACCCCTATAAAGTATGGAGGAAACAATAAGTTGTCTCATAATGATGCTATTTTAGCTATTATTAAAAACAGGAATTCATTGGGCCCGGCCAGGTACAAACAACCCAAATAGCATTCAATCTTGATTGTGTACCAAAACACTCGGTCATCGCCAGTTATCGAATACTCCCTCCATTCCAATTTCTTGGTCTTTTTTCTATTTTAGAATGTCTCAAAATCCAGTTATCGAATACTCCCTCCATTCCAATTTCTTGGTCTTTCTTTCTATTTTGGAATGTCTCAAAATATTTGTCTTACTTCTAAAAACATCCATCAAAATTGGACCACTTTCCATTTTTACCCTTAAAAAGTATTTTTCCCATATTAATTGGCTAATCTATTATTTTTTATTTTATAAAGATTTTTATAATTTTAAAAATTTTGTATAATAAAACTAATTGATATCTATCGAACAAGATCCATATTGAATATATTTTGACTTTCATATGATAAATTAGTCTTACAAATTTGGTCACAGTAATATTGACTGAATTTAAAGGCAAAATAGAAAAGTCAATACAAAATTTTCACACCTCTTAAAAACTCACTTTCCCAAAATGGGCCAATAAATTGAAACGGAGAGAGTAGATTAAAGATACATGGACCCGGGAACCTAGTCTTGCGGAGTGTACTACAGGATGTTACTACGTACTTATTACGTACAACTACTAGAAATGTGACTACGTATTACGTACAATTACTAGAACGGATAGCATCAGTCTTAGGTTAAGACTTTTTTGGTTCCTGAAATTTACCCATTTCCCAAAAGTTTGAAGTCCAATTACATTTGTATCCATCCATTCCTTTACTCATTAGGAGTAATAATTTTTACATATCTACCATTCAAATTGAGTGCTTGACGAATGGATGAAGCCAGGCTCGTCAAAAGGTTAGCTCATTTGTGTGTTGAAAAACACAAAAGAACAAAAAGTTATATTAATCAAGTTTCTGAATAATAGTAAATATTAGTATGTATCTTATTTTTCAATGATAATTATTGGCGCATACTTGCATATTTAGCTGATGAAACTCATCAATGGCATGATTTTTATATTTTTTTCATTTTTTTCACCCATCGGTCTTTTCTTTTAACACGAAATTTAACTCAAGTTGAGCTCATGCATTCGTTATTTGAGCTTAGCATGAGCTCGAGCCAATCTCGAGTTCTACGAATTTTGAGGGATTTAGGCACGAACACTCTTCAAAGCTCAACTCGAGTACTCTGCTCTGTCTTATTTGTTCCCGTTAATGTAAGTACTTATATGATGGAGCTCTTTTTCAAGCCTCCATAAGAGATGCTCCTAATTATATGCTGTAATTATATGCTGAAATCAATTAAGGGTGAGTTTTTAAATGGATTTTATTAAGATTTGATAAAATCAAGCCTTGATTTTATCCATTCGTGAAGAGAGTTGATAAAATCTTAGATTTTTTAATGCAAAAATCTAAAATTTTATCAACTCTCTCCACGAATGAATAAAATCAAAGGCTTGATTTTATCAAATTTTTATAAAATCCATTCAAAAACTCATCCTAAATAAAACTATAAAAGAAACTTTCCCAACGATAATAAAAAAAAAAAAGACAGTGACGCCATAAAATGGAAAACAGCAAGATACATTGGACCCTCATCATCAGCAGAGTAAGGGATACAATTTTGTTCACACTCATTCATTAAAAAATGGTGAACGGAACTTTCTCTTTTATTGGTTGAAACAGTAGGTAGGTTTTAAATTCGGAGAGAGAGCAAACTAAAAGAAGAGAGTATTCCACACTCATTCAATTTTTTTTTATGCAGAAAAAACTTGTACCATATGCAACTTCAAGGATCTTATGCATTGAAGTTTGGCATTAAACAAAAACAATTTTGACATTATCATTCCCTTTTTGTATACCTAAGTCAAAAAAATTATTTTAAAAAAAAAAAATCAATCTACAATACTTACTTGAAAAAACAAAGCGTGCCAAACATTTTCCAGGATTGGTCGTTCTTCAAAATAGTGGCCAGACATTTATAAATCGGCGATGGTTTCGCATTGCACAATTGCTTGAGCACAGAAGCTAACAGCCCCACAGACGGAGGGATTTCAAAAAATAAATTCGCAAATATCTGGGACTATTCAGATATATTAAAACGTAAAAACAAAAATCGCAATTCAACAGGCACATAAGCACAGGAGTTTTGGGCACAAATATTTGGGACAAAGTCGCTAGTTATGAAGCCAAACGTCGTTGACATCTTCTGCAGCCATTAACTTTTGGAGTATTTTTGGGAAGATCGATGAAAACTGTGACTAAACCAAACATAACGCCTAGATTCGAGTACTTCCACTGGAGATTCGAAGCTTTTCCGCCCCACAACCACCGATTAGAATGACACAAATTAATTGCTCTGTTCCAAATTTAACAGAGCACAATAATTTATTCTCTGGATAGTTACGGATTCAAAAGAATACGCATGAATATCCCAAATACGAATGAGTTTTTGGTAACTGAGAACAGAATGATTTGAAGATTTTTAAAACGAAAGAAATCGCACCTGAAATCCCAATATCGTAGCCAAAGATGAGGCCACCTGAAGCAGCAACTATGCAGGTGATAACGACGGACGCCGTTATCCTGCCGCCGTAATTCCCGCTTAGCCCGTCGACGGCATAAACCCCTGGAGCCATTCCCGCTTTCTTCCGATTTCTCCCGATCCAAACTGCAGTGTCTGGTCTTGTCTTGAGTATCGATTGAACTCCTCAGAGTTCCTTGATCCCAATCCAAACACTGTCTTATTACAAGGAAAAACTGTCTCACATTTGGCCTATATATATATACCCACCAACTTCAGTGACGTGCGTATGTTACATTAGCACATGTAACAAGAATATTTATTTTTGTCTACAAGTTGCAATATAAAGTATCAACCCACATGATTTTCTCACCCTTAAAAGTTTCTCAAAATCGAATGTGTTAAAAGTCAGTTTTTAAAAAACAAAATTCAATTTTTTTTTGCATTTATTAATTTGGTGTTAAACTTTTATGACTTATTGATTTATCTCGACGAGAGTAATCGGAAAAATACAAAATTATGAATTTTACCTAATTTTTGGGGAAACAACTACTTTTAGCACTTTTCATAAAAAAAAATTGGGAAAAATCATAATATTTATTTTTCTGAATCTTTTTGTCAAAGAGACCCAATAAGTCACAAAAGTTTAACTCATAACCAACAAACGTGGAAAAAATTTGAATACCATCAAATTTGAAAAGTGATCACTTTAGTATCATGACTTATTTTGGAAACTTAATTTCTTTTTTGAAAAAAGCCTGTCAAACGTCTAAATTTTCATCTATTCTTATAATTTTTTTCCCCACAATTGATAGTGGGACCCTCCAAATAGTATTGGGGTCCTACCATCACATATGAGAGATGTAGGAATTGAAGTAAATTTGGATGTGTCCTTAGCATTACTCTTCTTTTTTATTCAACAAGAATTTTAGTTTTAATTTTTTTTCTACCAGTATACATTAAATACATGAATTTATTATTCTTTTTTCGCTACCTAAAACACATATGTACATATCTCTTCTCTAAGAATGTAATTCGCAAAATTTCACAATGTGAGGAATAATTATTTAAATTTAACCTAAACTAGACCATAACATAAAGAATATTAATATAAATTATACCAAAAATTTGAGAGGTATGCCTCACATTAATTAATTTTTTTTTTAAATAAGATTGGCTGAGGAGTCCAGCTCTGCGTTTCAACTTATAATTAGTGAATTTTTATTCAAATTTAATGAACTTTTGCAAATGGATTATGAACTCTTATGCAAAATGCTATGAAATTTATTAAGGTGATTAAAGGGCATACTCTCATTTCCAATATTATTAACAATTTTTGTTGATTCGTTTGTTTTACCTTTTCTAGACATAAAACCGTAAATCTAAGTCATCAGACAAAAGAGAAATCACCTTTCAGGCCTCGTTCAGTTGTCAAGAAAGTAAGGAAAATGATGGGAAAATCAACTTTTCCATAACTATTTGGGTGTTCAGTTAGCAGGAAAATAATGAGACCCACAAAAATATTTTTCCCACCAGGACTCACTTTCCCTCAAAATGCCTCCTGCAAAAAGAAAGGAATTATGTGTCGTGAGAAAGTTTGCTCCCACCAATTACACTTTCCTGTAAAAATCTTTTTATCAAGTGAACACTCACGGGAAAGTAAAATTTTCCTTTATTTTACTTCACTTCATTTCATTTTTCTTAGTATTAACTTTCTTCCATAACATTCTTAGCAAATGAACGGAGCCTTAGTATTCGAGATCTCATTTTTTAAAATTCCAAAAATTCAATAAAATCCTATATCGTTATCATCGAATATTAGTTGACTATTTATACTATGTATTATTCTATGAGACTTTCGTGAGGAGAACTTTGAAAATGACAAGTGACATGAAATTATTAGATTTGTATTACGATATTTAAATGAAAAATGTAAAATTATCGCATGACATCAAATATATTTCAATAACTCCCTTTTCGAATTTGAAATCTCGTATCTAAGCCCGCATTCTTATTTTCTTAATGAAATGAAATCTTTCTACTTACCTATGTACACAAACGCAAGTGCGATCTAAATCTAAAATCATGTAAAAATATTGGAGTGCTTAATTTGTTTGGCTCTACTCAACTAATTTATCAATCTTTTTTCATCTGATTTAGTGTCTAAATCCGAAAATTGAATTTCTCAAACAGGATCCTTGAAAGCTTTGGATCGTACTAAGAAATTGAGCAAAATGACATTATGTAGGAGAAAAGGAGAGAGAAAAGAAGGGGGAGAAAAGGAGCACCCACGTTTCCGATGTATTCATTCGATTCTTTTGTTGTATTAACTTCTATGTACGGTCTCTACGCAGAAAGGAATGGCCATTTGCCTTCTCTATTATCAGCAGATCTAAGGTTATCCCCAATAGTATATTTTAGTAAAGTGTGGCCTAAAAAATGCTCACAATAGAATAATCAAAGTTAACAACATCTTAACTAATAATAAATTTTGGCATTTGAATACTCAAAACTAATAACTGTTTCACAATAACTAAATTTAGTGGACTCCACATGTACTCAATTAATATTCAAAAATCTTCTCTCTCTCTTCCTTTCCCCCCCTCTCTCTCTCTCTCTCCGCAATGATTTCAAACAATTCTTTTAAAAACAATTCTTTTTTATTTCAAAAAAAAAAATTGCAAAAATTTTCTTTCTTTAAAAACTATTTTTCCAAAAAATTTTTTTTCGCAAACTGTTTTTATTTTTGAAAAACTGTTTTTTTTTTCAAAAATGTATTTCTACAAAAACTGTGTTTTGAAAAATTGCATATGCACACCTTTTTCTGTAGTTTGAAAAAGTGAAGCGACAAGTTTTGGTTATCAAATTTTGAAAATGTAATGGCAGACCTTTTGTTTTTTGATTATGGACAAAATATATTAATGTAAGACTTAACATTACTGACTTTAGCAACTTCTAAATAGATAATCAGAAATTGATGTGACAATTTTTGAAGATGCAGGTTTGACTATACCATTGGTGATCCCCTGACAACAAAAAGGATAATTACTTTGGCCTCCTTTGGGTAAAAAACCAAAAATCGGTTTTTTAAAAAACCATTTTGTCCTTATTCAATGTTTTTTTTTGCATTTGTTAGTTTTGCGTCAAGATTTTGTGGTTTCTGGATTCCTCTCGATGGGACTAATCTAACAAGTATAAATTTATGGTCAAAACTCAAAAAATTCTGAATAAAGCCAAAATAGGTCCAATAATCCAACTATTTTGGCTTTATTAAAAAAAATTGAGTTTTGACCATAATTTTATACTCGTTAGATTCGTCTCGTCGAGAGGAATCCAAAAACCACAAAATCTTGATGCAAAACTAATGAATACAAAAAAAAATTGAATAAGGACAAAATGATTCTTTTAAAAACCGATTTTTGTGTTTAGAGGAAGTACTAGAATATCATGAATGCAACTTTCGAGGAATTACTATGATTTCACGCAACCTAAAGCCACCGTACCGCCCGGTATTTGTCTATTAGCGGGATTGAGTTAGTACAATTGTTTAATCTTAAAAAAGGAATTACGTAGTTTTCAAACCGTAAATATGCACAAAGGTATTTGCTTTGAATAAGTAGTACTGAATATTTGCATGAGCACAAGGCTAATTTGAACTGAATCATTGCACTTTTACATTGATACCAGGTGGTATTTTCTCGTGCCACACACAAGTGTTATGTCCGTTGTTTTCTATATGAACTGAGTTAGCTAAGTTTTAGCCTTTTGTAATAAGCCTATATATTTAGCAAATTTGGTTTGTTCAAATGGATAGTGATCTCGTGATCGGTCCTATTTTGCATCACATGCATGATAGGCAGATGAGGAATTATCTTATTGGAGGGTGATACTATGACAACTGTCTCCTAATAAGCTAATATCACTCTGATATTCAAATTTTAGGGTTGGTTTGGGTGAATTCAAAAAACTAGTTTTTTGATTTTTTCTTAATTCAATTTTTTTTTGCATTTGTTGGTTTTCGGTCGAGTTTTTGTGGTTTCTTGGCTTGTCTCGACGAGAAGAATTTAAAAAGTATAAAATTATTAGCCGAACTTAAAATTTTATGAATAAAGACAAAAAATAATTTAAAAAACCGATTTTAAAACTCTGCTTACATTAGTTGACAATTAACAAGTCAGCATGCAAGTTGCAATTTTTCTGGTCAACTCAGCCCTGCGGGATCTCTAACTGCCAACAAGTAACAGCAACTTCTTGAAAAAGTTTCCTCTTTTTTTTTTATTAGCCAAATGTTCGTGCCAGCTTGCACACGTGTCTACTTGTAACTCCGGAACCTTGGAGGTAACGATCAAACATAACTCCCAATAGCCCCAAAAATTTGTTGGCAATAAGAATCGAACCTGAAATCTTAGATGGGAGCAAACACTTAAGTCTCAAAGAACACTTTGACAACCCTTAATGATAAAAAGTCTCCCCTTTTAGGGGTATGAGATTACAGTATCTGCTCTCAATTCTCAATGTTCTTTATAAATTAAGAATGCATGGGTGTTTTAATACCCTCCTCCAAAGGTATATTGCAGCCATTTAGAAATTAGGCTGCGTTTTAGGTGAAAAATAGAAATGTACCAAACTTATTTTCTCATTAGTTTTGCTGCAAGTACAATAGACTCACTTTGAAGTTGAGATGGTGTATTTACAAATTACTGAAAATACAGGGTCTAAGTATATTTGCCCTTCGATGTTTTGTTTTTCCTTAACTGAGTGGAAGATGATAAGAAATCAATCATCTCTAAAGTGCTACTTGCCTTTGAACTGAATTATTATCACTGAGAACTCCGTTTACCAAAGAGTCAAAATACAGGACTGGCAGTTGGTCATTCGCAAATTGTAGATCTTCCAGATTATGGTGGACTACTCTTATTTAAATTGAAAATGGAAAAAAAATATATATATCATGAATGCAACTTTCGAGGGTCTAATATAAAATTACCATGATTTCACGCAACTTAAAGCCACCGCCCGGTATTTGTCTGTTAGCGGGATAGAGTTAGTACAATTGTTTAATCTTAAAAAAGGAATTACGTAGGCTTGGTTTGGGTAAATTGAAAAAAATAGTTTTTTGGTTTTTTTTAGTTGTCTTTATTCAATTTTTTTTTTTGCATTTGTTAGTTTTCGGTTTGTGATTTTTTGGCTTGTCTCGACGAGAGGAATCTAAAAAGTATAAAATTATTAGCCAAACTTAAAAGTTTTGTGAATAAAGACAAAACTAATCCAAAAAACTGGTTTTTTTTTTGTATCAACTTCGTCTTTATTCACAAAATTTTAAGTTTGGCTAATAATTTTATGCTTTTTAGATTCCTCTTGTCGAGACAAATCAAGAAACCACAAAAAAATCGATCAAAAACTAACGAATACAAATTTTTTTTGAATAAGAACAAAACCTAAAAACTAGTTTTTTCAATTTACCCAAACCACCGCATAGTTTTCAAACTATAAATATGCACAAAGGTATTTGCTTTGAATAAGTAGTACCGATGAGCACAAGGCTAATTTGAACTGAATCATTGCACTTTTACATTGATACGTACTACGAGGTATTTTCTCGTGCTACATACGAGTGTTATGTCCGTGGTTTTCTATATGAATTGAGTTTTTACCGTTAGTTAAGTGTAAGCTCTAGAATATCTGTGTTTCAGATCACGGGAATACCAAGTACACGGTCGTTTAACTTTTTCTTTTCCAAAATTAATTCAGCATTCAATATTCTAAAAGCTAAGTTTTAGCCTTTTGCAATAAGCTTTTAATTTAGCAATTATCGTAAATCAATAAAAGATTGGATTAATCATATTTATCTGAAGAGAAAAACTGGCATAGCCTGACTATCTATTCCTATTGTGGCAAATTTGGTTTGTTCAAATGAATACTGATCTCGTGATCGGTCCTGTTTTGCATCACATGATGGCAGAGATTCAAATTTTAGTCGTCATTGGGTCCATTGCAGATGTGGCATTCCATAGATTCCGGCCGAAGGAATCTGATAATGTTGTTACGTTAGTTGATAATTAACAAGTCAATAGGCAAGATGCAATTATTTTAGTCAACTGAGCCCTGCGGGATCGATCTCTCAATGCCCAACAAGTAACAGCAACTTGTTCAAAAAGCTCCTCTTTTTTTTTTATTAACTGGATTTTGAGTCAGGTTACGCGCAATTCTACTAATTCCAAAGCCTTTGAGATAACGACCGGGTATAACTCACAATGGTCCCAAGAATTTATTGACAATATAAATCGAACCTGAGATCTTATATAGGTGAGAGTGTGGAGAATTTATATTCATCTCAAAACCAATTGGTAATGAGTGGAGAGGTCCCAACATATATTAAGTGATCACTCATTCCACTCCTAAGCAATGTGGGACAATTTTTCTCAACATCCCCCCCCTCAATGCAGCCACATTTGTGAATGCATCATCACGTGTAACACTTTTTGAGTCACTATCATGCGCAAAACTTTTTTCTTTGTTACGTCATCATGGGGCGTGGATTGTGAGTTTTTTTTTTTTTTTTTAAATGTGGAGTGGAATAGGCCCCGCTCTGATACCATGTGGAGAATTTATATCCATCTCAAAACCAATTGGCAATGAGTGAAGAGGTCCCAACATATATAAAGTGATCACCCATTTCCTTGCTAAGCAATGTGGGACAATTTTTCCTTAACATCCCCCTCCCGTGCGGTAGCGTTTTTGATGCATCGCGTGTGTAGCCACTTTTGGGTCCTATCGTGCGATGCGGCCTTTTTTTGCTGATGCGTAAATGCGTGGGGCGTGGATTGTGAATTTTTTATATTTTAATGTGGAGTGGAATAGGCCCCGCTCACGATGCCATGTGGAGAATTTATATCCATCTCAAAACCAATTGGCAATGAGTGGAGAGGTCCCAACATGTATTAAGTGATCGCCCATTCCACTCCTGCAATGTGGGACAATTTTCCTTCACATTTGAATGGGTGATCACTTAATATATGTTGGGACCTCTCCACTCATTGCCAATTGGTTTTGAGATGGATATAAATTCTCCACAGAGAGCAAACACCTAAGTCGCAAGGAAATACCATTTTGCCAAACACTTAAGGATAAAAAGTCTCCTCTTTTAGGGTAGGAGATTACAATATCTGCTGTCAATTCTCAATATTCTTTATAAATTAAGAATGGGTGTTTTAATACCCTCCACGAGTATTGGAGCCATTTAGGATGCATTTTAGGTGAAAAATAGAAATGTACCAAACCTAGGTTCTCATTAGTTTTGCCTAAGTACAATAGACTCACATTAGATCAGGAGGTGGGACTGTCTACAATTTGAAGTTGAGAGGGTGTATTTACAAATTACTGAAAGTACCAAGGGTATAAGTATATTTTTCCTTCAGGCTCAGTTTGGATGGCAGCAATCTTGAGGAGGAATGAGAATGTGATGCCTTCTTTTCATGATTCCAATGTTTTGAACAGACAGGAATTGGGATGTGATTCCATGCTTTTTTTATTCCGACGTTTGGTACAGTCAGGAACAGGAATGTGATTCTTGATGACACATTCAACTAGGAATCACATTCCCAAACTGAGTGGGAATCTGATTTCTCCCTTACCCCATGGGAATCTCAGATTCCTGGTTCATTTAATAGGAAAAGGAAATGTTGACTTCAATAAATTTCCAAAATTATTGTTTCTTATGTAAGATTACTCAATTATTCCAAACACCATAATGAAATTACTCCGGCTATCAAATTCCTAGGAATTTGATTCCCAGTAATTAAATTCTTATTCCTACTCAAAGTAATTCCCAGAAATTTGATTCCCAGTAATCACATTCTTATTTCTATTCAAGATTTTGGTCATCCAAACACGTCTCAATGTGTTGTTTTTCCTTAAACCGAGTGGAAGCAAGTTTCTTATCATCTCTGCGAAAGTGCTACTTGCTTTTTTGAACTGAATTATTATCACTGAGAATTCCGTTTACCAAAGCGTCAAAATGCAGGACTGGCAGTTGGTCATTCGCAAATCATAGACCTTCCAGATTATGGTGGACTACTCTTATTTAAACTGAAAATGGAAAAAAATAAGAGAACAAAGGGAGTCATCTTTTAAGGCAATGAGAATATTTAACAATTGAGGAATTGCGCAGCAATTAAATTTGTTCATTGACATTTGACATGGGTAGATAAGCATGAGTTTGTTTCCCTTCTTCTGCTACCTATCCTTCTGCTAGGTAAGACCAACCTAGCTGCTTCATTTGAACTGTGGATCGGATGTTTTAAATCTCAGCTGTCCATTTCTAGAATCTACAGTCTGGATTTGTTGATAATATATTAAGGGTGATATTAGTGTTGAAATTTGATTCTTTCTATAGCAGTGACATTATTTATAGATAATGTAATAAAAGTGACGTACATTGTTTGTAAATAATGTATTTTTCGATTTCTGAAGCAACAAACCGAAAAGAAACTAGATCTAATTAAGCATTGTGATCAGCCCCAAAACAGTGACTTCATACATTATTGGCTAGCATGAATAACCATTTTTTCTTTTCTTTACTTTTATGAATAAAACTAGACATGACCATAACAGTTGCACTGTGTTTTGATTGTGAACTTTTGGGATAGAAATAAATGGAATGACAAAGAAAACACAAAAGTGTATTTGGACTAATGGGAAATGGCTAATCATTGTCCTACGTGTGTGGGGTAAAGGCCATGGATAAACCGTATGATTTACGATAAAATTCAAGATTCAACATAACTCTAATAAAGAAACCATACTAACGCAACTAGTGTAGTTTGCCCAACGATCGTGTAATCATATTTAACTAGATACAGCGAGGTCATATATTCAACTCTTGCCAGAGTTTTAGATCTCTCGCATACTTAAATAGGAGTTTGTGGAGAAAGGTTGAAGCCTATCCTATGAGCTTAGCTTAATTAGGGCTTGCATATTGAAGAGTACGGTGCATATGTGGTAGCACCAAGGGGTTGACCAAAGTTTATTCTAGCGGCGATTGTTCAAGAATTTGTAATGTCGTTTTACTTTGATTGCTCGTTTATAATCTATAATGCTACGAATTGTTGACTAATGTATAAAATAATTTAATGATGAATCTAATACAGTACAGTCATATGAAAAGTCTACTTCTCTAAAATACTTAAGGCCGGATTTTTTTTTTTTTTGTGGTTCTTATTCAAGAAAATTTGTATTTGTTAGTTTTGTGTAGATTTCTTTTTTAGATTATTGATTCGTCTTGATAAGAGGAATCTTAAAAAAAATTTAAAAAAAAGATCACTAAAGATAAAATAATAATAATAATAAAGAAACAGACAGACTTTTTAGATTATTTTCACTTTATTCACAAAAATTTTAGTCTAGTTAATAATTTTTACCTTTTGGATTCCTTTCTTCTAAACGGACCAATAATCCGCAAAAAAAAAAAAATTAATGCAAAACCAAAAAATGGGAAATTTATTTTTTTGAATAAGAACAAAATTAAGATCAGGCTTATTTATTTAGCCAAAACACCCCGTAAGTCAATTGATTAATGAGGGTTAATAAGCAAGAGGAGATATTGTTGGGAGTGCCTTGAATTTGGCTTTGCGGGAGAAGGGTACAGTGTTCGTTGTGAACAAGTGTCTATCAAAACTTCGGATTGCTTTCTGTAATTTCGATCCGGACGGACTATCCGTCCGAATGGTCAGACACATGAAGAACACATTTTTGGTCCACAACCGACTGGCTATGCCTAAGAGCTAAGCCAACTCTCAGTCAGACACGGGTGTTACGCATTTTGGGGTCTTTTGACCTAATTTTTTGTGGCTTCTTATATAAAGTAGTAGTCTTAGAGCGCTAGAGTTGAATCATTTTGGCTATTTCTCTCATATTGTGGCCTCTCTAGAGTTACACATCATAGCTGCTCGTTGTATCTTTTCTTCACCATTGATAGTGAACTTTACTTTCTCCTCACCCATGGACATACCTCAATCTTGGGGGAACCACGTATATCTGTCTTGTGTAATTGCTTGTTGATTTGTTTATTTTCTCCTAACTTAGTTGCATTCATAACGTTCATTTTACAACAAACTGGTATCAGAGCTTTTGGTTGAAAAACTAGTGTTTCGTCTCCAATTGTAGTTATGGCGGGTAAGTTCGAGATTGTGAAGTTTGATGGGCAAATCAGTAGTTTCAGTCTGGAGAGTAAAAATTAAGGCTCTGTTAACCCAACAGGGATTGCACAAGGCTTTGTTAAGGATGGCGAAGTCCGGGGTCAATGCAGATAATTGGGAAGACATTGATGCCAAAACTCTGAGTTCTATTCAGTTGAGTTTGGCAGATGATGTTTTTCGTGAGGTGGAAGAAGAAACTTCAGCAGTGGGTATATATGACGATTTTGATACTGTGACTAACAATTTAATACAGCTTTTTCCGTTAGGGAAAAAAAGTTTTGTTTTGGAATCAAAATTAGTTTTTGCTCCCAGGTTTTGGAAATTCCTATTTTCTTCTGGCTTTAACTATTATTGAACAAATTTGGGAAAAAAAAAACAACAGGTTTATGCATTCTGTTTGATACTAGAAATTGGGTAAAGATCAGTGTATACTTGATGATAATCACATCTAGATCCTCATGGGTCAGTGATGTTTCGGCGGCGGCGGCAATAGGTGGTTCTGGTCGTTGGATTGTGACTGGGTTGCTGCTAGTGGTTAGGGCAATGGTGATTGTGCACATGATGGTGGCGGGGTTTGTTGGGTTCGTTGGCGACTTGGAGTGGGGCGGTTGGTCTGTCCTTGGGGCAACAACAGGGGCTTGTTCCTCGGGTTCTGACGGCAGCGGTGGCAACGGTCGTTTTCCTCTTCAAGCGGCTGGCGTGCAGCAGTGTTGGCGGCAGGAGCGGCAGTGCTTTGATGGGAGACTTTTTAGAGTTTTATTGGTTGGGCTTGGCCCATTTTATCTAGGCATATTTGGGCCTTGGATGTTTCTTATGAGCTGAATGTTTTGTTTGGGTCTTTTCGGACCTATGAGGGTGTTGGGCTTATGCCTATTAGGTGGATACCCTTGATTGATTTCTTACCAATCATGGTGCAAGTCTCGAATTGGGCTGACATTTGATTGTTTGTTATTTCCTTGTCCTATTAGTCTTGTAATAATTTCAAAATTAATGAAAATTTTTGCTTTTCAATTAAAAAAAATCAAATAAATCCAACTAGTCGTATTACCCGACAGTGCCTATTCCATTAAATTGACCTCTTAATTTTTATTTTTTTTGGCTTTTTTAGTTGATGTATGTGAGGAGAATAAAATATATTGTAAAGCGTGAAAAATCAAAAGGCCAATAATCCACTTAGTGGAACGGGATGGTTTTCTTCAAGATATGTCATGCTTAGACTATCCACAATGACCTAATCAAAATTAGACAACCAAAGTTTATCACATCGCCTCTTGGTTATCCATTTAAGGGATTACTAAAATTAACAAAAAAGAGGTCCACCATGGCATAATCAAAATTGAATATGTAAAATTTGCCATACCACATTTTCAAACTATAAAAAATTACTACAAGAAAACAGTTTTTGAAAAAGAAAACAAGTTTAGACAAAAAACAGATTTTGAAAATGAAATATTTTTTTTAAAAAAAAGGTTTTTGAAAAGAAAATAACTTTTGAAATATGATTTTTGTGTAATACATAATTGTACTTGATTGAAAAGATCTAGGGTCTATCTAGCTGCATTCCCTATTCCTTCCCTCTCTCCCCCTATGGTTTTCATCACCTTAATGCGGCAGCTGGAGGGGAGGGCTTTACTCTTGATGGGTATTTTCTTCCTTCAAAGTGATGGTGGTGATGGTCCTTTGACAAAGCAAGGTGACAGTGCTAGTGATCTGATGAGGAATCATATCGATTAGGCTAGCTTGTTAGCAGTGTGTGGATGTGATTATTGAGGATACCTAACTCATCAAAATTGTGTTTAATCAGCATGAGTTTTTATTTCGTGTGTATAAGTGTCAATAGAGTGGGCCATTCTAGATGATCATCTTATGTACTTTTCTTTTCTTTTTTAATCAAGAAAGCATTTACCGTGATAATCCAAAATTTCTAAATAAAATTTAGATTATTTTATCTTGTAATATTTATTAGATACTCATTTTCTTCAATTAAATTAAATCCTAATGTGTTCTTAAATAGATTATTACACACAATTTCACACACACACACACACACACACACACACACACACACACACACACACACACACACACATATATATTATGGAAGTTGTTCTATTGAGGACTCCCTCACGAATCTCCTCCATGAGGACCACCCCTTTTTTGATTTTCCAAACCAAATTTCAACAATCTGAACTGCTGAATGTGTTCAAAACATGTTTTTCATGGCCAACGCGAAGAATCACAAAAAAAAATACCCAAAAGGCCTTCATGCGAGCAATTTTTTATAATAACCGTACATATATAGTTTATCGAAAAAAGCTCAAATGAAGTCCTTCTGGGTATTTTTTTGGACAAATCTTTGCGGTAACCCTTAAAAACACGTTTTAAACACATCAAGTTGTTTGGATCGTCGAGATTCGACCCCGATCCATGAGGTCCACAAATTGGTTGTTTGAGAGAGTCCTTAGTAGAATGGGATTTATTTTTTATATATATATAGTGGGCTTCCAGTCCAGGATCCTGGATTCTGTTACCGTCCGAACCTCCTTCTTCCCATGTTTTTTTTGAAGCGTTTTTGTGAAAAACTGCCCCAATCAAGCCCTTCCGGTTATTTTTTTTGTCAAATCCTCGCGTTGGACCTTAAAAACACGTTTTAAAGACATCTAACGGTTCGGATTGTCGAAATTTGTCTCGAAAAGTGGAGAAAAACATATGGTCCGGATTTTAATGGACTTCCGGGATCCTGGACTGGAAGTCCACTGTATATATATATATATATATGTGTATATATATATATATATACACACATATATACAAAACATTTCTTATGAGGATTTCCTCAAATAAGAAAGTGCGGGAAACGATCCTGGGCTGTTGGATCGCAATAATGGCATTACCGGCTGAGATGGGAAAAAAGACATGCGGGTCAATTAGGCCAGGTTATAACCATTCGCGAGTCAAGATTCGGGTATTACACCCATTCAGATCCTTCCCCTCCCATTTCATGTTGAACCACAGAGAGAGAAAGAGAAAACAGGCGATTTCCAAACCCACATCGCGTAATCGATTGATTGAGCTCCAACTACTTGTTCTTGACGAAATCGAAGGTGAATCTCTCTCTTCCCTCGCTCTTCTCTCTTCATTAATCAACTCGAAATCTGAAAATGGATTTTTGAAATTTGAAAATTTAGGGTTCACAAACAAGAACAGAAATCAATTTTTGAAATCGTCCGAGGTCGATCTACTCGAAGGTTTGATGACTCTCTGCTTGCGACCTTTGGATTGTGTCGTAGAAAGTGTTGCCCCAAGCGTAGGGCTAGGTCGGAGGTAGCATAATAACCGGTAAGACCGGGGTCGAATCCACAGGGACCGAACGCACCCGGTGTGAAAGTTTAACTTGCGATGAGAGTTTTGGCGTTAAGACGGCCAACTTACGAGGTGGTTTTTTTTGGTGGTTCTCTTCCTACTTCTAGAATGATTCGGAAGATTAAAAACGACAAATTAAACTAAGGCAAAGTCTAAGGGATTTTAACAACCAAAACTTAGGCTAATTCATTCCTCTCTTGTTGAGATTAGGATTCTTGTAACTATTTGGCAAACATCTAAGTTGACATCGCTCCAAGCATCACACGTGAAAAGGAGAATCAACCCTTAACTACGAGAGATCAAAAAGATTAACAAACCTAGACTTTGATACATAAAATCGATCCTAACTCTTTGAACTATAAATGATGTTCGATAAAGTTTAGGATTCTTGTGTCAATTAGACAAACATTTGAGTTGCCCTATCCCTAAGCATCGCACGTACCAAGTGGTCATGCCCCGGGCAACGTGCGATCAAAGGGGTTTACAGACCCGAATTTTGATACATAAAGATGAACCCGTGCTTTATTAAACAAGAAGTGTTTGCAATTTGGCGAGAAGAACGAATTAAACCTAAGTCATGGAGTGCTAATCACCCCATGACCAAGCCCATTTAACTACTCACTAATTATGCTTAGGCTAATCCTAATTAGAAATTTGAAGGAAATAAAATTCATGATTAAACTTTGAAACTTGGTTTTTAACAAAGATCCTATGCTAGCCTAACACTTTAATACTTGGAAAATTAACAAACAACCATGGTAAACTTGAGTTTAAGAAGGAACAAGATTGGAAAACGGATATAAGATTAAACCGATAGAAACGTAAATAAACTCGATTTATATAAGGATCCAACGATTACAAGAACTAATAATAAACAACAAAATAAAATACAAACAACACTTACTTGAGTTTTGTAGAGACATAAACCTTGAAAAGCTATGAAAAATAAAAATGACTTCAAGTAAAACTACCTAAGGAGGGCTGAGGTGAGGTAGGAGAGAAGAGAGGGGAGAGTGATACTTATACACAAAATCCTCTTTCTCTCTCAAAATATCCAAAACATACTATTAATAGAAAAATTTACATAAAAGAAAAGTCAAAAAGTTGCTCAAAATGTTGTCCCGAAGGTGTTTGGATCGATCCATCAACACCTTGGATCGATCCAAGGTCTAATTTTTGGCCATTTTTCTTCATTGGATCGATCCATCACTCACCTTGGATCGATCCAAGGGCTTCTGTTGGGAAATTTTGAAGCTTGGATCGATCCATCAGCGTCTGTTCAGACAGATTTTTGCCCCAACTTCGCGGGCACGCCCCAGCTTCGTCCGAACTCGGAATGAGGCGTTTCTTGAACCGTTGGAAAGCTCTATGAGTCTACTTCAAACCCAATTGACCTCATCTTCATGGCCTCTGTATAATGAGAGATATGAGCCTTTATCTATCGGTGCGTCGGATTTCCTCGAGCCTCATAACTCTACATTTCTTGTTCCTTTGTTCCGGGCCTTCCTTGAACCTTCCAAAGCTCTTTGAATCGACTTTCAAGCTTCGGCGATTGTCCTCCACAGCATTGCGAGGTCTTGGATACCTCCGAGTACAACCGGGGATTATTTGGAGCTTTGGACACGCCTTTTAGCTCCGATTTTCTGAAACTTATCAAAAACACAGCTCACGCAAAATCAATCGTATAAAGGCACAAAATGCACGTGTGTGTGATCACAAAGAGCAAGATAAGACCGCATATATACAATTTTTGGGGCTTATCACTCTCTCTCTCTCTCTCTCTCACTTTGTTGTTCTGCGTTGTTCTTCGTTGCTGAAATGAACCTTTATTTGTGGGTAAATGTTTATTCTCAGTTTGTATTTTTAAGACTTTGGCTCACCCTTCACTTCTTGTCCCTTGACCAATCTACTCTATGGATTTGCAAATCTATTTGTTTGTTTATACCACAGAAAAGCACACAAATGATCCTCACCCAAATCAAATAAATCAGTAGAGACGTACACTTTGAACCTCTCATCTCTGGTTATGCTGTTCTAAATGCTCTTATTACCTTGGATTATCATCATTGTGATCCTCCAGCTTCATGCTCCTTAGGCTGTTATCGGAACGGACATATGTGAAAACAAGATGTTTTATGTTCTTTAATTTTTCTATGGTAAAATGTCAATGGCACGGCTAAATATGTTTCGTTTGGAGTTCATGGATTCATTCATTTATCATCCGGTTTGTTAGTTTGGTTTTGGAAATTGGATCTGTAGCTATAGATTTGCATTTCCTGTCTTTGTGCATATTTTCTTTTTGCATATGACTTGTTAAATTGTCCCTTTGAGTTTGATGCAATCAATGAAACATATAGCAGTCATTTCCTAATAATTGATGGGTTTCTAAAAAAGTTCGATTTTTTTCCCATATTTGTGCCCAAACTAAAGTTGTCATTGGATAATTGTTCGATTTTGTTCCTATATTTTCCTGATCTTTGTTTTCTCTTCATTATGTATGTGTGTTTTGTTGGAACATTTTTAGGATAGGAAATTGACTCAGTAGAACATGGCGACATGTCGAGATGGAGATGAAGACTTGCTTAAATTTGAAGTTGCTTAGATTTGGAGTCACTTAGAAATCTATCACAATTGGAATTAGAATAGGCTTTTGTAATTGGTATTGGAATTGGAATTGGATTTTTTGATTGGTATTGGAATTGGATTTATTTCAGTCACTTGCTATTTTTTTTTTGTTCTGCTGATATTAAGCACTTCATCATGTCTGTATCTGGCTTCCCCATTGTGTTTGTGTGTGTGTGTCTGTGTCCCCCATCGTGCTTATACATAGAACTTACAGATAATGATGATGATGTTTGGCTCAAAGCTTTGCCCCTTAACCTTTTGTCTCATGCCTTCTCTGTTTGGAACATTGTGAGTCTAATGACATTTCATGCAATGGTGGTGGGTTGTGGCCATGAAATTTGGTTGGTTCTATTGTTGATGTCCACTTCTGCTGCAATAATGCCTATGATGAATTGTTTTAACTGAGCTACGAAATTTTTAAAAATTCACTCACTCCAATTCATCTTATTCAGTGACTTTGTTTTATTGACAACCCAATTTGAACCAACGAAAATCCTTGGCATCCCCGATGATGAAAATGCCTAATGAGAGCACCCGAGGCTTGATTGTGAACTTGGAAACTCCTCCTAAACCTCTTCAAAATAAATCCAAACCTTCACCACCTTCTAGTACATTCAAAACCCTCTTTTTCGATATATAATATGTCTCAATCCTGAAATTATGCGGAAGCGTTTAATTTACTCCTAGAGGGGGGTGAATAGGAGTTATGATAAAAATTACCAATTTTTAAGAAGAATAACCGATTAAAAATTATTAAATAATTAACTGGTTAATTATCTTGATTAATTCAATTTAACCAAACCACAATTAATGCAATGAAAATAAAATGGAGACAAGATACGCGCGATTTACTTGGAAAAACTTAGGGTCCTAAATAACCCTAAGCCAAAACCACGGCCTAACACTACTGCTTTATTCTATTAATAAAAAAGAAGTACAGATTGCAAAATAGTAAAAACCTTACCCCAAGCCTTTACCTATTCTCACCAATCTCCGATGCTCCCAGAGCTTCTTCAAGATTCAATAGATGAACCACAGACTTCATGCCCGATCTCCGGATTCGATCGGCTCTGAATCAATCTCTAAAAGATTCGGCCATAGCAGTATACGGCACCATGAAATATGAACAGTGAATGGATGAATGATATAATGCGATGCGTGTTCCAAGCAACCCAAAAAGCATACGAAAGGCAAAGATGTATGGACAAAACAATGGGCTGCTAATCAACTAAAAAAAAAACTCTATATTTTTCTTGCTTTCTGCCGTCCCAACTTAAAAGACCAAAACTCTATTTTATAATATTTAAGAGAGAAAATTTTTCATAAGGAATCAATGACCCCATAACATGATGAGATATATTATTACAAATTTTCCAAGATAGAATCTTTCCAATCTATGGCACGTGAAATCCAACTATGGACAAGTCAAATTTTCTCTTGCATGGAAGTTTTAGTTTCCTGAGAAGAAAACGTGCTATTTTCCAAAAATGACCAAGATTCCATTGTCTAAAGATTGGATCTATTTCAGTATATGGGAATTAGTAGCACATTTCATAGATATCATTTTATGCTACTAAAAAGGTGGTATCATAACTTTAAATGGAAAATTAAACTCAAATCAAATATACCCGTGAAATATGATGTAATGTCAAAATTTAGTATTGCAATTTTTAGGAAAGAAAGCAATATGCATATATAATTTCTCTGCATCTACGGTAAACAAAATTTCTAGAAAATCTTGAAAATAATATGCATGACGTGTTGTGCAATGTTTTTACCTTGCAACGGTCAATTTGGTGCAGATAATGGGAGGAGCATCGAGCGAGCAACTACCCCCTAAAAGATCTACCCATTACAATTCAAAGTAAATATACGAATGATGGTTTTTTTTCCGCCCCGGAAAGTGCCAAAATATCTAACAATCTCCCCTTTTGGCATTTCCGGGACAAAACCAACTATACTAACACAAAACTGAAAATTACAACTAAAGGAAACAAACACTAGCCTAAACTAGATCTATCTAATGAAGCTTGAGTTGATTTTCCAATACCTGCAAAGACAGCTCAACAAAACAATGCGACCAAGTATATGTTACGAAAAATATTTCCCCAAAGGAACAGTTGTACTCATAACCTCAAGACTCAACAACATCTGTCACTCCCCAATTCATCTCCTTAATATAAAAATTCTCCCCCTTTTTGTCACAGAAAAAAAAAAGGAATTGACGGTGTCAAAGGCACAAGCAACTAGAAAATATACCAAAGAATGATATGATATGCAAGAACATGAATCACATAGGCCAGTGGCTATAAGAGAAATTCACCGAATGGAAATTTAAGACCATATCCATAGAATTTTAAACCATAATGACCAAAGATACCATCTTTTTTTTTTAAACAAAACAAAGTGGCAAGGCAATATATAATCCGAAGAACAAGTATTCAAAGATGAGGCTAAGACAATATGACGAAATTCAAGAGTGCATGAACAAATTTGTATTAAATCAATTCAATGAGAGAATTCGAACATAGAGTCTAACACACAAGATGAATCTATGACAAAGTGAGTGTGTGACACGTCATAAGAAATTAAGATCACTATCCAAATATTCGTCAATTCTCATGTACCATTGGACCGTCAAGCACTCTCCCCCCTAACGAAGTCAAACTAAGCACCCATTGATACTAAATATGTCCCCTCAAAGAAAAATATAAACTCCCCCTCAACAAAGGAATTTTTTTTATAGTATTCTCTTTTACCCCACTACCGTTTGACACAAACCTCTGGACTAGATAGAGCCGAATGGATCCGGTTACTAGGCAAGTGGTCCAATACAAATGTTTTCACAAGATCTATCCACCTTTTTACGCGAACATCCGGACTGGATAGAGCCGAATGATCCGGTTACTCAGTGAATGTCCGGATAGACATTTTATCGCAACCACAACAAATGTATTTTCTTTTTCTTTTCCTTCTGCCTTTTTTTTTTTTTTGCATAGCATGACATAAAACTTGGTATCTAATTATGATGTTGTTTGGTTCTTTTTACTTCTTTGCAATGGAAAATGATTGTGTGCAAGCGTGCCAGAGAGAGTTTCAATCTCCTCCCTCAGATTAACTTTGGAAAACCAAACCTAATCAGGCGATTGTGTTTTGTTGGTTCAATTACCTCAATTAAGAGGATTTTTCTTAATTAGTGAAGAAATGCAAACCAATAAACTTAGGAAATCAAAGAACAATAAAGAAACAAGACACTTCGATTGATGAATCAAAGATAAACTTACTTCGAAATTGTCTCCAACTTCAAATACAAAGTAACAGAACTTCGAACAGGTGATTGTTACAAGAACAACCGAGATAGGGGTGATTGTTACAAGAACAATCGAGATAAATCCTAATCTACTTCGAACTGAGTTCGAAATCCTAAACTACTTCGAACTGGGTTCGAAATCCTAAACTACTTTGCCAATGAACAAACCAAGCATCAGTTTTTTGATAGTTGTTTGTTGAAGATTTGTCCGGGGGTTTTCACTCTTCAATTTCTTCTATTTATAGACGTTGCTTGTAATTTGAACTTCCCGCTTCATAAATTTGAATCTGGATTGCTTCGAACTCTAACTTCCACTCTAGGAGTTGGCAGTTATTCTTCCTCCACGTATGAATTTGAATTCTTTCTTCTCCTAGAGGCTTTAAATCTGCACGTTTGTTTACCAACTCAAATGATAACATGTTAAAGGAATAACTGCCTTCCAGAAGTATTCTACGTGTTCTAACTACCAATTGCCTTGTTTCGCAAGTTTACACGTGGAGCTTGTGTGTTCAGCAATTAATATTATGGCTTCGAAGCCAATCTATATTTTAACAATGGCTTGTAACTGCCAATAACTGCTCTTCCAGTTTGAGAAATGATACGACAACGTATTTACTCAATTTTACCTTATTAATCCAGTGTATCTTCATTGACAGATAATTGTCAATGTTTGGCACTTTTGATTACGTGTCAATTAATTATTGGATTGGTTAATTTTATATGTAAACAGATGCCAAAATAGTCAATCGCCGAGGGAAAAGATGAGACAAACCTAGGGGCATGAGAATCAACTTTCTTCTTTAAGTAATCTCTCTAACCTAGACATGTAAAAGTGGCGATCATAGAGTCATAATACATGCTACAGGAAATGTCCGAATGCATCTCATGAGTGGAGTTAATAAGAACTGTGCATGCATTCTCAAAGAAGTACATCTGCGTGAGTCTCGTGAATGACTACTTATGCAAAAAGAAAATACGCTAAGCCCCTTATTTTATTTTATTTTTTATAAACGAATGTGTTTATGAATTTTTCATTTGGAGCACAAATAAAAGTATGAACATATAAGATCATGACCCTAAAACTCACATACATGAAAATGCTAAAAGGAAAACAAAAATAAAATTGAAAGGATTTTTTTTTAAAAAAATAAACTAGAAAGACATGTTCACTCTAGACAAGTAAAAAAATAGCAAACTAGGATGACATGTAACACGAAACTTAATTAATTGAAGTTAAACCAACAGATTTCTAAGGTACTCAAACCTTTCGAATCTAACGGTTTTAGTGAAAAGATCAGCTTTTTGATCATGCGTGGGAATAAATTCAAGTGCTACGACACCATCTTCAACCAAATCACGAATAAAATGATGACAGATGTCGATATGTTTAGTTCTAGAATGTTGGACTGGATTCTTCGAAATATTAATGGCACTTGTGTTATCACAAAAAACTGTTATTGGACCTTCAGAAATACCATAATCTTGAAGCATTTGTTTCATCCACAAAAGCTTGGTGCAACAACTACCAGCGGCAATATATTCAGCCTCTGCAGTGGACAATGAAACACAATTTTGCTTCTTGCTATGCCAAGCAACCAAGCAATTTCCCAAATAAAAACACCCACCGGAAGTACTCTTCCTATCATCCGCACTTCCTGCCCAATCGGCATCGGAAAATGCGGCCAAGTCCACATTAGTACCCTTAGGATACCAAAGACCAAGTGTGGAAGTGCCCTTCACATAACGAATAATTCGTTTGACAGCGATCAAGTGAGACTCTTTAGGGTTAGATTGATAACGGGCACACACTCCAACACTAAAAGAAATATTGGGACGACTAGCAGTAAGATATAACAAACTTCCGATCATGCTACGATAAAGCGTGGAGTCAACACTAGTGCCCTCAATATCTTTAGCAATCTTAACTATGGAACCCATGGGGGTACAAGTAATTTTGGAATCTTCCAAACCAAATTTTTGACCAACTCTTTTGTATATGTGGATTGAGACAAAAATATCCCATCATCCAACTGACAAACTTGAAAGCCTAGAAAGTAAGTCAATTCTCCCATTAGGCTCATTTGAAACTCATGGGACATTTGTGTCCCAAATTGGTTTGCATATCGCTCATTCGTAGATCCGAACACAATATCATCAACATATATTTAAGCGATCAAAAGATCACTCTCAATTTTCTTCAAAAATAATGTTCGGTCCACTCCCCCTTGCACAAAGCCAGTATTTAAAAGATGGTCTGTTAAACGTTCATACCAAGCTCGAGGGGCTTGTTTAAGGCCATAAAAGGCCTTTCGAAGGCGGTACACATGATTAGGAAAAGAGGGATCAATAAACCCTTTGGGTTGTTCAACATACACCTCCTCTTTAAGGTCACCATTCAATAAAGCACTTTTAACATCCATTTGAAATAATTTAAAATTAAAATGAGAGGCAATGGAAAAAAGTAACCTTATAGACTCTAACCTTGCTACGGGGGCAAAAGTCTCATCAAAATCAATCCCCTCGATTTGGGTGTACCCCTGGGCAACTAACTTGGCCTTATTATGCACTACCATACCATCTACATCCTTCTTATTTTTGAATACCCATTTTGTGCCTATGACATTGGTGTGCAAAGGCCTAGGAACCAAATACCATACATTATTATGATTGAATTGTTATAATTCTTCTTGCATAGCTCATATCCACAACTCATCACCCAAAGCTTCTTCTACCTTCTTAGGTTCTAATGAGGAAGTGTAACAAACATAGTTAGCCATATTTTTAGCTTTCCTTCTAGTTAACATTCCTTCATCTAGGTTTTCTATGACATGATTTTTAGGGTGGTTAAGTTTGACTCGAGCTGATGGTTCTTTTGTATCTGATGGTACTAGGTCATGTTGACCTAACTCTACATCATGTGGTGACTCACTAACCTCGGACTCAGTTTCAAAATCTCTCTCTTGTTCACTAGGCTCTCCTCCAACATCAAAAGTGGGAATATCAATCGGAGTGCTCACAAGTGTCTCCTCTTCAAAAATTTCCCAACTCCCTTCATCATCCTCATCAACCTGGGGAACTGACTCATCAAAAGTGGTATGGCCAACAACTACATTGGCTGACTCAACTAAGGTAGAGGTGCGAAGATTATATACTCTAAAAGCTCTACTCGTGTTTGAATAGCCTAAAAGGATACCATCATCGCTTTTGGAGTCAAATTTACTTAAGGACTCGCTATCTCTCAAAATATGACACTTACTACCGAACAACCTAAAGTATTTCACCAGAGGCTTCTTACCATTCCAAATTTCATAAGGTGTGAGATTTGTCCCTAGTCTAACATAAACTCTATTAATGGTATAACACGCAGTATTAATAGCTTCAACCCAAAGGTTTGTAGGGACGCGCTTGGCATGAAGCATAACTCTGGCCATCTCTTGTAGTGTTCGATTCTTTCGTTCAACAACCCTATTTTGTTGGGCCGTGCGTGGTGCAGAGAATTCGTGCTTAATTCCTTTTTTATCACAATATCTTTCAATGTCAGAGTTCTCAAACTCATGACCATGGTCCCTACGGACTCGAGTGATAGGGTACCCTTTCTCATTTTGAATGCGTTGACAAATTATTTTAAAACAACCATACGCATCAGATTTTTCTCTTAGAAACCCAATCCAAGAAAAACATGAAAAATCATCAACCATAACTAGAATATATCTCTAGCCTCCTAGACTTTTAGTACGTGAGGGTCCCATCAAGTCCATGTGAATTAATTCTAAACATTTTGTGGTTGCAACTAAGTTTGTCTTTTTATGAGGGCTTTTTATTTGTTTGCTCTTCATGCAACCCCCACACATAAGCCTTTGCCCATTGGCAAGCTTGGGCACTCCCCTCACAATTTCATTCTTGGTTATTCGATATAATTCTAAAAAATTTACGTGTCCTAATCGGTGGTGCCAAATCTCTACATCGTCAAGCAAGACACGATGACACACACTAGGACTCGTAGTTTCAACACAATAACAATTATCCGATGATCGAATACCTTTAACAACACACACACACACAGGCATCAATAATAGAGCAATTATGTTTTGAAAATATTACTTCATGCAAGTTATCACAAAATTGCCCTACACTCAGCAAATTAGCCTTCAAACCCTTAACATATAAGACGTTATCTAACGGAGGGATACCGGGTGTGTTTATAGTTCCTCGTCCTACAATTTCACCAGTATTACCATCACCAAATGTGACACGACCACCATTATATTTTTCAAGACTAACAAAAACAAGGATTTATTTCCAGTCATGTGTTTAGAACACCCACTATCTAAGTACCAAGCGCAAGCATCATGAGCCCTAAAAGCAGTGTGTGCTACATGATAAACAACATCAACTCTCTTCCAAGTTCGCTTTGTTTTAGTGTTTGCACGTGAGAAGTAACCGTGTGTCGTTTGTTTTTTATCAGTCCCTCCGTTATTTTTAGCCAAAGTTGATAAAAAAATTTATTTCCTCGACGAGGTGAGAAGTTTGATTAGCCAACTGGCTTAATTTCTTTTGAAAATTCTCATTCTTAATGTTTGTGGGAGAATGACGCACAAATTGAGGTCTTCCCAAATTGGGTTGACCATACCTAACACATTTATTAACAGAAGCAACGAACAAATTCCCTTTGGTTCTTTGATTTTCTTTTCTAAGAATATTGCAAAAAGGTCGAATGTGACCTTGGACACCACAGTAGTGACAAATGAAAGGAGTTTTCTTATCATGCACATGATTACTGTTGTATACCTTTTTAATGGTGATGGAAGATTTAGTAGAAAATTCGGGTTTATCGCACACCACCTCTTTCTCTGCAGTTTCAGATTTCACAAACTTAATTTCTTTCTCATTAGCCTTAGATGTTAGTGAAGGTGGATCAACAAACCCTAAGCCCCTTCTATTTCTAAAACTACGTGTCATCTCGGCTATATGGCTTACACCACATTCATTACGCTTTATGGCCTCCCTAAGGTCAAGCTCCAATTCAAAAATCCTATCCTTAGACCCTTCAAGGGCCTTCAAGGCATCCATACGCTCTCTCTCAATTTCAGCAAACTTATCAACTAGATTATTGTTATAAGTTTTTAATTTTTCAAGCTCAATGTTCTTGGATTCAATCTCACCACTAAGAGCGTTCCTCTCACAACTAATTCTCTCAATGACATTCATGAGTTCCTTATTTTTCTTTGTAAGTTTGACACCATTTTTAAATAATTGATTATAGGCTTCATGAATAGAATCTATATCATCCTCACTAGTTTCACATTCTTCATCAGTTGAGACATATTTATTATCATCACTAATAGTTGTAGAAAGATCAACTATTTTAGGGGATGTGGGAGACTTGATATTAGCAACCAACACAAAAAATCTAGGGGCGTCACAACCCTCATCACTACTATCATCACTTTCGTCATCCCACGAAGCCTTGTACCCTCTGACTTCTTTCTTTTTAAGAGTGTTTGCACACTCTGCCTGAACATGCCCAAAACCGTGGCACTCGTGGCATTGTATACCTTGGGGTTTCTTGGATTTATTAATAGAATATTTCTTTTCATTATTCCCAGAATTAAAATTCTTACCCGTACTAGTTGAAGACGGAAAATTTCTAGATTTACGAAATTTGACAAATTTTCTGAATTTTTTAGCAAAGAAAGCAAGTTCTTCTTCATTGAGGTCATCGTCACTCTCTTGTGTCACGGAGGATTCTTCTTCAGAGGATTTAAAAGCAATGCTTTTATTTGGATTTAATGTATTTTTCTTTGATAGGTGATTCACTTCAAAAGTTTGAAGTTTACCCACAAGTTCCTCAAAAAGAATATCATCAACTTTATCATTCTCTTCGATTGCAACTACTTTAGCCCTAAACCTCTCGGGAAGGGACCTAAGCACTTTTCGACAAACTTTAAGATTTAAGATTGGTTCTCCTAATGCATGAAAGGAATTAACAATGTCACTCAATTTAGTGATAAAACTATCAAAAGTTTCGTCGTCTTGCATTCTCAATTCTTCGAAACATGTTTTAAGCATTTGTAGTTTTGAAGTTTTACGAGTTTTAGTACCGTCATGGGTAACTTGGCGAATATCCCAAGCCTCTTTCGCAGTGGCGCATGCAGAAATACGACTAAACTTTGTTTTACTTAAAGCACCATAGATGGCTCCAAAGGCCTTGGAGTTTGCCTCAAAACTCTCATTGTCAGCAGAAATCCACTCAGTGTCCTCCTTCAGCCTCATTTTTTTAGTTGTAGTATCTTTTATGGTTGGGGTCTCATAGCCGTACCTAACAGATCTCCAAACCCTAACTCCTAGGGAACTCAAATGTGTGGTCATACGGGCTTTCCAATATGGATAATCATTACCGTCGCAAAAGGGTGGCCTCAAGTTTGAGGCTTTCTCTCGTGGTGTGTTCATGTCCATTTATAACTAGGATTAAACTCAGGTGGTTAAACCTAAACAGAGCAACTTGGCTCTGAAACCAATTGAAATTATGCGGAAGCGTTTAATTTACTCCTAGAGGGGGGTGAATAGGAGTTTTGATAAAAATTACCAATTTTTAAGAAGAATAACCGATTAAAAATTATTAAATAATTAACTGGTTAATTATCTTGATTAATTCAATTTAACCAAACCACAAGTAGTGCAATGAAAATAAAATGGAGACAAGATACGCGCGATTTAAGTGGAAAAACTTAGGGTCCTAAATAACCCTAAGCCAAAACCACAGCCTAACACTACTGCTTTATTTTATTAATCAAAAAGAAGTACAAATTGCGAAATAGTAAAAACCTTACCCCAAGCCTTTACCTATTCTCACCAATCTCCGATGCTCCCAGAGCTTCTTCAAGATTCAATAGATGAACCACAGACTTCACGCTCAATCTCCGGATTAGACCAGCTCCGAATCAATCTTTAAAAGATTTGGTCACAGCAGTATACGGCACCATGAAATATGAACAGTGAATGGATGAATGATATAATGCGATGCGTGTTCCAAGCAACCCAAAAAGCATACGAAAGGCAAAGATGTATGGACAAAACAATGGGCTGCTAATCAACTAAAAAAAAAAACTCTATAATTTTCTTGCTTTCTACCGTCCCAACTTAAGAGACCAAAACTCTATTTTATAATATTTAAGAGAGAAAAAATTTCATAAGGAATCAATGACCCCATAACATGATGAGATATATTATTACAAATTTTCCAAGATAGAATCTTTCCAATCTATGGCACGTGAAATCCAACTATGGACAAGTCAAATTTTCTCTTGCATGGAAGTTTTAGTTTCCTGAGAAGAAAACGTGCTATTTTCCAAAAATGACCAAGATTCCATTGTCTAAAGATTGGATCTATTTTAGTCTATGGGAATTAGTAGCACATTTCATAGATATCATTTTATGCGGCTAAAAAGGTGGTATCATAACTTCAAATGGAAAATTAAACTCAATCAAATATACCCGTGAAATATGATGTAATGTCAAAATTCAGTATTGCATTTTTTAGGAAAGAAAGCAATATGCATATATAATTTCTCTGCATCTACAGTAAACAAAATTTCTAGAAAATCTTGAAAATAATATCCATGATGTGTTGTGCAATGTTTTTACCTTGCAACAGTCAATTTGGTGCAGATAATGGGAGGAGCATCGATCGAGCAACTACCCCCTAAAAAATCTACCCATTACAATTCAAAGTAAATATACGAATGATGGTTTTTGTACAACCCCGGAAAGTGTCAAAATATCAAACAAATCCATTTTGAAATGAGGGATATGTGCCCATTTTACCAAAAAACTTGTTTTCCGACCATTTGAGGGTAAAATGGTCACACATTTTGATGTACAAATAATTTTGGGTTCAAACCACTTTGGTTAGAAAGTAGACTTGACAAGCTTTCCAATGCTTCAAACCATGCACAAAACGGAGTTCGGTAGCACCCGGAATGACCCCGCAAAGTTTCTGTGGTGCTGCCTCCTAATCCAGGCGTCTGGATCACATTATTCTAGGCGCCCAGACTCAATCCAGGTGCCCAGATTCACTCCACATACTTGCTGTCCAAGGTCAAGTGAGTGGGAAAGAGCGTCTTGGAGGATTCTTTGGGAATTTCTTGCAGAAATCTGTTAGACTAAGTGGAGGGAAAATAGAGTAGCCTACTTGGACCCATAGCATGATCCTCTAAGGGTTCAAGTGGCCCTTTTTGAACCTTGTCTTGCCTATTTATATCACCTCTCTTACTCCATTTGAAGGGATCAACTCTCATCTCTCTCCTTTACCATTATTCTACCCAAATATTTCCAGAAACTCATCCCCAGCTGATCCCTCTCAATTCCATCCATTTTCAACCATCAAAACCCAATTTTTCCCCATCCTAGCTCCACATACTCACTTGATTTCATCCATATTTCACCCTCCACACACAAACCCCCACCAATCAACCATAATTAGCTCTTAATAGTTCTGAAAATCCAAGTCCAGTATCTATAAGTCAACAAAACTCACTCTAAAACTCATTCAAGTTCATCAATCAAGCCTAAAAGGTAGTTTATCTACCAAGTTGTGTTCAAATGGCCCTGAGGGGGACTCAACCAAGTTCTTACTAGTCTTTCTATGCCAGTGAAGTACTTGGAAGAGGTTTGAAACATGTAAGGAAGAAAATCATTTTTAGCATTCAAGCATTTCTATGACATTCAAGCTCATTTTTAGCATATTCATTATACCAAAGATTAAGATCATTTTACATTCTTTCTATTTTATTGTCATAAACCTGTTCAATAGTTCATCATGTGCATAGAAGAACGTGATGCTTGCTAAGAATAAGTTTGATATGTTTCATTGCATCCATAAAACATCTAAAATCAAGCCTCTTTTAAGTTCATATCATGCATTTGAGTTGAGCTTGAGCTTCATGCCTGCTACTATGTTTTTTTGGGGTAAATACCTGCTACTATGTTGTTAAACATCACTTAGAGTGTGTGTGAATTAGTTAAAAGCATTGCATTTGGTTGCTACTGCAAAAAAATGGAGTTTTGAGTTTTGCTGTTTGGTGGGCCATCTAGGCACCTGGATTGCCCAATTCCAGGCGCCTATATTCAATCCAGGCACCTGGATCTGCCTAATCTAGGTGCCCAGATGGCAATCTAGGTGTGATTCGCACGATGTTTGTGTTTGAGTTTTGACATCTTTAAGTACAATCCAAGCATGTTTTAGTCAAATTTCAGTACCTTATGCATATAAAACATCCTCACATGACACAAGCACAAGCATCCACTTTCATTTCATTAATTTCCTTTATGCATTTATGTGTTCTTGCATGAGTTGGTGAATAAAGTCTATTCAAATGCTATTTTCAAAATCCCTTAAACATTTAGTAGAGACTGGTGATTGCACCAGGCGAGAGGGGTGCTTTAATAAATTCCTTCCCTTCTCGTAATCTAGCTCCCGGACCCGAGAAATCTCATTCCGTGAGACCAGTAAAACATTTTCTATTCCAAGGGCAAAAGAGTCACTTTTCAAAAGGTTTCTTGGGTACGGTTCCTCAAATCCGGTGGCGACTCCATTCAACCAATCAAACCATTTTCGTGGACATTTCCCCACGAGGTGTTCACAATTGTCAATCTAATGGTGCATTCACATGGTCACTGACATTGAATTATATATCTCCCCTTTTCTATTGGGCAGCATTTCCTCTATTTTTTGTCTTACCCAAACGTCAAGCATCTCAACAAACAATAGCAGAAACACAGAGCCAAAGTCACGCATTTCTCATCCTAATTACCATTCACAAAGCCAAAGTCATAAGATCCTCATCCTAGCATGATTTATGGTATACGTGTACATAATAAACAAACTTGGCAATGCCAAAGTATGGCATTTGGGTACTATCAATAGTCCAACCTTGTATATTTCATCAAGCAAATGAACATGGGTAATGTAGCAGACAAAATACAAACAAAGGAACCAAGAAATATACCACTGACTAATAAAGAAACAGATTCATGCTTTCGCAAAATCTTCCCAGTACCAAAAACACAGACTGATTCTTGCTTCCATCCACTTCAATGAACAATTGGATCCCCATATCAATTGTCACTACCTTCTATTACTTCACAAGACCATAAAAATCTACATACACTATTATAACATCATAAAATACAAAGTGAACTATGTGTTGCTGCTCGACATATAATGTAGGGGATTTTTATTGCAACCCTATTGCTGCAGATGATGTGTAGATTGCTTTGATACAATTCGGTTTGCAATGACGACACTGGAAATATCATCCCATATGGTCATCAACTGATTTATCATTGATAGGTGCTTGCTTTCTCTAAGCTTGCAAATGAACATGGGTGAATTTGAATGTCACAAAATCACAAAAGGGCCAATACATAACCCCGCTCATCATTCTTGGGAGCAAGTCTCACTTCAATCAAGCAGTTATTTCCACAACATTTTCACCCAAGGAAGTGAACAAAATAACCATGTCATGTCTCTAAACTGCATTAATTTGCTTAATCCAATATTATATACCTCTACCTACATCAATGAGTACTATTCTGCATTAGTGAACTTTTGAATTAGATGCGAGTAACAACTCAATGAAGTATGAAAACATGCACAACTTGTACATGGGTTGAAATTAGAACGTAGATGACCAACAATATAAGAAAAATTAGCAGGGTAACAAGTGTTCAGAACTAACAATTGTTTGGTAAAGATAATACCTCAACACGGATATCACACAAGGCTTTCAAAATCACTACACGAACCCCAAGATGAAGTACATTATATGCTTCAAACTCAGTCGTAACATTTGGGAAAGATAAATTTAATTAACAGAGATTATATGGGGCAGTCACAATTTTCCTGATTTTAGAAACAAAGAACAACGCAGAACGAGAGAGAGAGAGAGAGAGAGAGAGAGAGAGAGTCATTAAACCTTCGAGTAGATTGACCTCGGATGATTTCAAAAATCGATTTCCATTCGCGTTTGTGAACCCTAAAATTTCAAATTTCAAATTTCAAAAATCAATTTCAGATTTCGAGTTGATTAACGAAGAGAGAAGAGTGAGGGAAGAGAGAGATTCACCTTCAATTTCATCAAGAATAGGTGGTTGGAGCTCGATTGATCGATTACGCGATGTGGGTTTGGAAATCGCCTGTTTTCTCTCTCTCTATCTCTTCTCTGTCTATGGTTCAATGTGAAATGGGAGGGGAAGGATTTGGATGGGTGTAATACCCCGATCCTTACCAACAAATGATTTTAACCCGACCTAATTGACCCGCGTGTCTTTTTTCCCATCTTAGCCGTTGATGTCATTATTGCGATCCAACGGCCCAGGATCGTTTCCTACACTTTCTTATTTGAGGGAACCCTCATAAAAAAATGTTTTGTGATATATATATATATATATATATACACACACACATTAACACATACATACATGCATGCATATACTTTATATTTTCTCTCCTTCATCCCTAACTAAATCTTACTCCCATTACCCTCACCAATTCCTAACTACCCAACCCTAACACAATTAACCCATCACACATCCATCCACGCATCACATTCATTTCATCACATATGTCCGTCCATATTTTCCCACCTCTTGCATTTAAGGAGGTCTCATTTAAGCAAGCCATCAAAGCAACAGTAAATACATAGAATACTCAAAGGGGGAACCATGGGAAACTAAAGGGCAAAAGCCATTAGGAAGTTATGGAAGAAATAAAGATAGACCCTAAAGAGTAAAACGTTGGTGAAATCAATTAAAATCTGCATAAAAGAGAATCTAAGAAGACATGCAAATCATCCGATGTCAAATGGATAAGAAATATTTGCTTTAGAGTGGATCCTTGAAGAAGTTGCAATCCTTGTAAATGCATAGGCTTGATGAAAACTGGACCGCTCACTAAAAGAAATCCTATACATGTGGATTCATTGTACAAGATAACGAAAAAAAGGGGGACTCTAATAGATGGGAACTCCTTAAAGCTTCTCAACCGGAGGTTGTGCCCCTTAATTAAGAGGAATTTAAAAGGCTTATCTCTTCTCAAAGATTTTGCATCAAATGAAGAGGTAGCCCTCTTCTTAGAGCATACAGAATGTTGTTGAATGACATTGCTTAATGATGGAATACCTTAACCTCAAGGCCAATAATTTATTGTAGAAGACCCATAAGTTCATCCTCTTCCTCCAAACACCTCGAAATCTGGAGGAGAACATCTTAACACCAAAAGCAATTTCAAAGGATAGGCATGGCTCCCGAAGTTTCAGGTGTAGTATGGTTTGAATCATGTGGGATTGTTTGACTGGTTGTAGTGATGTCAAATGGAGTATGTGGACTACTGGTGAGATTGGAAGGAGGATATAAGGGAGAACTAAGGGGATTTGGGTTCTTCTTTTATTGAAGTTGAAATGACAGTGGCCTAATGGGAGTGAGGGTTTGGTAATCCCCCGTACAAGTTAGAAACCAAAGATGGGCCAACATCCAGAGTATTACCACCTATAGGTGTAGAGATAGAGGAGGTAATGGGATACGTAGCAGCACCTTGGTTTGAGGAAAAATAGACAAAGGGAGACTGACCAAAGTTCCACCAAGAGGAAGAACCAGGAACATTACTATGAGGTACATACGAGGTTTGATTCCATGCAAATATAGAGGGGGTAGAGGCAAGGGCAGAGCCAGCTAAGGATCAGGGGGGTCACGTGCCCCCGTGGATTTTTATCCCATGCGGGTTTTTTTTAATCAGTTTTAAAGTTAACTATATATTATATAATTATTTCCTTTCCTAATGCCAGACTTGTTAGTTCAAGTGGCCAAGTGCTAGCCTTCCCTCCCCCTCTCTTGACGGTCATGTTCAATTCCTAGCCTGTGCGATTACTATTTTCTTTTTTCTTTATCTTTTTTCACACGGTATAATTAAAATAGTACATATATTGATCACGGTTTCACTAATTTTGAAATTAAAAAAATTGAAAAACAATCTTAGTGAGTTGTCAGTTCAAGTGGCCAAGTGCTAGCCTTCCCTCCCCCTCCCTAGACGCCTAGGTTCAATTCCTGGTGTGTGCGATTACCATTTTCTTTTTTCTTTATCTTTTTTCACACGGTATAATTAAAATAGTACATATATTGATCACAGTTTCAGTAATTTTGAAATAAAAAATAATTGAAAAACAATATTAGTATCTTTATTATAGTTGATTTAATTTATTTTTTTTGTTTTAAAGATTAAGAACCAAATAGTTAAGCGAGCTATCATAATTTTACGATATTTTCAAAAATGAACTTAGCTAGAGTCTTTGAACCGGCACTGACAATATTCGTGAAGCAAGATGTTTTTATGGGATTAGTGATGAAACAATTATGCAAAACTTTCAAAAAATTTGTCTGGGTCAATTGTAAATAAATTACCAACAAATAATTAGTTTTTTTTTCTTATGTTTAGAATCGTTTTAAAATATCATGCTAAGTTTGTGTCTAATGGAGAATGTTTAAACTTTTGTTCTTAGTGCTTATTTATTCTCTATATTTCACTATAATTTTTTATTATTATTGTGACAATGGGCCCCCTCTAAATGATATTTCTGGCTCCGCCACTGGGTAGAGGCAATATATGGGTGCTATTGTGTTTTGGGAATTTGACTATGGAGAAGTGAACCTTCATCAAGAGTATGAATTTTTCACCTGAAGAGTCCTAGTTGAAGATGTGGTTAATATATAGTTCCATATTCTTAACCACATCTTCGTAAAGAGCGTAAATACAAGAAGTTCAATTGCTATCACTGTTCTTGAAAACTCTCAAAGCAGAGGTAAAAATTGGCTTGCCATTTTCCGAAATGAGAGGAAATGAAGAGGTGAACGGAGAGTTCTCATGCCTATAGTGCAAGTTTTAATGACTTTTTTGGTCTTCAATGTGAACTCCCTCGCAGATTGTCCATGAGAACGGTCATGGTTTTGGAAAACGGTTTTGATTGATTGGATAGAGTTGCCACCCGGGTTTGAGGACCGTACCCGAGAAACCATTTAAAAAATGACTCTCTTTCCCATGAAGTAGAAAATGTTTTACTGGTCTCACAAAATGAGATTTTTCGGGTCTGGGAGCTAGGTTACGAGTGAGGAAGAAATTTAAAACAACCCTCTCACCCGATGCAATCACCGGTCTCTACTAAATGTTTAAAGGATTTTGGAAACATTGTTTAAATGTACTTTGTTCACAAATTCATACGAGAGAACGTAAATGCATCAATAAGATTAATGAAATAAACATGGATGCTCGTGCAAATGTCATGAATGACTATCCTAATGCTCGAGACACTTAAACTTCATTAATCACCCTCAAATTGCCCTGAGATGCTTCAGAAACTTATCACGAACATCAAACTTGTCACACTTGGATGGCAATCTGGGCACCTAGATTAGGTAGATCCAAGCACCTTGAATAGGATAATCCAGGCGCCTGGAAGGCATACCAAACAACAACTTCAAAACTTCATTTTCCACAGTAAGCACCAAATGTAATGCTCTTTACTCATTCATGCACATTCTAAGTGATATTTAATGACTCTATGGAGGAAATGAACCTTTAGATCAACTTTATAGTATGATTAGAGCTTTGAAAAAGCATGATCTTGGATGATTAAATGGTGAAATGCAATATCTCATACATGTTTCTAGCCAGATGTATCACATTCATGTATATAACATGTTATTTGTGCAACTTGATCTTATGAAGTAGTGAGGTAAAAATGAATTCATACTAATGATGCAATGAAAATGCGAACAATGGGATTATATAACATTGAAATGCTTTGATGACACAAGAACTTCCCTAAACTCATTTGAGACTTGATGATCAGACCTATAAATGACATGTGAACTTATGAAAAACATCTCTTCTCATAAAACCCTTTGTTAAACATGGTTTTTGTCTTCTAAAACACCCAAAATGTCCATTATGGTGAAAATTTAAACATAGGATGAGTTTGACCCAACATTAACACATGCAAATGATTTTCCATGAGCTGATTGAAGTGTAAAAGAAAGTAGAAAACATGGTTAAAGGGAGGGAATCCAAGCGCCTGCATTTGCTGCTAATTCATAGAATAAATTTTTTTCTTGTATGAGTCAAACCTCTTCCAAGTCCTCTACTAGTATAGAAGACTAGTGAGAACTTAGTTGAGTCCTCCTTAGGGCCTATTTGTGCATTTTGGTAGAAACTCTACCTTTAAAGCTTGATCAAAGAGCTTGAATGGGGTTTTTGAGTGAGTTTGTAAGTTTATAGCTACTGAACTTAGGTTTTCACAGCTTATAAGGGCAATGTATGTAGGTTTTTGATGCAGTTTGGATGGATCAAAGTGTTGTAGGGAGAGTTTATGCAGTATGGGACTGGGTTTATGGGATTGAGAATGAAGAGCTTGAAGGAAGTTCAATTAGAAGTAGATTTCTGGAAGGATTTTAGCATTATAACAGTAAGAGAAGGACTGCGTTTCAGCATCCCCTCAAATGGAGAGGAGAGTGGCATTTTATAGACAAGGAAAGGGTCAAAGAGGACCATTTAGACTCTTAGCAGAGCTTTGGGGTTAAGTAGGGGTTAAGGTATAGGGGTAATCATCCCCCCCCACCCCCACCCACACACACACACACACACACACACACACACACACAAACCCATACTTTCCTCTAACTGACTCTGCAATAAATTCCCTCAAGATATCGTTCCTGCCCACTATCAACGTAAACCACACTCAACCTGGGTTGAACTCCAAATGATTACCCCCCCCCACCCACCCACACACCCACACCCACACTCTCCTCTAACCGACTCTGTAATAAATTCCCTCAAGATATCATTCCTACCCACTATCAACGTAAACCACACTCAACCTGGGTTGAACTCCAGGCACCTAGATTGTACAATTCCAGGCGCTTGGATTCCATGCAGGCGCTTGAAATATAGAATCCAAGCGCCTAGTCTTCTTCTAGGCGTCTAGATTTGGCCAATCCAGGTGCATGTGTTTTAAGGTTCTGGGCTGTTCCAGGGTTTTATGGAAGGTTTATGAGGAGTTTTCAAGTCCTTCATCAAGCCTCGTATGCTCTCGTTAAGCATTTTCATCCTTGGGAAAGTCATGAAATTTCGAGGGTCCGGATTGAGGTGTTTCACCCAAAGTATGCCTCGTGTGCTAATTTTCTCCCCAATATATCGATTTGATTTTTCTGGTCCCCAATGTTCCAATTTTGTGTTCAATTGGTCCCTCCCCTTCACGCCGTTCGCTCTCCCCACTAAAATTGGGGGCACCCTAGGTATTTCAAACACCCCCTGGTCAAACCCATTTGGCCATTAATTTCCCCATAAAATCGAACACCCAAAAATAGAACCCACCCCTCCCCCACCCCACTGTTGCACAAACACGACTTTACCCACCCCAACCCCCACCGCCACCGCCTCCTCTAACAACACACCAGCAACAACTCTAAATCTTCTGGACCCACCAACGCCAAGAGATCGAAACATCCACCAACTTCAAAAACCACCAATACCTCTCAGCCCGAATCAAGAAAATCAAGAAAGCCGAAGAGGACATCTAGATGATCTCGTCCAAGACCCCGTCCACTTCGCCAATGCATGCGAGCTCTTCATCTGGGAGCTCATGATCCAATCATGGCTCCACGCCAAGAATAAACAAGCACCCTCCAAGAAAACAACATCGCAGCCGCCATTTCCCGAACCAACATTTTGATTTCTAAGTGCCGAGGGAGGAGGTTATTACCTGTCAATTGGGTAGCCTATAGGAATAGGAGGGGTGTATATATAGCCACCTTCGCAGGCATGGTAGTCGGTGTGGCAGACGAGGGACGAAGGGGGGTGATGGGTGTAAGTTGGTGGGCAGGGGAATCTCGATGTACAAGGGTAATGTTGAAATACCCAGGTCGCCGTTAGTTTTAACGGGGAGAGCAAACGGTGTAAAGAAAGGGACCAATTGAACGCAAAATTGGAACATTGGGGACCAGAAAAATCAATTGATATATTGGAGACCAAATCGGCACACGATGCCTACTTTGGGGACCAAAAAAGTCATTAAGCCGTGTAAGTTTTCAAAAGTTTCCACTAAGCTACTCTTGCATGATGAATTAGAAATCCATTTCGAGGGATTCTAACCTTAAATTTGAAAAAGTCCAAGTTTTTAGCTCTGTCTTCTCTCCAATCCTTTTGAAGAAGATGAACCGTAGCAAGACTATGCATTTTCGCCTACTCAAAATAGTAATATTCGATTGGGATACTGTGTGCTCAAAACTAGACATCCATAGATGGAAACTCATGTTGTGGAAGTATTGTGTCTTATTTCCAAGGTTTGAGAAAGAGAATGGACACATCAACATTCCAAGGTTGCTCTGTTAGAATACCTTCTATCATATTATTCTTTGAAGTGAAAAAAGCCACAAATTTGATCTCTTTTCCACCATGACTCTACCTTTTATGTGTTGACCTGGTCCAATTGTTCCACCTAAGTGGAATAGGATGAGATGCATAGGATTATTTTTCCTCTTAAGCTGGTGTCAGTGTTGGTGGACACAGTGTTGGCAACCACCTCACATGGAAAGCCTTAAAGGTTGTGTCTCTTCTCTGTGTATAGGTACTGATTAAGAGAGAGTTGAGAGGGTGTGGGTTAGCGGTGTAATGAGAGGTGAGAGAGGTCCTGAGAGGGAGAATCGTGGTTCTCTCTCGAATGTTTTTCAACTTGTGTATTGTGTGAATATATAAGGGAGTTTTCCTCAGATTTCTTGTGTGTGTGTAGCGGCCGGTTCAGGGGTGCAGAGGGACCCCCCCATTCCCGAGCGGTTCAAAGAGGCCGAGACCTCCATGAGGGCCACATCTGCCGAGGAGCGTTTGTCTCGGCAATGCTAGCCGGGTTTGGGGCACCTATCCTCAAGAGCGCGGGTGCCCCGGCTCAGTAACCTGATCCGGGATGGCCCCTCGGTGGAGGCTCGGGCACGGGGATCGAGCGCCCCCTTTTAGGGCGAAGCCGATTGACCTTGATGCCGGGGTCACACCGGTGGCCGCTGGGCTCGACCGAGGCACCTCGGCGATACCGAAAGGGCATTAATGAGTTCAACCACCCCACCTGCATTGCATTTATGGCAAACTACCAACTCTGCAGCCTACGCCTGCAGAGGGGAAGGTGGGGGATTTAATTGATGGAAATATCTACCAGGGGGCGGCTCTAGGAGGCAGCCGAGGATCCACTTGGTAGGCGGGTGTCAGCCTGCGCATTGAATGTGACGATAAGGACGGGGCGCGTGAGGCCCCCGAGGGGCGTATGAGACACGCGCCCCCATACCTATAAATATGCTCCTCACCCCCATCATACATGGATCAAAACTTTGACACTCTTCTCTCTACGAAAAGCATAGAGTTGCATTTTTCATTGTTCTCTACTAAACTTATCTCTCCGTCGCTGACTTAGCCATTGGAGTGCCTCCCTGGACCACCACCGTCCGGGCTAGGCACTAACGTGGTTATTCCCTTGTGCAGGTTCACCTCCTGCGTCCACCAAGGATCTTTGCCACTCTCCGACGAGCTTCCAAGGGCTCCAGTGAGGTCCATACGAGCTCCTCCCCCAAGGTAAAGTACGAGGTGACCAAAGAGGTCAAACTGGAGAAGCGCCCCCCATAGTGTGTTTGTATGCGTGCGTGACCTCGACCACAAAAAAACCTCTGGGCACAACATTGTGTGCCAAAAAGAGCTGACCACTAGCCGAATAGTAGCTTCAGAGAAATGATGAGTGTCCACGATAGATTCAAGCAATGTTTTTGTCCAAATATTCCTTAATTGTGAAGAGATAAGAGGATCTGTAGGTAGGAGCCAGCCCCTTTGGTCCATAAAATCAGGATATTTAGCATTTGAGGAGGCCTCACTTAAGCAAGCCATCAAAGCACCAGTAAATGAACAGAATACTCGGAGAGGGAAACGTGGGGAACTAAAGGGAAAAAGGCATTAAGAAGTTAATATAGAAGAAATAAAAAAAATGACCCTAGAGAGTAGAAATAAAAAATGACCCTAGAGAGTAAAGCATTTGATGAAATCAATTGAAATCTGCTTAAACCAATCTAAGAGCAAAACATCAACTGATTTGAATTCCAAAAAATCCAGACAAGCAAACGTAGAATGTTAGTTTTTAAAAAAATTGTGCTGAAAGAGGGAAAAAAAAGAAGATACAGAAGCAGAGAACCTAAGTAGATCGGGCAAATAAACGGTGCTAAGGAACAAGAAGATCTATAATATCAAAGAAAGGAGAAAGCTCCGACAGAGCAAATAAATGAACCCTATTCTAGAGAGAGAAAGGGCCATTGTAAAAATCTAGTTCATAACAAAACATTAACGTGGAACAAGACAATCCTGAGAGCATATATGTTATTTGTTAAACATGCAGATGGGGTCTTTATAATTTTGGAGAAGTCTACATATATAGAGACTCAAATTATAGTCTCTAAATAGACCCAATTATAGAGCATGGTTGAAATGAACCGGGCCTCTACTTAACAGATACTAAAACATTATTAGAGAAGCAAATCCATAATTAATATGACGAGAATAATCCAATCCCCAAGTTTGAGGTGATGTAGTATAAGTATAGCATATAATCTTGATTAGTCATATGTTCAAGTATAGCGATATGATCTATTAGAACACGAGTTTGAAGTTTTCTTCTTGTTTTGAACAAACCGTTTTTAAGTTTGATTAAGCTGAATGCTCCTTGAAAAATAAATGAACACAAATATATCTATAAAAAAAAAAAAAACAAAAAATGACTTCTTGTTCTGCAAAGTATGTATAGTTATATAAACGCTTGATTTTACTTTTCTGTACCATGTTTTTTCCTTACAAATACAATTCCAACATAATTTAATTTCTTTAACGAAACCATACCGGCATTGATAACTTGATAAACTATGGTGTTGTTTTTGGAAATATTTTCATCTCATGGATGTACTTTAAAAATACCTAGTTGAGAGCTTATGGGGATATAGTTAAGAGTTTAAAGGGACCCATTAATTATCAAAGTACGTGGGATAAGGCTCTTGGTAGACCTAGGAAGAATAGTACGTAGAAGCGAACATGATGAAAGTGTACTAGGACTAAGTGACTTAACAAGGTATTGCATAGTGATCAGTGTTTCGATTGTGGAAAAATTTGTCTTTAGAAGACTTTCGAAAGGCCATAGTGAGACGAAAGCCCTGCAAATGTAGGAAGAGGAAGGGGCTTTGTGTTGGGAAACGAATCCCAGAACCCAGTAATTACGCGTACAGATTAAACAACAAAAATAAACACAAACCCTACAAGGCGGAATTAGGGTTTACTTCTCATCCATAGACACGAACGTTGGTTGACTTGTTTATTTGAGAACTTGACAGACCTAATTACTGTATGCAACAAGTTTTGCTCGACAGTACCTCATGATCTTCTGCCATATTCCCTTATATCTCGATCATGTAGCCAAGTGTGGACTTCTACATGATCTCTTTGTTCTCTCTCTCACAGCCTCTATTCTAAATTTCTGAATGACTGTTATGTGACCTTGAGAACATAACGATATATTTATAGGGCTAGAGCAGGGACCTGAGGAGAAATAAATATGGGCTCCTTGTGTAAATAAGAAAACCTAATCCCACCCAGATTCTATTCTTATTTCACAAATTATAATTCACACCACTAAAGAATTATAATTGCACTCCCATCTTTATCTCGATTATATTTCGAGCTCCACATTATTAAATACTTATTAATCTCCCCACGTTAAGATTACAGATATCCGTTGATTAAATGTCGATTACTAACAATCTCCCACTAATCAACATTTTATAAAACACCTTGAGACTAACCACTTAACTTATTCGATATGTCGGATATAAATATCCACCTGCAGGGTTTGACATAACCGAAACTTATAAGTTTACTCAAGGGGGTATCATCAATCTCTAACGAGACGTGGATTCTATCAATAATTAATATCCATATATTTCATGCATATAATGTCATGACCCAACTCACCAAGACTATTGACCGTTAAAAAAATCTCACTTTATAATGAATCAAAGTCAACAACATTAAATGTATATATGTATTAATTATATCCGGATTAAAAGCATAAGTATTCTTAATAACCATAAGGTTCTAATTGTCTTAAAATGTCAAGATTTAAGACAATTACTTTAAAGCCGCCCCTGCTCAATACACACAAAATGTACTAGCACAATGAGTGGAACTAGAACCGCTTCCTCAGAGTCAAGATAAACCTACTAAAACATTGTACTACAATCCTACTGATGGTGTGTCAAATTCCACCTAAGATTGTGAACCAAAACTTATATTCCACAAGAACCGATGATCCAATCTTCTATGTGTAAGCCGTACTCTACACACTGGATCATCTACTATGTAGAATAAAAGACACTTGCACAACATACAATTATATCATGCAAACATTGCCCATAATAGATTCTCATCAAAAAAGGATAAAACTGATTAATAATTAACTAATTAAATATTAATCCATTACACAAAAGCATGACTTTTAGTATAAGTTTCTAACAATCTCTCACTTAGACTCAAAACCATGCTACCACGCATCTCACTTCCATTCCCTTTACATGACTATCAAAAGTCTTGGCATGTAAGCCATTCGTAAAAGGATCTGCTAGGTTGTTTGCCGATGCAATCTTGGTCGCAGACTACATCACCTTTCTATCACGATCGCCAATAAGGTGATACTTATACTCGATGTGTTTTCCTTCTTATGAATCTTTGGCTCCTTCGAGTTAGCAATTACACTACTATTGTCACAATAGATTGAAAATGCTGACTGTATCGAAACTATCACTTCTAGATCCATTAAGAAGTTTTTGAGCCAAACGACTTCTTGGCTACTTTAAAAACTGCCACATACTCGGCCTCCATGGTGGAATCTACAATAGACGATCACTAGATACTCCACCAACTCATGGCTCTACCTCCTAGGGAAAACACATATCTCGATGTTGACTATCTGGAACTCTTATATAACATAAAGTCTTAATCTGCGTGCCCATAAGGCACTAGACTGTCTGACTGGTACACCAACGTATAATCCTTAGTTCTTTTCAAATACTTGAGTATACATTTTATACCAGTCCAATCTTCTTGTCCAGGGTTAGACTAAAATTTGCTAACCATGCCGACAACAAAGCAAATATCAAGTCTAATTCACAGCATAGCATACATGAGGCTTCCTATTTGCTGAAGCATTAGGAACTCCCTTCATTTTCTCCATCTCCTCAGATGTCTTAAGACACTAATCCTTGGATAGATAGACTCTGTGTCTGAAAGGAAGCAATCCTTTCTTGGAATTCGGCATGCTAAAACAGGCAAGGATCGCATCGATATAGGAAGCTTGAGAAGCCCAACATCCTTTGCTTAATCTTGCAAAAATTTAATCCCAAGGATGTGACCGTCTACTCTTAAATCCTTCATATCGAACTGGCTGGATAACCACAACTATACCAAAGATAACACTCTAACATCAAGCTCCGGCGAACAAGATATCATCCACATATAGCAATACAAACACCACCACATTTCCATTGCTCTTCTTATACACACGACTTATCCAGACATTGATCAAAACCAAAAGATTTGATTACTTGATCAAAACGGATGTTCCAAGACCTAGATGCCTGCTTAAGTCCACAAATAGACTTCTTAAGACTGCACAACATGTGCTCTTAATCTTTTGCCAAAGTTCTGCATCTTTATCTTGTAGTGCCTCTTTGTAGTTTTAGGGTTTGACCTGTTGTTCTTCAGGGATCATATCATAAGACTCTCCCAACAGCGTATACCAATTAGGTAAAACAATAACCCTCCCACTACAACAAGGTACTGGTGTGTTAACAACAATTTCATGTGATGTAACCTCTTGTACTATAGGTATTGAAGAAGTCCTGCGTGCGGTCTATTTTCTCTCAATTCTTTTAGAACAATCTTACTACTGGGCTTGTGATCTATGACATAGCCTTCCTCTAAGTATCAAGCATTGGTGCTAACAATGACCTTATGATCCTTAGGACTATAAAATAGAGCAACTTTCGTTCCTCTAGGGTACCCCACCAAAACAAACAAACATTCATTCTTGATTCCAATTTATCTGTTTTCCCTGTCAGCACATGTGCTGGACTACCCCAATTCTGAACATGCCATAGACTAGTTTTCCTCCTAGTCCATAGTTCTTTGGGTGCAGTTGGTACTAGCTTAAATGGTACCAAGTTAAGAATGTACGTTATTGTTTCTAGTGCATGTCCCCAAAATGAATTAGTAAATTTGAATAACTCATCACTGATCTCACCATATTCATAAGAGACCTTTCCTTCTTTATGCTACACCATTATGTTATGGCATACCTATCGCAGACAACTGGGATGTAATCCCTTCTGCTGTCACTAGTTCTTAAATTCCTCCAAAAGGTATTCGCCACCACAATGGGATCGCATTGTCTTGATACATTTATCCAGACAGTTTTCCGTTTCCGGTCTATGCTCCTTGACTTTCTCAAAGCATTTGGACTTACGGTGTATCAAATAAATGTAACCATGTCTTGAGTAATCATCCAAGAGGTATTCACCACCATGATGGGATCACAGTGTCTTGATACATTTATCCGCATGCTTTTCGCTTCCTGGTCTAAGCTCCTTGACTTTCTCAAAGCATTCGAACTTACGGTGTATCAAATAAATGTAACCATGTCTTGAGTAATCATCAATAAAAATATTGAAATACTTAAAACCACCTCTATCCCGGATGTTCATAGGTACACACAGATCAAAGTGAACCATTGACAACGTTTTATTGGCTCTCCCTTTTCCTAGAAAAGGGCATCTTGGTCATTTTACCTTCCAGATAGAATTTCACAGACCGGAAGTGCCTCCACTTCTAATGAACCCAAAGATCCATTTCTAACCAGTCTAGATATTCTATTTAGATTAATATGACCTAGGCGTAAGTGCCAAAGATACGTTTGGTTCAACTTATAAGGCTCTTTTCTCTTATATGGCAATCTATTAGTGTTATTCAATTCATGCAGTTGCATCGTAGAAATGATATGATTAATTATGTAGAGATTGTCATCTAATGAACCAGAGCAGATAAAATGTTTATTTAACTTAATAACCACAGAGTTATTAAAAATAAACCAAATATCCATTTTCAACCAAATTAGAAACCGAAACTAAGTTTCTCCTAATTCAATGATCATAAAGACAATCTCTCAAAATTAAACGCCTACTGCAACTGCTGCTACTTTTGTAGCACTTCCCATATGTAGATAAATCTTTTCATCACTAAGTCTCCAGGTTTCTTGGAAACTTTGCAATAAATTGCAAACATGATTAGTGGCACCCGTATCTACACATCAGGTATTGGTAGATAACACCGCTAAACATGATTCAACTACTAGTGAATAAAAATTTCCTTGATTATTCAATTTATTGAGATAATTCGGATAACCTTCTTCTAGTGTCCTTTCTGCTTATAGTGAAAACACTTACCGTTAGGCTTTTCCACTTTACCTCTAAACTCATAAATTGTCTGAGGAACCGTGGCTTGTTGTTGAACATTTTCCTAATTCTTGTTGCCTTTGGCTAAGAAGTAGAAACATCTTCAACTACACTCACAGTTGTCTATTTATTAACCAAAAGACCCTTAGCTTATTTAACTCTCGTTCAGAAGTTTCGTCAAATAATAAAGCATTTTGTTCATATTGTAATTCAGGCGAAACTGCTGAAAAAACTTGGTAAGCAATCGGAGCACAATACCAACCTGGGTTTCCCCATTGATTTTAGCTCCTGGGATTTCTAGTTCATTCAGAAGACCTATTATCTTCAAAACATAATCCCCTTAGTTGGGTTCCTTAACCAATGGTTAATTTCCCAAATCCCACATTGCAACTTGCCTAGCCGCACCCCAAACCTTTATTTTAGGTTATGCATCATGTCATAGGCAGTTTCTAAAAAACTGATGTTGATGTTGCAATACATTCGACATAGAAGCTAAAATGTAACACCGCACCATCTCGTCAGTTGTAACCTAATCCTTATATATCGGATTTCAGGTTCTATTGCAATTTCAGTGGGTTTGATAGAGCACACCTCAGAGAACTCAAATTTGGTCCCCTAAGCAGTCGACACAAAATCCAGATCCTTTTCTAGTTAATATAATTAAGACCAGTGAATTTGTTTGACAATGTAATCAAGTGGATTGAAAGAGACCATTTTTTGAATCTGCGAATCACATAACAACAATTATGAAGGGCAAAACTTTTTGTATTTCTATTAAATTGGTTCCCTCAACCAGTCTATTAAAAGAAAAACATTAGCAACCCTACACACCGTGAAGAGTATGCCTCGATGGGTAGGTCCACTACTCTTCATCATTCGTGTAGATAGGCACAACCTTTTAATTTTACTATCAAGGCACTAAACCATGCCAAATAAAATTAAATAGCTAATTTACTTCGGTCCTATAAATAAAAGCAGTGACTCAGATGGAGAGGATACTTGTTATTTATAGCTAAGTGTATACCATTACCTAACCTCAAAATCCATTGTTCCGTAATGAACTACCCCAGATGGAGGAGCAATCCATACAACAATTATCTTGGAGTTATCCTCTAAGGAAGTAAGTACTAATGATGCCATAATTAATTTCGTCCGATGGGGAGGAAGGTACTAAAACCAACACACAAAATTTAATTATATCATCTACATACTAGTAATGGAGACCATGGGATTTATACAAAATAAACTCCCTCTCCCACTTAGTAATTTAAAAAATTTGTGAGGGTTATCAAAATTAACATGTTTGCAAAAAACCGTGATCTAGGTCAAAAGCCAAATATTACCATGTTGTCCAAATATGGTAAACTATCACACATGCAAACAAGATGAATATTCAAATATTCATAAAAAGGAAACATAAATAATATGTATCCCAACTATTATGGTCAAAGATGCAATCCTTGAGCAATAAGGAATCCTTTCAGTTTTGAAATCCTTAAGCAGTTAGGAATCCTTCGAGTCTTGAAATCCCTAAGCAGTAAGGAATCCTTCGAGTCTTGAAATCCTTAAGCAGTAAGGAATCCTTTCCAAACTTGAAATCCTTGAGCAAAACAAATGTTGAAGACTTTGATACTTTAAATCAATTAAGGAAACCAAAATCCAACCATACTTAGGCAAGAAAAATCGGATCTGAAATTTTCCCCGAGTAAACTGCACAGCCTTCAGTATTTTGGACTTTTCTCCCTCATCCAAACTCCGATTGAACTGATTCCAATTGGGTTGGATTTGAAATTCAATTATCTACAACTTCTATGAAGAACAGAATTACCAATTCCGACGTTTACTGGGTCAAAAAAGCCTTGCAATCTGACCCTAAAAATCTGAAAAAATTCTGCAACGAGCCAAACATTCTTTTTTCTTGACAAAACTTATCTTTTTGTCAAAAAAAGATTGTTTTCTCCGCATCATATGCCCCATTACAGAATCTATAATCTTACTACAGATCTATATATCTAAAATGATATAACTGAAGAAACAAAGATTACATCAAAAACTAATACCTCCCACATACTACTATTACAGATTACAAAACTAAATTTGTAATCAAAAAACAGTAATAGTAACCACGCATAAAACAATTACAAAGCGTGGGATCCAATCACACAATCAAAAACATGCGTGACCATAATAGTGGGATAATCGATTCTGCAAAACAGACGTTAGAACAAACTAGAACTCTGCAAAACAACAGTTAGCATAATTCTATATCTATGTTCTACAGACAACATGGCTTGTTTAATCCATACGCATGATTACGGCCGGCCTCGATACCCTTTGTTGGGAAACGAATCCCGAACCCAAGAATTGCGTGCAGTTAAACAACAAAAAATAAACACAAACCCTACAAGGCGAATTAGGGTTTACCTCATCCGTCGAACCACCTAACGCCGGTTGACTTGTTTATTTGAGAACTTGGATGACCTAATTCAGTATGCAACAAGTTTTGCTCGACTGTACCTCATGATCTTCTGCCATATTCCCTTATATCTCGATCATGTAGCCAAGTGTGGACTTCTACATGATCTCTTTGTTCTCTCTCTCACAACCTCTATTCTAAATTTCTGAATGACTGTTATGTGACCTAGAGAACATAACGATATATTTATAGGGCTAGAGCAGGGACCTGAGGAGAAATAAATCTGGGCTCCTTGTGTAAATAAGAAAACCTAATCCCACCCAGATTCTATTCTTATTTCACAAATTATAATTCACACCACTAAAGAATTATAATTGCACTCCCATCTTTATCTCGATTATATTTCGAGCTCCACATTATTAAATACTTATTAATCTCCCCACGTTAAGATTACAGATACCCGTTGATTAAATGTCGATTACTAACACTTTGGAGAAATGGAGGGACAACAATAGGACATGTTCCGCCAACAATAACAAGGGAGAATGGAGGAAGAAGAGAAAGAGGCAGAGGTGGTCTAGGAAGGGCAAAGGCTTCTATAAACAGGCAATGGTTTGTAGCTTCTTTTTGTATCCCATTAACTGCATCATATTTAGATGCCTTTGTTATTATGTATCGGGATAATGGTCTTCTAGTGTAAACAAAAACACAAGTACATATAATTTGTTATTCTGTGAATGGCGAAGATATGCAGGTACACCGTACGCATACCTTGCTCACCATTTGTCAAACTATGTGGAGGAAAGTGACTCAAGCATAAGAGGGAAGATAATGATAACCCTTTTTTAGGGAGGGTGAAAAAAATTGCACATATCCACAAGGGTGGCAATGTCACTTCTTACATGTTGAGGGTTTGTCTTAAGAAATTCACAATTGGTTTACAAAAGTATTCTTGAATTACGTGTTTTCACCACAAAAAAAAACATATTTTAGAAGACAAATCTGAGCTTAGAATAATCTCAATTCTAAAAAAAATATGATAAATAATTACTCATAACTAATACCAAACATAATTCGTTATTATTTTCATGCAAATAGGTAAATAAGTTAAGTACTATGGCCTGTATGGATGAGGTGTTATAGGGGGCCATAAATATGGAGGGTGTTATTTATCTCCGGATCCACACATGGAATTGTTTGCTAACAAAAAGTGCAAGGGTGTTATTTATCACCCAGACTAAATATCACTCCTACAATGGCCCGTTTGGATGGGGTCTTAGGTTGGGGCATAAATATGGGGGGGGTCTTATTTATACCCCCATATTTATACCCGGGCCCATGGCTATAGAAGGTTTCGCCAAAAATTAAGTGCAGGGGTGTTATTTATCACCCGGACTAAATAGAGTCCAATTTTGTTCACCTTCCCTAAAAGAAGGTGAACAAAACTTTCTCTCTTATTGGCCAATAAGGGGAGTGGGGACCACTTTTAACCAAACCAACTCAACCCAGGTTTATTTCAACTTTAATTACACTAAACCCCCCCAAATTTCTTCCAAAAATTCTATTCTCTCTCCTCTCTCTCTCTCTCTCTCTCTCTCTCTCTCACACACACACACACACACACACACATAACGTGAAAACTCTCCCCAGTAGAAAAAAAGAACGATGATGATAGAAGAAGAAATTGGAGTCTCCGATGAAATTGATCACCGACTCTAATCCCAGTGAACGCCACCGCCGCCAAACCCCACTACTTCCGTAGGAAGACGTCGTTAAACACCATCACTGTCATCTGATTTTATCAGGTTTGGGTTTGATCTCTCTCTCTCTCTCTCTCTCTCTCTCTCTCTCTCTCTCTCTCTCTCTCTCTCTCTACGAGCCTTGCACAAAATATTAGTTCCTGACTTAAACTCAGGGATCTGGAAAAATTAGGGTTTTGTAAAAGCTCTAATTAGAATGTACTATAATCTAGAAAAATTAGGGTTCTTGAGGAATCAAGTGGTTGACACAAACCATTTTTAATTTCCTAATGACATGTAGAATTTGATGACTTTGTTGTAGAGTTAGCCTATTGATGGCATTTACTTTGCTAGTGATGAGTAAAGAGTTACCCAACGAAGTATGAAGAAATCTAAAATGCTATCCAAGAAAAGAGCAAATAATAGATATTTGGAAAATCACCTTGCTTATGAATAGAAATTGGATGCTAAGTGTTAAATTAATTAGATACTTCATTGATGGTATTTTCCTCAGCCTACAGAGGCTCCATTTCACCTGTATGACGGGCTTTCCCATATTGTGCTTTCTATGAGCTATTGCATAAATCACAAGACAGATTTGGTTTTCTTTTCTGTTTGATCTTTTTCAATGCTCAATTTATAGGGTTATTGTATTGCGATCATGAAAACTTAACTTCTTTGAAATTATGATCACTGAAAAGTAAATGATGTCTTTGACGGAAACAGATTGTGGAAGAGATTATCCAAATCTCAAATATGAGATGGTAAAGCAGTTTGTCGACCTTTTGTCGGAGGAGATGAAGCTGAGGGAGACTGTTAGCAAAGAACATAACCACCATATCAACATTACATTTGCAGAAGCCAGAAGGATAGCTTCTCTATACTAGAAAGAGGGTGAAAATGCAACACTACCACTTCATTGTGGAAGCGAAGAGCCCGTCAATTGTTGTTAACTTTTATCAAGTTGTAGTCTCTATTTAGGAAAATGAAGTTGTATCATGTATTTTGTGAAACCAACATGGAACGTAATTGATTATTTTGTTGAGAAAATGCACAGTGTGGGTTCTAGATTTATGGGATTTTTAATCAGTAGTTTATGTGTGAATTTGGATTGTGAAATATAGGATGACAAATGCCTAGCGTGGGCTCATATTGTCCCGTAAATTTGGCTCCATTTTGTCTATGTGAGACGCTAGACGTCCGGTTAAGCCATAAAACAAGGGAAACTATGCCCAAATTTTTTCAAAAATTGACAAATGAAAGAAGCAAAATTCAGTAACTTGTGCTTTGAGTGCATTTGGTTGCATGGGATACCGAAGTGGCATCCTGTTGGTATCCTTATGCTACCAACCAAACAATATTTCCAACCAAAGGTCATACTACTGCTGCTAAGAGAACAATAGAAACAACATCCCAATCTTGAGAAATGAAGAGACTTTGAAGAGCCAAATTTCTAGTAATGAAAACCAGGAGCCAGCATCACAATTTCAAGGTCAATAAGATCATTTTTTGGCATTGATCCTTGCATTCATCATCTATATAAAAAAAAAACAAGACACATACACGAACACAAGACAGGACACGAACACAGACATGGACACAAGACAGAACACGATACGGACACAGGACACTCCATTAAATAACCAAGTCTTCTACTCTTCAGCATTGTTCGTTGCATTCATCATCTGTAGAAAACTTTGTTGTCCTCCTCCCCAATCTTGCCATTGACTTTCCATTAAGCTAGGTTGTGGTCCTCCCCAAACTTGACTACCCGTTGATTGTCCTCCCCAAGATTGCAACCTCCACGCCACATTTTGTTGCTCCACGTGTGGGACTTGGTTCATACTTGGACGCATGAATGACCCCATATAACCCTGTCGTCCAATGTATTGCATTCCTGACTCGTATCTTTTAATCAATGCCATTGCAATAGTAATAAAAATGAACCAACCAATAACTTACTTGAGATACAAAATAAAAATTCTTACATTCAAAGTAATATTTTCTTGTGCATTTTCAACTTCTTCGACCTCCTGTGAAGGTTGAGATGCTCCTATCATTGCTTCAGTTGTGGAGCCTTTCCCTTTGCCTGAAAGGATAAAAAATAAAATTAGATTAAGGCAAATAACAAGCAATAATGTCATATACTTGCGAGGTTGCAATTATATGTACTTACCCTTTCTTTTACATGAAGCCTTCTTCTTTGGCTGTTTACCTTCTAGTGCACCTCTCTTTCTTTTGTTACCTTGACGACGTTTTCTCTTTGTTGGATCTCACAATGGTGCCTCGTCATCCAAATTTAAGGTTGAATTGGTTTGTGCGTTGGATGCAACATTCTCATTTGCACACCTAGAACTTATCCACGAGTCAACTTTTGCATCAAACTCTAGTAATCCCACCTCAGTTAAAGCAAACACATCTGGAAACTTTGAACTCTTACTGACAATTCTTTGTGAAATTTGAGACAATGCACTATAACGGATTGTGAGTGAAGGGTCATTGTCATTCGGAATTAAATCTCCATGAAGGTCAAAAACATCTTCATCTACAATTGTCCTAGTCCATCTTTTCAAATAATACCGGGGAGGCAAACTCTCATATTGTAAGTCATGGAATACCTTCAATGCATGTGAGCAAAGAATGCCATGGAATTTAAACTTTCAACAAGTGCATGATACCGAATGTTCCAAGCGATTATATGCAACTTTGCGAATTCTTTTCCAACCCACCAACTCTTTAACAATATACGAACCAATTGTCCCATCATCGTTTTCTAATTGCAAAGACAAATCCAAAGTTTGTTGGTATTCTCTTTGGAAAGAGTAGAAAACTTTCTTTGTGTATTTTTCAACAGCTTCACACTTGACATACCAACGAGAAACTAAGATTGGCGATGTTTGTTGTGTCTTATTTTCAGCTTCCCTTTTTTTTTCACGCCTACAAGCTATGGCCTTGTCATATTGATCAACAAACTCCCGAAGAACAAGGGTACTCCCAAAATACTTTTTCAAAAGCTTATTAATGCTCTCACTCCTCTGTGTTGTAGTCATTCCAGCACAAAAATAAGCATGACTATAAATTTGAGCCCACTTTTCTCGAAATTCATACAACTTTTGCAACCACACATTATCGGTGAGCTTAAAATCTTCAAGTAATTTTTTCCATCTCTCTTCAAATTCTTCAATTGTCTCTCCCTCATATATGCAAGCTTTGAATCTTGATGTAAATGACTTAAACCCAACAAAGACTTGGGATAAGTGTTTAGCAGCATTCTGATATATATGCCATAAATACAATCCATGATTAGAATCTGAAAATATAGTACTAACAGCATTTGCAATTGCTTGAGATTGATCCGTAAATATATATACTGGTTTCTTTCCTCCCATGGCCTCCAAGAAAGTGGTTAACAACCACATTACCGCATCCGTTGTTTCATCATCTAATAAACCACATCCAAAGAGTGCAGTTTGTTCATGGTTATTGACACCAACGATTGGTGCACATAACATATCATAATTATTTGTCCTAAATGTTGTGTCAAAACATATTACATCACCAAATAAACCATAGTCTCTTCTTGACTTAGCATCACAAAAGAAAACATGACGTACTTTATTCTCCTCCGTCGTGCGAAAAGAGTAGAAGAAATGCTTATTCTCCTGTTGTTTTCGTTTGAAATATTCTAGAAGACATTGTGAATCGCCCTTTTTTAGAAACTCAGCGCGTTACCTCTGTAGCAAATTATAACAATCAGAGGGAATGAAGTTAAGATACTGAGGACCTCTAGCTTCATTAGACATGTAAGAGTAAATATCTAATTGTTTGAACCCTAATGAGTGCATTTTGTTGATAAGTCCAACTTGGGAAGACTCAATTCTCTTATGAGATCTCAAATAATGGGCAGACTGAGGTGGTACAAGATCATGGGTATGCTCTAATATGAACTGGATTACATGATACTTATCGCCAATGAGTTTAAACTCGAAAAATGCCTTGCACTCAAATCACCGATTTTCTCTTCTTTTTTTGGGAATTCTGATTTTTTGGTATGTCCCTTCACATGCACAAACAAGTACTTGTCGCAAAAAAAAATTTCAATCAGCTTTACTTTTGTTTGTTCTCAACTTCCTAACACTAAAACCAATTTTTCTTGCAGGTCCATTATAAAAAGTGTAAGCCTCATCAGCAATAACGAAAATCATTCCACACTTCAGCTCAACAACCTTATCCTCGTGAACTTTCTTATTAGACCTTGAACCCAGCTTCATAAAATCTTCAAAACTACACTCTTCCATCAATTCTACATGTCAAAATATATAGCTTCAAGCCTCAATGTTTAAACACACAGAGATAAGAAATACAAGAGAAATAACCAATGCAAATACTAAAAGCCAGATTCTGCCCTCTCAAATCGTAGGCACCCAAGAGAATTTACACACGTAAGGACCAAAATCCAACATTGAACATGGACGCAAAAGGTCAAGATAAAAAATCCCCTTTTGAAACAAAAACCCTATTTTTTTTTCAATTGGAAACCAGAAAAATCAATGCAAAGTTCAATAATTATTACTCATACAACAAAATAAAAAGGAAGAAACTACAAAAAAAAAAACTAGAAACTCACTCTAGCCCACGAAGGATATAAATAACCAGAATTTATTATACCTAGAAGGTGTTCAACGGATTCAATATCACCATCTGAAGCTTGAATCAAGCTCTGTTCGACGTGTTCAATTTCATTGGGGACGTCTTCTTCTGTCGTCATCATTCTATTCTTCTCTATAGCAGAGAATGCGTTCTTACGTTAAGAGAGAGAGAGAGAGAGAGAGAGAGAGTATACGTAGAATTTTTCAGCCCAGGGGTGGAAAGAATTTCTGGAAGAAATGGGGGGTTTTAGTGTAATTAAAGTTGAAATAAACCTGGGTTGAGTTGGTTTGGTTAAAAGTGGTCGCCACTCCCCTTATTAGCCAATAAGAGAGAGGATGAACAAAATTGGACTCGACTAAATATCACTCCTACAGGGGTGTTATTTATGGACGCCCCTAGGGGTGTCTATATTTATGACCCCCTAACACCCCCTAACAAATGACCAATGTACCCCTTTTAATACTCCTTCCCATTACTCCTGGTATTACTACCATTGGTGCCAACTCTAGGCTTTTTTTTTTTTGGCTTTGCAATATTCTTCGGATCAAAAAATAAAATACTTTCGCTCGTAGTTTTTTATTTTATTTTCACCAAATTAAACTACTAATATAGATCTTTAATTGTGGTCCAAAAAATGCACATTTGTTTATATCTTTACGTTTTACACCATTAGAGTTGTAAAGATCTTTAAAAAAAAAAAGTAAACATCTAAATTAATTTAATAAAAAAATTAATTTAAAAATTAATTATAATTAAATCTTATAGCTTAATTAGTTATTGAGTTTCAATAATAAATTAATTATTTATTAGATTTATCTAATTAAGAAAACACATGACTAATGCGAATATTCACACAAGGTCAACAAAAGTCTTTTGACAGCTTTTTACATCATCCACCCAAATTTAATCCCCCTTCTTACAAAATCATCCAAACCAAGTACTACTTAATCCCCCCTCCATAAATGTCATATCACTGTGGGGTCACCCTCCATATATATTACCCCATACTATCTTATACCCCCTCCATATTTAATACCCCTAAAACTAATCTGGCATCCAATCAGGCCGCAAGGGGGTTATTTATGGATAGCCCAAGGGGTGTCCGTTTTTAACATCCCCTAATACCCCTGTCAAAATTACCAAAATGCCCAAAATAATACCTCTCTCCTCTCCCTCCTAGCCCAATACCCAAGTCCATCATTCACGTGTAAAACCTATTTTCAGCAGAGGGAGAGAAAGAGAGAGAGAGAGAGAGAGAGAGAGAGAGAGAGAGAGAGAGAAACAGAAAGGCAATTCAGGCAATTTGGTTCGACTTCATCCATCTAGACTCCATTGACCACTCTTCATTCAAGGTACGCGATCTAGGGGTGTACAAAAAAACAATGAACCGAACCGACCCGACGAACCGGTTTTTTTTTTTTTGGTTTTTTTGTTTGGCCGATTCAGTTCGGTTCCTGGAAATTTAAAATTTTGAAACCCAGTTCGGATCTCGGTTCAAAGGGTTTTTTTGATGAACTGAACCGAACCGGTTTTGCGTGTATATCTTTAAAATGCAAGGGATAAGGGTTGAACTCAAGACCTTACGCACGAGAAGGTAAATGCTTAACGACTTGGCTAGCATTCACTTAGTGTCAAGTGCTTGCGACCTTGGATTGTGTCGTAGAAAGTGTTGCCCCAAGCATAGGGCTAGGTCGGAGGTAGCATAATAACCGGTAAGACCGGGTCGAATCCACAGGGACCGAACGCACCTGGCGTGAGAGTTGTCTTGCAAGTGAAAGTTTTAGCCTTAAAGCGGCAAATTTGGCGTTTGGAGTTTGGGGGTGAAATTCTCTTAACTTCGTGAACAACTCGGAAGATTAAAAACGGCAAATTAAACTAAGGCGTAGTCTAGGGGTATTTTAACAACCATAACTTAGGCTAATTCGTTCCTCTCTTGTTGAGATTAGAATTCTTGTAACCATTTGGCAAACATCTAGGTTGACATCGCTCCAAGCATCACACGTGAAAAAGGAGAATCAACCCTTAACTACGAGAGATCAAAAAGATTAACAAACCTAGACTTTGGTACATAAAATCGATCCTAACTCTTTGAACTAGAAATGGTGTTCGATAAAGTGTAGGATTATTGTGCCATTTATACAAACATTTGGATTGAGATCGCCCAAAGCATCACACGTGCCAAGTGGTCAAGCCCTTGGCTACGTGTGATCAAAGAGATTAACAAACCCGAATTTTGATACGTAAAATTAATCCTAACACTTTGGAAAACAAGAGGTGTTTGCCTTTTAATGAGAGAAACCAATTAATCCTAAGTCATGGAGTGTTAATCACCCCATGACCAAGCCCAATTAACTACTCACTAATTATGCTCAAGCTAATCCTAATTAGAAATTTGAAGGAAATAAAATTCATGATTAAACTTGATGTTGATATTGAACCTAAGCTTCCCTACACTTTTAAGCCTTGAGGAATTAACAAACAACAAATTTAAACTAGTGTTTCTTAAGGAAGAAGATGGAAAAACAAGAACAAGATTTAACCGGTAGAAATGCAAATAAACTAGATTTATATGTAGAGTCAATAATTACAATACAGCGCCCTTGTACGGTTGGAGGGACTTCCCCAATTTTCTAAAAATACTTGGAAAAATGCCACGCCGAACCAATTTTCAATTTGAAGCAAAAAATGTATTCCTCACCTACCCACAATGCCCATGTCCAAAAGAACTTCTACTAGAACTCTTACTCTCACTACTCCAACTAGCCTACCAACCCTACTACATCCTAGTTGCCCGAGAGCTCCACCAAGATGGAAACCCTCACCTCCATGCCATGGTACAATGCACCAAAAAAATTGAAACAACAAACCCTAGGTTTTTCGACCTAACAGCAACAAACGGTCAAATCTACCATCCTAAGACGGAAACTCTCAACTCACCAACAGCAAGTCGAAACTACATACAAAAAGACGGAGATTTCATCGAACATGGAGAATTCTCGTCAAAGGGGAGGAGCCCCTCAAAAAATAGAGACGCCCTATGGAGGGATATTTTGGCTGAAGCAGAAACAGAAGAGCAATTCTTCTCTCTTTGCAAAGAGAGATGTCCCACAGATTATGTTATAAGATATCCCCAGTTAAAAACATTTTCTAGGGACCATTACAGAAGAGAAAGGCCCCTTATACAAGTCCTTTTTAATTTATTTCATTTTCTTCCTGAAGAACTAAAACATTGGGCCGAACAAAATATTTTGTTAAATAGTATGCAATTTCGCACAATATGAACTTTGTCAAAATTGCGGATCTCACTATACAGTGAAGATGACTGGATTAGATTAAAGCTACATAAAAATGAAATGCCTGATTTTTATGCTAACGAACCAATGCTATTTGACTCTAACAGGAACCAGAACAGCGGCCAATCCGCCCAATCTCCCTCTACCTCGAAGGACTGTCAAGAACAGGAAAAACCGCCTGGGTCAGAAGTCTCGGACGACACAACTACTTCTCAGGCAGAATAAGTTTCAAGGATTACGACCAAGAAGCATGTTACAACGTCATCGATGACATCAAATACTCCACAAATCAAATCAATTAATGAAGAATCTAGTTGGTCACCAAATAGATTTCAACGTCTTCATTAAGTTTCAGCCGGCACCTATTAATTAAAGGCGGAATACCGTCTATTATCTTAGTTAATGGCGGCAAGCCAGCTTGGTTAGATCACGATGTCCCCAAAAATGAAAAGAATGGTTTGATGTTAATGTAACCACGGTGATGATTAATGAAAAATTTTATTAATATATTATTTCTCCAAATCTCTCATTTAGTTACAACATTTCCCTTGTCGTCAACTATTACATCTTTTCAATCATCACATTTTTTGACACTCATTATTACATTCCGTAAAACATCAGAAAATTCCTGAGGATCCATAACAACAGATCCTCTCCTATCAACTTCATCTCTTCTAGCACCAACTTCCGAAACAGATGGTCCAGGATCAAGCTTTGTAAAGCTAACACCACCTCTAGGTACATCAGCCTCAGATACATTAAGACGACCTCTACGTTCTTCAACAACTGATCCACTTTCTCCAAAACATCCTAATAACATATCGTTCCTCTTTTCTGGCAAACGCAATGACATAGTTCGGGACAAAATTGGAACAACTTTACTAGGAGCACAATGTCATACATCAACATTCTCTCGGGTGTATTTTTTTGATAACACCACAATAGATGGCGGTCTCATAGTTTGCTCATCCGGCATCTCGCTAGTAGAATACTTCAAATACCCCTTCATTTTACAATAGGTGACACCCCTTTTAATATTAGAATTTTCGATGCGATACTTAATTACCCACGGAACCTGTTTCTCGTTAAGCGAACAATATCCATTCCCGTAGTAGATTAACTCGCACTGACAATCCACAGGGAATGCAAAATACGCTTGCAGACTATCGTTCCCATCTAACCTCCGATCATAAACATTGACCCTAACAAGACCATTTGCATTGGGGGCACAAAGGGGTGAATATTTTATCAATATTTTATCCACTTTAATACTGTTTTTACCCATTCTTAACCTCAGCTGTGAAAACAAATTAGGCAACGCAAGTTCGATACAACTGAAATCACTTGTTGAAACACCTTCCCGATTACTGAACCGACGGGAACCGGGACAAACTGAACCGAAATCTACACAACCGATTTTGGTTCTGTTGTATCCCCTAACCGATTTTTCCCAGTTCACTCCAAAACGCCAAAGAACCGAACTGAACTGAGCTGGTTACAGCCCTAACGCGATCGATGGCTGGAATTTTCGATCTCCAGTTCTTTCTTATTGTCTGTAATTTGTAGATCCATGTTTGTTTTGTTCGAAAAACTCCATGGACTTGCGGGTTGTGTTTATGAGTGTTCGAAATACTCGATATATGGGCTCCAAATACTCGATCTCTGCATAAACCTCTACCCAAAGAAAAACAGTTATACTTAGATGGAAAAAGTAGTACCTTGCGCTTTCATTTTTCCAAAAGTTTTCTTCGGCCTAACATCAGCTAGTTTAATCCTTTAGTTGGGTACCTTGACTAGTTTAATTTTTTAATTGGGTTCCTCAGTAGCTCTTTTCCTGGTTGTAGGACCTTTTTTTTTCGAACAGGATAGTTGTACTTGTTGTAAAGCATGTTTTAACAAGACAAAGGAAAAAAAAATACCATACTAAAAAATACATGCATGAAAAGCACCATTTGGAATTGCCAATAAAATAAAATAAAATAAAATGTAGAATTTTGAATTTCTGTACTAAAATACCATACCAAAACAAACAAATAATAAACTTACCCAAATATTTTTTAAAGAATTACTCTAAGGTCCATTATAGCTTTTTGTAACATGACTAGTCCACCTCTTAGTTCCATAACTCCTCTAATCCACCTTTTTTGAAATTTCTAAGGTGTAAGGTCCACTCTCCATTTTTAATAGACAAATATACCCTCACATTAAATTTAATACATAACATACTCTCGCTGAAAGTTTATTGGTGCCGGAAATTTACCGGCGCCGGAAAAGTTTGCCAATGCCGAAAAAGTCTCCGAAAAATTGGATTTCACTGGAAAAATCGCCGGCGCAAATAACCATATCTGGAATCGCAAGAGATGATTATCTGGACACACATGATGTGGTTATCTTGATTCGCAAGAGGTGATTATCTGTACTCATAAGATGTGGTTGTCTGGGCATATTTTTGTTTAAAAAACTTACTTGGGATCAAGTCCTCTACCACCCACCACTACAAGGTAGCAGCACAAACCCTCTGGTTTTAACATAAAATTTTACTAGAAATTTTACTGAAAATTGACTAAAACAAAAAAAAAAAACCATTTTTTCAAAGCGGAGATGGTTATCTAGACTCACAAGAAGTGGTTATCTGGACTAACAAAATGTGGTTATATGGACTGTATCTTTTTTTTAAAAGTCTACTGTGATCAAAACCTCATCCACCCAACCACCATTGTTGTATTTATTTATTCATAGTGCACCAAAGCACACTTTCTTTAATGTAATGAGGATTGGCTTTGGTTGTGGACTTGCATGTCCAAAAAAAAAAACAAAAGAAAAAGCATTGGGAGGAGTAAAAAAACATTACAAATGGAAACAAACAGTAAAAGACAAACCCCTGCAAGGATGCAAATAACCACCACACTCCACGTTTACTATGCACAATTCCCACACTCAGGAGCCAAGCACGTGATGACTGTAGTGGGAACTTTTTTTTTTGCAAGGCAAAGAAGATTTTATTAATCTTTGGAAATAAATTACAAAGATTAAAGGGGGGCCAAGGCAAATGCATCACAGCGCGAGGAAGCATTCCAGCAATGTTAGCACCTAACCACGTGACAATCATATGCCGCCAAGGACCTAAAGGGAAACGAAATGATGACAAGATGTCAACCAAAATTACATCCCAAGAACAACAATAACAAATGCTGCCTAAAGTGAACAAAATAAAAAGCCTCAAAAGCAGCAGCAGCAGCGACCTTAGCAATTTATCAAAACCTCATATTAGCAGCCACCCTGATTATCAAATAGAAGCATGGATGCATCCAAAATACCCAGAAAACAGAATCAAACAACAGCAAATGAAACCCCACAAAACTGATTTGAAACCTTCCCCAAAAGCCCTTGCAAACCATTTGAAACATGACCAAGGAAATTGCAAAGGATTGCTCAGCAATTGCAGCTAGACCACAATTCAATTGCATGTCAAGATTTCTCATATGCAGCAGAAAAAACATAAATGACAAACCCAACTTATCAAAATTTGAAAAACAGAAAATAGACTCATAATTAAGAATTTCCAAAGAGGTTGTAGCAAAAACTGGTAGCCGCAGCATTTGGAACCCACCAAACTCACCGACAAAGCACACGAGATATTCCAAGCGTCAAGGAACAACACCGACCAACCTATGCAAGATTAACATCCAACTCACAAAACTCTCAAAAGCAATAGCCAACCAAAAAGAAGCATCATATTGCAACAGAAAGTCCCACAAATATACCCCAACTCAGCTTTAAACACTCGAAGAGATTCACAAACTGACTTGTGAAACTTCCCTAAACCAATCCTTCACTTTGAAGATTGAAGCAAACAAATCCCAGCAACAAAGGATACTCATGAACCGAGTATCCATGTGTATGGTAACATCAAAAAAGAACCACATCTAGACTTGTATTTAGCTCTTTGGAATAGTGTAAAGTCGTCAAAATCTGCAACTACAAAAAAATTTGCATCCAATAACATATCATATTTAGCAAAATTCATATTTGATCAAACCAATGAAGACCATGTTGAATGCTTTAAACAAAAAAAAAATTCTTGAGCCACATCAAAGTTGACAATTAGCCTTGGCTTTGTTCAGGGCTTCCATCTCAACTATTTTGCTCACCACCTCCCTCTCATCACCATCATATCTAATACCAAACAATTTGTTCACTTCCCAAATAGCCTTTGCTTCATCAAGCAAAATTCTATTTCTATTATTAATCCCACCTGAAGATATTGATGCGGACAAAGCAGCAGAGGCCACAGCAGATCTAAGCAATACACATTTGTTTTTATTTCTTCTTCCTTTGATGGTGCCTTTGTCCACTTTAGAGTAACCCAAAATTTCGTTGATGTTTTTCCGCTTACTTTTTCCTTTTATTCCTTGAATTGCAGCTTGAATCGAGAGCTTCTTTGCTTCAAAGTGATTGTGTTTCAGCTCTTCCTCAATGATAGCATTATCATTGTGCTCCAGGTCTTCAATTACCACTTCTTTGTTGTCTTCGGTATTAAGATTTCCTCTATTTAATGCAATGGGGAAACTATTATCTTCTATGAACATTCCTTTATTAACACCTTCTAGCTCATTACTAACATATGCCTCTTGGAATTCCAAAAGGTTGGGTGTATTTATTATTGGTTGTTCGTTCATTGAAAGGCCCCCAAAGCTATCAACCACCATCTCATTACCCATTATTGAGTTTTCAGATCCGAAAGAAGTGTTTAATGAGTCTAAATTAGCAACATTTTCATTATTAATTGGCATGCCTTCCTCTTCTTAATTCACTTTTGAGAACACCATTTCATCATCTCCCACATTAGAATGAGTCCAATGTTTAGCTTCCACATCAGCTAATTTCTCTCTGATTAAATCACTATTATCATCTTCTCCTTCAACAGTTACAAATTTTTCCAAAGCCAGATCAGTTGGAATATTGAAAAAACTTTGCTTGATGAATTTGAAAGTTTCTTCTTCAACCACTTTAACTGAATAATTAACATTATCAACCACTATATCCATACTTCTTTCCAGTTTATCTAACTGTCAGTGGCAATAAGAATTTTTGCTTTAACAAACGATGTTTCCTTAAGGGTGGTATCATCAACTTGTAAAAATTGACCCCATAAGTTACCAATATCCTTAAAACTTGAGTATGAAAAAGCATGCAGGGGCATACCATAACATGATAACCATACATACCTTTCTTCCTTAGCTTGATCTCCATTCCATTGCTTGATTTCCTCAACCCAACTTGAAATCAATTTTTCTTTTATCACCAAATCTCTAGTTACCTCATCAAGAAAGATAATGACGACGTATCTTCCCCCAATTGGCTTAATTTTTACTTTCTGAGCTCCTTCCCATTTGAATATATATCTACATCTTTAGTAGTAATCAGTCTTTTGATTTTTGAAATTGCAGTTCTACGGAACCAAACATTCCCAATTGGCTGCACTATGATGGCACCCTTGCGAGGATTTGTAATTTTCTCGGTATTAACTTGTTCATTTCTCTTTTCCCCTTTTTGCTTGATTCAAGCAAACCCTTTTCTCCTCCAAACTTCTCTGCCTCTTTCCACAGCTAGTGATTTGTGATTATTTTTTATCCCCTTTTTCGCGTGCAAGGATTGTTGATTGAAAACCTCCTTTTCTTTTGGTAAAAGTTGGGGATTTTTGCTCAAGTATCCATATCCCTGATTATACTGGGGATTCTACTTCCATTGTTCTAATCTGTTTGATCTGCCTTTGTTGAAGAACATTTTAGGGCCCTGATCATCCACTTTCCTTTGAAATCTAGCAAAGTTGACTCTCAATTTCAGGCCCCAATACCATGAATAATTGATCTCTGCGACAGTCTTTTCTGCATCTTCAATCTTAATGAATCTCACAAAGCCAAAATTTCTCCCCGAAATTTCACTTTTTTATTTAGAATAAAAATTTCTCTAATTTTCCCATATTTGGAGAAGAGATTGTAAAGCCAAATTTTTTTTATCTGCTCAGGAAGATTATCTACGAAAATAGTAGCAGATTGATGGTTGTTCATGATACCTTCTACTTAAATCACACTACGAACCTGAATGCCAAAAGTTAGTGAAGAGAAAACCTGGTAATAAGTTCCTTTGAGCCCTAGAACTTGAAAGCCCCTGTGGAAACCAATCTGATCATCCTGATGTAGTTGTTTCGATCCAAACTTCGACGGCTATCTTGAAATCTGATCTAGATCTTGAAAGCTGCTCTCTCTGCCCTCCGTTCAACTCATTTGTGCAACAAATGTAACTGTAGTGGGAACTTGATAGCCTCTTTTTATCTTCTCCTCTCCAACAACAATAAAATACAGGCAAAATACCGCAGCGTGTTCATTTTCTATCATCGATCGACAATCCATTTTTTCAAATTCAAACCAACAATACTTCTTCTCTTGTTTCATCTACATCGCCCCGACGACTAAATGTACAGGTGTTTCACGGTGAATTGTAAAAACGTTTCTCTGGATTGCATCGCAGCTTAGACCTCACGCCAGTGGCCATTTTTGAGGTATCCGACCTCTGCCTCGGCAAGCCATCGCTGAGGTCTCTCCCTGCCTCCGCCGTCATCAATGATGCCATCTCCGCCATCAAATCCTCCTCCGATGAGCTGCCACTAGTAGTGGTGTCCGACCATGACGCTCAAAGAATAAAAGCGAAACTCCATCGGACAACTTCAAGCGCTTAGAGAGCTCTCAATGGTCTCAGATTTATCAACAAAATGACTGAAAAAGCCAGACGTGGACGAGAATGAAAATCAATCTCTCTCCCTCCCCCTTTCACCATCCCAGCACCTCAATATCGCGTACCCCCATCTCTGGCGAACCCATGTCCAAGCCCCATCTCCGACGAATGACTGAGAATGAAAAAGAATTAATTCTCTTCTCCCCTCACGTTCTCTCTCTCTCTCTCTTGCTCAATAATCCCCAAAACAACCCAAAGAAGCTATCAAAGATCCAAATGTGTCTCTATTTCAAAGTAGAAAATAGCTTTGATTTTGAATTGAAAGTGTGAGAGTAGCTCTGTTTGGTTCTTGGGGAAAGGAAGAGAAAGGGAGAGAAAATTAAAAAAAATTCCCTTCCTTTGTTTGGTTCTACAAAAAGAGGAAGGAAAATATTCAAAACCCTATTTAACTTTCCTCCCATTTTCTCTTCAATTTTCTGTAACGACCCGAATTTTCATAAATAAAAATTTGGTTTAAAAATATAATTAATTATTTTAAATTTCGATTTATCGGAATATTTTTCTATTTAAATGTTATTTAATTCTTTTAATTTGAATAAATAAAATTCTAGCCATGTATATGAGCATACGAGACCGAGTAAACACATCCGTTACACTACCGTAGGACCCGGGGACCCAGTTTAATACCCAAAACTTACCCAACCACCATTTCTACCCTAACCAACCACCTGGTACCACCTAGTATCATCACCTACCCACCTAGAAACTTGGTGTTAACCAAGTTAGAGAGAGAGAGAGAGAGTTCAGTAGAGAGACAGAGAGAGAGACAGAGAGAGAGTTGGAGTGTGCATGCGTGCATAAAGTACACTTCACATGCAAGATTCCTTGTTTGCTCACTTACACAAGCAAGTTAAGGATTTTTAGGGTAACCACCTAAGCCTACATTTTGTACCCAAACTAGTAGAATAAGCCTTGTTATTTTGGTAGTAACCTATACATACCCACACAATACATGTATTTTGTGTATATCTAACCCTATAAACACCCCATAACCAAGGTGACAATACAAAAACCTACACAATTAAGAGCATATTTTCACCCACTACTACATTCCACCTTACATCAATGTACTTCCCCCAAGATTCCCCCTTTGCTTGCAAGAAACAACCTAATTCTAGCCTAAAACCTAGGGAATCTACTAGTGTACTTACCATGTGTCATACAAACACCACTTATTCCCCCCACACACACACACACACAAAATTTTCGGCAAGTGTGTGTGTGTGTGCCGTGAGGTAGAGAGAGGGAGGGAGGTTCCATGTTATCTATAAATAGCCACCTATTGTGCTTTGAACCACCTTTGTGCTTTCCACAATTATTTGTCTCTTTATTCCCAACAAACCACCAAACTTCTACCACTTTCTAGCCACCTCATTTAGGTTCTATCTAGCCATTTACTAAGCTATTTAGTGATCAAGCTAGGAGCCCCCACACCAAGGATAAGCTTTTCGGCTTCCGGTTTACACCCGGAAAACAAGGAAGTCTACTATACTAACCTTCTAATTAGCTATTTCTAGATTTATTATGATGTTCTAATAAACTTTCTAAGCATGATTTTAAAGTTCGATTGGGCTAATTTATGCATGCATTAAATTATTAAGCATGTTACATAGTGTTTAAGAAAGAGAATTTCAAGTTGAAAGAGTAACAAGAATGTTAATGAGGTTCTAATTAGAGTAGTTCTTCATGAAATTAGAAGTGGGATTAGTAAGATTAAAGTGATTAGAAGTTGATCAGAAGTTATATATTTTTCTAGACAAGCTTCTAGCGTGATTATGTTAACCTTTCATTGAAGAATTAGTTAATCATTATTGATTTAATAAATGGTTATTGTTAAAAATGATTTTTCTTAAAATAATATGTGTGCTATATTTAGTGAGAAAATTGTTACTTACTAAAAAGAAAGAATAAATACACTATGGGAATATTTGTAAGAAAGTATGATATTTTCGATAAATAAATGTGAAGAGAGAATTTCTACAAAAAGCCTCCTAGAAATGTTTTCACTAAATTATTATAAGTATAATTTATGGTCTTAATGAAAAGCAAAGAAATATAGAGAGTTGATGAAATTTTCTAAAAAGAAAATTTTTACTAAATAAAGAAAGAGATGATTTAAATGAGTTTATTGGAAGAAGAGTTTCATAGAAAATAAAGGGTATACTTCGGAGAGATGGAATATTTTGAAAGGTCATAACTAGTAGAGTTAAAAAATTTATAAGAAATTTCTAGAAAAGAAGTATACGTTTAAATTATTTTAGAGGGAGCAAGTTGACTAGTTGTATTTCCTTGGAAGAGATAAAAAGAAAAGATAGAAAGTGAGGTTTTGATGTGAAAAGAGATTGGGAGATTTAGAAATATTATTCTGAAGAAAGTTGGTGAAATAAATGTGTGATTTTATGTGAGAAATTTTTTAGAGGAAATATTATATCTTAGAGAATGAGTGAATTTCATTGTATGATTTTATGTGGGAAATGTCTATTTGAAAATATATGAATTTTAGAAGAAATTACGGAATATTGCATGGGCATGATTTGAGCATGTGGCGTTGAGCACGTACATGATACGTTACGACACCGGATTTGAAAATTTTGAATAACAATTGACGGGAAAATGAAAATGAATTTTTGAAACGAGAAACAAGATTTTTGGGAAATGGAATAAAATGAAATTTGAAAATGAAATGTGATGAGATGAATTGTTACCACCTCAAGTTCGCGGAAAGAACTTGAAGGAATGGTCGTGATCTTGATAGTCTTGGCGAGGCGCCACTTCCAGCCATTAGCGGAGAACTTGGATGTTTGGGCTAAGCATGCACAACACACGGTGAATGGACCTCATAAACAGACTAGTTAAGTTCAGTGATATGAGACGGTCGGGACTGTGTTGTGTGAGTCGTGGGGTGGACGAATTGTGCAAACAGGCTGTTAAGATCGGTGATGCACGACGGCCGGGACCTCGAGCGGAAAGGTTGGTACCGTCAGCTAAAAGGAGGCGTAAACGGACCGACAACTTTCAAGTGGTGGGAGATATATGAAATTTGAAGAATAATGCTGAAAGAGGCACCGATTTTGAAAAAAATAGATTTTTGGGAAATTATTGATAAATGTGTTAAGTCTGAGATAACTGATTAAGATTGTTGCGAGATATGACACGTGACAAAATTTCGAGATACCGAATCGAGACATTATTTTCTGCGCATGTTTACTCTGATCCGCATTGACACGCATGGTGCATTATATGGTTACTGCTCATAAGTTACATGTACTGTCTTTACACATTGTTCTAGAATTGCTACTTAGAAGTTTAGTGTAGTGAACTTCTAGGTTTTGCTCATGGTGTTACACTCTTGTGACCCTGGCATAATACCATGATGTTGCATGTCCGACTCGGACGTATTATGTCAAATTTTCTAGATGGACAGAGACAATATTGTGGAGACCGGTCCTATGGAGCAGGGAACGTTGCCGGAGTGGGGAATGACCCGGCGCAAGAATAGACGTCGCCCTAGAACCACCCCAGTCACTATTTATATAATGATTACGTATATTGTAATTTGGATTGAAGTTTAAGGATTAAACTTAATTATGGTTGTAATAATAATATTTAACATGTCCAAATTTTGGGGGCTTACATTTTCCCTCTAATTTCCTTCTTAATTATTTTCTCTTATTTTCTCCCTTTCTTTCTCTAACTTCGAAACACACCCTAAATTTCTATGCATGTGTGAGATTAATTTCTGTTTCCTATAAATTTCCTCTTCTTTTAAAGAAAAATTTAATCGAATCCTCTTCAATTTGATCCGGGTTGGAACAACAATACTCTCCTTATCAAATAACTCCAAAAATTATGAAGATAAATTAAAATCATCAACAGATTGCCTAACAATTGACACTCACGCTTATCACAACACCAACGAAACCCCACAGCAAACGAAAGAAGAAGGTCTTGGTTTTGATCAGTCTTCCAGATGAAGTCTCCGTGCAATTTTTTGGTGTATGGACTGGGACTTCACAACCTCATGTGGACTGAGCTTAGCAACGGCAACCGCCTCGTGTTTTTAAAGATATCGGGGCTGGCCGGAGTTGAGCGGGGAGGAGATAGCGCTAGTTGGACTTAAAAGAGGAGAGTACAAGAAGAGAGAGATTGAGTGAGATGGAGAGGAGGGAAGAGAAAGTGCAACTTTAAAATTCTAATCTCAGCCTTTGATTTCAAAGATTGAGATTGAGCGTCTTTTTATGGATTTTTTTATATGTTCCCTAAACGCCCCTTGATATTTGGTTAACTGATCAAAGTAATGAAGTTGTTAACAAAATATTAAAAAAATGGATGACTTGTATCATCGTTATAGATTCGGAAGGTCCACAAATACCTTGGACATAGCCCAACAACCCCTTTTGAGAAACCAATAAGGATCCTTTTCTAGAACTAGCAAGAAAACAACTCAATTGTCAGACAAAAAAATTAGGAAAATATGCAGTCTATTGGAGAACAAGGTCTTACTTTTTTTTAGTTATTGGTCGCAATTTTTACATCAAATGCTCCACACCAATAAGAAGAATCAAAAAAGTATAAAAATAGATAGTAAATTGAAAAAAAACCCATCTAAAACCGCTAGCGTTAAAAACGCTAAAAGTGTCTTTTTCAAACTTCTTTCGTATTTTAAGAATTTTTCAACTTTGTTCAGTATTTTTATATTTTCTCGATTTTCATTTATTAGATGAACAGCTAATACAAAACTCGAATCTAACAAAAATTGAAAGAAAGCTACCAAATGGGCCAACATTTTGACTAGGTAGTTTACTTTTTTTGTAGTTTTCTTTCAATTTTTGTTAAATTCGACTATTCGAGTTTTGTATTAGCTGTATGTCCAATAAACGGAAATCAAGAAAATATATGAGTTTTGTTAATGTGAGCCTAATAGGCACATAATAAGCACACATTCTAATACACATTTTATATATTTCGATACACTTATCACACATTTCAATCCTTTTTTTCAATCTTAATATGGTCTCCTTTGGGTAAAAAACCGATTTTTAGTTTTTTTATTTTTCTATTTTGTCTTTATTCAAAAAAAAAATTGCATTCGTTAGTTTTGAAATAAAATTTTGCGATTTCTGAATTCCTCTCGACGAAAAAAATCTAACAAGTATAAATTTATGGTCAAAACTCAAAATTTTTGGAATAAAGCCAAAATAGGTGGATTATTGGTCAATTGGTTAATAATCCACCTATTTTGGCTTTATTCAAAAAAAATTTGGTTTGACCATAAATTTATACTTGGTGAATTCATCTCATCAAGAAGAATCAAAAAACCACAAAATCTTTATACAAAACTAACGAATGCAAAAAAAAATTAAATACAAACAAATAAAAAAATCAAAAACCCAAAAATTGGTCTTTTCATGTTCGTTTACAAGTTTTGAGCCAGTTTTGATTTTGATGACATCATCATTTTTCTCATTTTTTTCTCTATCTTTCTCCACTTATTACACATGCTTACATCATCAAAACTAAATTAAAACTCTAAACCAAACACAAACATTTTCCTTAAAAGTCATAAATGGCACCTAGCTTGGCGTTAGAATCTGTCCGATGATTGGCTGCCCCTGGCCCTGGGCATTCTGTCCTGCTCGAATTTATTGAGGGTATAGCCCTTGCCCCTTCGAACCCCAGCAGGAAAACCCTAGCCAAGCTCTCTCTCTCTCTCTCTCTCTCTCTCTCTCTCTCTAGAAGGAGAACAAGATGTCGCACTTCGGAAGAGCTGGCCCTCCAGACATCAGTGACACCTATTCTCTTCTCGTCCTCAACATCTCCTTCCGTATATACCCCTAGACCTTCCCCCCAATTTTGTGTTCGTCCTCGTTTCCATTGAAATCATTATTCTTCGATTTCGCTGATAATTATTTTTGTTCCATTTTGTTGCAATAGGAACCAGTGCAGATGATTTGTTCCCTCTATTCGACAAGTATGGCAAGGTCGTCGATGTCTTCATCCCAAGAGATCGAAGGTTTCCAACTCTTACCCACGTTACATATGTACAACTTTACAGATCTCTAGATGTAGACTACTTTGAGTGATAACACTAAAAACTTATCTCCAATGGCGTACCTTTTTTCTTTTTGCCTATCGTTTTTTAGTTTTTACTCTTTTCTTACCCAACTGAGGGAGACCCAATTCGAAACCCTTTTTCTGAACATCTCTTTTCACTATCTTAGCACTAGAAGGTTGTATTGTTTACACATGTTTCGGATTGTTGTGTATTGTGGATTAGTAGGTATAATAAAGTGGTGTTTAGTCAATTACTCAATTTCCCTAGTGTAACCACCCAAATGACAAGTTATAAGTTGTGCATTAACTGATTTGGGAGAGGGGAATTATTGGAATAGTAAAACTATACCCAATCTCGAAAAAAGAAGACACCAAAGATGGGTTCACCCTATCTATATTAGAATAGAAATAGATTTACAGAATGTGCCGTTGTGACTAAAGTTTTGGAGGGAAAACCTAAAACACTAGTTTGGATGAAAAAAAAGGTCTAGCATTTGTAGAAGGCCTGCCCAAAATAGAGCTTTCAACCCAAATTTTCACCCAAATATGGGTAAAAAAATGGGTTAGGGGCTTAGGGCTGGAGAGTTTATTCCATATGGATCTTGCCTTATAGTTTCCAAAATTCTCTAGTTGGTATATTGTTGTTTCTGGCTTGTAATTTAACTGGGCTGCCATATATAATGTCACTGTATCTATGTCTAGGATTCACTTGGTTTTTGCTTGCTTAATTTTCATGAAACCAATCACAAGCAGGGAAAATGTTAATCAAAAGTGCATCTTCTATTGCATTTCTCTATGATTTCTATGGAATTTTATATTGATTCAGGACTGGTGATTCCCGAGGTTTTGCATTTGTTCGGTACAAGTATGCTGATGAGGCTCAAAAGGCAGTCGATAAGCTTGATGGTAAGTTGAACTCAGGAAAACGTATCCCAAAAAACATCAGCAGTGTTTTGTTTATAATAACATGTATCGAGAAGTCTGGAGGTGGGTGTTTATACATTGGTTTGCATTTTTTCAGGACGAGTTGTTGATGGCAGAGAGATAATGGTTCAATTTGCTAAGTATGGACCAAATGCCGAGCGAATGTGAGTCAGAACTGTAGTTATTGTTATATTTTTCTGTGTGTCTGCTTAGAACACCTTTTATGGTTTATGGATTTCTTTGTCATGGATCGAGTCGCTATAAATTGTTGTAAGTTCCTTTACTTCGAGGATTTTAGCATCTCAAAAGTAGAACAACTGAGTTTTTTAGTTAAGTGATGAAGTGGTCTGTATTATTTTGGCTTCAATAAGAATGCTACGTGGCAGGGGCTTGTTTTTCGCCCCCATAGAGGACCATGTTACTCTAATGCCATTTGTTGAGCATTGTATTTCTGTTTGTCACTTGTTATGACAAGGTTTTCTCATGGTCTGCTCTATGTCTACTGCAGTAAGGTTCACCAATCTCATACGTGTATGAACGTTACCCGCATTCCTTCCTCCTTTCCCTATTTTTTAATCTAGTCTTGACATTCTTTCTGTAGTTCTGGCTTGGTCCACCATGGGGAGGTCGGGACAACTTATTTAATGGAGAACTAGGCCATTGTCTTAACTAACCTTGACCTTTACTTCTATTATTTTGGAAATGGTACATTTTATGCTTATTTTGACAACTTATGTTTCCTTTGTTGGATATGTTTGACCAAGTGACATAGTTTTGCTTTCCAGCCATAAAGGGAGGATAGTAGAACCAGTATCAAGGTCAAGAAGCCGGAGTCCCCGACCAAGGTATGCATATTTTTTTCTCAGTGAATGCTGATGATGTGAGAGTAAATGCATCTCGTAACCAAATTGCCTCATGCTTTTACATCGGAACATCTGTGGTTATGGTTGATTTTGCAGCTATAGCTGTTAACTAATCTTTCTGAGTAGACTAGTTCCTAATATTTTTCCCCAACGTTGGGATACTTGAAATTTCTCTGTTAATAATTCTACAATGGCAATGATGTTTACACATTATAGAGCTAGTGGACTTGGATGTTTTTTAATTATTGATTGCTTGACACGAAGATGATTATTACTTCAACATGTAGTTTCACTAACCATTACTTCAACAGCTAGTTTTAAAGTAGCTAGGCACTAGTCGGACGGCATTGCACCGACTAGCCCGTAGGCCGATTAATTGGGATTAATCAATACCTAGAGATTAGTTTTTCATTTTTTTAAATACTCTCCACTCCCTCCCCAAGTTTTGGGTGAGTAAAACAACACAAGTAGAACAAAACATTAAAAAACGTCCAAAATGAAAACATTGAACATTCATCCATCTATCTATCCCATCAAAATCAAACATATCAATATATATTAGATAGAGACGTGGAAACTAAATACAATCAAATAACTAATTAATCTATAAAGCAAAGTTTAATTTTCATAGTTCCAACCAAATGAAACCATGTAGTACCTTACATAGTTCAAAATCAAATAAAAACTTACTAGAAAATTTTTAGTCATTTACTCTTCTTCTTTTCTAGATCCCCCCAAAACTCCTTGTAGTACATTACCACAACAAATAACGCCCTTAAATTTAAAAAATCACGTATTTAACCGCTACTAATCCCGCTAGCAGCCTAATTATCTGATTAATATCACCGAGCCTATTAGTCACTGTCTAATCCTGCCCAGCCGCCTAGCTGAGTGGTAAGCGATTAATCCCGCCTAGCCGATTAGTCTCTGGCTTATCCCGCCTAATGGTCAACTAATTGTCCTGGAAACTAATTAAATGCCTAGGCCTCTAGTCGAGATGGCCGGGCTCTGCCTAATTAAGCCAATCGAGAACAGAGTCAATAGGTAGTTCCACAAACCAGTACTCCAGTAGTTGGTTTGCACTAGTATTGTGGGAACATTACCTTTTATAAATAAATTTAAAAAAAAAAAAAGAGAAATACTAGGGGTTCGTACTCTGACATATACCCTGCCCTTAACCATTGGATTTTACTCTCCTGGCGCACACGCATAATGGGGAACTACATGGCAAACAAAGTTGACCTGCCACTCATTGGCCTAGCTACATTCTACGGGTGATTTCTGCATTTTAGTTGATGACAATCTCTCTCTCTCTCTCTCTCTCTCTCTCTCTCTCTCTCTCTCTCTCTCTCAATAAGTAGTTGGTCTATTCCCAATTTCCTGCATAAACTTACCTTGTTTTTGGATGTCTAACTTGATGTCATTTGGGGTTGGTTTTTGAAATTTTCTTCTACATCATAGCAAATCTTCAAGTATCAACTAATATGGTAGATGCCTTACTTGAGGAGTATTTTCCCTATTCGTTGTCTCCAGCTTTGAATTGTTATTTTTTCCTACATCAATTTTTAAATCTTGGTTCCTTTTTCATTGTATTAATATTTTAGATATTCCAAATGATAAATAGTAGCGACCAGGTTATTGGTCATGGCCTTTGGTATACTGCGCGCTTGAGCTAAAGATAATTTTCATTTTCCCACCTTTAACTTACTTTAAAATTTAAGCTGACTGTAATTTCTTTGTATCAGTTTCATGCTCTAATTTTTTACTTCACCAATTTGATTCAATTGCTAAGGTTTCTAACTTCTTAAGGTTCTTTCATGGAAGTCTCTCTTGATTATTCATGAAGCGCATGTGATGTTCAATGGTATTTTTGCATTGGTGGTTAGTGGGAATAATGATTATTGGGTCTTGGATAAGATTTAATAATTTGTCCTTGGCAATGGGTTAGGTAATCTACTCTTTTGGAAATCTAGGTTTTTGCGACCAAAGATTTTAATAGGTTTAAAAATATTTGGGATTGTTAGATGTTATCCTAGGTTGGGAGAGGCATTTAGACCGGGACCGTCTAAAAAAGTTTGAAAAAATTATGTTCCACCTTCGGAAAATAATACTTCCTCCTTCCCATTTTGTTTGCTCTTTATGGGGATTCCATCTTTTTATGGAGTCCTTCAAATTGTTAAGTTCCACAATTACCCATCAAAAACAAATGCAACCCCATGCAATTTAAGTCTAACCAAACTTTTTGTGGGTATAGCATAGCTGTAGGTTGCTTTGTTTCGGTTACTATTTTTGGAAATGAAGCAAACATATTAGGATGGCCCAAAATAGAAAGATGAGCAAACAAAATGGGTCGGAGGGAGTATTGAAAAAAACTTCTTATGTAACAATCCAAACGAGGTTACTGTCTATGCTGTAAACTTAGTCGTAGAAACCTCCTATCCGGGTGGTGACCCACCTTCGAACCTCGCTTCTGCGCTCTCAAGTCAAAATCTCCTAGGCCATCAAGTAAAATCTTCTAAGAACTTCATACCCGTTGAGTAAGGAGCCCTCCTTCAACTAGGTTAGAACCTCTCAACCATGTAATTCCCATACAAAGCCACACACACAAAAAAAAAAAAAGATACTAGGCATGAGAAAACATGTAGTGATAAGATACCAAAAAAATATTTGCTTGATTAAGCATTGATTTTATTTTTTCAAAAAACGAAGAGCTTCTATGATCCTTCGCTCTCCTGACCCTGACCCCACTCCATTCCTTGCCACCATCCCTGCTTCATGCAACTAAGCTCGTAATAGCCCATGCATTACATGGGTACCCTCCTACTAGTCCCAGATAAAATATTCAGTAGTATATTTTTCCATCACATGTTTAATCGCACATTTGATATTTGGAGAGCAGTTCTAGGTACCGGGATGAATACAGGGACAGGGATTACAGGAGGAGAAGTCGCAGCAGAAGTAGGGATAGGTATGACCAGGGAAGAGAAAGAGATTATCGTCGTCGAAGCAGGAGCCGCAGCAGAAGCCCTGATTATCGAAAAGACCGTGGGAGTCGGTCTTCTGGAAGGTTCTCTCTCTCTCTCTCTCTCTCTCTCTCTCTCTCTCTCTCTCTCTCTCTCTCTCTCTCACACACACACACACACACATATTGAACTGCCTTGGGAAACCGATCTCATAAGAGTTTTCTGATTTACTTCCCTTGCTCATCGCAGCCCTCGTGGAAGTGTTGGTTGGGCGCATCGCAAAGAACGCTCACCTCTACCCAAAAGTGTTTCACCAAAGGGCAGATCATATTCACGAAGCCCCTCTCCACGTTCCGATGCTGATGTGAGCTATTAAACTCCATTTTACAGTTGATTGCTTATCGGACTAGAAGTTTGTGGGCTTGATGGGTTTTTGGCGTTTTCCCTTTGTAGGAATAAGAGATTGCTAGTTTATGGAATGGTTGAGCTGGTATTATGCACGCCATTCTACTGTTTTTAGCTGCAGCTGTTATGGAGATGACATCTTGAGATTTCTATGTGGTCAAAAATGCTAGAATCGATTGCCTGAGCTGATTTTTAAGGTTGACTATTTTGTTATTGTACTTGGTGTGTCCTTAAGTTTGATGGTACTTCTGCACTATTATGTTAGTGGTTTGGCTGACTTAAACATTGCTCACTTCTTCTACTTCCTAGTTTAAGATATAAATAATTTTGTTGGTGTGCTGGTTATCTGTTCAGGTAACTGATTTTTTTTTCTTTATGGACCATGTACTGGCCCTCTATATTTTGTACGGGAAGAGTGAATGTGGTTGATTTGCCGATGATGTAGCAGCTGTTGATGCAGCTGTTGATGCTGTGTTTACGTTGCGGTTGGTTGATAGCATTTCTTGGTGGTTTCATAGTAAGATGGTTTTGCAATTTTCTGTGATGATGTCACCATTGGTAAGGTTATAACTTGAATATTTCTGAAGTCGTATTGGATTTGGCTTTTGACCTGATGATCCTTACTTTTTCTTTTGATTATAAATGTTGGGTTTGGAAGGGAGTCTTAGTAGCTGTGTAAGATTGTTGCTGTTCACATGCCTTAGCATGTAGCTGATACAGTTAAAATGCTGAACCAGATATAACATGATTCTAATATGAACCTGAGATAGCACAGGGTAACAGAGTTGTGTACATCATTCTGTTACTTGGGTTAGGCTCCCCCATCATCTATTCTTGGAATCTTGGCTATTAGATTGTTGACCTATTGCTGTAGCATGTTCCAAGACATTTTGGTACAAGCTCGGAAGCTCCAATGAATGTGGTTTTTAGCTGATTATTGTTGCATGTTGTTTCAGCACTTGAGATCGTGACTTTAAGCATGAAGTGATAGCCAATACACGGTTGTTGATGCACTTCTTGCTGATAACTATTGAATCTGGTCTTGCCTTTTTTCATGTTGACGAGTGATGCTTGGTTTGGTAGCTGTGTGCTGCTGGCTGTGCTTTGTTTTGATGCCTTCCAGGACAACTTGCAGCTGCCAAAATTTAGGTTTGGGTTCTGTAGTCCATTGCATTGCTCTGAGGTATTTTTTGGACTCATATCCAACTGTCCTTCCTGTCACCTGGTCGTTTGTTTGTTCTTGCAGTTTTGGATTTTTCTATCACTACTTGTGCTTTGGTTGCATTCTGTGTTATCTGATGGCACCTGAGTTTCAGAATGATATCTTATGAAGAAAGTTTCTTTATCTATGTTGCTCACTGAGATTTGTTCTTTTGCTTCTCGTCAAGGGCTCTAGTTCGGAAAAAAAAAAAAAGAATCTTCGCTTGGTTAAGCCTTCATGTCTGTAGGCGTAGCTTGATTGGCTTATAGTATAGTTTGTGTCCTCTATTCCTTTCCTTTCCTCCTACGTCTATTGATGCAGAAGTAAGTTCGATTACCTGATATTAGATTTTACATGGGTATTACATCTTCTGACGGAAAGGATTTTAGGTGGGGAAACCACTTTGTTACTGTTTGAACTGGTGGGTGGAGCTTCTATACAACATTGTTAATCACGTTTGATTTTTGAATTGCTAAAGTAGCCTCTGTACTGCATTTGTCCAATCTTCTTTCATTATCCCATGTCCTTTTGTCCATTAATTTGTCACTGGTTATTGTCATAATATTGGTCATTGCTTCGGCCTTCTGGTGCTGATTGAGGGAAATAAACTGGGCATCATATCTAATGGAATGCTAAGTATGGGTTGGATTTCCGGGATTCCCTGCTTAATTCAATGAGGAGTTATCAGCTGGTTTAGAGCCATTAAGATGGATACACACTCGGCTGAAGGCTAGCCACGCAGTGTTCGTTTTTTTTGGTTTTGCCTAAGGTTTGCTACACGCTATATTATGTGGATTAGTCAAGGGTATTTTTTTTTTCCCGGCTTTAATAAGGGTATGATGGATAAATGCATAAGCTTTGTTCAACCTACTTCATTGTAAGATGGATGATTTTTTTTTTTTTTTTGATCCGGATGGATGATTTCTTTCACTACTACTATTTCTGAGCATCATGTGTCAGTATGGATGATTTCTTTCACTACGACTATTTCCAAGCATTACGTGTTATAATTTCAGAAAATCACAGGGTATGATCAGTTGGTGACCCATGGTTGGAGTCTGCATTTTTGTTGTATTCCTTCTTGTATGTCTTGAGGTTTTAAGATGAACAATTGATAGTGAAAACTAACCTGATTATGTTCAAAAAATAATATAGTATTAACCTTAATTCACTTACTCCCTGTGCGGTAGATAGATTTGACACCTAGAACTTTCGAAGTAATTGATTCAAAATCAACTTTTTAAGATTTTACGAAGTGAACACTTCACTTCTTTTCACTGTTCTTTCTGTGGCTGCTAACATGGTTAGATTTAAGTTATTTTCTTCCTTTCTTCTGCTAGATAAGATGTAAATTCACAGCATAGGACAGCCAATCCCTCCCAAGACCGCCTATCCTTTAAAAGGACTCTCCCCAATATTCTCGAATTGCCTTCTAAGGCTTAGAGAAAGTTGTAATTGAAATGCTATCATGTGACAAATCCGAACCCCATCTTAGCACTTCTACGTTGAACTATGAACTTCGTGAACCAATCCACCAGTGTGCAGAAGATTAGACTACAAGTTCATACAACTGCAAAATATAGCAGGAGTTATTGTATCAACAAAATCCAAAAAAGATAATCATATCTATCCTTCCTTCCTTAGAACCCTTTGAGTAGTACTACAATGGAACATTTAGGACCACGAATTCCTGGTCAAAGATTAATCCATCACGTTGAGCTAGTCCAAAATTCGCAATAATACTACATGAGCTTCCCAAGCAATACAATGTAACACGACAGCCATGCAGTTCAAAAAGACCGACACCTGAGTTGCAAATTACCCAATTGTTTTCAAACTATATGAGAGGTATTGGCTCACTGACTGAACATATTATGGCAGTTGGGAGCCGCTCTTCCCTTAGGGGGTTGCAACTCGATCTCCTCCGCCCCAACCAATATACTGAGCCAAAAAAAAAAGTTTGAAACCCAGGGACGACGTTGCTGCCACCGGGAGGCTTACGGGTCCACCACCAAAATAGTCTAGAGATTCTGCTTTCACCTCGGCAAAAATATTACTGCCACTCGTTTCTCGCAGCTTTGCGGAGCTCAGTGATTTATCAGCAGATGATGGGGGAACATCTCCCTGAAAATTCCATTAACAGCTCTGTGAATTTCTGGTCCGGAATTTTCTTCACTGTCTTCGTCACATGTTTTATAGAGCCAAATGGCAATTACTCCCTCTGTTCCATATTGTTTGGCTTCTTTCCTTTTTTGCACGTTTTAAAAAATTTCCTATAATATTTAATTTATGAAGTTTTTTATATTCAATATCATCTTGCTTTATAGATCTCAATTACTTTTAGGGAAAATTTCAAAAAAAACTCCAAAGTTTGACTGCAATATCAAAAATACTCCCAAACTTATAATTTTTTCAATCGTACTCCCAAACTTCAATTCCGTAATAAAAAAAAATACTCCTTCCGTCTGCATCTGTTTGACAACTAACGGAATTTGCTGACTTCGAACTTAACAAACACCATAAACTGTTTAACACAACGTCGTTTTGAGCCTGTTTAAGAAAATAATAACGTATGTTCGGGAAAATTTCATAAAACTCTCCAAACTTTGACTTCAATATCAAATATACACCTAAATTTTTCGAACTTTGTTTCCCCAAAACTTTTCTTTAAAAAAAAAACAAATTTTTTACAAAATTTTAAAAATTTTAAAAATTTTGTTTTCAACAAATGTTTTTCAAAAAACAAAAAATCAAATGTTTTTCAAAAAAAATTAAAACTTTTTTTTTTCAAAAATTGTTTTCAGAATTTTTTTTCAAAATTTTTTTTCTTAAAACACTTAGCAATATTTTTTGAATAAAAAATTATTTCTTTTTGAAAATATTTTTACAAAAAAGTAATTTTGAAAATCAAAGTAAATTTTTTTATTCAAAAAGAACTATTTTCAAAATTAATTTAGGGATATAAATCAAAGTAAATTTTTTTATTTAAAAAGAACTATTTTCAAAATTACTTTAGGGAAATAAATAGTCAAAATTAATTTTTTGTAAAAATATTTTCAAAAGGAACTATTTTTTATTTCAAAAAATATTTCTAAGTGTTATAAAAAAAATTTGAAAATAAACTTTGAAAGAAATTATTCAAAAAAAACATTTTTTATTTTTTTTGAAAAAACATTTGATTTTTATTTTTTTGAAATTTTTTTTGTTTTTTTTAAAATAGTTTTTGGGAAATAAAGTTTGAAAAAATTAGGAGTATATTTGATATTGAGGTCAATGTTTGGAGAGTTTTCTGAAATTTTCCCTAAAATAAATTATTATTTGTTTAAACAGGCCTAACACGACTTCGTTTTGGGCCAGTCATCCATTTATGGTGTCCATTAAGTTCCAAGTCACCTAATCCCGCTAGTTGCCAAACGGATGCAGACGGAAGGAATATTTTTTATTACAGAATTGAAGTTTGGGAGTACGACTGAAAAAATTGTAAGTTTGAGAGTATTTTTTATATTGAGGTCATAGTTTGAAGGGTTTTTTAAAATTTTTCCTTAGTTTTATTAAACAAAGTTGTTGAAATGACAAAAAAACATCATGAATTATGAGATATAAATAATTTTTCAAGCCATTCAAAAAAATAAAGAGGCCCAACAATATAGGACAGAGGAGAACTAGCCATGTTCCCATGTTCTTCTTGTTGGGAAAATACAGTATATGGAGAATTCTAAAGAATAGTTTCATTCAAATATCAAAACAATAACAGATTACATAATCTGAATTGAACAGTATAAATAGAAATACAAACAGAGTGATGGAAACGAAACAATCGAGTCCTCTGTGATACCACAGTCTCCTTAACAAAGATTCGCAGCCTATCGTGAATGTCGTAGGATTCACAGGCGTCTTTGTCCCAGGGCAAAACAACTAAACCACAAGCCAACGAAACACCACCGTCGACTGCCTTGGCGAACTTACTTTCATCTGCCTCTCTCTCTCTCTCTAAAAAAAATTGTATTTTTGGAAGTGAGTAATAGAGTACGAAATTCTTGTGTGATTAATAAGTCCAAAAGGAGCAATATATAGACAAGTCAATAGGCAAGTCTTTGGCCAAGTCAATCCCTTAGCTTCCAAGTTACAAGTCAAAGGCCAAGTCAATAGCCTTGGTTTGCAAGGAATGAATGTGAAAAATGAATTGCCGAATTAAATGAAGCCAATTAACCTCACCACAAGGGGGAATGAACTATAGGACTTTCTTCCCATTTATCTTGATACAATGTGCAAGTGATGGAACACGTCGGTTGCCTCGAGAAATCCTTTGCATGCCCATTTTAATTCATCCGAAATTGTAAAATTTCCAACAATCGCCCCATGAATGAAATGGGCAGGCAAACCAGGGGCGGACATATGATTTACCATCAGCGGGGTCAAAAATCTATAGCATATACTCCTTCATTCAATTTTGATGGTCCCTCGAAAGTATGCAATTTTTCAAATAAAAGTTTAAAGTATTTTCGCACTTGATTTCCCGAGTTTCTTTGTACTAAATTAAAGATCTCGATTAGTTCTTTAATTTGGTGAGAAAAATTAAAAAATTATGAACTGAATGAATACTTTATTTTTTATTTGAAAATTGCACACTTTTTCAGAGGGATCTATCAAAATAGGACGGAGGGAGTATATTAGAATATTAAACAAAAAGAGATCTATTCAACCAAAAAGTAGTATGTCGTATTACTTGAGAGAGAGAGAGATGAGTAAAAGAATAATGGGAACACAAAAAAGAAAATTATCTACGTAGTTGTGCTCTGCTTTATGATAGAACATATCATTCATTAGATGATCGAACATCCAAGAAGTCTTTAGGATAAAATTCAGCAAAGCGATTCAACCTTTGCTTGTCGAAACTTGCAAATGAGTTGGATGGATTATGACATGCAATACAAATGAGCAACTCAGTGTTCACCTCATTAAAATGATTGTTAAGCTCTTGAAGTTGCATATCTATGATCGTGTATAGAGACCAGTTAAAAGACAAAAGCAATTGGTGTAAAACAGAAAAATAATTGGGTGTGAATACCCCATCATAGAGAAAGTTAAAAAGTTTTGGGACCACCAAAAAAAGGAAAAGATTGGAGGCGATCTGGAAAAATTATTTAGGCATAGTTCTATTTATTTTTTGTTACTTGGGGCAAGATTAGAAAATAATTTATAGGGTATGGGGGCAAAATTACCAAAATACCCAAAATTATATATTCATGACAGTAGGAAATTTCGGTCCTAGCAAGGTTGCTTGACCCCCTTTGCCCCTATATGGGGTCACCACTGAGGCAAAATGGACGCAGAGTACAAGAGCTGACTCGAGAGAGAGGCATCGGATAATTTCGCATAGAATAGGTAGCTTTTGGCTTTGAACCTTCCTTTGTGATAGTCTATTGAGATCACTGGCAAGCAAGTGTGCAGTCTCGCTTTGAACTGTTCCACCACCATTGTAAACTAAGATAACATACGTCATATAGGACTTCTCCTGATGTAGTATAGTTCTCACTATTGGGTTCATTTTTTTGGCCATGACACCCGCTTCCTGGTTCTGCAAGTATTTTCTCAAGAATTTCGTTAGGATTCTCAAAGAAGCGGCCCCACTTCCTACTCACATAAGTGACCTTCTTATAAAGGGTATCTTACTATCCCCGCTCAGCAATTCCAACGCATAAAAGTCATTAAAAGCAATGCTTAACCTCTTCCATTTTATAGGCATCATTGTTCTACATCATATACAAGAATGGGCAGGAGACCTCATCTCTTCAATGATCATTCTTGAATACTCGCAAAAAGCAGTCTCATTGAACCTAGATCTTGGGATCTCCAGTCAACTAGGTTGGCTACCCTCACAGTACAATGAGCGCAGTGGCTTTAGCCCCATTCCTCTTGATGCTTGCTTAACTCGCTCTCGGGTTAACCCTTTCGTTAGTGGATCCGCAATATTGTCCTTTGACCTTATGTAGTTAATACTGACAATCTCACTTAAGAGCAATTGCCTAATGGAATGTCTACAATGTATATGTCTCGACTTTTCATTATACATATTACTTTGTGACCTACCAATCATAGCTTGATTGTCACAATGGATATAAATTGTTGGCACAAGTTTCTACCATCTTGGGATATCCTCCAGAAATTGGTGTAGCCACTCGACCTTTTCCATTGCTTTATCTAAAACAATGAATTCAGATTCCATCGTAGAACGTGTTATACATGTTTGTTTGGAAGATTTTCAAGCAACAACTGCACCACTAAATGTAAAGATATATCTACTCGTGGATTTTGAGTCTTTCACATTTGATACCCAGTTCACATCACAGTACCCTTCTAATACTGCTGAATATCCAGTGTAGTGCAATGCCATGAGTGTACCTCAAATAATGTAGCACATTGACTATCATCTTCCAGTAATCATGTTATGGATTACTAGTTTATCTGCTCAACCTACTTATCGGGTATTGTACAACTCATCAAGCACATGAAGCTCCCAATTATCCAAGAATATTCAAATTGGGATATACCTCCCCCTCGAGAATGAATGGACACTTAAGTCCACGGGGGTCTTTGCGATGCTGGAATTAGACTAGTTAAACTTCTCAAAAGTTTTGTCAATATTGTGTGTTTAAGACAATGCAAATCTATCAGATGTTTTGGTAATCTAAACACCTTGTATCACATCTATAAGACCCATATCTTTCATGTCAGACTTCAAGTTTAACATATCTTTGGTAGACCGAATGACTCTGTCGTTACTACCAGCAATGAACATGTCATCAATGTAGAGACACAAAATGACGTATCCCTCATCGGTGTCCTTGACATAGACACACTTGTCACATTTGTTGATTCAGAATCCACTAGACAATACCGCGTTGTCGAACTTCTTATGTCATTGTTCAGGTGCTTGCATAAGACCATACAAAGATCTAACTACCCTATAGCCTTTTCCTTCTTGGCTAGGAGCGGAAAAACCCTCAAGTTGTTCCATATAGATTTCTTCTTCTAAATTGACCCAAAGCAGCGATAGCTATTATCATCCAAATGGAATTAACCTTTGAGACCAGTGAGTAAGTATCAAAGTAATCTAGGCCTTCTTTTATGTCAGTATCATTGTATAACAATCCTAGCTTTGTACTTGTCTATTGACCCAACGACTTTCATCTTCCTCTTGAAGATCCACTTATAGCCCAAAGGCTTACAGCTTGGTAGTAAATCTACCAATTCCCACATATGGTTCTGCAAGATGAGTCAATTTCACTTTTTATAGCCTTCTGTAGACACCCCGATTTTGAACCCGGGATGCACTCGAGCATTCCCGATGATGAGAACGGACCAATCATGACTACCCGAAACTTGTGAAAATGGCTTGAACCTGATCAAAATCAACTAAACATCACCAAATAGCTCAAACTAAACCAAGCATTGTTGAACTAAGTCAAACCATTAATTTACCACAAGAGCTTTGAGTGCTCAAGCTTGAGGCTTTGAGCGCTCAAACCCCTGAGAAGCACCTTCAACTCTGAGCACAGTCAGGAATTTGCAGAGTATTTCATCATGAGATCTCATGCAAGGGGGGAGCGTCTAACCGATTGTATACGTTTTATACGTGTATAATACACCCTACATTATCATAATCTACACCTAAAACTACTCCTAAAATACAAACCCACTTCATCTCTCTCCTCTCTTCCCTCCCACTCACTGCCTATTTAAACCACTCACCATCCCCTGGTTTTGGGGTTGCCATTTTACACACTCTAGCACACAATCCTTTCAGTAACCGCGCTCTCTCTCTCTCTCTCTCTCTCTCTCTCTCTCTACAAAACCACTCACCCTCCATCAAAACCACCTGCAAAAACCACCTGCCAAACACAAAATTCAACCTTTGATCACCCATTAATTTCACACACTACACCTTTCATCCAGAATACTGACCAAAACACCCATAATCGTCCATCCCCAAACCCACAATCAAGTTCAAGCCTTCAATCAAGTGAAAAAGGTAGTTAAACAAGTGATATTTACTGTTTTGGTCTATCTGAGGGAGACCAATGGGTTCAATCAAGTTCTTTATACTTGCATTGAACTCACAAAGGTCTAAAAGTTGTTTAAAAACACTGTCAAAATCTGCAGTTTCAATAGGGTTTGAGCGCTCAAGCCTCTGTCCTTGAGCGCTCAAACCCAGTTTTGAGCAGTTTTCTATTTTGCTGAGTTTTGAGCTTTATTTGGGATCTTGATCATCATTTAATATTTAATCATGCTCATTTAATCCTTGAAATAACTTGTTTTTACTTCAAAACCATTTGCATGGGTATAGACTAACCATTTTATGATGATCAAGCCTCAAAATCTTTGAAAATCTAGTATTTGAAAGCAAAGCAGTGACTTTCCAGTTTCATAAACCTTCATTTTATGTACTTAAGGTCCTGAGAATCACCCAAAATCTGTTTTCAAGTCAAAAATCAAAAAGCCATGTTATAGATTGAGCGCTCAAGGCCTCATCTTTGAGCGCTCAAGTTGTTCTTGAGCAGTTTGTTGATTGTTGATCGTTTCGATGATGGATCATGATTTATTCAATTTCTAGCGTGTGTTTGTTGTTATATCTACACCTATAATCTGGATCTCTCTCTCTCACATATTCTTTTGAATACTTACCCTTGTTGAATCATGAAGGTTTTTTTTTTCTTGCATCGTTCTTCGGAAGATCAAAGCCTTATGCTTTAGTCTTTTTCTTCATTAAAAGGTTTTATGAGTAGTTGATCTTTCAAAGAATGAGCAAAGAGGTGATGTAAAGGCTTGAAATCATAGAAGTTGTGTCGCCGGTTTTGAGCGCCAATCCATGATATTTGAGCCAAATGGGTTGGAGGGTTTGAAAGACTCGCCGCTATCGCTGAGCGCCAACCCCTATCCCGGATCCGTTTGTGAGTCGGGTTTATCAAGCTTCATATCCATGATCTCTTGAGTCATTGTACAGTATCTGTTGTCGTTTACCTTTGTAAATATTTGTTGTAATTCTTCTTCGTCATTATCATTCTCATGTAAACCATGCGCACAAGCATCCACGTTGGATTTGCATTTTGTATTTTTCTCATTATCTACGTGGTTCCCATCCCCGATTCCCACTTTCATGATTAGAATTGAATTCCAAATATTTCTAAAATCTCACAAATTATTGAGTAGAGGCCGGTTCACGGACCGGGCGAGAAGGGTGCCGTAAAACCCTTCCCTTCTTGTAACCAAACCCCCGAATCCGATAAATCTCTGGTTTCGCCATGATCAGTAAAATTCTTTTTTTCAAATGGGCAAACGAGTCATATTTTATCGGTTTCTCGGGTTCGGACCTCAAATCTGGGTGGCGACTCTAACAATCACAATCTTTTCAAACCCGATATCGAACCATCTCAGGTGACCCGTCCACACCTTCTTCCACAAAGGACCTTCAGGATAGCTAGCTAATTGCTTCTTTGTACATTTGAGGCGCACTCTCTAGCAAATAAGTTGGAAAATCTAAACAAAAAGAGGTTGATGTTCTAGCCCACTTATTGCGTCTCGACTCCTCATCTGTTACCTCGTCTTAGTCTCGACTTCTCTCATTAATAGAATGCAAAGTCTGCTTTACAGAACTCGATTTTCTAGTGGATCTATATGGGAATATATGTTTAAAGAACACTGCATTCCTAGATTCCATGAGTGTATTCTTATGAATATCAGGTATCTTTGATTCATACACAAGAAATTGATAGGCACTACTATCATCAACATAACCAATAAAGACACAATCAACAGTTTTAGGTCCCCTTCTTGGGAGGAGGTATAGCCACCTTTGCAAAACATCCCCACATTCATAAGAAGAAATAGTTAGGCTTCCTGCCTAGAAACAATTCATACGAGATTTTGTCCATGTCCTTGCGAGGTATTTTATTAAGGATATAGTTAGTGGTGAGAATTGTTTCTCCCCACATGTACTGGGACAACCCAGAACTGATCAACATAGCAATCACCATATTTTTAAGAGTATGATTCTTATGCTCAACAATTATGTTTGTCTAAGGTGAGTAAGACGCAATGGTTTGGTAGATAATTTTGTGTTGAGCGAAAATTCTCCAAACGGTGATTCATATTCACCACCACAATCACTTCTGACCACTTTGATTTTCTTGCTTAGTTGATTCCCAACCTGAGTTTTAAAATGCATGAACTTGTCCAGGGCTTCATATTTGCTTTTAAGCACGTACACATAGCAGAATCTAGTGTTACCATTGATAAAAGTAAGGAAATACTTATTACCAACTCATGTTTGGGCAATTTTAGATCACACACATTAGTGTGGATCATCCCCATAGGTTCTGTGCAAAAGATGCTCTAGGCATCTTTACCTCTACACAAGTTTCACAGTTGTGTGTCTTATCAAATTTGAAAGCTGAAATATGGTCCAAGTTAATTAATCTACGCAAAGAATCATAATTAATATGACCTAGTCTACCATGCCACAATGCAGAAGACTCAAGCACGTACGCAAAAATGAGAATTCTTTTTATTAATAGTAGGGATGACAGTCATTACATTCATCCTGAAAAGACCATCAGTCATATAACCTTTCTTTTCATACATTCCAGCATTAGTCAAAGTGACTCTATCAGCCTCGAAAACCATTTTGACGCCATGATGGCTCAGCAGAGACCTTGATACCAATTTTTGCGAATGTCTGACATTCATCCCTACTAGGTCTGAAGCTCGTAGATTTGTGAATGAATGCTATGTTGATCAATTCTGAGTTGTCCCAATACATGTGGGGAGAAGCAATTCTCACTACTAACTATATCCTTAATAAAAAAAACCTCACAAGGACATGGACAAAACCTCGTATGAATTGTTTCTAGGTAGAAAGCCTAACTATTTGTTTAGCAATATCTGAAGCTCGTAAATTTGTGCACTTACAAGTCGCACATCCACCATCTTGAAGTCAAGAAACCGACCAACAAGAAACTTCTTGGACCCTGCCCCATCAATCTTGAACATTTTATCTAAGGACTCCCACAAGTCATTAGTAGACATCGCCTCAGTGTACACAGAATACAATGAGTCCTCCAGGACATCCAGAATATGATTCTTGCATAGATAATCACCATCCTTCCAGTTCGCTAGCGCCTGTAGACACCACGATTTCGACCTAAGAAGCTTCTTAAGCATTCCCAATGATAAAATAGACCAACCGTGTATACCTTGAGGCTCGGATCAAGGCTTGAAATCACCAAACCACCTAACATTACCCCAAACCCTTTTCAAACAACCCTGACCAACCTAAAAGACCAAAATACCTTTCCAACTATCAAAGTAAGCCAAGCCAAACCTTTGTGATCAAAGACCTCTGAGCGCTCAAACTAGGGGTTTGAGCGCTCAAAGCCCTTTGACATCACTCTTTGAGCGCTTAAAGGCACCCTTTGAGCGCTTAAACCCTGTCCAATCAGCTTTTTATAGAGCATCTAATCATGATATTATGCTGATCATGGGGGCATATAGCCATCGTATTGTTGCGTATAAACATATTTTGGCCCCCTAATTTGTCCCCTATTAAGCTTAAAACCTATTTTCTCTTTATAAAACCACCCCCCTCACCCATTGTTTCAGGGGCTACCAACTGATGATCACCACTTTCTTACTCTAGAAAAAGTCATTTTCAGTCCCCTTCCTCCATAACCATTATCCAACTTAAGCTCATTCATCCAAAATGAAGAAAACCCACTTGATCATCCACATATAAACCCAAATACGCCCTTGCTTACTCAATTTGACCCACATTCTCACTATCCTATCCAAAACACCACCCTTCAAGCCTATATCACCAACCATTCATCAAAACATCAAGTTCAAGCCTTGATCATAGTTAAAAGGTAGAAAACAATGCAATATGTTACAGGTTGGTCATCCTGAGGGAGACTAGTGAGTACATGAAGGTCGTCTATACCTTCTATGAGCCCACAAGGTCCAAGATATCAAGAAGAATGAGTTTTGAAGACCAAAATGGTTTGAGCGCTCAAAGCATACCCTTAAAGTGCTCGAACTGTTTTGATCATTTTGTGTGTTCTGTGCTTTTTAGTGCTATATTATGTTGGTATCATCATTCTTGTGGCTTTTGTTGGTTCATCCACTCCCAAAATCAGCTTATCTCACTCTTGATCATTGATTAATGAACCCAAAAGCCATGGAAATGATGTTTGATCATCATCAAGCCACAAACAACAATGTTTTATGAAGTAAACAGGTGTATCTCACTCTTTTAAAGATCAGAAAGTTGGAGTTCATGAAAACATCAGAGGATGGCTTGAAGATCACAAAAACTTGGGAACCAGAAGGGGGTTTGAGTGCTCAAACCTTTTGCTGCTTTATTTCGTTCCCTTGCTTGTTCCTGCTCTAAATCATGTCTTAAGCTTATTGTAGCGTGTGTGAGTTATAATTGTGCAAGATCAATCTGATCCTCCCTTCTTTCCTCAATCTAACCATACCCATGCTTGGTTCATGGTTCATCATCCTCTCATGCAAGCTATTTGGCTAATGTTTTTGGAAAATCATACATATGTGCATTGTTATAAACTGTCTTGAGGTTGTTAATGACCAAAATAAGGGCATGAAGGCATCAGAATACACAAACCATGGAGATGGTTTGAGCGCTCAAAGCCTCACTTTGAGCACTGAAATAGTTTTTCCTGAATATCAAATATTTTCATCATTCAAGCTTTCACACTGTGTTTTGTGTGTTCTGGAAGCCTTGTACTGTCATGTTTGGTTCATTAGAAAGCCTTAAACATATGTACATGTAACGACCTGACCCAACTGACCTGCTAACTTTTAGCCTAACCAAGTGACTCAAAAGGTTAACCTTAAGTTAATAGAAGTTGGTAGACGTTTCCTTATATTCCAATTCAATTTTTCTTGAATTCCCAATATGGGACAATTGCCCCCAAGGTGGGCTATTACAGTACACATGATCATTCCATTATGTTAAATCGATAGAATACCATTTTCAAGCAAACAACAGTGCACAAACCATGTTTCTAGCTAACCAGAATCACCATGAGTATGTGTAGATGAGAGGAGTTTGAGTGATCAAACCCTCCCTTTGAGTGCTCAAACCCTTAACAGGGATCAAATTGGTTCTATTCTGCAATAGTTTGTAATGATGTTTCTGCTTATTGTTATTACTGCTTTACATGTACTAATATGGAATTCGTTGTTTGATGTCCTTATTGGTTCATATTTACATATCACCATCATCAATCATATAGTTCACGGAGCACAAGCATACACTGTAGCCTCCTATTGTGTTTGTCATCATTACATGACCCCCATTCCCCATTTATTTGTTCAAAGTTGGATTGTGAACATTTCATATGATCCCACAAAATACTTAGTAGAGACCAGTCTTCGAACCGAGTGAGGGGGGTGCCGTAAAATCCTTCCCCCTCGTAATTGAGCTCCTGAACTTAAGATAGTATGGTGATGACAGACCGATATCTAAACCTTATCCTAAAAATGAGGCACAAGTCAATCAAGTTTGATTCCTCAGGGACAATTCGATAAAACCCGGGTGGCGACTCCAAATCGATGGTACCTCGATGGGGCGTCCACAACGCCATATGCTTCTGAATATCCTTTTTTGTCTTGGCAACAACTGGGGCATCCTCCTTTAGATACCCAACCAAATGGAGAGTGGCAAGGTAAAACACCATCTTCTGTTACCACCTTTTGAAATCAACTCCACATCCCGAACTTCCTCGGCTTGTCCACATGCAACATCAGAATAGTGGGAGATCAAGGGATGAGAATAGAAGAACTTCCAAAACTGGGGTCTGAGTCTTTATGCTCTTTCCAGTATTATCAGACATCTTAACTACTGTAGACACCCCAATTTGAACCCATGAAAATCCTTGGCAATCCCCGATGATGAAAATGCCTAATAAGAGCACGTGAGGCTTGATTGTGAACTTGGAAACCCTCCAAAACCTCTTCAAATAAACCCAATCGTGCACCACATTTTAGTTCATTCAAAACTCTCTTTATTGATATATAATATGTCCTAATCCAATTTGAAATGAGGGAGATGTGCACGTTTTACCAAAATGACTTGCTTTTCCAACCTTCTGAGGGTAAAATGGTCACACATTTTGATGTACAAATCATATTGGGTTCAAACCACTTGGGTTAGAAAATAGACTTGATAATCTTTCCAATGCTTCAAACTATGCACAAAACGGAGTTCGGTAGCACTTGAAATGGCCCCGCAAAGTTTCATATGTTGTGCTGTCTCTTAATCTAGGCGCCTGGATTCCCCTATTCCAGGCGACCAGATTCAGATACTTGCTGTCCAAGGTCAAATGAGTGGGGAGGAGCATCTTGGAGGATTCTTTAGGGATTTTCTGCAGAATTTTGTTGAGAGAGAGTGGGGGAAATGATGGCACTACTTGAGCCTCTTGGATGACCCCCCCAAGCCAACCTAATGGCCCTTTTTGAACCCTCCTTTGTCTATATATAGCCCCTCCCCTCTCTCCCTTATTGTTGTGCTGCTGAAAATCATCCAGAAAATCCATCCCCTAATCCATTCCCCTTTGTTCTACTCATTTCTAGCCCATAAACTCAACTTCTAGCCTAAAAAACCAACCTTGATCACTAGAAATCTACATATCCCAATCATCCACCATCAAATTCAACCCAAAAACATAAACAATCGGGTTGTTTCTGCTCTAAGTGACCTATCTCAGTTTAAATAACCATTAGAAATCACCCAAACTCACAATTCAAGGTCATCAATCAAGCTACAAAGGTAGTTCATCTACCAAAATGCTCATATAGGCCCTGAGGGGAACTCAATCAAGTTCTTACTGGTCTTCTATACCAATGGAGGGCTTAGGAGAGGTCTGAATCACATCAAGAAAGAATCTGTTCTTTGTATCAGTACTCAATCCAGGTGCCTGAATCATCTCTTTCCAGGTGCCTGCATTGAGTCTAGGCGCCTGGATTCACTCCATGCAGGCACCTGGATTCCCTTCTCTCTTACCATATTTTCTGCTTTTTCTTGCATTTTAACCAGTTCATGGTACATCATTTGCATATAGATTGGGCTGTCTAGGTCTTTGACGATACTCGTATCAAATCAATGATGATAAGTCTCGTCAAAGAGGGGCAACTGTAGACACCCTAATTTGAACCCACGAAAATCCTTAGCAATCCCCGATGATGAAAATGCCTAGTAAGAGCACGCGAGGCTTGTCAATCCTTGTCATTCTCGCCGGGTGTTCACAAGCGGAAAACAAGATCAATCACATATCAGTGAAAGATCATCACAATATTAACAATAAGTGTAGATTTGCAATCTAAACTTTTTAAGCCCAAAGCGGTTTAACACTAGCCACAAACGATATGCATTATACAAAGTTTAGCACATAAGTGATTGTGGCCAACCATCAAGTTCCAAGGCAAAGTCACGCATGATTGCCTAGGCCATAGCCATCATGAGTAGCATAGAAGTCCAATCGCGCACAATTGATTTAGGCTGAAGCCGAACTGAATATATGAATCTCGTATCTAACAATGAACAATCTATCGAACAAATTGCTATAACCACCACAAGCTAGTGGTACTTCACCACGAAAATAGTTCGATCATGAATATGTCCTTGCAACTAAAAGGTTAGTACAAAATTCTAAGAGCAATTCGTAAAGTCGAGAACCAAAAATCCAGACTTATTTGCAAACCCAACTCCCAAGATCCTTTACTGTTTTGGAAAGCAATCGCAAGGAATTTTTTTTAATCTTTGGAAACAACAACATGACCTCCGGATGAGTATCATAATTCAAATCATGATATTCTCCACCAACCCTTTTAACAAATTAAGATATCATCAACAAGTCATATGGAAAAATTATAAAACCATTAGGTTTCCCAATAGAAAAGTTCAAACCGTAGACTAAGTTGGAAAATCGTTTCAATTTTATCCAATTCAAAATGAACTTGGATATCAACCTGGTCCTGTATTTTCGACCAAAGCCAAACCTTTGAACTAATTTTTTTTTTCAAATCTGTAAACCTGATCTGCAATTAGACCATTAGTAACTGAAGAAATTGTTTTCTGGAAATCTGATTGCCAATCACATGATCAAAATCTTTGTTAAGTTTGTTGGGAAAATACAACATATAGAATTCCAAAGAATAATTCCATTCCAATATCAAAACAATAACAAATTACATAACCTAAATTGAACAATATAATTAGAGATACAAACAGAGTGATGAAAACAAAACAACCGAGTCCTCTGTGATACTACAATCTCCTTGACAAAGTTCACCGCCTATTATGAATGTTGTAGGATTCACACCAGTCTTTGTCCTAGGATCAAACAACTAAACCACAAGCCGATGGAACACGACCGTCGACTGCCTTTGAGAACTTACTTGCATTTGCCTCTCTCTCTCTCTAAGAACCATATTTTCGGAAGTGAGTAATGGAGTGTGAAATTTTTGTGTGATCAACAAGTTCGGATGGAGCAATATATAGGCAAACTAGTAGACAAGTCAATAGGCAAGTGTTTGGCCAAGTCAATCCCTTAGCTTCCAACGTACAAGTGAATGGCCAAGTTAGTAGCCTTGGCTTGCAAGGAACGAATGTGGAAGATGAATCGCCGAATTAAATGAAGTCAATTAACCTCACCACAAGGGGGAATAAACTACAGGACTTCTTCCCATTTCTCCTGATATAATGTACACGTAATGAAACATGTCGGTTGCCTTGAGAGACCCTCTGCATGCCCATTTTATTTCATTTTGAAATTGTAAAATTTCCAACACTTCCACTTTGCTCTACTACTACCATGTGTCCACTTCCTTGATGAACCGTTGGGTTACTCACTTACTTGGGTACCCATGACCCCATGAAACCATGTTGACATTTTCACCAAGAAAATGGTTTTTGCTGCCATGCACGTACTTTTTGTTTTGTTTTGTCAAATATTCATGATGTGGTTTTTACAAATTGACGGTCATTCTTGGATACAAATACTTTTCTAAAGTAGTCTTTTTTAAAAAAATAATAAAGTTTAGTTGGCCTATTGGAGTGATCACCTACTCAATAAACTAATGACTACTTATCAATCAATAAGTAAGTTTTATTTTTATCAAATAATGTCGTTTGATATTCAATTTTGGGTCATCCCATTGGTCATTGGAGATGCTTTAGAGTTTGACTCAAAGTTTGAGTCAGTAAAAATATATTCTTAAATTGTCAAAATGGAGTAAAAAACTTCAAAATTATTTTTAGCTACATAAAGTCTTACACTTCAAAAAAAAAAGGTCGGGTAAAGTAGTCAAATGGAGATGCTCCTGTCTTTCAATTTCGGGTTGCATGCTTGTTTGGGCTTCGGCTAGTAACTTTAATGCACCACTCTTTTTTGCAGGACCATATCAAGTTGCTGGTGGGCCCAAATTATTGTAACGGCCTTCTTAAGTATGGATCCAGGCCCGCTTTTGTTGGGTCTTGACTCTTGTCGAGCCTCCCACACGGATAAAAAAAGAAGACCACTGTTTACCATGCCATCCACATACGACATTCTTCCGAGAAAAGTCAACAGCACCACGTATTCCATGCCGCACATCAAAAATGCGGCATAAATGACAACCGCTTGTTAGGTGGACGGAGTTGCCGTGTGAGAGATATAATTGGTTTGCCAGATGGAATGCCGCAAGTGCCATATGCGGCATGATATATTTTGGAAAATGATAATGTCAAAACTATTTTTGTTTGTGCCAAAACTGCAATGCATAAAAGACTTGTACCTTGCAGATGGTATTTAAATATTGCATTTTTGGCACAAATAAAAATGATTTTGACATTATCACTATCATAGTATTTTTAAAATTAGTTTGAGAAAAAAGTATATTTGGCTTAGTAAAATAAGAAAATGGTACTATATATCCGCGAAAAGTCTTGCGGCTTACATCATGCTTCTCGTACACAAGATATACTAGTATATTTTCCATAGCATTCAAGGATCATTACAAAAATTTGATGATAAAAATATTGCTTTCATTTCTGGACACAACGTCCAAGTTCGAATTCCGTCCTTTTCTCATGGCCTCGCTAGTGGAATACACGCATCAGTGTGTCTACATTTCACCGGAGAAAACCCTTTGGGAATCTAAAGGAAGAGAGAGAGAGATAGAGGGACGGCGACGACGATTGCAAGGAATTTGAGAGGGGAGTATTATGGCAGCAGTCAATCTAAGCGGCTTCTCAGCAGTTTCGGTGATGAAAACTGGTCCTAAAATCGGTAGAAACTTCACAAGTTTTTACTTCAAACCCTTATTGATCTCTCCCTCTGCGTCTTCAACTGTGAAGACTACTTTCACCGGAAAATTGCTTGCCTCTTCGACTGCCGCCGTCGTAACTGAGCCGGTATTCTTTGTTGAATTTGATGTTTTTGGTCTCCTGTTAGGACTTTTTAGTTGTTAAATTCACGCGTTTAGTGCTGTATGTTGAAACTTTGCTCCGGGCTCCTTTTAAAAAAGGAAAAAAACTGTTTTTTGGTTTTTCATTTTGTCTTTATTAAAAAAATTGCATTTGTTAGTTTTGCGTTAATGCAAGTTTTTTGTGGTAACAATGGGATGCAGAATGGATGGAAGAAAGAGACTTTCATTTCTAGTCTCCTTTTTTATTGAATATTGTATTCAATTTCATGAAAAATTTGAAAATTCTCTCTTTTTCGAACAGATAAAAAGAAATAGAAAAATATTGGAAGTGCCCTTCTTCGACCAGTGAAAAGCTATAGTTTGGAGTTTTAGATTTATCGGAAGAGAAAGGAAACATAACAAAGACAACACTATCAGAAAATGAAAAAAAGGAAATTAGTCAATCAAATTCTGGTACTGTACTCGTTTAATATACATAGAAATTCAAAGAATCTAGAAAAAGATTAAGATTTGTTGATGGAACAAGAGGATGGGTATGAGTATTGCATTTGTTAGTTTTGTGCCACAAAAACTTGACGCAAAACTAACAAATGTAATTTTTTTGAATAAATACAAAACGAAAAAACAGTTGTGAACTTTTTTGCCAAAGGAGCCCTCCATAAACTTTTTGTCAGTATTTCTTTTCGTAATTTTTTGTTTATTAATCATTGCTATGAATATGTTTAACATGTGTCTAGGTGATGGACATGTGTGGTCCCTTGTGTCTGAGCAGTGTCAAATTTTAAGATGACTAAAAACGATAGGAAACGTTTAAACAAGTCCAATCTAGATGAAGTTGTATTGAGCTGAAGCCTGGTCAACAGCCTGTATTGGGAATTGAGCTGAAGCCTGGTCAACAGCCTGTATTGGGATGAACTTGTGGGGAATCTCATTACTGATCACTGATCAACTATACCGTAGAGAAAAGGGCTATTCTTGTTATTTATCAAGTCTGTTCACAAACAGGCATGCGGTTGATGAAATGGTTCAGAATACATCTACTGCATTTTCTCCCTTTTACTGAGCAGAGATTGTCTTCTTTCAACTGCATATTTTTGTGTGGAAGGCCTAGGTTTACGAAGTGTTTTAGCACAATTCTTATTAAATTCTCCATTTTTCTTATTTTTCTTCTCTTCTCCAGGCACATGTTTGTTTATCTCGTACATTTTGAATTTCAGGATTCAATTTCAGATGTACAGGAGGTCAGGACTAGCAAGAATATTTTAGCTTGTCCAATTTGTTACTCTCCGTTGATTCAGACTGGTGATCCAGTTTTATCTGTGTAAGTTCTCTCTATCATTTCTTAGGATGCTTCTTGCTTGATTTTTTTTTTAATCCTTCAGGCTTCACCTATATGGTGAATGATGCTATTTTCTAATTTTGATCTGCTTAGCTTTCTTTGCGAAGTTGCAGTGTTGGCTGCTAGTGTTCTTTAATGCTTACTGTATTTCTTTTTGATGAATATGTTACAGGGATTCTGCACCTCGGTCTAGTTTTCAATGTGGCACCTGTAAGAAATCTTACTTTGGCAAGGAAACGCATCTTGATCTGACAGTAGCTAGTGGGGCCAAAGAGTATGGGGAAGCTATGCCGCCTTCGACAGAGATTTTCAGGTACCAATATATATATAGCAGATGCTGGCATATGCATCTTACGTTTTAATGAAAAAATATGGGCTATTCAATGAAGCATCAGAATAATGGTAGAACAGAATAAGGAACGTAGGTATACTAAGACGTTGGACCTGTTCCACTTACTGGTGGGAATTAGAATATTTGAAGCAAAACCTAATATTGTTACAAAACCGAGAAATTTCATGGCAAACCTTTGAAACTAGGTTGCCTTTTTCCATGACCAATTCAGCTTGATATCCGAGTAGCATGAAGGAAAAAAACAATGGAGATTGCAGAGTAGTGAAGGATAAAAGAAATAGTCCTGAAAGATTTGGTAACTGAAGGTCCAATTTCCAAAGCAGCTATTATAGAGTTTCTGGTTCCACCAAGGATTTCATCTCTGTAGAAGGCCAAGATCATAAGGGTCAAGGTCAGTCCAGACTCCAGGCTTAAAGTCCATCTACCAAGAAGGCCGGGCCCATCCCTTAAGGAATGGGCCGGATTAAATACCGAACCCAATATAATCATACTGAGACGATATATCTTGGTTAGCAAGGAAGATGAACCAGATTTTCGCCCAAAACAATATTGTTCCGGACGAGCTGAGTAAATTCGAAATGGCTCGCTAGCAAATTCATCCAACACATCATGGGTGACATCATCCAAGACGGTTACCATGTGTGTTCAGCTCGTGACAAGCCATGTGCACGTAATTGCACCCCTCTTAGGTCATAATGATGTTGGCTGAGCGGTTAGGATACGTGTCGTTCATAGACTCATGGCATGTGCATGCAATGATAACAGACTCGGCGGGTGATGTAGCATGACATCAGTCAAGCCACGACGATCCACACTTGAACTTAGAACCCAAGTCAGGAGTGCCTATACAAGTACAGTGAAGGAAACCTTAAGAGGTACACAATTCTACACTTACGACTTTCTACTCTAGTCCACTGCTCTGGACTTCCCTTTAAGTTCTAACGAGACCGTCGAAGTGCCTTTCTTGGTCAACTTCCGGCGAGGTTTGGCACTATACTTGGGTGTCACTTGTTCAAAGCTACCTAAGGAGTTAGACGAGCCGACTCACGGTGGAAAAGGGTCAACTTAGGAGGACCGTTTGGACAACGCCACCACAATTGGCGACTCGGGGAAACTCAGCCTGACTCTGGTGCTAAGACTCCAAATGAACCCTCCTCTACTTTTCTCCCACTCTCCCTCCATTGTTTCCTTTGAAAATCATGGGTAGTGATCAGAATCCGGTGGAGCCATCAGTTTCTAAGGACCCAAACCTTACCCCTCCTAGGAGTTGTTCTTCGATAGACCATCACCAGACTCACTTTGTGTTCCGACGTGTGGCAACTCGCTATTCAATGGCTAACTTGGTGTCTCAAGGAGTGAGATGCATAAATGACCCTCATAAAGACTCAGATGGCAAAATTTGCCGAGTCAAGGGAGAAAAACACTCGCGTGGAGGTCGTAGCTACCTCGAAATCTAGAGGCCGAAGGGGAGGCGTGGTAACACACCCCCACTGATGAATAAGACCGTGAGCATCACAGTGAGAGGCATTTGGCGAAAGACAAATTTGCCCCTCAATAATCTTGCTAAGGGCAAAGCCCTTGTCCTTAGAGACAGGAGTCTCACGATGGAGCACCTATCAGTGCGGACCAAATTCAGATTTCTCGCCAGCGCTTAGCCAACCCCTTGGTATTCAACTCTCAAACAGCCTACTCCCAGCACTCTGCTACACATGATACGGTGTACTGCTACGAGGATGGGGAGTGCAAGCCCATACACCTCATAAAAGAACCACGCGGAGATCGTTGAGCTGAATGAATGGTTGATAGCTGTTGACAGCAAACCCCTCCACGATAGGCGAAGTTCTATTCTGATCTCGGGGCAAGTTGAATGACAAGACTGATGATAAGAATGGTAACATGTTGATTATCTGAAATGTTGACAAAGGAAAACACCACTCCTACTGAGTTGACGGTGGAAATGACAGAAACTACCACAAGGACGGGGATAACTGAGATCAGTGAAGGGAGAAAGATCAGAGGGAACGCTCTCCTTACCGAGTTGAAGGACCGAAAAGGTAGATCGACCTCAAAGATAGCCTCACAAAAAGGAGGGCTCAGATTTCTGACGGATTCACTGTCCTGAGTCTTCCCCACTATCGAGTGTAGACGAGCGCGTCAAGCAGCTGCTAAAATCTCCTTTCACCAAAGAGATCGCTTCGGTCATGCTCCCAACAGGATTCACTTTGCCTAAATTCAACTGATATGATGCGCTTACCGACGCGTACAACCATCTGATCTACGATCGGCAAATCATCTCCCTCTATAGTCTATACCAACGACCATGCCGTTATGTGTAGGGTTTTTCCTACGAGCCTTGGCACACTCGGGGCATTATGGTTCAACAAACTAGATGAAGGATCTATTCATGTCTGGGTTCGTAACGAGCAACACTTAGAAGAAAGAGGTCGACGCTTTTCTCGGTATGAAGAAATGCTCACATGAAACCCTTTGAAAATATGTTGCTTGGTATTGGGAACTGTTCCACCAAATCCAAGGTTGTGATCAGGCCATCGCTGCAACTTCTTTCAAGCACGACCAGAAAAGTAAGAGCTAGATCTTCACCGATCTCATGCTCCATCCCTTGTCTGACATCGATGACCTGATGCAACGCATCAATAAATTCATAATAACTGAGTGAGACGCTCTAACCACAAACTTCTCCACGTCTCAGGTAACTAGAAGAAGGCAGTCAACTCCATCAAAGTAGGTCAGAAGGGAACTCTGAAGCCGCAGGACTTCATTGCTGAATCCACCGTATTCACCGAACCAATTTACTTGCTCCTAAAACAAATTGAGGATGAGACATTCTTCCTCTAGTTGAACCATAAGCTTGGAGCACAATGACAACAAAAAGATGAAAGGGTACACTGCAAGTATCACTGAGAGCAAGGTCACTACACTATGGCTTGCAAGCCCTTCAAGGCGTACCTGGAAACCCTCTTTACCCAGGGTCACCTTGATTGCTGGATTGATCAAGCCAAAACATTGGAACGATCTTGGAATCCTGTCACCGAGGCAACTAGAGCAGAAGAAGCAATCATAGTGCACGTTAACCATGGCCCCGTAAGCAAGACATCAATTGCAAAGCTTCACAAGGAACTTGACTGTGCAACATCTGCTAAACAGGATCGAATTATCAAGACAGGCTAATTACCTATTTGCTTCTCACAAGCGGAGAACCAAAATTACGCTCCCTCCCCTCTTTCTCACTAAAATGCTCCCTTTCCTATCTTAAAAACACTTTTGGCTAGAGTTTCATGCCGTTTTGGGGTGCTTGCCCTTCCTTCTCCTCTCTCTCCCTCTTTTTCTCTCTCCTCTTTTAGGTTTGGATAGGTTGTTTTTGGAGAGTGTTTTAGTGGCACTGGTCAGCAACGCCTAATGGGATCTCGGTGGCTCGTCTCCTAGCTTTTATAATTGCCACCGGATCTTGGTAGTGTTTTTGGGGGGTCTAACCATTGGAGGGATCCATGGTGGCACTTGGCGGGGCCGCGGCGGTTCTCCCCTCTTCTTAGCGGCAGTGGCAGCGAAGTTTTGGTTTTCTCTTCTTCCTCCCCTTTTTTCCTGTTTGCTGGCTAGGTCTTTGCTTGTGTTGGCATTTGGGTCTTTGCTAGTTTCACTGTTGGGTGAAGCAACAGTGAAACCGGCCGGGGCTCTATGGCAATGAAGGCCCTCATTTGCTCCACGTCACTGGTTTTCTCCTGTCTATTTTGGGTTACTTCACCCACCAGTCATCATTGTATCATTGTTGAATGTGGCTGCTCTGGGCCTAACAGTTTTGGGTATTGGTGGTTGGGGTTTCGTTGGTGGCAGTTGAGTTTGGTTGGTGGAAGTCTTGAAGGGTGGTGGCAATAGTTTTGAATCTAGGGCTTCTTCTTTTGTTGAGCTTCATTTGATGTATTGGGTATGCCCTTTTGGATTAGGCCACTAGGTGTTTTGGGCTCGACCCATTAGGTGTTTTTGGGCTTTGACCCAGTGGGTGTTTTAATTTCTCCAACCTTGGTTGGAATCCCCTCCCTTGTCCCCCCAACTTGATGTACCCTTTTTCAAGTTTTCATCAATAAATTTTTTGCCATTAAAAAAAAAAAAATTCTCTACCTAGGCATTCTCTGTTGGGAAAATACTGAAGCGAAAATTGGCAACCATGGAATCTCAGTGGACAATCACGTTCACTGAGAAAGATTTAGAAAGCTTACAATTCACCGACAATGATGCTTTGGTGATTTCGGTTGGGATTCATAAGCACACCGTTCGCAGGGTATTGATAGACTAGGGAAGTGTCGCCGAAGTCATGTATTATTCTCTCTTCAAGCACCTCGGTCTCTCCCTTGATGATCTTAAACCTGCCAAAGTTCCTCTGATCGGATTCAATGGCGCTCCTGTCTATCCTCCCTGCACAATAACCTTGTCCGAGCCAGATCCAGGACCTAGAAGGTTGAGTTCACAGAACAGTACATGCATCGAGTCCTTATAACGCCATTCTCGGACGGATTTGGCCTCACGGCATGAAGACCATAGAATCCTCCTACCATTAGGTTGTGAGATTTATCAGAGTCAATGGTCTGAGGTGACCAAATCGCCTCCAAGAAATGCTATATCGCTATGATGGGGACTAAGGCAAAATCGATGAGGGTACAATGGGCACAGGTACCTGACGGAACAGTTTTGGAAGATGTGGGAAGGCCGCCCGAAGTGAAGTCAGTTGAAGATTTAATCAATGTCCCAATTAATGAGGACGAGAGTCATTTCTTTCTGGTTAGCTCCTCGATGTTTGAATCCGAGAGGCAAGAGATGTTTGCGTTCTTAAAAACTAAAATTGAGGTATTTGCTTGGACTCCATACGAAATGCCAAGAGTCGACCCAGTTTTCGTCTCACACAACTTTAACTTTGATCCAACGAAGTGCCTTGTTCAAAAAACCAAGAAATCTTCTGTAGTACATGTCGAGGCGGTCATCACCGAGGTGGACAAATTATTGGAGGCCCAGGCAACTCAGGGAGACCAGTATCCGACCCGGCTCGCAAACATTTGGTGGTCCCAAAGAAGAACAAGAATTGGCGAGTCTATGTAGATTACACAAACTTGAATGATGCATGCCTAAAGGACTGCTTCCCCATCCCTCGAATTGATCGACTGTTGTGTGCAACGGTGGGGCATGCCTGGCTTTGCTTTATGGATGCCTACCCAAGGTTATCACTTGATCTTTTTCGACGACATTGACATGGAGAAGACTGCATTCATTACCCCTCAGGGCATATATTGCTATAGAGTCATGCCGTTTGGATAGAAGAATGCCAGGGCAACATATCGAACAAAGGGTTTTTTGGATGCTCAGTGACCAGCTCTGGCATATATATTGAAGCATGTATAGATGATATGGTGGTGAAAAGTATACACGAGTTAGATCACATTGCTCTCCTAACCGAGATGTTTGCTGTCTTAAAAGAAGCATGGATTGAAGCTCAACACAGAGTCGCAGAGAAATGTACGTTTGGAGTAGGCTCGGGATAGTTTCTTGGCCACCTTGTTACAAGAAGAGGAATTGATGTTGACCTAGCTCAAGTGAAAGCCGTGCAACAACTGATACACTTGGCACAATCCGAGAGGTTCAAAGGCTAACCAGGATGGCAGCTGCACATAACAAGTTCATTAACCGCTCTTCAAACATGTGCCGACCTCTCTTTCAATCCATAAAAACAAGCAGGAGAAGTTTCAAATGGACCGAGTGTGACAAAGCCTTGCAGCAGCTAATAAACTATCTTACTGAGCCTTCTTTACTTGATACTCCCCGGGAGAATGAGGATCTTTTCTTATATGTGGTTGGTTCTTAGGCTGTCAACTGTGAGTTCAGTGCTTGTCTGAGCAGAAGGAATCGGGCATTGACTAGTGTATTAGCAAGACAATTATTGGAGTTGTAGATGAGCTTATACTCAAGTAGCAAGTCGGCAAATCGGTTCGGGACTCGGTAGGTAGCTCGGATATGGTTATCGTCTTTCCCTCTTTGTAGTCATGCGGTAACGGGGGATAGATCTGCAAAGGAAGAGAAAGACACATTAGTTAGATAAACATAGCAAAATGGGAAAGTATAAAGTTACGATTTGATAAAGGAAATGGGACCTATAAACTTCTTATTCCAAGGCACAAAGTAAGTCCTTTCCTACCCGTGACCAAACTCATAATTGCCATACACCTCCACGTAATCGTTGGCCCAATGATTTAGGTTGGGAAGTCGATCGATGAGGTTGGTCCGGCACACCAGGAACCAATGCTTGGAGTTCTTATTTCGGGACATTCTGTACATGCCAAACAAGTCATGCACATTGAAGATGAGATCGTTCTGCCTTCCAAAAAAAAAATGTTAATATCATTCTTCTCCCTCAACGTGTGCACCCCATAGATGATCCGAAAGCTATTCAGAAGGGATTGAGTTTGTACTCAACTAGGACTCGGCAGAGGAGGAGGTTAATTGGGAAACGGAGCCCGCCCTCGGTAATAGCTATTAGTGGTACAGTGATATGTGACGACCTCCTCTCTCGCCAGATTGAGGTTCACGTTGGTTGAGATATGGTACTTCTCAGTAAAGGCTAATTACTCATTAATGTCACCATTGAAAACGTGAACGTAGGGGTTAGGTTTATTGTTGGAATTGTCGTCATCAATATGGTCCTTGGCACTGTCTCCGTCCCACCCGGGTTATCTACTCTTCCATCCTATGAAACACAGACACCTCTAGGGGTCGCCATATTGCAGTGTTGGGATGCGGGGACATGGAGACACGACGGGGATATGGCGGGAAACATGTCCGGACACGCCATGTGGATGGGGACACGACTTAATTGAATTTTTGAAGGGGACACTAGGGACACGGATGGGACACGGCCGGGGTCAATTTTAAGTTTTTTAAAACTTTCTAGGGTAATTATATAATTAATCAAAATTTTGGGTAAAAAAGTGTGATGTAGCAATATATACACACAACTCGTCCACCCAATCAGTGGGTTAGATTCAATAGAAGAGGAGTTTGGAACCCTAATTCACTCTGCTGGTGCTGGCAGTTCACTCGACAAACAGGTGTATCTCTCTCTCTCTCTCATCGTTGTCTGTGTGTTCTGTTTTGTTTGCATTTTCTTAAAAAAAGGGAAATTAATATATATTGTAGATAAATAAATATACGCGTGGTGTGACCTCCACTGTGTCCGTATTCCCATTTTTCTAGAATTTCCATGTTTGTGTCCATGTCCATGGATCATAGCTTCCATTGCTTTGCCCTTTATCGAGTTCTCTCCTTCCATCTCCTTGGAACCCTAGACAACCGACTTGATTCTTGGGGTAGAGCTGGATCCGAAGGGTCCAAGACCGAGCAGATCCAAATCCATATCAATCAACGCCATATGAAGATCAGAGTCGATTGATATGGATGAAAACACCATATCAATCGCCACCGTGATCACAGAACTTCGGTGGAGCTATCCGATTTCGATTCGTTGCTCCCAAAAGAAATAGCGACCACTCCTGCAGCAGTTAGACCTAGCAAAGTGCACGGGTGAAAAGACCATATTAGCTATATGCAAACTTTGTCAAGTTAGAGAAATCAATTTGACTCGGTCACGCCTAAACTCTACCAGGGACAATCTGACTCCATCTCAGCTCGGATGCACGCTCAATCAACTCATCTCGGGAAGAACACTCGCTCTTGGGAAGAACAGTTTGAATGATGAACAGTCAAACACTGTTCATATCACAATTTGTCATGCCCTCAAAACCTAGAAATCTACCCCAGAAAGTAGAAAAATATGCGCAGAAAACGACGAAAACAGCTAGGATGAAGAAACACCTGCTAGTTGCGAAATCGATGGATTTGGTGATGATTTGGGGCTTGATCAAAGGATTTGTTGGTTGGAGTTAGAGAGAGTTGCTCTGGAAGGATCGAGAGAGAGAGAGAGAGAGAGAGAGAGAGAGAGAGAGAGAGAGAGAGATTGAAAAATTTGAAAAATGCGCCCGGGAATCAAGCGGCTTCAGCTACGACCAGTAGGTGCCCCACCTGGCAGAGATAAGACGGCCAGTACAGTCGCCTGACGTTTCACGTGGGCGACGTCCTTTCATGCTCCTAACCCTAATCAAAGGGCGACACGTGGTGTGTTCTAGGTTAGACCACGGAATGAAGGTCTGCTGGGGCTTGGCAGCTCATTCTGCAGTAATAAAGCCAGCTGAGAAGGAAGAGCTCGGTTCGCCGAGCATAGCAAAATGATGAGGCCCACATTGATGTCAACTCCTCCCTCAAGATAATGCTTCGACAGAAATTGAGGGGCTATAGTGGTGGGCTGAGATATAATGGAGCATAAGGGTCAAGGTTGGTCCAGGCTTAAAGCCCATCTACCAAGAAGGCCGGGCTCATTCATTAACGAATGGGCCGGACTAGATTCCAAGCCCAATATAATCATACCGCTATGGTATGTCTCGGTTATCAAGGAAGATGAACCGGAGTTTCGCCCAAAACAATATTGTTCCGGATGAGCCAGGTAAAACAAAAAGGACACGCTAGGAACGCAGAAGGCAGTTTGTCTAACACGTCATGGGTGACGTCATCCGAGATGGTTACCATGTATGTTCAGCTTGTGACAGGCCATGTGCACGTAACTGCACCCCTCTTGTGTCATAATGACATCAGAGACTTGTGGCATGTGCATGCAATGATAACAGACTTGGCGAGTGACGTAATGTGACGTCAGCCAAGCCATGTGTACGATCCACACTTGAACTTGGAGCCCAAGTTAGGAGTGCCTATATAAGTATAGTGAAGGGAACCCTAAGAGGTACACAATTCTACACTTACAACTCTCGACTCTAATCTACTGATCTGGACTTCTCTTTAAGTCTCTTACTAGACCGTCGGAGTGCCTTCCCTAGCCAACTTCCGGCCGGGTTTGGCACTAACGTCGGATGTCACTGGTGCAAAGCTACCTAAGGAGTTAGACGAGCTGACTCATGGTGGAAAAGGGTCAAATCAGGACTGTTTGGACGATGCTACCACAATCTCTATTTGATTAGGTTGCTTATGGTCATAACTGCACTTGACAAGACCCCGATTATCATTCAGTATGTTACTAGACTGATTCGATGGGCTTGAATCATGCCCTGATTAATTCATGAATTAGTACTGCAGCTGACACTGCAGTAGAAAGCTACAGAAACTTGTCTCTGATCAGAAAGATCCACTATTTCAGACAATTATCAATTTATCAATACTTGTTCTTGTCTCCAGAAAATTTTAGTTCCTCCCACATTAAGTTCTCTTGCATTAATGCTTGTAAATGAACCAAGTTGTTCCAGCATTAAGGCTCTTTCATTTTGCGGTGTATGAATTAAGTAGCATAGGAACTAGGAACAACTAAATTTGTGGGAGGTAGATTGACACAATGAATGGGATTTCCGTCTTTAGTATGATAGATGATCATAATAGTGAATTTTTACAGGACCCCTCTGGTATCATTCCTCTATGAGCGGGGCTGGCGACAAAGCTTTTCAGTATGGGGTGGGTTTCCAGGCTTAGAGGAGGAGGTAACTGTGTTATATATAATTTTCACCGTTTTTATCTAAATCCTTCATTGTGTTGTGCAAGTTTGCTTGTAGCCTTCGTGTCATCTTTGTCTAGTAGCCACTTTGCTTTGAATTCATATTTAAGTAACACGGGTTTGTCCCTTCAGAATAATCAAATGTTGTACTTGCATTTCCTAAATTCCTAAATTCTCCCATCTTGAAGATGTTCAGATAATTGCTGCCTAAAATATGATCATTTTAAATGCTGTGTGAAATCTACTGCTATTAATCAATCTAATCAGCATCCAAAGACCCAACTAACCAACATACAGAAGTCATGTATAGGAAGGGATTTAATTTGGTCTGATTAATATGTATTTGTTGGATCGGTTGTGTTAATGCATAACAATGTTTGAATTGCTAACTATTTAGTACCTATTTATGATATTGACTGCAGTTTGAATTAACGAAAGAGTACCTTAAGCCAGTCTTGGGTGGCAACATTGTTGATGCAAGTTGTGGCAGTGGGTTGTTTTCAAGATGTTTTGCCAAGAGTAGACTGTTTTCTCTTGTTGTTGCTTTGGACTTTTCAGAGAACATGCTTCGGCAATGCTATGAATTTATTAAGCAGGAGGAGAACTTTCCCAAAGAGTATGTAATTAGATATATTAAGCTGCTTCTCTGAGTGCAACTTCTTATTTATAAGCTTCTCTCAGCAAATTGCTTCCGGATTGTAAATTGGATTCTGTTTTTGAATGTATTCTTTTTTAGGAACTTCATCTTGGTCAGGGCCGATATTTCTAGGCTCCCATTTCCTTCAAGATCTGTAGATGCAGTACATGCTGGTGCTGCGATACACTGTTGGCCTTCACCATCGACGGCTGTAAGTATTTATAGTTTAATCTTTTACTTTTAAAGCAAACAATATTTAATATTTGTACTGTACCAGGGAGAACATTTTACTGCTTACTGCATTAGAATTCTAGTACGGCTGGTATAAAATAATCCATATACTAATTTAAAAGATCTAAGAGTAACACAACTTGGTAAAATTAGGGCGAACATGTATGGCGCTGCCAGTTGCGATTTCTATCCCAAAAGGCAGAATATCCTTGGGGTTTTTTTTTGGTATTTTCACACGCTAGTGACTTTTACCTTTATTATCTGCAAAAATAATCGGAGCCCCACACTAATAATCAGAGTCGTTCAATTTGTTTAAAATATGCTTTTAAGAGTACCCGTAAAAAATCAATTCATTCCAATATCGGTAAAGGCTTGATTGGTATTTGTCCTTAAATTTGACGGGATAAAATCTGAATGAATTGGAGCCGTTCAATTTGTTTAAAAACATGGTTTTAAGAGTACCCATAAAAAATCAACTCAATCGAATATTGGTAATGACTTGATTGATTCATTCATTCAATTTTTATCATGTCAAATGTAGTGAGCAAGTGGTGGCTAGCTCATACAGTAGAGCTCTTGGATGCTCCACACTGCATCCCGGGATTGAGTCCCATTCCCCCTCCACCATGTAATAGATTAGGATTGATGAATGACCCCAAAAAAAAATGTATGGAGAAATACCGATCAAGCCCTTACTGATATCCGAATGAGTTTATTTACATGAACTTCTAAAAACATGTTTTAAACAAATTAAACGGCTCCAATCATTTGCGTGAGACTTCAAAATGGGTGTTTTACAAATTTTGTGTCTCACACACTCAGGATCCAGCCACGGATCCCTGACTTTGTTAAAATACGGACCTCCCCTCTCACGGCATATTTTGATGATCCGAGCTGCTCAATATGTTTAAAACATGTTTTGTATGTCTGCACCCTCGTCTATTTATTTTTTATATTCACATCTATATTTATGTTGTCTTAGTGCATCTCTGATGCATGCTCTTGTTATTAGTAGTGTTTGTGGACATAGTTGCTCTTTTATTTTTGTAAATCTTTCTACCTTCGGATTCTCCTAGATCCTGAGTTATGTTTTGCATTTTCCTAAAATGACATTCATACCAATCTGCTTGGAAAAAAAAAAATGCGCAGATGCCCCGCACTATCATTGAAGCTCGCTATCCCATTTAAGAATCGGAACCTTGTCCGCATGAATGTATAGTTGAGGTTCTTTATCTCTGATCTTCAATAAGTGGTGCTGCTAACCGGGGAGGTAGTAGGACTTGTGTGGACCATGGTTTCAAGGAACTCACTGGTATTTTTATGGTGATAGAAGTCCATTTGATAGATTGTGTCAAGGATCTATGAGATGTTTTCTACAAGAGCAGAGCTTTTGGACCTGGGGAAGAAGCTAAAATCTTCATTCAACTTAGCAAGGGCTTCATTAAATGTCGAGAAACACTTTGAAAACACTTTTTTTTCTTACCAAGCGGGCCTAGTAGTCAAATATGCCCAAAGATAAGTTCCCTCTTTTAGGACGAAGAAGTATTCTGAAAGATGCTGCATGCTGGTTTTTCTGTTCCCCACTTCTATTATTAAGCTGGTCAAAGATTTCAAAATATTCATTAGATTATCCTTTTCCAATCCGTGATGGACTTGTTTAATTTCTTCAAGTCAAGCTAGGAGACTGGATTTTTCTGATTAGGCGAAATTGTTCTCTATGAGGTATCTGTCACGACCCAACCCGGAGGGTTAAAAATATGACCAGCTAGTGATACTTAATCACGCCAGGCCTCTTTCAACAAAAAAAAAAGGGCCTTTATAAGACTTTTCTCAATGTTCGAGTTTAATTATTGAAAAAGTGGAAGTATTAAACAAAATACATTCAAAGCTGACTTTAAGAATACATATTCGCCCATTGGCGTTACATTACAACCCTTACTATTAGCACCACTAAATCAAAAAGTACTACAATTTATGAGGCCCACAATTTTATTGCAATTGAATCTGAATTACGCACGATAGCAGTAGCAACAACCGTTAATCAGTAACCACGGCATATCCATAGAGCCTTCTTTTACCCCTTGTTTCCTGGAATGGGTTCATAAAAATAAAACCATGCCAATGAGCATTATGTTTTTCAAAGGTTACAAGTTTAATATGGGTTTAATATAAAAAACATTTAAAGTAAAAGGGATTATAGCACAGTTTCCAAATAGGTTCACTATCAACCTTTTATAATCAAACCACAATTGCGTATTGAACATCTCTTTCAATGGACACTGGTATGTTGGGAGCTACCCAATAATCACATAGGAAACGATATCAAGTCCTTAGGGAACCCGGTCGTACGCTACCCCTTATTCTCCCTGTTCACCCACCAATACGTTTCTCCTCGTCAGGCTCATGTGCACTATTGGTCAAGTCACTGATCAAGGAGGAGAAGCTGCTGAAAAATGGTAAAGGTGGTGTGCTTGGGACTTGTGGTTGAAGAAAGAACAATAATAAGAAGGGAGAGGTTTTAAAGTTTAATTATTGAAAAGCAGAAGTATTAAACAAAATACATTCAGAGCCGACTTTAAGAATACATATTCGCCATTGGCATTACATTACAACCCTGTGGCCCACTGCTATTGGTACCACTAAATCAAAAAGTATTACAATTTATGAGTCCCACAATTTTATTACAATTGTATATGAATTATGTTAAGATAGCAGCAACCACCATTAATCCGTAACCCCACCATGTTCATAGAGCTTTTTTTAACCCCCCTTTTTTTTTTTTCCCGAATAGGTTCATAAATATAAAACCATTCTAGTGAGCATTATGATATACAAAGGTTACAAGTTTAACATCTGTTGAATATCAAAAACATTTATTTAAAAGGGATTATAACACAGCTTGCAAATAGGTTCACTGTTCAACCTTTTATCATCAAACCACAATTGCGTATCAAACATCTTTTTGAACGGACACCGGTATGTTGGGAGTTACCCAATAATCACATAGGAAATGATATCAATTCCTTAGAGCACCCGGTCGTACCCTACCCCTTATTCTCGGTATTTGCCCACCAATACGTTTCTCCTCATTAGGCAACTTAGGCTTAGGTTCAGATGCTTTGATACCAATTAATTCCTTCCCTTTCAATTGAACCCAGGATCATGATACCTTTTGTTAGTTGAGAGAGAGAGAGAGAGAGAGAGAGAGAGAGAGAGAGAGAGAAGTGTAAGGGTGTTGAATAAACCCTAACACGAGAGAACTTTATTTATATTGTTACGGGACATGTTACATAATATAACTAAGCAATGTGGGACAAAACATATAAACTATTCTAACACTCCCCCTCAAGCTGGAGAGTAAATATCAATAAGACCCAGCTTGTCACAAAGCAACTCCAATCGTGGTTTGAACAATGGCTTAGTGAACATATTAGCTAACTGGGCACCAGTGGACACAAATGGAGTAGCAATCACTCCACCAGTCAACTTTTCTCGTATAAGATGGCAATCTACTT